>JAECWL010000174.1:1210000-1835000 GCA_018150545.1 Drosophila ercepeae | reverse complement strand
TCTTGCACATGCCAACAATGTAGGCCTTTTAAGACCCCGAATATTCAGCAGTCTCGACCTTTGGGCGGGGAAGGTCAGGCGGTAAATACATCGGAATTTTAATATTCCCGCCCTGGGTATGGTGCACTTCGCACAGAACCTCTTGGAACGGCGTTTAGTAAAGAGGCCACCATGTCTATAGCGGAGTTTTTCAAGGATCAGGAAATCTTTGTGACCGGAGCCACGGGTGGGTTATAGAAAAATCGCTTATATAAAAATATTCATAAAAATTCGTTCAGGTTTCGTGGGCAAGGCTTTGGTGGAAAAACTGCTCCGGTCTTGTTCAAAACTCAAACGGATCTATGTCCTGATGCGTCCCAAGAAGGGCGTCGCTATCGAGGATCGTCTGAACCAGCAATGGGAAACGAAGCTATACGATCGACTGCGTCAGGAGCAGCCCAATTCGCGGTCAAAACTGGTGGCCATCCCCGGGGATGTGGAGCAACTGGGTCTGGGGATCAGTCCTGAGGATCTGGAACGTCTAAAGAATGTCAATATTGTCTATCACTCGGCAGCCAGTGTGCGGTATGTAGAGGGTTTTGTCTAAAATTCGATTAACAAGTTGGGAATTATAAGAATGGATTTATCGATAACAGTTTCGATGATCATCTTCGTTCCGCCATTTTGATGAACACCCGTGGAACCCATGAACTGGTCAAGTTAGCTATGGGATGGCGTAAACTTCGGGCTTTTGTCCATGTCTCAACCACCTACTCGAATCCCAGTGTCCTGGAGGTGGAGGAGCGTGTCTACCCACCGATAGCCGATTGGCGGACAACGATTAAGCTGGCAGAGACCTACGATGAGGAGACGCTGGATATCTTTAATCTAAAGTAAGGGAGATTATATTTAAATTATAGAAAAATGTAATAATTTGTAATCCTTATAGATATGGAAACTTCCAACCGAATACTTACACTTTCACAAAGAGTTTGGCTGAACAGGTGGTTAACGGATATAAAGATCGATTGCCAATTTTTATATTCAGGCCATCGATTGGTAAGTTTTCGTCAAATAATCGATAAAATAGACTTACTTCAAAGAAAAAAGAAAACCTATCGATAAATCGTTATTCTTACAGTGGTCTCTACGATTGAGGAACCTATGCCAGGTTGGGCGGATAACTTTAATGGACCCACCGGGCTATTGGTGGCCTGTGGAACGGGAATCCTGCGTTCCCAGAACTGTGATCCCCATGTGGTGGCCGATTTCGTGCCCGCCGATATCGTGACCCGAACTTTGATCACCTCTGTCTTTAAGTTCGTATCCGAGTCAGAGGTCAAAGCTGCTCCTAAGGAAACGGACAATGACCTTTATGTTGTGAATTGTGCGACGGCGAATATATCGCCGATAACCATGGGCGAGGTTATCGAAATCGGTAAGACCTATATCCGGGAGAATCCCTTCGAGAAGACTTTATGGTTACCGGGAGGTAGTATAACCATGTGTCCTGTTTTGCATTTTATAAGAGTGAGTTTTTTAATAGTTTTTTATATATTTTTTATTAAAATATTCATTTATTTTATAGTTTATCACACAACATCTTCTAATGGCCGCCGTGGTGGATACTCTTCTGCGTTTATACAACGAAAAACCTTTGTTAGTAGAATTTCTGATCTTTTTAAATTATTTTTAGCTTTCCTATACTTTTATTTATATATATTTTATATCAAATTTTAGATTAATGAAACTACAACGTCGCATTTTTGCTGCCTTTAGTGCTTTGCAAGTTTTCGCCATGACTGAATGGCATTTCAAAAATGATAATTTCAAGGCCCTACACAAAATAGTGCCCATGAATGAAATGTGAGTTTTTAATATAAAAGAAAATACTTAAAAAATCACTTTATATATACATATTTAACCATTTTTTAGTCCCACTTTTGGATTTATGCAACATGCTGATATAAACTACGTGGACTTCTTCCAACACGGAATCCGCGGCGCCAAGGAGTTCCTTTTGAAGGAAAGTCCGGAAAGTAGTAGCGCCGCCCGTTTCCGGATGAAAATCTTCTACGTTTTGGATTATTTATGCCGGGCTCTTGCATATAGTTTCATTTTGCGTTTGATGTACAAGTTTTTAGTTAGCTTGTGGTAATTTTTTGTTTTTTTTTTTTCTCTTGATAATAATTTGGTAGAAGGAAAATGTTGGTTTCTATTTTAATTTAAATTTTGTTTAAAGAACTTACAATAAAAACAATTTTGTATTTATTTGGATTTTGGGATATTTTTAAGAAAATTTCAAAAATAAATGACGGTTCTTTTATAAAATCTGGCAACTGCTTACTGAACTAGCGCCACCTATAGTTGGTTTCTGTTTATCAGGGCTGCTTTTGTCAGCCAGAGCTGCCACCCTGTCGATAAACAAAATGGTGCAGCGTACATAAAAACTAAAAAGAAGAAGCAGAGAAACAGAAAAACATTCAGAGCGTACATAAAAAAAAATAAATTTGTGTATGACAGCAGCGTCAACAGAAAGCTGAATATTCAAGGAAACAAATTCAAACGAAAAAAAGGCGATTACGGAAAATCCAGACGCTGCAGAGGAACAATCCCAGAATCCCGGGAACGCGATTGGCATTTGTTGTTTTGTTTTTTTTTTCCTCTTGCTGGGATTTGGTGGCGGCGGATAAGGAGCACCCCCTGGTGGGAAGCGGTGGTGGCGGAGCACCCCGGAAGCAGAGGAGGCGCCGGCCAAGGAAGAGGAGGAGCACCCCACAGCAGGCTGCGGGGAGAGCAAGAAAACCAACAACAAAACGGCTAATTGGATTAGCCGGAGATTGGAATTGAACAAAAACAGGCAAACGAAAGACAACCGGAGCCGGAGAGGAAGAGACCAAAAAGACAGAGGCGGAGGGCAGGAGAGAAGAGACAGAGAAGGCGCCTACGACGCCGCAATGGCCACCACCCAGCAGTATTCGCTGCGGTGGAACAACTACCTGCGCCACCTCACCTACTCGCTGGACAACCACCGGCTGAACGATGACTTTGTGGATGTCAGCCTGTGCGTGGATGGACGCCGGATCAAGGCCCACAAGGTCGTTCTCTCCTCCTGTTCGTCCTATTTCAAGGAGATCTTCAAGGAGAATCCCCACCCGCATCCGGTTATTATATTTAAGTTTATCAAATTCGAAGATCTCAACTCGATTATCGAGTTTATGTACCAGGTGGGTGGCTAGCCATGAGATTTCTTATCCTTTCTTACTTCTAATCCTTGCAAAATCCCTTCCAGGGCGAAGTCAATGTCCAGCAGGAGGCGTTGCAATCCTTTCTGCAGACCGCGGAGCTGCTGGCCGTCCAGGGACTTACCGCCGAGGAGAAGGAGAAGCCCCAGCTGCCGGTGGCGCCACTGATCAGCGAGCACAAGCTGATCAAAACCATACCCAGTACGATACGGGCCGTTAGCGATCAGCAGCAGCAGCAGGTGGCCCAGGCCCAGGCCCAGTCGGCCACCCAGACCATTGAGATCCCAACGGCCACCTTACTGCAGGCCACCACCGCCAGCCAGGTGCAGAGCCAGGTGGCAGCCGTCGCCGCCGCCGCAGCAGCAGCCCAGCTGCAGGTCCAACAGCAGCATCATCATGTACAAACCGCTCAGATCCAGCATATTCAAGTGCAATCTGCGCCACCGCCTCAGCAGCAGCAGCAGGCGCAACAGCAACAAGCGCAGCAGCAACAGGCGCAGCAACAGCCCCAACAATCCCAACAACAGCAGCAGCAGGCGACTCCTGTCCAGACGCAACACCTGACCATCACGAATGCGGTGGCCCTGCCGCCGGCGAGTTCGGGGAAGAAGCGCAAGATCACGTTCTCCGACGACGACGACAACATCTACACCACCGAAACCGTCGACTATGCAGTCAAGGAGAACCAGACCATAGTTAAAAGTAAATATTTCAAGGATATATAAGGATCTTCCAAGGATATTTAAGAAATAACTACCCTCCTTTTTTCAGCTGCCGAAATGACTTTTTTGCGAGGGGCCGTGAAAATGGATATTCCCGACTATATTGTCGGGGAGGTGGACGATCGATTGTCGGATGGTGCCACGCCTCAAACGTCGCAGGATGCCACCACGGCGGCGGCCCAAACGGTGGCCCAGTACTCCTCCGAGTACGAGATTCTCACCGAGTCCGAGATCGAGGAAAAGTACCAGGCCGATGCGGATAATGCCGAAATAGCCATTGAAATGAGTAAGAAAATTAGAAAAAGCGATTTTAAGGACATCAAGGATTAAGAGTAACCTAATGTTTCAGCTCGATTGCTGGGTCCTGGCAGTGGGACAGCGGCGGGGAGCTCGGCCCAGGCGGTGCTGGACGCTGCAGACGGCGGCGGTGGGGGCGGAGCGACGACGGGTTCCTCGGCTTCGGTGTCCGTCACGCCGGTCAAGGCGGACACCAAGGCCAGCGGGGCAAATGGTGAGTCCACGGGTGAGAAAAACGAGCTATCCACAAAGTATATGGATTACTCCTTCCTTTATACAATAAACTTAAGAATTAGAATGTTGCCAAGATATCGGAAAATATATAAACAAAAAGGCTATAGCTTTGGTTTATATTATTTCTAATATTTTTAAGTATTTATTTATAAGATTTGTTTACGTTTTAAGTTTATAGTTTTGTGTATTTGTTGTCTTGGAATTCGGATTTTGTAAAAAGCTTTTTGTAGTTTTAGTCTTAAAAAACCCATCCCCATTCCATGTTTTCGTTGTAAAAAAAAAAAAGCATTATATTTCATATATTTCGTTGTGGCTGTCGAATATGTCTCCGGAAAAGATATAAATTGGGAGACTTGTTGCTTTTGATTGATTGTTGTACGTATTTTCTGTATATTTTTAGAATCGTCCAACAATAAGTGGACTGAATGTCAGTTTTGCAAAATGGTCATAACGACGGTCAATCTTTGGAGACATATTCGCACCCAACACACCCCACAACCGCCCCGCAAATGCGATCTCTGCAATAAGAATTTCAAGAACAAATACAGCCTGCGGGAGCACATCCGAATATCGCACGAGCAGAAGGTGGCCATCAAGACGGAGAACTAGAAGGAGGAGTATTTGGATACGAAAAACAAACAGGAGTTAAATCGTTGATTACGTCCAGCTTAGAAAAAAGCCACCCAGTTCCATTCCCCATCAAAGGCCATCAAAGAATGATCCTTTTAGGCCGTTCATTATGTGTCTAGGATTTAAATATATATATAATTTTTGCCTCCCCCCCCCGCCCTTTGAAAGTCGTTTTAAGTAGCAACTAAGTGAGAATCCAGTCAGTAAGTTAGTCATCCGCAGATTGGTGATCCTGGTGATCCTTTCGAAGCTCCACTAATCCATGTCATGTGTGTAATTTTTTAGTCAGTTACCTTCCCACAAGCCACACGCCTCTTCCTTAAATTAAAAAAAAATAAGAAAAAAACAAAACAAAGTACAAGCCCAAAAAATCTTTATGTAAATAGAAATCTTCCCAAAAAAGCAGAAATCTTCAGAAGATTAGGGAATCTGTAAGGGTAAAAAAATCACAATTTTAGGTTGTAAAAAATTTGGTTTTAATTAGTTTTAGGTTTAAATTATGCTTTCAAAAAAGTCATTATCGTTTTTAAAACATGAAATACTTCAAATATTCAAATATATTTTCTATTGAAATATGCCACATTTTTGAATACTCAAACGTGAAAGTTTTGAAATGAATTATGGAATTTATAAAAAAACCAGCTTTGTATATAGCGATAGTTCAATTTTTTACTATATATATATTATATATATTTTTGTAAAACCCAAAAAAACCCCAAAAAAAACAGTTCCAGAATCTTCAGAGATTTCTGTTAGTCCGACTTTGTACAATTTTGTTGCAATTTTCTTTTAATTTTTTTTGCTCAACCACGCCCTTGATACGCCCATTGTGTACAAATTTAAAAAATAATTATACAAAAAATATAATTAAAACCTTTCCAGGGCCCTTTTTCTGTTGGCAATTGTTTATAAATATAAATATATCTAGAAATATATTAGCTGAAATTAGTTTTAGTTTAGTTTTAAGCGAAAAAAAAAACAACATTCGATTGAAATTAGTTTTAAATCTTTTTTCTTAAAACAAAAGAAAAAAAAGGCAGAAATTTACCTACAAGCCAAGTGAAAACAACGGAGTCATAATATTTACGCTAGAATTAGTCTGAAAATTCGAGTATTTTCTCAAAAAAAAATTGAAGCAAAAAATCCTGTAGAAATCCTCTCTTTCACGAAAAATCCCCCCTTAAGATAAAAATCTAGTTAAATGAAACAAAAACTCATACGTATTATCTATCGATCCAACATATTGATCAATGTATAAACTTATAGTTAATGTTACTGTCGACTGTCTGGTTGAAAACGATTCTAAAACCCCGTAAATCCCGTGAATCCCCCCAAAAAAATGCTAAAAAAATCATCCCACCATCCATGACAAAACCTTGCTTAAGATCTCATTGAAAGAAAAGAAGGATAAACGATAAAAAAATAAAAAGAATTTATCAACGAAGCATTAAGGATAATGGATATGGAATCGGTATAGTCTGGTATAGTCTGGTACAGTGGTCATCCAATAGTAAAGAAACGGAGCAATAGTTCTAATTAGCGGTGATTCCAAAATGTATTTAAAAATCGAAACAAAAAGCAGCAGAAATTTAAGAAAAACCTTAATTTAAGGAACAGTATGGAAGAAAATTAATCAATTTAATTAGTTTTTTGGTAGAGAGCCGAAAAGGAAAGAGACAACATTACACATTACAGTGTGAAAGTGAAAAAGAGAGACAAAATAAAAGAATTCATGTAAACCATTTAGAAAAAGAAAGTCTATTTCTTAAAAAGGGTTTAGGGTTTTTATTTATAAATTATTTAATATATTTTAATTATTATTTTATTTTGTTTTTAATATCAGATTTTCGTTGCTGTATTCCAGGTAACACTGTAGTTTTTTATCATCTTTTAAAATTAACTTTAATTTGATTTTCCAGCTTCGTCAATCAAACTGAAACAAGAGCCTGAATCGGAAACGGAACTTCCTTGTGATGGAGGAAGTGAAGGAAAATCTCCTGGAGAAGCTTCCCGGACCACACCTGCCACAGGAGCCTCAAAGATAACCGCCAGCGATAGTGACCCCAACAAGGACTTCTATTTACTTCCTCCGCTAATCTGCAGCTTCTGCAAGAGGCGCCTCAAGTCGTTGAATGCCCTCCGGCGTCACATCGCTTCCAGGCACTCGGAGATCAGGGGCAAGGAGCACGAGTGCTTCATCTGCATGAAGAGCTTCAAGACCAAGTGGTCCCTGTCCACCCACAATTCGCGATTCCATCGTGAGGCGAGCACATCCTAAGGCTTCCAGCTGCAAGAGGCGCCTCCAGGCACTCGGAGATCAGAGGTTAGGAGCAGGAATGCTTTATATGCATGAAAAGCTTCAAGACCACTCGGAGATCAGGGGCAAGGAGCACTAGGGTTTTATCAGCATGAAGAGCTTCAAGACCAAGTGGTTTTTGTTCGGGATTCCATCGAGAGACGAGCTCATCTTAAGCTTTTCACCTGGAAAAGGCGCCTCAAGTTGCTGAACGCTCTCCAGCGGCACATCGCCCCCAGGCACTCGGAGATCAGGGGCAAGGACGTGCTCCTGAATGCTTTATCTTCATGAAGAGCTTCAAGACCAAGTGGTACCTATCCACCCAAAATTCGCGAATCCATCGAGAGGCGAGCATATCCAAGGCCTGCCATCTGCTGCTTCTAAAAGAGGCGCCTAAGCCTGTCAGAGTTTCAATCGAAACACTTCAAAGATCAAGCCATAAATCACCTTTTGTCGAGGTCAGGAATATATATATTAATTTCGTTTAGTTCTAAATCTAAGCCACCTTAACCGACCAAACACGGGGATTTCGTTAGCACTTTTTTGCCAATTAGGACTATTAGAGGAAATAGTTGCATAATCTGGCAAATAAACTGAAAATGTTGTTTTGTTTACTTTCCAATGAAAGTATATTAGTAAACGAAGTTTACTTAATAAGTAATAAATTTTAAGAACAAGAAAATATTCTTTTAATTTATTTTAAAAGATAAATTTATGTTTTCAAAGGCCTTGTGGGGAGACCCCTTGGAATATCCGGTCTCTTCTTATAAGATCCATTGGGATGTCTATATCTTCGACATTTTTCATCCGATTTCTTAAAGTAATATCATAATAGATTCGTAAATCCATTTTGTATCGAACTGCATTCAAATCTTGGAGAAAAATATATTTTTTATATTTTTTTCTGATTTTCTTTGGAGACCACTTAAAAATACAGGTTTTTCTTATATGGGCTCATTACTATGTCTATATCTCCGATTTCTATCCTATTCTTTAAGGGAATACCTCAATAGATTTGTAGATCAATTTCCTATCGATCTGCATCAAAATTTTGAATGAAAATCCTTTCTGAATATTTTTCTGATTTTTGCAGGGAGACCCCTAGGAAAATGTTGCTTTTTTTTATAAAATTTCAATGACTATGTCTCTATTTCTGCCAATTTCCACCCGATTCTTAAAAGGAATACCCTAATAGATTTGTGGAACCATTTCCCATCAATCTGCGTCAAAATCTTGCAAAATAATATTTTTAGAATGGTTTTTCTGATTTTTGTTGGGAGACCACTTAAAAAATACTGGTTTTTCTTATATGGCTCATTAGGATGGTTCTATCTCTGAAAATTTCCAACCTATTCCTTAAAGCTATACCTCAATAGATTCTTACATCGATTCCCTATCGATCTGCATAAAAATCTTGAAAAATCTTTCCAATTTTTGAATATTTTCCCTTAAGAATCCAAAAGTTTCCCCTATGGATCCCCAACATTATCCATCAAAACTAAATAAAACCCTTTCAGATACGATGTAATATGAAATCAAAATGCATTTAATGACTTAAAATGACTAAAAAATAGCAAATGTATCGTCAAGATACACGATTTTCAGCTTAATGAGGTTTAAAAAAATGTGATAAGGATAATGCAGGATAACGTTGTCTCTTTTAGAAAGTCTTCAGACCGGGCAGGGGGAACTTCCTGCCGAACAGCTTGACGCTCTTTTGGAGCTCCGCCACTTGGCTGGAGATATCCTTGTCCTCCGCCAGGACCTTGTGGTAGTCCGCCATTTTGGGAGTAGCGGCTGCCTTGGCGGCCTGGGCGCCCAGTTTGAGGGCGGCATCGATGAACACCACCACCTGCTTGATGTCCTGCTCCAGGAGACCGCGAGTGGTGAGGGCGGGAGTGCCCAGACGGATGCCAGAAGGATTCAGGGCGGACTTGTCGCCGGGAACGGTGTTCTTGTTGCAGGCAATGCCAATCTCCTCCAGGATGTACTCGGCCTTGGCGCCAGTCAGTCCGGCCTTGCGGACGTCGACCAGGACGAGATGGACATCAGTGCCGCCGGTGGCCACCTGATAGCCCTTGGCGATCAGACCGTTGCACAGGGTCTTGGCGTTCTTGAGGACCTGCGTCTGGTAGGCCTTGAACTCCGGCGACTTGGCCTGCTTGAAGGCGGTGGCAATGCCGGCGATGGCATTGTTGTGGGGTCCACCCTGCAGCGAGGGGAAGACGGCCTGGTTGATGCGCTCCTCCAGATCATAGTTGATGACATCGCCGTTGGCCTTGGTGCTGCGTACGCCCTTCCTGAAGAAGATCACGCCGGCCCGGGGACCGCGCAACGTCTTGTGCGTTGTCGTCGTGACAATGTCCGCGTATTCGAAGGGCGATGGGATCAATCCAGCGGCCACAATTCCAGCCACATGGGCCATGTCGGCCATCAAGTAAGCCCCCACATCGTCGCAGATCTGCCGGAAACGGGCGTAGTCCAAGAGCCGGGAATAGCAAGAGATTCCCGCAATAATGATCTGCGGCCGGAAGTTCTTGGCCGCCTCCGCCAGCTTGTCGTAGTCGATGATGCCCGTCTCCGGATTCACCTTGTAGGGCATGCTCTCGAAGAAGATCGACGTGGCGGATATCTTCTTGGTGGGCGTGAAGAAGCCATGGGTCAGATGGCCACCATCGGGCAGATCCAAACCCATGATGCGATCGTGGGGACGGCACACGCCCGTGTACACCGCCAGGTTGGCCGGAGAACCGGAGTAAGGCTGGACATTGACGCCCCACTTCTCCTCGTCCAGGTTGAAGAGTTCCTTGCCTCGTTTCTGGGCCAGCAGCTCAATGCAGTCGATGATCTCGTTGCCACCATAGTACCTGGAAAGGATATTGAAATAAGTTTTCTTTGAAGGATCTCCAAGAAAAAATGATCTTACCTCTTGCCGGGATATCCTTCAGAGTACTTGTTGGTCAGGCAGGAGCTGAGACTCTCCAGGACACCCACGGAGGTAAAGTTCTCGCTGGCAATCATCTCGAGTCCCTCCAGCTGGCGCTCCTTCTCCCTCTTGATGAGATCGGCCAGCTCGGGATCACCCTCCTCCAAAGTGGCCTGCAGCATTTTCTGATCTGCCATTTTCTAAATATAATATTTTTTATTAAAAATACGATGCTTTCACTGCAACGATCGTTGCTCTTCTGATCCCGATGAAAATGTGATCTGCACTTATAAAAAAAATTCTGATCTACTTGTTTTTCAACGCCTTTTCCAAACAACAAAAATATTTATGTTCTCCCCGTCGTCGGGAGAGTATTGCGAAAAATCACAAATAAGAGTTCAATGGTTCAATAGCATTGGAAAAGTTTCCATGATAAGATGGAGGGAGGCTCATGTTTATAAAAAAACGTACAAATATTTATGTATATATACATTTCCGATCGACTGATCGATGGGGCTCAGCTATCGCCGGGCTAGGAGATTAGCCAACGATGCAACTTGGCAACTATTTCGATTAGATTTTTTAATAAAAATATAAAAAAATATATATATTTCAAGTCTGGGTTCGACCCCCCACGGGTCTGACGACTCGTAATCTCTATCTGGGTTTACGTCTAGGTTGTTTTTTTCTTCCTCCCCAGGTCAGGGGTTAACATTTTTCAAGCCGATAAGGTTTTGCAGGCCCCCTTGACGTTTATTTTAGAAATTTCGGGAACACTTTTAACGATTTTTAAAGAAATATTTTAGCGTAGAACGTGTCTAGAATCACAAACAAAAGCTGAATCGCATTTTTTGATCCAATTTCCAACTAAAAACTGGTGAATCCCCTGAAAATTTCTGGCTAAGAGCCAGCAAAAAAATGCATTAAATTGAACATTTTCCAGATTTCCAGTGCAAACCCTCTGTCTGGAGGAAATTCTATTTAATGGCCAATGCCAAATTGTAAATATTTTAGCGGTTTTGTGGAAACAAGTGCAAAAATCTTGATACCTTGGCCGCTGTTGATAGGCAGCGGCCTGAAAGCCAAGAAATCTGAGTAGGCCCAAAACAAGTTTAAGGCTGTGACAGCCAAATGAAATATATCAAGAAAAATTTGGTAGATTATTCTTTATAGCAAAGATTGAAATGCTCTTTAAAGTAAAAACTATAAAAATTTATCAATTTTTTGACACTTTTTTTGGCCAAAATAGATTAGTTTTCGTCACAAATTTCGAGAAAAAGATTTAACGACATTCGTGACTTAAATTTTTACTTTAAGCGACTTTTTTATAGGTATATATATAGTGAAATACACTTTAAGGTAAAAATTATAAAAGTGATCGATTTTTTAGGGATAAATAGGGATTTTTTAAGGCATAAATAGATTAGTTTTCGTCACAAATATTTAGGCAAAGAGTTAACGACATTCGTCACTGGAGTTTTTCTCTTTAAAGGTTTTTTTGTTTGAATTTTTGTTAATTTGTTGACTAAAATCTCAAAATTTGCTTTGCAATTTGAACATTTTACATTTTAACATTTATTTCTCTTATTTTTCTAACAAAATTCATGAAAAAATTGTTTAAAATAACAAATTTATTAAAAAAAAGGTTCGTAAAACATTATTCTGTTTATAAAACATATAACTGGCAGTATATTTTAACATTATAAATAAAAACAAGGTAAAAACTAAACCAAAAATTACAAAATAAAGTGCATTACTTTTTAGAAATACCCCTATTTTAGAGTATTAATAAGCCACGCAAAATTAGAGTAAAAACACATGGCAGTGGCTTTAAAAAACAAGAAAAAAAAACAAATAATACCAAAGCACATGGCATTGAAAAGGTAAAAAGGTTTTTTAAAAAAAACAAGCCCCTCTTTTTACGAAGATCACTTTTTCAAGGGTCCTCCCCCCACGCCCCGAAGCACTGCTTAATTGATTGATTATCACGAATCAAATTTATTTACATATATACAAGCTTATATTATTAATTTTTCACTCACCTTAGAAGTGTTTTCCTTGCTGTACGAATATCGTCTGATCGAGGAGAATGTGGATGATGGATTTTTGGCGGCAGCGACGCGAGTTAAAGCTCCGATCAGCTGTTCTCTGGAGAAGTTACCGGCTTTTGTGTTCACGTCTCGGCTCAAGCAGTGGCGAAGCTTTTGTGGCAGTGACAAGCAACGTACTTTCTGCATAATATTCGCAGGACTACAAAAAAATTACAAAATTAATCAATGGATTGACATAATTTTTGGGGAACCATTCCCGATACCCACTTTTCTACGCGTTCCGATTGAAACTGTCGGCCAGGGAGGCCGCGAAATAGAAATCACTGTCGCCGACGCCGCGCCAACTGATAAGCGATAACCTCTGACCTGCAAGTGTGATAAGCGCTGGCTGCCCAAGAGTTCCGCTGCCCGAATCTGTTATCGCTTTGACAGCATTTAAAATTCATTTAAAAATAAACTGGAAAAGAACCGTCACTACCGGTGGTCATAACGTAAACAAATTGAAACAAACAGCTGATTGCCAGCGGTGCCATATGGCTTTGGTTTAAGCTTTTTTCCAGCATATGGCAGCTTTGCGGCTTGTCGTGACACGAAAATTATTTAAAACTATTATTTAAACGGTAAAACAAGAGGTTTTTGAAAATAAATGTTTTAAATTGTTTATCCAATGTTTTATGGGTTTTAAATGCAAAGTAGAAACATTAAGATTTAATGCTCTTTAAAGTCTTTATTGGGTTTTTTTATTTAAGATTGGTTTAAATGTTTTAAGTTTTTTTAATACTTTTGAATCGCTGCTATAATTTCTGTAGGTGTTTTAATGTTTTATTGATTAAGGAAAACCTTCTGTAAAAACCCTTTCATCCGTTGAAATTTTTCATATAATGTTTATTTAAAAATTGTTCTTATATACGTGCAGGAGCACGTGTCCTGGGCTCCCCACTCTCGCCTCACGTGTCCATCCCTAGTTGGGGGCCCCCCAAACAAAACACAGCTGACGACGCTGGCGTTTCTCAGTTGATTCTCAACTGTTCGGCCGGTCGGTCTCTCTGCGGAGAAAAGCTAAAAGCTGTGTGAGAGAATATCCCCTCGAAACACGGTGACAATTATTTTGAGTGTACCGTTAGCCGCCTTATAGCAAAAAAGCGCGCGCTGTGGATTTTTTTGAGTCTTCATTTTTTTTAAAGTTGAAAACCGCAAAAACAACCAACAACGAAATGTATGAATGAATTTTTTTGCTGAAAACTTGCTGCGTGTGCGATTTGCACAACAAAATATATAAATACGAGAAAATATATTAAAACAACAACAGCGACTAAATCCAATCAAAGGCGATAAAGAAAACAAAAGAAAGAAACAATAATAATAAAAAAAAAAGCAACAAAAAAGAAGTAATACAAAAAACAACAACAGCGGCCAGATACCGCGAAAAATCATAAAGAAAAGGTGAGAAAACAAATTATTTATTTCATGTGCTAAAAAGACACGCAAAAAATTTACAACAAAAAAAAACAGCAACAACAACAAAAACCCAAAAGTCCCAAAAACAGTAATAAAAACAACATCAGCTACAACGTTTTATTTTTAGCCAAACAAAAGTTTTGTGTTTTTTGTGTGTGTTTCGTTTTTTATTTCCCCCACTTCTTTTTTTCTTTATTTTTTTATTGCATTCATAATTTGCGAGTTTTTTATAATAATATTATTTTTTTTTTTTTTATTACACACTTTTTGTTTTGTTTCGTTTCGGGGTTTTATGTGTTTCTTGTTTTGTGTGGCAAGTGAATGTTTCAAAAAAAAATACAAAAATATTACGATAAAAATTCCGTTGTTCTTCGCGAAGGTTTCCGGGTTTGTTGACTTTGCCAGCTGCCAAGTCTTGTTGTTGTTGTTGTCTGGATTCAAAATTGGCATAAATAATAATGCCAAAAAAAATCGAAAATTAAACTGAAACCGAATTATGATAAACAATTGCCTTTTCGAGGAAACGATTTTATTTGTTGCCATTCAATCATTTATATATTTTTTTTATTTTATTTTTGATTTCATTGTAACCTTTTTTTTTATTATTTTTGCCAACTAATTGCCAAGGCAGAGAAAAAAGTGGCGAAAAAAACCCCAAAGAGTCGCAAAAAATTGCCAGCGACAAAAAATCACAAGAAAAAAAAAAACACAAAAAATAATAAATTAAATTCGTTCGACGAGGGAAAATACACAGTAATTTACATTTTTTGTTTACTCTGTTATTTTTTTTTCTGTTTTTTTGTGTGTGTTTTTTTTAGCCAGTTTCCAACTAAGGTTGGTTGGTAATTAATTTTTTTTTGTTTGCCAGCCTTTGAAAAAAAGCGCTGAAAATTTTCCCTGTTTTTTTCGCTGGCATCTATAAGTTAACTTTTGGGCGCCGTTTTTGCCAGATTACATGGTCTGGAGTTTTTTGTCGAATATTATATACGTTTTTTAGTAGTAATTTTTTTTAGGTATTTTTTTTGCTGTGTCAATTATGAGAGAGGAGACCCATCAGCATTTCCGCCTTTACAGCAAAAGCAATTTGCAATTTACTTTTCTTTTCTTTAGTTTTTTTTTGTTATTTTTTTTTGTATTTTGTTTTTGCATTCTTCACTCTCCCCGTAATCGCTTCTTCTGTCGAATGCAATTCATTTTTCCCCAACAACAACTTTAATTATATGAACGAAAAAAAACGAAAAAAAAAATAATTAATACAAAAGATGCAAAAAAATTGGAATTAAAATTGCAAATCGCATTTGAGTGACGTCGCTGGTGCGGTTATTTCGATGGCCTTTTGTTTTTGTCTGCTGTTTTATTAGGTTTTTTGTTTTCACAACGACATTCGCCTGCGCAAAGCTTTGTCAGGGGGTGGCGACGGGGGGATGGCGTGCAGGAGCAGGCGGCAGTCCAGAGGAGAGAGGCGGGAGGCACAACAAATCTGCGATATGCGTGTTTCTCTTTTACTCTCCCTCTCTCTCTCGCTCTCTGTGTGTGTGCTGCTCCACTCACACACATTTCAATTACATGTGAACGCGTGCTCCAAATTTCAAGTTCATTGTCCAAAATAACATCCAAAACAACAACATCCAAAACAACAACAACGGTGCATGGCAAACAAAAACAAGGGCAGGTCAGCACTCGTCACAGGTGACGGAAGGGGGTGTGGGGGCAGCGAGACTACAAGATGGGGCTGCAGGGGGAGCGAGACTACCTGATGGAGCAGCAGGGGGAAGCGAGACTATATGATGGGACTGCAGGAGGGAGATAGGCACAAAGCAGTTGGAGGAAAATAGCGGTACAAGGTGGGGAAAGCTGTTCAAGCAGTTCAAGCAGTTTTCAGAATTTTTGCTTTCATTTTCCTCAAAAATTCTTCTAATTTATTTTTATTTTAATAAATATTATATTAAATATATTTATATATATTTTTATACCTCATAAACTGTACAAGACTTCCTGTCTACGAGCTTTTTCATTTTTCGAATTTATAAATCAAGGCTATTGTGTATTTAAAATTTTTATATAACAAAACTGAACAAAAAAAAAACAACAAAAAAAGAGGTGTGTTTCCTAATACGCTGAGAGAAAAAAGTAGCGTGTTTTGCTGAAAATGAAAATAAATCAAACAAAATTTAAACCGAAAAAAATCTTATTTATTTACGTATTATTCTCAGTAACGGTAAATACAAAATTCTTTAGAAAAAAAAACAGAAACCAAAAAAAGTCACAGTACTAGGAAATAAAGCAAAAAAAAAACGACACATTTTGACACGAATATTGTTTTTTATTCGAAGCTGTTTATTTGCTTGTTTTTTTTTTTACCTTATAAACTTCTAGTTAATTTTTTCCATGTATTGGTGTTTTTGTGTGTGTGTATTTTTTTAAGTGGGTAAATAAATTTTTGCTTCTTACGCAAATTATTCCGTTGTTTATGTTAGAACAAAAAAAAACACACAAAAATGGAAACAATAGGAAAATAACAATAATTTGCAATGCGTAAATAATAATTTTCGAATGTCGTAAAAAGCAAAGTTAGATAAAAAACAAAAAAATGTCTAATATCTGTTTTTCTATGAAAACCAGAAACCACTTCCTTTGTTTTTTTTTTTCTTTTTCGATTTCCATATCTATTTGTTGTTTTTTTTTCCAGAAAAAAGGCCCTTTTTCCTTTTCATTGAATGTTGGTTTTTTTGTGCTCTCTTTTCTCTGATATCAGCGCATATTTTTAATTAAAAGCAAACAGAAAAATAAAAAAAATACGAAAAAAATTCCCTGCAGACGACAACACAAATCAGAAAAATATATTTATTTTTTATTGGGTTCTTTTTCCTTTTTCAATGGAACGAATAATAAAAGCAAAAATACAAAAATATAAAAATAAATAAACAAGTTAGGCAAAAATTTGCTGATAACTTTTCTAGCAAAATGTGCAAAAGGGGAAGAAAATAAAGAGCAGGCTGCAAATAGTGGCACACAAAAAAAAAAAAAAAGCCAAAGCTAAAGCTAAAGCTAAAGAAAAAGAAAACGACAACAAAAATATATAAAGTTGAAATCAAAGCAGCAGAGAGAGGGAGATAAAAACTATTTCCGTCGACTAAAGCCAAACAAAACAATGGAAAATAACAAAAATAACACAAAAAAAAAATAACAAAAGAAAAAGAAAAAAAGAGTAAAGAAGTACTTTGAAAAAAAAAGTTATAAATGTATCCCCTCTGCTCCCCATCATACTCCCCCTCTCTCTCCCCTTTTTTTTGGAAAGTTGAGAATTCTTTGGAGTCCCGGTTTCTGTTTTTTGTTTTGTGTTTCTTTTTGTTTTTGTATTTTTTTGTGTGTGTTTTTTTTTGTTTCTTTTTGTTTTTTTGTGTTTCTTTTTATTTATTTTTTGTTTTTTTTTGTGTTTTTTGTCCAAGGTTTCCAAATCAAATTATGTCGCGATCGAAAAATAACAAAAAAGGCAACAGAAATACGGCCTCTATTTTTATGCAATTAATCGAGAGAGAAAAAAAAACGCACATTTTTAAATAGGAAAGATAATAAAAAAAAGCACACACACACAAAAACATGCCACCGATTGGGCAACACAAAAGCAAACTCTATAAAATCACAAAAAATTAATAAAATAATAACAACGAGAAAACGAAAAACGAAAACCGAAAACCGAAAACCAAATCCGAATCGAAATTATGAATCACAAAACGTTTTTTGTGGTTTACCTTTTTTTTGTTTATAAATTTTAATTCAATTTTATTTCTTGAATGGGTTTTTTTTTGTGTCGTTTTTCTTTTTAATTTATACGCTTCCGTGGCAAAGTGACATGAATTTTTTTTCTCTGTGTCTCTATTTTTATTTCATTCTGCATTCCAGTGTTTTTTTTATGTTTCTGTTTACCTTTCCAATAATTACAGTTTTTTCCGCCTTTTTTCCCCGCCTTTTTTTTTTTAATGCATAATTAATTGTCTATTCTCAATAGGTTTTTTTTTGTCTTTTTTTATGGTTTATTTTTTTGCATTAACAGAAACTTTGCCTGATAAGGAATTGCAATAAAAAATAGAGGAAAAATTGCATTTTGTGTTTCCAAGTGCATTTGGGTGGACCTTTAAATAGTTTTTATATGTATTATATTTTAAGTTTTAAAATGTTTAAGATTTAAATTTTCAGAACTTAAGAAAAAAATAATTATTGACAAAAAAAAACCAACACTGCGTATGAGTAATGAAAAAAAAAATACAGTGCGTATGAGTAATATATTTTTTCAAGAAAAGTCTTAAAGAATTTTTTTCGTTGCATTGAAATCTATTCTCTAAATGCAATTATTAATGCATTATTAAATGAATAAAAAAAATTTAAAGTAATAAAAAAAAAACAGTGCGTATGAGTAATATTTTTTTTCATATAAATCATCCGCCCCGTTGTCTTAGAAAAACGTCAAGAACAAGGTTCACTCTTTTGTTGCCTTTTTTCACTTTTTGTTTAAAATTGTGCAAAGAAAACAACAAAAACTATTTATATATATTGATTAAAAGTATTTAAGCATTGTTTAAAAACGTTCTTTATAGGAAAAATATTTTCTACGAATATTAAATTAAATTATAAAAAAATTAATAGCATACTTTAAGGGATCAAAAGGTTTTTAAAAAATAGTTTTCATTAAAATTTTCTAAAAAAGGTGAAAAAAGACTTCCTAAATACAGAAATATATATATTTTTATATATAAAACGTTCCCCACCCCCTCCTTAGAAAACTGCAACAGGTTCAAAGTCTTTGCAGCCACCCCCCACCCACTATCCACCTGTTTTTTAGCCCGTTTTTTACCCTTAGTCTATTTTCCTGCCTTATGGAAATCTTTTAGAGAATTTCCACCCTTTTGTCTTGCCAGCAGATTGGAATTCCATCTAACGAACGAAATACAAATCATGTTCTAAAACACACAGAGAGAAAAAAAACAGGCAACAAAGAGTGTTTCGAGACAAAAGGAAAACGAGAGACTAGAGAGATAGGGAGAAAGGGAGCAAAAAACCTTGAGGTATCCCTGGAAAAGGCAAGGAAAATATTAAAACAAGGCAAACATCGCCAGGCAAAAATAAAGTCAAGCATTTAATTTATTTACCCCCCTAAAAAAGTCCACCCAAAAACTAGGCAGGCCTCCCCTAGCCACCCCCTCTTTGCCTTTTTTGCAAAAAAAAGCTCGTTTTACTGTTGCTCGGTTTTTGCCTGTCCTTTTCGCTTCTCGCTAGCTCTATCCCCCTTCCTCGCTTATCTGCATTTTATATATATATATTTTTTTTGGCGCGCTTGGCAAAAACTATAAGCTAAAGCGAGAAGGGGAGAAGGAGAAAGAAACTGTAACCGAACGAACCAACTTTTCCAGTCCTAGAAAAAGGTAAGAAAGGGATAATGGGGTAAAAGCGGGTGTAGGAAAGGGAGAAGTTGGGGCTGGCAAAGGAGCAGAAGTGGGAGAAGGAGCAAGAGTAGGAGCAGGAATAGGAGCAGAAGCAAAAGGCAACAAATCCTAAAAAAAATGTCGAAAAAAACTCCATTTATATTTTGTAGAGAACTAAATGGTAAGTGGCGGCCAAAGCTTCTGGTCTTCTTTATTTTCTACACCCTACTTTTCGAGGTTGGGGTATTTTAGTAAAACATGATCTTAAATATAATATTAATAATAATATTTTAAAATTCAGTTAAGAAAAGTGTGATAGAAGTTGGCTTTGTTAAGAGCTTTTAAAAAGAAAGGTTATGAAAAAAAGGAGGGTTATGTTTGAAATTTTTTAGTATTTATTTCTTATTCTAGAAAATTTTATTACGAGTATTTCTTAATATATTAATATAATAAGGTAAGATTGTTTTTATAGCTGGCTTTGTTAGAAACTTTTCGGAGTTAAACTTTTCGAAATAAAACAAAAAACTTTCCTACAAAAATTGAGGTTATGTTTGAAACTTTTTAGTATTTTTTCATATTCCAGAAATTTTTCATTGAAATATAAACATTAAGAAAACTTTTTGTGCATATTTATGTTTATGGAAAAGTATTCTTTTTTTTTATAATGTAAAAATTAGGTGCAAAAAATTAAGGTTAGGTACGAAACTTTTTAGTATTTTTTCAAATTCTAGAACATTTCATTAAAATGTAAATATTAATCATAATTCTGATTCATATTTAAGGTTGCTAGAGTATTCTTTTTCTTAAATGTTAAAATTTCCCCAAATTAGTGGTAATTGGAGCATATCTAGGGTATCCAATAATTTCCTTCTTTCTTTTTGCAATTCAACTTTTTTACGTTGATTTTTTATTCCGCTTTTTATTTTCGGAGCTGTTCCCTTTTTTATGGAGAAACAAAAAATACCTTTTGGTATATAGAGATATATATTATATAAGTGCAAATATGCTGTAACGGTATATAGTATGTGTCCCTGTGTGTGTTGAAGGAAAAAATTGCACATAAACATGCAGGAAAAAAATGGGTGGAAAAGTGGGTGGTGCTTGAAAGGGAGGTGCTTGAGAGGGAGGTGCTTGGGTGGGGGGTTTATTTTTTTTGTTTTTTATGAGAAGGGATGATGGGGAGATGGGGGGTGGTAGGGAACCTGCACATTACCAAAAGAGTAAATCACTTTTGAACGAACCAAAAACCGAAAAACGAAAACGAAGCGAAAAGCAAGCGGGTTGTCAGGATGGGAAATATCTCAATATTCACTTTGGATCGCTTTTCCTTCGCCCAACCACGCCCCCTTAACACCCCACCCGCCCCATCTCTTTTGGCCACTTTTCCATTATATTTTTTGTTGTTTCTTTTTTCTCTGTTTTTTTTTATGCTTTTTTTCTGCTTTTTTATGTTTTTTTCTCCTTTTTTCTGCTTTTTTCAGCTTTTTTATGCTTTTATTATTTTTCATTTTCCAACGCCACTTTATTGCTGCTTTTCGGGTTTGGGTTTCCAGCAGGGGGGAGGGTTGTGAGGGGCGGGAGGCCATAAGTCGACCCTGCGACATTGTCTCGTGCAAAAATTGAACAATTTTATAAAATACTCGAACGGAGCTGCTCCAAAAGCAGCAAAAACCGAAAAAAAACAAAAACAAGAGCAAAAAACGTAATAAATTACAAAGTGCCCAGCCAAAAAAAAAACAACAAAAAAAGAAAACAGATTTTGTTTTGTAAAAAAAAAGATATATATAAGTAGAAAAGCATAAAACCAAACAGATAGTTACAAAAAACTTTACGTAGATGGTAACGACGAGGCAAGTACCGGGTAATGGGTCTTGGGATTTGAATAAAATATAAAAAAAACTTTATAGACATAAAAAAATATAAATAAAAATACCTAAGAGATAGTTATGTGAAAAAATGTATTTTTTTTAATTTTATTTTTTTAATTTTATCTAAAGGAGTTATGGATATAGTATTTTTATTACACTTTTTCTTTATAAATTTTAAACGACTTAAAAAGTATTGGGTATTAGTATTTGGGGCTTGAAAAAATATAAGAAAAAACTAATCTCTTTCCCCAAAAACTGCATATACGTATGTACCTTGAACCCCAAGTACTGGGTATTAATATTTTCGTTTCAAGAAGAAGAGAATGGGAAATAGGGATAAAATACGGGGAAGAATATATATTTTATCTAAATTTTGATATAAATATATTTTGTTTATTTTATTATATTATTTTTATTATTTATTATTTATTTATTATTTATTTTTATATATTTTTTATTATTTATGGGGGCAACCCCATTTCTTTCCCCCAACAAATGCATATACCCTGAGCCCCCAAGTACTGGGTATTAACATTCTCGTTTCAAGGAGACGGAGCCAACAAAAAACTCCTCTCTGCTCTTCGAGATATTTCGCCTTCATCATCATCAACGTTTTTTATTTTCTTATTTTTTGCGATGTTTTTCCACAGTCTTCTTCCTCTTCTCTCTTGTTTTTCAATGTTCTTCATTTATTTTGTAGTTTCTTCTGTTGTTGTTGTTTTTTATGTTGTTGTTGTTTTTGTTGTTATTAAAGTAATTTAAATGAAATAGTAAAAGTCAGTTTTGGGATTTTTGCAAAAGCTTTCTCGACTTGATTGAAATATTTTCCTCGAGCTTGGCAGGATACTGGGGAAATATTTTAGGGGAATTCTATTAAAAAAAAGGATTTTCCTCGAAATTTTATTTTTAAAACCTCAAAGAGTTTGTTTCCATTTGATATTCTTTTTTTTTTGGCAAGAAAGAGAATGCTTCGTTAATTTAAAGTCCTTTTTAGCTGGTAAAGCAGGTCCTTAGCTCAGCTTTTCTTTGTACTCCTTGAGCCGGGGATTAGCTGATGTCGTTAAATGTTTTTTACTTTAAAAAAAACCCACAAAAAACTCGACAAAAAACTCAGGTAGCGGTAGAAAGCTTTTCCCTCGAGTTTTTCCTCGCAGATTATAAATCTCGTGTTTCATTCTTCTTCTTCTGCACTTTTGTGGCTTTCTACCGCCAGAAAATAATATTAAAGTTTACATTAGGCAGAAGAAACCCCGAAAAAAACAACAAAAAAAAATGATAAATAATGAAAATAAAAACGAACGAGCTCAGAAATAGACAGAAAACAGCGACATAAACAAACAGATGGATGTTGGTAACAAGAAAAAGGTAACAAAAAAAAGGTAACAAAAAAATATATAGAAAAAAACAACAAAAAAAATTATATATAGAAAAAAAAACAACAAAATGGGTAGAACTCTTAGCGTAGCCACAAACGTACTTACAGATACAGATACAATGGCAATGGCAAAAGATACAGATACACAGATACAAACACACTCACACTCTCGCACAAAAAAAACGACGACAGTTTTCTTGATGAATGTTCTTTTCCTCCCACCCCACCACGCCCCCTCACAGAGGGAGTTTTTCCAACGCCCTTCCCGGCCCCTTCGTCTGCCCCTTGAAATGTATCTAACATCTTACATTTGTATCTCGCAGACCGAGTTTGGGGCAGCTTCTTGAGCTTCTTTAACTTTTTCATGAGCTGCCGCCAACCAGAAACAGAAAAAAATGTGAGTAGGGAGTGATACTTTCGGGTATAGTTGAAGCTTAGATACCCTACTTTGGGGTATTTTATCGGGATAAAAGCCTGGCGGTGCAAGTTTTTCAAAAATCGAAGGGATTTTGTTGAAATCGAAGTCATTTAATGAATTAATGAATTTTAATTAAAGGTATAGTTGCTTTTTAGACCAAAAGATCTCTTAAAAAGTTCCAATAAATCCCTTATAAAGTGTATTAAAGCTTACCTAGAAAATAGGAAAAAGAATTAGTAGCTTTTTTCGATCTTTTCTTTAAATAACCTTGCCTTCCAGGGGCTATTCTAGTTTTGGTGGGAATCGAAGAAGTATATCCCATAATTATATCAATAAAATTTTAACCCCCAATAATATAGGGAAAAAGGGGAACAAATACCCTAAAAATTTGATAAATTAAAATAAAAATAAAGATACTTATAAGGTTTACTGAAAAGAATTAATATAGAAATTTAAAATGATGGGAAAATTACTAGAAAAGTCTGATAAGCAAAAATGAAAGTAGCAGCGCTCTCCTCCTCGCTTCTCATAAGGTTTACCTAATGAATCTAAAAAAAAAATCTAAGAAATTCGCGGGGTTTCCGCTGCATAACGTAGAACCCACAAACGTAAGGTCCCACCAATAGAGGGGCGCTGTCGTTTATTGTACGGCTCGCCGGGATAGATCTGCGTGATCTGATGTGTAGAAAGGATTACGAGGAAGAAGAACAGAGAATTGGTAATTGGTATTGCCAGGAAAAGTAGGTGAGAATCGAGGATTTTATAAAAAAAGGAAGCTCAAAGTGAAGTAATTTTTAATTTCTATTTTTTTTTATATATTTCATTTCCTAATGTAGGGTATTTAAGCTTCGTTTTAATTTATTATTTACATGTACATAAGCTTCATCTATTCCCGTATAAAGCTGCTTCCCTTTCCTGTTTTTGTTTTTTCTATTGTTTTTATTTGCATTCCTTGTTGGTAATCCTTATTTTTTTTCTCTTTTTTTTTGCAACAAAAGAGACAAAAGCAAAAGCACAAATTTTTCCGCACCTGCTGCAGCTCATTGATCATCGCATTTCGGCTCCTTTGAGACTCTTTTTTTTTTTTTACCATTTTTTCCTGGAAAAGATCTCCGGCAGAGGAACATTATTTATAGTCGTTTTTTTCTTTATTTTTTTTGTATTTTTTAGTTTAGACTTTACCTTGACTTGATTTAGGTTTAATTTTCAGGAAGGATTTATTTTTGGCCAAGACATTTATGAGTCAAGGAACGGAGTTCGATTTTAGATTAAATTCTATTTTAAAAACCAAAACCGGAAACCCAATGGAAGTTTTGAAACTCTTAAATATTGTTCTTAGTATTATTTCCTTGTAGTATTTTTCCAGCATTTTTTCATCATTTTTTCAGTGTTTTTTAAGCATTTTTTTTTAGTATTTTATGACATTTATGAGGCAAAGAACGTAGTTCGATTTTAGATTAAATACTATTTTTAAATCCAAAACCCAATGGAAGTTTTGAAACTCTTAAAAATTTTTCCTAAGTATTTTTTTTTTTTTTTTTTACTAGTTTTTCAACATTTTCCAGTGTTTTTTCATAATTTTTTCAGTATTTTTCATTATTTTTTCAGTATTTAATGAATTTTTTTATCTTTCAATTGAGTTTTTATTCAAAAGGGAAATCTTAGACGTTATTCTTTATTTTTTTTAAGAAATACTCAAGACTAGAAATAAATAGAAATAAATAAAGTTTATTTTTACTTTGTTTTTTTTTTTATGACGGTTGTTTTTGTTTTTGTCTTAAAAAATCTGTTGGGAAAGAATTTGAAGGAAATCTGATCCAACAAAAAATATTCCTCTTCCCGCATTATTTTTTTCATAAATGGATATATATTCTTATTCAAATTGGATCCGATCCGATCCGATCTTATCCGATACGATAATGATACATTTGGTATTTCTATAATTTCTGTAATCCGAGACGGCAGTACAGTGGAGCCTCGATTGCAGCTGCAAAAATAAACAACAAATCACAATAAAAAAATAAAAAATAGCAAAGTTCCAAAGACATCAAAAGTATTAAAGTGGAAAAAATTGCAATCTTGTCAGGATTCTATTTATGGTAAGGTCCTGTTTTTTTCTCCGTCTTCTCTGAGGAGTGGAGGGGGGGATGGCGACTCCCCTTGCCACCTTGTGGCATGCCCCTTGAGCTGCACCGCCGCAGTCGAGGTTCAGCAACCTTGAGGTTACCACAGATGCGCTCAAAATGCTTTTCTAGCCACGAAAAAAAAATATGTTTTTTGTCTTTACACAGACAAAGGTTTTTGTTGCAGTGTACGGGTGTGTGTGTGTGTGTGTGTGAGCCAAACTGGACGCTGCTGCGTGTTTTTACTGTTGTTGTTGTTGTGGTTGTTGTTGTTGCCGCCGTCTAATAATTTCAACAAGAACAACCACAACAACAAAGAAATTCTCAACACAAAAAACGTCTAGAAAATCTCGGGATCTCGGAAAAAGCTTGGCTAAATTATGTCTCTATGACACTAAAAAAATAGGGGGAAATTATTAAAAAATAAGGGTATAAAAATATTTAAAATTCTTAACAAAAAAAAGGATTAAAAATTATATAACAGGGTAATAAGGAAACATGGAGGAAATAAATAATAAAATATAGTCCAATATTCAGCTTTCAACTGTCTGTTAGAATCTTAAACAAAAACCATCCATGTTTCCATTTTCGAAATAATTAAGCAAATAATATTAGAAAATTATTAAAATAATAAAATAGAATAGTATAGTAATATATAGTATAGAATAATATATAATATAGAATAATATGTAATATGAAATGGAATAATAGGATAGAATAGTAAACTAAAATCTGATATTTTTAATTTTTTTATATTCATTTTGTTTTTTTTTTTAATAATATTTGATATATTCTCTACGGTATTTAAAATCAAGGAGAAACCTCTTATCGAGAAACTTAAATATTAAATTTTATATTTATATAAATTTTTTTAACCTTTTTTGAAAATTAAAAAAAGGATTTTGGGTCAAATATATTTTTTGGAAGCATTAACAGATGGGACAAAAAAACCTGTTTGAAAATTAAAAAAAAAAAATTAATAAATTATAGCTAAATATATTATTTGGAGGCATTTAAAAATGGTATGAAAGACCCCTCTTGAAAATATAAAAAAAGTATAAATAAATTATAGTTTCAATATATATTTTGGAGGTATTAAAAAAGGTACGAAAATTTGTACAAAAAAATGTTTATATTATATAAAGCATTATTATATAGCATTTCTCTTTTGTTGAATATTTCCTTTTATATTTAATATTAATATTATTTGTAGTATTTTTTCTGAGTGTTTTTGTTACCAGAAAAAAGTTGGAAACAACAAAAAGCCGAGAAGAAGAAGCTGCATAAGTCAACACACGACAAAAAAAAAGTTTAAAAAAACGGAAGGCGAATGCACTGGGAAAGCAACAACAACAATGACAACAACAAAACAACAACAAAAACAACTTTAACAACAACAACAATAGGAGCTATATCATAGTTATAGAAGATCGTAAAGTTGAAGTTTTTTGTTATTTTTTTAAATTTTTTTTTTTAGTTTTTTGTGGATGTTGTTCTTTGTCGGTGTTGCAGGTTTTCTTTTTTTTGTTGTGTTTTGTGTTGTCGTAAATGTTATTGTTGTTACTGTTGTTGTTGTTGTTGTTTTTGGGGGCAGAAAGGCTTTATGATGTTGCGTAGAGAAGCTCTCCGTAGAGAGATATCCCAGAGATACATCTTGCACTTGGCCTTATTCGCAATTGCATCTTGTGGTTCCTTCTGGATCTTCGCGGCCTTTAATTTGGAAGCGATTCCTAGGTTGCTTTCCTTCTTTTTTATTTTTTTTATTATTGGCATCCAGCAACCGCAGAATCAGCCAAATATAAGATACAAACAGATACAGAGATACAAACATCCGCATCCAGCAGATCAAGAACCAAAAAAAAAAAGGGGGAAAAACCTGTGTATCTTTCAGATACTTTTTTTTCTTCAGCTTCGGATTTCTGCGTTTCTTTTAGTCCCTCCTTCTGCGGCGGCGGCTCCTTCGGCATTTTCTTCTTCATTTCTTTTTTATTATTTATTAATAATATGAATTTCGAATTGCTGCCTGACCATTCGCAATCAGCAAAAGAAACAAGATTCGATTAGGTTAGGATTACGAATCAAAGATACTTCTTAAAGGAGGAATAAATATTCGATATTTAAAATGCAATATTTTATAGATTATAGATTTTATAGATTATATAGAAGAAATAGAGTTTTAAATAAAAAAAAGGACAATTCTAAACTTAATAGTTCGCTTTAAACTTTAAGTCTTTGAGCTTTGTCCTTTTTTGAAATCAAAATAATTTAGTTTCTTTCTTATTTAAAAAAAAATTCTTGAATTTAAAGAACCAATCTTAACTAATATAGTTTGCTTTAAATTTCGATTTTTTAAGCTTAAAGAAATTAAATAAAAATTCCACCTGCCGGAATCGAACACCTGTTAAAATCGAAACTATATTTAGATTTCTCATCGAAAAAGATATTTTAGAACTTTTTAGAGTAAAAAACTCAACAAAAAAGTATACTTTTAGCATTAAAATAAACTTAAAAAATGAATAATTCAAGTATAAGTCCAAAATCCTAAACCTTAATAAATAAAAACCAATCCTAAACTACATAGATTGCTTTAAATATCTGGAATTAAAGCTTTAAGAAAGAATAAAGAATAATTTCTTAAATTTCTGGATTTATAGCTTAAAGAAACTAAATAACAATAAATAACAATTCAATATTAAAAATATTGTATTAATTAGATTTTTTAATCCCAAACTATAAAGATTGCTTTAAACTTCAAGTTTTTAAGCTTCAAAAAAAAATAAATAAAAAATTTCACCTAACCGGGTAACCTTTGTTTATTTTCCTATTTAAAACGAGTTTTTAGAACTTTTGAGAGTAAAAAAAGCAATAAAAACTATATTCTTAGCTGAAAAATAAACCTAAAAATAAAATAATTAAAGTCTAAGTTAAAAACCTAAGCCTAAAAACTAAATAAATTAAGTTAAAGTTAAAAAAGAAAAGATGTTGAGAAAGAACAACCTTGTTAGTTTTCGTAAAAACTTTTATAACGAAATCAGATATCTTACCTGACTTTAGACCCTATAATATACCCTATAATATAGTATTTCTAAAGTACTACTCCTTTACCCTTATTCGATCACATCCTCCAACATTTCCTCCACCACTGGGTATTATATAAAGAAACAGAAATCAGAAATTCGAGCAATAATTTGGCCAGAAAGCGAGAATTAGAAGACCGAATAGATTTTTCCTTTGAATTGCTTTCGAATGCGAATTCTTTCCTCATTTCTTATTATTATTATTATTATTATTGGTTTGTTGGTCTTCCCTTTTTTTCTGTTGTTTGTTATTTTTTTCTGTTTTTTTGTTATTTCCATTCGAGAGTCTGCGGAGAGAAGAAGCCAAGCCGCTTAATCATTTGGCATCGTCTTGGCTGTCGTCGTTTATTTTATTTATTTTATTTATGCAAGACGGAAACCGAACAAAAGTTGGAAACTTCTTCTTCTGCGGAATAACTTGGGGTTTCTTATTTCTTATTTATTTATTTATTTCGAGATGTTTGTTTGCAGTAACACTTCCCTTGGCGGCATATTCGAAAGTGTGTTATCTCTTGGCGAAGATTTTCCCGAAACAAAACTTCCTTCCTGACAAAAGTTTTGCGGGGGAAACGAAAAAGATACTTTTTTGGAGATACTTTTTAGGAGATAGTTTTTTGAGATAGTTTTTTGGATATACTTTTTTGGGATACTTTTTGGAGATGCTTTTTTGAGATACTTTTTTAGGACACTTTTTGGAGATCCTTTTTTGAGATAGTTTTTTTAGATCATTTTTTGGGATACTTTTTTGGGACACTTTTTGGAGATACTTTTTTGAGATACTTTTTTGGGACACTTTTTGGAGATACTTTTTTGGAGATACTTTTTTGAGAACTGGGACTTCTTTCTTAATGTAGGCTTACTGTTAGTTTTTTAATGTTTACTTTTTTTGGGAACCCTTTTTTATAAGAAAATAAAAAAAAATATCATTTTTTTTTTTGCTAAAATAACATTTTAAAGATACTTTTTTGAGATATTTTCCAAGAACTAGGAATTTTTTCCCTTTTTTCCTTCCTTTTTGATAAGACAATAAAAACAAATATCCTTTATTTTTTGCTGAAATAATATTTCAAAGATACTTTTAAGATACTTTTTGAGATAATTTTTTGAGATATATTCAAAGAAATAGGAATTCTTTCTTAATAAAGGCTTACTGTGTTTATTTTTCATTTTGATAAGAAAATACAAAAAAATATCCATTATTTTTTGCTGAAATAACATTTCAAAGATACCTTTTAAGATACTTTTTCGGAAATATTTTTAAAGAATTAGGAATTCTCTCTTATTTAATTTTGAGTGTATTTATTTAGCATTTCAACAGTTAGCTTTGTTTATGTTTATTTTCTATGAAACTCTTTTTTGCCATTTTTGATAAAAAATACAAAAAGATATCCTTTTTTTTTGCTGAAATAACAAAATTATTAATACCAAAATTTCTATTCTTGCTGGGAATTTTAATTTATTTTTAGTTCCTTGTTTATTTGATAAACTTTTACTAGGAATTCAAATTGGGTTTCATTTTATTTTTAACATTTTTTTACGAGGCCATAAAACTGAAATGATGAAAGGTCGAAATAAAGTTCAGAGGTTACGAGTCATAAACAACTTTTTCATATACCGTTTTTATACATTTCTTTTTGTTTTATTTTAGTTTATATTTATTTTTTAGTTAAAAATTGTGTAAAAGATTTTACATATTTGTTCCGTGTTACATTTTCCACTCCTGGCCAGCGCTCCACTCCTTGAATCTCTTTATTACCAATGTCACGCCCACAAAAACCGCCCTATGACCGCCCACCACCCACCACCCCCTTGCTCGGCTAGCACATAAATTTATATTAAAATTTTTTGCTCCCTTGTCAAAGAAAGCAACAAAAACAAGAAACTGAAGCAAAAACCATTTACAAAAAAAATGACAAAAAAAAGTGACAAAAAAGAAGGAATATATGTAAATGAATAAAAAACGGCAACAGCAACGTCGACAATGTTAAAAAATTATACAAATTACAAAACAGAAAGAACAGGACGAAAAAAAAACTGAAACCGAAAAAAGTGTTGAAGAAAAAGCTGGAAAATAAAGAAGGAAATATCCTGTGGCAGGATGTGTTGCCAGTATATGAATTCTGTATACCGTTATATATGTATCTTGTAAATACCCTGAAGTATATAGTATATAGTATTATCCATCGTATATATATTTCATATCCTGCACCGTTATCCTGCACTGTTATCCTGTGCACTGTTATCCTGCGCTCTTATCCTGCTGCCTTAATGCAATTGATAATGCGGTTACCGAGCTTCTCCTCCACTTGCACTTTTGTCATCGAATCCTTTTCAGCCTTTTTTTATCTGCGACTGCGATGCGTAAAAAACAACAGCAATTCGATTTATTTTCCAGTATTTTTAAGTTAATTCCGATATCGGTTTGTGTGCAACGGGATTATCCCTTTGTCTTTGCCAAGGAAGGCGGCAACTTGGGGCAGCCATTTCGGGTTTATTCATTCATTAATTGGGTTTCATTCGTGTTTCAATTTGTCGTTTAATCAAACATTATTGAATATTATTATTTATAATCAATTTATTTATGCGGTTTTATTGCTTTTAATTTATTTAATTTTAAGAAGTTTCAGGTAAAACAGTGTACTAAAAAAACACAAAAGAAGCTTCCAAATAGGCTTTAGAGCTTAAAGTTTTTAACTTGGAATAAGTTATTTTCTTTTCAATTTATCAGCTTTGATTTTTCTTGGCTTTTTAATTACTTTGAATAAACGGACTTCACTTAAAGAAATGTTTATTTATCCAAAACTAATAAAAACTAAAACAAAAAACATAAAAAATACCAAAAAAAAGGAGTCGAACTTTGACTTAAGGCAAGGAAATCTCAAGGAGGTCTTGAAAACTAATATTTTTATTACTAAAAGCTATAATTTATTTAGTTTTGTTAAAGAATAAATTTTATATTTTCAAAAATAGTAACATTTAACAATAAATTTAACGTTTAACAATAAAAAAAGCCTTAAATATACCAAAAAAAGTAGTCGAACTTTGACTTAAACCAAGAAACTCTCTAGAAGGTCTTGGAATTGAAGTTTTTATTATTCAAAGCTTTAATTATTTGATCTTTCTTGAATAAATATTTAAAAGAAAGAATCAAATATATAAAAGAATCAAATCAATAAAAGAAAACTATTAAATAACCAAAGAATGGATTCGAACTTTGACTTAAAGCAATTCTAGGTCTCTTGCTCTCAAGAAAGTTTGGAAAATTTGATTTTTTTAATACTAAAAACTAATCTATTTCTATCTATTTGAGTTTTTCTTAAATGATAAATGCTTATATTTTCAAAAACAGTAAAAAATAAAAAAAGCATTAAATAGAAAGATGTAAAGAAAAAAAAGGAGCCAAAGTTTGACTTAACACAAGGAAAAATCCCAATAGTCTTGGAAATTTATGTTTTAAATACTTAAAACTCCAATTTATTTGTGTTATAGTTATTTTTAAATAAATAAATACAATGTTTTATGATAGATTTGGCCTAATTTTATTCTAAATAAACGTTTAAAGCATTTTTAAAAAGATACTTAATGTTTTAAGTTATTTTTTGTGTGAATCATTCGATCTTAAACACTTTAAAAAGTCACCCAAAAACCTTCTGGTTGGTATATTTTTTGTAACATTTTGAAATGAGTAATGGAATTGGCTTTTTTTTATCACTCCTTGGATATAGAGAACTATATATGTACGTACGTATATCTCGATTGGGTTCTCCATTAATCATGCCTGGAATTTCCATTGCCACACTGACTCCCCTTCAAATTCTAAAGTAAAAAAAAAAAAAAAAAAACCGGAAAAAAGGGAAAAAACTAGGGAAAAAAAAGTGGAAAATTCTCGGTGTATCTTGGAGTTGTTTTCCTCACTATGTGTCCCTGGCAAGCATTTATAAAAAGGAAATGGAAAATGGGGGAAAATAACCGAGTGGATACGTGTATGTGTGTGTGTATGTGTGGGTGTATAAAAAAATTAATAATAAAAGGAGACAACACAAGGAAAGGCACACACACACACACACACACACACATGGATGACAGGTTCACATATAAATTCCGTACTCTCCTTTTTTTTTACATTCCTTGTTTTTTTTTTGGTTTTTTTTGGTGTTGTATGGAAAACTGTGTACCTTTCATTTAAGTTGACATGAAAATCGATATTTAAAAAAAAAAAAAAAAGGATAAAATTGCAGAAAATAAAAGGAGCAAGAAGCAGCAGCAGCGGCAGTAGAAGAAGAAGAAGCAGCAGCAGGAGCAGCAGCAGAAAGCATAAAAAAAGCGCCAAGTAAAAAATTACAGCTTAAAAAGCAGCAGCAAAAAAGTAGAAACGTAGGAAAACATCAGCCAGCTAACAAAAAAAAAAAATAAAAAAACACAAAAAAAAAAAAAAAGAAGAAAGGAGCACAAAAAAATAAGAAAGAAAAATAAATGGAGAAAGACAGAAAACTGAAAATAATAATAAAGGGAATGGGGCGGGGGGAGCGGAGGGGCAACAAAAAAAAAATGAAAAGCAAAAAAAAGCAAACGAAATGAAACGAGAAACGGTCGTTATGTTTTTTTTCCCTCCTTCCTCTTGCCTTTTGCCTTTCTTCGTCTCCGGCTCTGCCCCCATGGCTCCCCTTTGCTTCAGCAAGCTTTTTGTGTTTTTATTTATTTATTTTTTTCTTATTTTCTCCTTTTTTTTCTGTGTGTGTGTTTTTTTGCGCTGCCAACGTTGCTGCCGTCGCTGTAATGTCTTTTTTCATTTTTATTTTTCCGCTCGCAACCTTTTTGCGTCACCACCCCACACCCCACCCCAACCTCTAGTCTCCCCTTTTTCTTCGGCCCCACCAGCCCCTCCCCCTCTCGCAGTCCCTTTCTTCCTGCTTACAACGAACAAAATAAAATAAAAAAAAAATATAAAAAAAAGATGCAGCAAAAAACACACACAACGAAATCCAAAGAAGGAGAAAAATGTGATAAAAACTGAAAAATATTTTCCATGAGAAAATCCAAAAGAAGTGCGGTGGGTGGGTGGCGAAGCGGGTTGGTGTTGAGTTGGGTTCGAGGTTCACATGTGTGTGTGTGTGTGCGACTGCTTGGCGGGAAAATATACTACAATAAAACATGTATTTTTTATGCCATCCCTCCTGCACTCCTGCACTCCTGCCCTCCCCCTCCTCCGCCCCTTTCGTATGTTACTTTTTTATTTTAAGGAACTTAAATGTGTAACGGTTCTTGCTCGGGCTGGAGTGGGCGGGTGTGTGTGCTTGTGTGTGTGTGAGTGAGTGGAAAAAGATTGGGATCAAAAACCCTTTACAGTTAGCTCTGGTACATGTGTATGTGTGTGTGTGTTTGTAATGTAAGTTTCTTTTATTTCGAGAAGCAGAAACCGAACTGAAATCCCAATCCTTGAAGTGCCGGACATTGCGTTTTTTAATGCCACTATTTCGGACAGTACAACCTCAATAAGTGCAATTTCTAGAGGATAAACCTGTCTTTATTCTGCAGAAATACTCTGTCCTTATCTTGCAGAATGCTCTCTTTATCTTGCAGATTTTGCACTTATTGAGGTTAGTATTTTTTTTGGTATATAAGTTTGATTGTTAAAAATGACCAAAGCGGAAGTCGCCATTTTGAAAATGTAAAAACGGCGCCAAAAAGTAGGCAATGATATTTTTTGGCTTAGAAACTAAAGTTTTCGGGTGAAGTTTTGTTAAAAAAAAGTAAATAGTATAAAAATATGTAAAATAAAATATACAGTACAAAAATATATAGTATAAAAATATATAGTAAAAAAATACATAGTACAAAAATATATAGTATAAAAATATATATAACAAAAATATTTTATATAAAAATATATAGTATAAAATATAGTAAACTTTTTATATTTATAAAAAAACATTAAAATTAATGAAAATAAATAAATAATTATGACTCTGGGTAGCTGGGAATTTATAAGAAACTACAAAACCGAAAAAAACAAGTGTTTTGAGGCAATTAGTTAAAAAAAAGAGACTATTTTTAATGAAGTTGGAATACAAATCGAAAGTAAATGTTTTTAATATTCATAAATAGCTTTCAAATAGTAAATATTTCAACAATTATTAATTTAAGAGAAAAACAAACTCAAAACTTTCAAAAATACTTTAAGAGTATGTTAAACTTTTGAATTATAGCTCGACTGTTTTTGGTATTAATTAATTTAAATATAGTTTTTATAATATTCTGGGAATATATTTAGAAAATAAATGTTTAAAAATATTCATAAATAGCTGCAAAATAATAAATATTACAACGAAAATATTAAATTACAAGAAAAACAAACTCAAAACTTTCAAAAAGAGTTCAAAGTTTTCAAGTATTTCAAAGTTTTTGAATCATAGTTCGACTGTATTTGGTATATAAACTATTCTATATATACTATACATATGTACAAAAATCCCACTCTATATAAAAATGTATATAGAAATATGTACTGTATATTTCGAAATATACTTTTATATATTGACTAAAGGAAGTCCTGTTTTTGTGAGACTTTTTTTTTAGTTTTTTGCTTTCTCTTCTTGGCGTTTTTTGTGCAATTTATTTGCCAGCGATGTGTTCTGCTGCTTCTTCTTCATCATACTTGCCAGTGCTTTTTTTTACCGTTGTTTTGTTTTTTAACTTTTCTCTGGTATTTCTTGTAGTTCGAAAAAAGGTGAAACGAAATTTGCTTTCGCATTCTGTTCGCAAGCTTCTTTCTTCTCTCTCTCTGTCTGTTGTTTTTTTTACCGTAACTCAGTGCTTCTTCTTCTTGGTTGGTCCTGCGAATTTTGACCCTAGCAGGAGTTTCTCATTTCGTCTTTTGGTCCTTTTTTTGCTGCTGCTGCTGTGTGTTTGTCCATTTTGTACACTGGACATAAAAAGCAGCTAACATAAAGTTCTTATCCTTTTCCCCCCAACCCCCATACCCTTTCTCCCTTTTGCTTTTATTCTACCCTTTTTATATGGTTTTTTTTTTTTTAGCTGGTTGGTCCTGTGATATTAGTACTAAAAGCAGGAATGCGAACCAGCCAAGTTTAAGCGACAAAAAATCCAAAAATTTGTTAGCGCATATCCCACATAAAAAAAGGGTAACAAAATTGTTGGGGGAATTCTTAAAATTTATAGCCGGGGGGGAGGGTCAGTGGAGAGGGGAGGGGAGGGGGGTCCCAAGAAAGTAAGGGGGTAGGACGAAAAGGAGTTAAGTACCTTCTACGTGGTTATATCTTTATCGTCCTTTTCTGTATATAGAAGGAGAAACAGATAAGTTTCCACTCAAAAACCTTTAAAAACTTTGAAAAAAACAGAGAATTTTCAAGGAAAAATAATAGCTTTTGAAGATTAATGAAAATGAGAAACCCCTATTGATTGATTTAGAAACATTTTCTTAATTCAATTAAGAATTTGAAATCAATGATGAAGAATAATAAATAGTTTTTGAAAAATAATGAAAACAAGAAACTCCTGTTTGTGCGTTATAAGCATAGTTTTGGAATATTAATAAAAACGCAAAACCCGTATTTATGCTTCATAAGCTTTTTTTAATTCAATTCAAATATAGATTAAAGTCGAAATCACTGAAGAAAGATAATAAATAGTTTCGGAAGATTAATGAAAACTAAAAACCCCTATTTGTGCTTTACAAGCATAGTTTTTGTAGATTATTGACAACGAAAAACCCCTATTTATGCTTTACAATCTGTTCTTTAATTTATATAAAATAAAGATTAAACTATAAATCATTGCTGAAAAAATATATATCGAAATAACAATAGTTTTTGAAGATGAAGTTAGAAAATGAACCCCTATTTATGGTTTAGAACCCCTATTTATTATTTATTATTACGATTAAACTTGAAATCATTAATGAAAAACAAATAGTTTGATAAAGATAGTATTTAAAGAACACAACCCCTATTTATGCTTTAGAAACCCTATTTATTGTTTGATTCAAATAAAATAAAGATTAAACTGGAAATCATTGATGAATAATAAATATTCTGATGAAAATAGTTTCTAAAGAATAATGAGCACGAGAAACCCTTATTTACGCTCTAAAACCCCTATTTATTTGTTAATTCAATTAAAATAAAGATTAAACTCGAAATCACTGATGAAAAATAAGAGTTTTTGAAGATTAATGAAAAGAGAAACCGCTATTTGAAGTTTTTGAAGAATAATGAGCACGAAAAACCCCTATTTACGCTCTAAAACCCCGTATTTATTTGTTAATTCAATTAAAATAATGATTAAACTGGAAATCACCGATGGACAAATAATAAACCGGTTAAGCTAAAGGGATTATCGCCGAACGTATTCATCGATTTCAATTTTAATTATTAAATTGTAAACTTTTCATGGTTGTGTTCTGTAGATGTGTTCGGTTGCCATGGATTGGAAAAATACAACATAATCTTTTTCCATCCCGACTCCGACGGCTACAAAGACGAAAATCAATTTATTTTGCTTTTTCGTCACGTCGATTTACAATTTACGATGAATCTGTGGAAATCGACAACAAAAGGGATTTTATAATTGCTCTTTTCAGGTCTTTTTTTTCCCAGTTTTTCTCCCCTTTTCGTACTTTTGGGTTTAAGTATATTGACAGATTGGCGGAGGTGGTGTTGGGGGAGGGGGTGTGGGGGAGGTAGTGACTATATATAGTAAAATGTATATATTACATAAGTGCATATGGAAAAAAAATAGGGGGGTTTGGAAGGATATGGAAGGATATGGAGCGGCTACAAACAAAATAAAGTTCTACGTTGCGCATAATATTTGCGCAACAAAAACAGAAAAGAAAAGGCAAAAATTATGAAAATTTTTTATGTGTACAAGGACCTCACTCCCCTCCCCCGCTTCTACCAGAGAATGGGGAAAAGGAGCAAAAAAATGGAATAATAATAAAATGAAAACGAGGACGAATATTTTTATGGCGCTGCTGCAGCTTTGGTAAAAAAAAACACAAAAAAAAAACGTATCCTTTTTGCCTTGTTCCTTGTTCGGCGCCGGAGAATGGAGAATCAGAATGAAGAATTGTGTCAAAGGAAAAAAATAAATTTAATTTTTTATACACATACGGATGAAAGCCCCCCCTTTTTTTGCGCCGATCGTTGGCCATTTTACATTTTGAAGCATAAAGCGCGAATTTCGATTATTTATATTGTTGGAAAAAAATTGCGATGAATTTAATTCGAAAATACTTTTAAAAAAAAACCCAGTTCCAGACACATTTAACGGTAGAAAAAAGCTCTGTGTCCTCCGATTGACATTTACACACACATGCACTCGCATACAAGGATACTGGCAGGATTCCAAAGGGATAACAACTTAATCAATGTATATAATTCTTCCAACATGCACAAAAAAATTAAAAAAAAAAATACCGCAAAAAACCAATCAATGGTTTTTTTTTCACATAAAAAGCGGAAAAGCATTGTAAAGAAACTTTCAATCACTGAGCTTTTTTTTTGAGCCTTAATATAATTTTTAGTAATTTATTTTAGGGCTAAGGAGTTTAATAATTTATGATTTAAAGGAATATAAAGTTTTAATTTTTATTTTTTTATTATTTCTAGAGCCCCCCCTTCAGTTACCACCATCAGGGGCAGCAGCAAGCGCGGCGCCACCATGCTGCCGCAGCAGCAGTACTGCCTCCGGTGGAAGTACCACCACAGCAACCTCCAGACCATGTTCTCCCAGCTCCTGGATCGCGGCTGTTTCTGCGATGTGACGCTGGCCTGTGAGGGTCAGCTGATCCGCGCCCATCGCGTCGTCCTTTGCGCCTGCAGCACCTTCTTCGATGCGGTCCTCTCGAACTATGCCAGCGAGCGGGATCCGATTATTATCATGAAGGACGTGACCTTTGCGGAGGTCAAGTGCCTCATCGAGTTCATGTACAAGGGAGAGATCAATGTGGAGCATGTAGGTTGCTTGGTTTTCCCTGTATTTTCCCTCTAATTTGATTTTATTTTTGTTTTTATTTGCAGGCCAGTCTCCCGTCCCTTTTGAAAACCGCCGATGACCTAAAGATCAAAGGTCTGGCCGAGGTCACTTGGCGCGACGACGAGGATGGTCCCCCGCCGCCCATGGCAGCCGCCGAATTCCATTCACCACCGCGCAGCCTGGCCGAGAGCTATGCCCAGGACCTGATCCTCCAGCAACAGCAACAGCAGCACGCGGCTGCTCCGGGCCACCTCCACAGTTCATCTTTGATAGAGAGAGAAAGGGAGAGGGAGCGAGAGCGCGAAAGAGACAGGGACAGAGAGCGGGAACGGGAACGGGAGCGTTTGTCACCCGGAATGGAGAGTGTCCTGGGAAGAATGCCCGTGTTACCGTCAGGACATCCGGCTACATCGGGAAGCTCATCCGGAGTGGCAGGATCTCTGGAGGGCAGTGCCCCGGTGGAGCATTATTTGGGACCGAAACGCAAGCGAGGACGACCGCCGCTAGACGATGCCTATGATGTGTTCAATGTGTGAGTTTTGATCCTTTTTGATCCTTGTGGGGTCTAACGGGTTTCAATTTTGTGGCGACCGTGACATGAAACGATTTCTTTTTCCTTTTGACAGACGCAAGCTGGCCCAGTATGCCGCCAATCTGGAGCCTGCCCAGCGTGCCTATTTGGAGACGGCTCGCCACTTTGTCGAGGAGCCGCCGCTGGGGACCGCCCACGCTGCCGCCGCCACTTCGCTGGCCTCCCCGCCCGCCGCCTGCCCCCCCAAACAGCGCCAGCGCCTGCGTCATCAGCAGCAACAGCAACAACAGCAACAGCAGCAGCAGCAGCTCCTCCAGACGGAGACTTCCAGCGAGCAGGAAGCAGGCGGTGTCGCCCATGAATGGTCATCCGGGGAGACCCGTCGCAGTCCCACACCCAAAATACCCAACGACGAGAAACCGGAAATAGATTTGTCCGGCGGCGATGAGGCGGATGCGGAGGTAACGCCGTTGGGCCGCAAGCTGGAGAAGATTAGCGAGCGGCGAGAGCGTCACGGAAAGCTGCGTCACGCCCGGCGTTTGTACGGGGGAGAGCGGGACAAGCCGGCGGAGGATCAGGATAGGGAGAGGGAGAGAGACCGAGACAGGGAGGAGCGAGACAGCGGGAAGGAGGCGGATGAGGCAAGTTCAAACCTGCCACAGCCAGTGGAGGAGATCGAGAACGAGCATCTGGTGGCCAATCGAGCAGAGTCCCCACGCTCCGGCAGCCTAATCCCGGCCAGCTTTGCCTGCAAATACGAGCCGGGCGGCACACCAGGAGGCAGTGCCGCCGCAGGACCGGCCGGCACCCCAGCCTCCTATCTAATCAACGAGCACGGCCTCCTCATGGCCCACGAGTTTGGCCCGAATGTGGCAAGTGCTGCGGCTGCCACCGCCGCCGTGGCAGTTGCCGCCGCTGCCGCTGTGGTGGCCAGTGCCGCCAGTGCCGGCAATGGTAATCCCGGTGGCAGCCAGGAGCCCAGTGGCAGTGGCCTCGGCGACTATCCGGACATCAAGCTGGAGGACTACGATGCCGCCGAACTGCGTCTTACCAACGAGGAGCTCACCCAGTGGCAGGATGTCATCAAAATGGATGACTACCTGGCCAAGGGCAGGCGTCCCCAGTTCTGGGAGGAGCCCTTCACCAAGAGGGTGAGTTTTTTAAATAGATTTCGTAAAACATTTTCTATTTTTTATTTATTTTAGGTCCTCGATGCCATTAAAAACAAAAGACTCGAAATGAAAAAGGCGGCTCGCATTCTGGGCGTGTCCTATGGAACCCTGTACGGGCGTTACCGGGAGGTCTATGGCTGCCTAAAACATCCCTATAGGTGAGAGTTACAATTTCTCATTCAATTAATAATTTAATAACTTTCAAAAATTGTTGTTTTAGTGGCACTGCCTTTAGGAATTCCGGATCAACGACAGCTGGACAACTGGGAGGAGTACAGCCTCGCTTCGATCTGGGTTTCCGTAATGGAGGAGTTCTGCCAGCTCAGCTGGGTAAGTAACCCCCCCGCATAGAGCCTTGTTTTTCCATATTTTCACCGATAAGTGTTAAGTCACGAATCCCTATTTGCAGAGCTGGGCAAGCTGAAGAAGGATCTGAGCGAACTGTGGACCAGGCCGCAGATTTGAGGACCAGCCACTCCTCCAGTTGACATTGCCACGACTTCGAAAAGATCGCAGAAAAATCTCAAACGACGCCACAGGCTAATTTAGGGATTTACGCTAAAAACAATTGAATTAACCCAAAGGATCTGGATGAAAAAAAAAACACAAAAAGACATGTTGAGCCCGGATTTTAAGCACGAGGCTATCGTAAACTTTTCCTGAAGAAATTCCCACTTTTAGTTGTTGTTTTCTTCGTGTTACAACTACAAACTGATCTTCTATATATATATACTAGAATCTTAATATAAAATACATAAAAAACTATATAAATATATATATAATTAATACGTCTATATGTACGCACGCGTGGATTAGTTAATTGAAAAACTATATGATTATAAAGATTAATTGGCATTCAATGTGAATGAAATACGAAAAGATTTCTTTTTTTGTAGTGAAATTCAAAACATTAAAAAAACAATGAAATCTAGTTAATCAATAATATTAATAACAAGTAAATAAAGTGAATTTTTTGATAAGCTAACGGAAACGAACACAAACAATATGTATTACATACAAAAAATATGTTTAAAACTGAAATAAAATAATATCTATTAAAATGGTTTCGAGTTTAAATTTTGGCGGTTCGATAACATTGACTTAACAGAGGCAAGTAGGGATAATAACAGAGGCCTAACAGCCAAGATTTTATGTCTTTCGGTTAAAAGTAAAACGAATAACTGAGGTAATAAATGTTATCTTTTAGATAAAAAACAAAATAAAGCTACACTTTAACAGTTAAACCCACTATTGTAAAGTCTTTTTTGTTCATTTTAACAGTTGACTATCGCTGTTAACTATCGATAACAAGCAATATTTAACAGTGCAGTAAGCCAGTGTTAACGAACCAGAATGTTAACGAGCAGCTGTCAGATTTGTGTAATTCAGTTTTCTTAATTTGACTTCAAATCTGAAACGGATCAGTCATTATTTCCAGTAACTGTGATATCTTCTCTGACAGAAAAATCAAAGATGCGCCTCAAGGCCCTGATGATAAATGGTGAGAAATGGGCGATATCCTGCGTCGATGGCGAACAACCGGGGGAGTTGATATTTTACGGATTCGATCCTCGCCGGGAGCGCACCTACTCCGAAACTTTGGCCAAAACCGTCTTCTCGAAGCGTCTCAAGGTAAGCCAGATCTCCAGTTTCCAATCTAAACACCCAGCGAGTGCAAGGTACAAATGAAATTCGATCTATACTCCTGTAGAGTTTGAATTCTCGCGTTAAATTCCCGGAGGATGCAGTGCGTCGAATTCTGATTACCGGCGATGCGGTGCTGTCTGGATTCTCGGAGAATGTCTCCCCCGGCCTGCATGCCCTGGGCCTCAAATATGCCATGGAGTTTTCTGCGGTTCCCCTGAAGTGGGAGTGGCACATGAAAGTCATTCCCAACGGCCAGGTTCGTTTCAAATTCGATTTCCTTATGGATTCTGGTAGTTATTTGTGTTACAGCTTTATGACATTATCTTCTCGGATTCCATTGCTACGATGACGGGTCTACGTGACTTGTTGAACCTAACCACGGAGCTGCTGAAGGCCAAGGACAAGGAGTTGGCCCAATATCGTGTCGAGGGTTACAGTCTGCGTCGAAGTAAGTTTCCAGGAAGAGATCTGCAGAAATATTCTCCATAAAAAACATTCATAAACTAACATCATTCATCCTGTGTTCTGTTTTGTTTCTAATATTTTCGCAAATCATTTCGAAAGTCATCCATTTTCTTTTTTTCACAAAATGGCTGCCGAGCTGCCATCAAGATTTTCCAGTTCTCCATTTTGTTTACTTCAAAGAAACTTCCAGTTAGAGGAAGATGAGACTTTGAATTCTTCAGCTTCAGATTCAAGTTCTTAAGAAATCAAGTTTCCATGAAATCTCAAATCATTTAAAAAAATTAACCATAGTTTTGCACAAACATTGAATTACACAAATTAATCGCAAATTGTTTTATTTTCATTTGGATTACTCGTTCAGAAGTAAACAAATTACAAATTCCCCTTCCCCTTAGCCACTGTGGTGACCAAACCCTTCCAGTACGACGCCTTCAAGGAGCAGCACAAGGGTCTGCTGGCCGATGCCGATGCCTATCAGGTGCTAGCCGAAGCATTCCAGGTGGCTGCTCCATCGGTGACCAAGCCGGTGGTCGTCCAGGCCCGGCCCCTGCAGTTGGGCCTGTCCTCGCCGGATTCGTATAGGAGCACTTCGTGCAGCAGCACTGCCCCTGGATCGACTTCATCGTCCAGTAGCTCCACTAAGCTTACTCCAAGGAATAGGTTTGTACCAGAAAGGGGATTATTGTTTCTGTTATTTATGAAAGATTTATGTAGGAAGCGCAAGGCTCAGGAGAGCAACGTCAACCACATGGAACGCAAGGTTATGCAGCGTCGCTCCAAGTCAAAGCACACTTACAAGAACTCGCAGAGCTCCCAGGAGCTGGTCGACGATTACTTTATGCCGAACGAGGGCCGTCCCAAGGCGGTCATGGCTGAAGCCATTAAAAAGGAACTGGAAGAGGGCCCCTCCATTGTCAAGAGTCCGGTTGCCACCGCCGCTGTAGCCGCCACCGTAGATGCCACCGCCACTGTCGCCACTGCCTTCGCCCTAGATGCCACTACCGCCACTGCGGCCGATGCCTCCGCCGCTGCCTACGCCACTGTTGTCGCTGCCTTCGCCTCAGATGCCACTGCCGCCACTGTCTTCGCCGCAGATGTCATCAAAAAGGAATCAGAGGAGGCCCCTTCCTTTGTCCAGAATGACTCCGTCGCCGCCGCCGTAAAAACCGAGGAGCCAGGACCATCTAGTTCAGCCGAGAGGATCCTCACTTCGGAAACCGAAACCGAGGAAGAGTCTGCACTGATTCTGGCCTTGGAGGCTATTCCCCCACCGGATCCAGCCCATCAGTTCGACGAGTTGGAGGAGCTGAAGGCCCTCCTCGATGAGACCAAAAAAATCATGGATAAGAGTGTTGTCAAAAAATAAGAGCACAGCAATATCATTTTTTTTTTATTATATATATTTTTTTTATACCTGCCATTGGAGGAAACGTACCTAAACGAATCGGATTGCATTATGCCATAAACATAGCCCCAAGTGATAAAAGGATTATCATAATAGAATATAAATAGAAGATAACGCAATGTTACATTTGTCCATCAACATAAAAATTTAGTTAAAATAGTTGAATCGGTTTTTCGTTTGTTATTTCAGCATCGAAACTACAAGACAACTACTATATGTTAGACTGAAGGACTGTGATGTTTGATTATTTAATAAAATAAATAATTAAATGCGTTTTTATACAAACAATTGAAGGATTTATTTGGCTTTGGTTTTCTGTGTCTACAAAACACTTATCGGAAGTTGTTGGTTTGGATTCATTATCGGTTTCATGTGAACTGCGATTAGTCACGGTATTATGTTCTAGGTTTTATTTTTTTTATTATTTTACTTAGTATATATATATTTAATATTATTTTAATATATTGTAGTTAAGCCAAAAGCTTAGGGTTATATTTCAAAATTTATTAGAATCTTTTGTTTGGTAACAAAAAAAATTTTGAAGTTTATGGCCAAAGGTGACTTTTTTCCAGGGGGTTCCCAGTGTTCTATGGCTGGGCAGAGGGCGAAGTGGGTGTGGCAAATCAATACGAAATCAAAAGCAAATTTCGCACTAATTTTGGCATTTGTTTACTTTTATGACACTGGATCCGATCACCCGAGCCCGAGCGTCGAGGCATCGAGGCGTAGAGGCGTCGAGGCTCTTTGGGGCTTTGGCAACATTCAATTTACGCACATTTCTTGATAAGATAAACCTGGCCAACAGCTCCGGGCCCAATAATATCGACTAGTCCCTCAGATGGCTCATTGCAGTGTCTCGATTCACCAAATTCGGTCGATTTATTTGTTTTTTGCCAACGATCGGGTTTTCTTTTTCAACTTTAAAGTTTTTCTATTTTTTTTTAAAGTATTTATTTGTTTTAAAAGGAAATGATTTTGGTGGCATTGTCGGTGCTCCTCGGAGCTATTTTGACCTCCGGAGCAAGTGAGTCATTGCGGCGGGGTCGTTATCAATACGATTGCTTTTTCCACTTCAAAAAAACGGAAGTGAAAAATAGTATAAAGTAGAGGTCAAAGGTTATGGCCTAAAAAAAGGGAAAGAATTTTTTTTTTGGTTTTTTTTGTTGCTTTTTTGTTTATTTTTTAATTAAAAAAATCAGATAAAATCTAATGTATCTCTATGAAGATAGAAAATATTGTGAAATTAGTTTCGGTTAAAAAATTGAGTTAAAAATAAAGTGGTTAAAGGTTAAATATTAATAACCGGTACTTCTCTGGACCAAGGAGTTAATTTATCCTTCCAACTGCTTCCAAAAATAAAGTTTTCAAGGGTTTACTATAAATACCCGGTACTTTGCAAGGCCAAAAACTATATATTTTTTCAATAAATTAGTTAATCACCAAAAATTTGTCAAAAATGCGATATATTTTAACACTTCCTCCCAAAAATAAAGTATTTAAAGGTTAAATATTAATACCCAGTACTTCTCATAATCAAGGATTTAATGAATCCCAAAAAATTAGGCACAAAAGCGATATACTGTTCCCAGAAATAAAGCTTTTAAGGGTTAACTATAAATACCCGGTACTTCTTAAGGCCAAGGCATGAAAAATGATTTCCAGAAATTAATTTACACTAAAAATTAGTAATATGACTGTGATAAAAGCGATATATTTTAACAACTGTTCCCAAAAATACAGTATTTAAAGGTTAACTATATATACCCGGTACTCCGTAAGGTTAAGGCATGAAAAATGATTTCAAGAAATTAATAAATTACTAAAAATTAGTACTATGACAGTTCTAAAAGCGATATATTTCAAAAACTATTCCCAAAAATAAAGTATTTAAGGCTTAAACTATAAATACCCGGTACTTTGCAAGGTCGAGGAGTTATCACTAAAGCCTCATTACCCTCATGACAGTGACAAATGATATATATTTTTTGATATATTGGAACAACTGTTCCCAACTACTCCTCCACCTGATGGCACAACCAATTAAACATCCAATAATGGCACCGATTTTTTCCATGGTGTGTCATAGAAGAAAAAAAAGACATTCGATTAGATTGCCGATTAGATTTTTTTTTCTTTTATGATTTCCAATGAAAGAGTTTTAAGGCATAGACCCTATATATCAATTAGTGTTAAGTATTTCTTTTGTAAAGTGCTACGGGGGGGAAGGCCCGGAGTACCTTTTCCCGGTTATCATTGGCCGTGATAAGAAATTATTGCTTAGATACGACTTTGACAGGTTTAACGACAAAATATCTGACAGGTTTTTGTGAAGAATTGGCCATGACCTTGTCCTAATTGTAATCCTTTCGAAAAGTAGTTTAAAATCGAAGAAATTAGAGGCTTATTAATAGGTTTAATGGCTGTAATAAGGATATAAACGGTTAAAACTATAAATACCCCGTACTTACGATGTGAAAAAGTCAAAATCATGAAATATAAAACTTTATTTTATATTTTTTAATTCCATGGCCTTGTCCTATTTGTAATCCTTCTAAGAAGTAGTACAAAAATGGAGGTTTTAATAGGTTTAATGGCTTTAATAAAGTATAAAACGGTTGAAACTATAAATACCCCGTACTTGTGATGTAAAAAAAGTCAAAATCAAGTAATATAAAACTTTATTTGATTTTTTTATTCCCTGACCTTGTTCCATTTGTAATCCTTTTAAAGAGTAGTACAAAAGTGGAGGTTTTGATAGGTTTAAAATAGTGAAACTATACTATAAATACCCCGTACTTGTGATGTAAAAAAAGTCAAAATCAAGTAATATAAAACTTTATTTTATATTTTTTTAGGCATTGAAATAGATCCTACAAATGCCACAACCAGCAAGATGGAGCCCAAAATTGTGGGCGGGGCGGCGGCACTAATCGAACAATATCCGTACACGGTCTCCATACGGCTTACGGCCACGGATAGGAAGAGCTACGGATCGGGGCACTTGTGTGGCGGAGTTGTGGTTTCGCAACGTTTGGTGGTCACTGCAGCCCATTGCATCTACAAGTGAGATTCAATCGAAGCTCCGAAATCTCTGAATTATTTTAATATTTTTTATATATTTTATAAACAGTTCCAGTACAAAGAAATACCGGACGGCGGGTGAATTCTTCCTGGTAATGGGTAGTACCTATCTGACAAGCAAAACTACCAATACGTTGGAGTACTATGTCCAGAAGTTGATCGTCTATCCTAGGTATGATCATGATGCGTTGACCAATGACATCGCCTTGATGTTCATCAATGGATATATTCCCTGGAATTCGAACACGGTCAAGGCTTTGCCTCTCAATATCGATACTCTGACTGTAGGAGATTTGTGTACCATCACCGGTTGGGGACTCCTTCAGCAGGTAACTATACTCACTCTCTTTTTTAGGAAATTGAATCTAAAATATTGTCTTATATTCCAGAGTGCCACCACAACTAGTAACACCCTGCAAGCTGCCACAGTGCCCATTTATTCCCACATCAAGTGCGCCGCAGCCTATCCGGGTCTGCCCTATACCCAGATCTGTGCCGGCTATCCGGAGGGCGGAGTGGATGCCTGTCAGGGTGACTCCGGCGGACCGATGAAGTGCAACAATGCCTTGGCCGGAGTGGTGTCCTACGGCGCTGGCTGTGCCCAGGCCGGATATCCGGGTGTCTACACCAACGTTCAATACTTCTATCCTTGGATTGTCGAGCAGAATAATTCCTTCAACTATAACAAGTATGAGAATGCCGGAATACGGCAAGGAGCTTCCATCCTATTGATTATCCTGGCAATTGTCCTGACAGCTTGGAGAGCGGAACTTTAATTTCCGCAAAAATCACCAAAAAAAGATGATCTGATCTTAAGCTTAGGCTTTAGACTAAGTATAATACGATTTTTTTTTAAGGTTTTCGAGATAAAATTTTAGTCAAAATATAATAAATTATCATTTAATGTATAATTGATTGTAAATGGGTTTGGATTTTGCTTTTTTTTATAAATAAATATTGGTGCTAAAAAATAAAATAATGGAAAATATCAAAGAAAGTTTACTAATTTTTTAAATATTAATGATTTTTCGACAGTTTTAAGGCTGGTTTGGATTTTGCATTTTCTATAAATAAAATATTATTGCTAAAATAAAATATTATTTTTTCTAAATAAATGGATTTCAAAAAAAAAAAAGGACAAACCTACATCGATCAATCTATCAGTTCTGGAGTTTATTAATTATTTTCGTTTAGTTTGTTGTTGGGTTTGAGTTTCTTTTTTTTGGCATTCGGCGCTGGAGCTGGAGAGCAAACTATGCACCTGCCGGTGCTGTTCCTGTCCCTGCTGATCCTGGCCGGTTCCTCCGGCCTGACCACGGATAACACCAGCCTGACCACGGAAAACACCAGCCTGCCGCTAGGAATGACCCTTCCCATATCCGCTGATCTGTCCAGTGCCTCGTCCTCCTTTGTCATCCAGCCGAAGGTGGTGGGCGGCTATGCGGTGACCATCAACCAGGTGCCCTACCAGGTCTCCATCCGGCGGCGCTCCATCCACGAGAAGCAGTACGGACTGGGTCACGTTTGCGGCGGAACGATCATTTCCCAGCGGGTTATCTGCTCGGCAGCTCATTGCTTTGCCATGTGGGTGGAGGTCATCCCAAAATTATTTATCCTTCCTTATAGATCCGTTTTCTTGATAGAAATACCACTGGCTTGCCGCTGGAGTACCGCGATCCGGAACTGTTTGTCGTCGTGGCCGGGAGCAGTGCCATCGACCAGGCGGACCGCTTCACCCAGGAGTACCTGGTGCGGCGTATTGTGGGCCATGAGAGATACAATTCCAGCACCTTGGAGAACGACATCGCTCTCCTCTTCATCGATGGATACATCCCCTGGGGATCACCGGCAGTACGGGCCCTGCCATTGGCCACCGAATCCCCCATCGAGGGTACCATTTGTCTCATACATGGATGGGGCAAGGTCAGCACGGTGAGTATTCGGATTTAATCGGACTAATAGGAAAACCTATAATCCTTTTTCAGAACGATAAATCCTCGTCCCTGCAACAGGCACCCGTGCCGATCCTAAAGAGGAGCCTCTGCCACATCATCTACAAACTGCCGGAGTCTCAACTCTGCGCCGGATTCCTGCAGGGCGGGATCGACGCCTGCCAGGGCGACTCCGGCGGGCCGCTGGTCTGCGATGGCCACCTGTCCGGGATCATCTCGTGGGGCGTGGGCTGTGCCGATCCCGGTTATCCCGGTGTCTACACGAATGTGTCGCACTTCCTGAACTGGATTCAGTTTGCCAATTCCTCGCTGGACTACTCCGAGTACGGGGATCGGTTCTTGATAAGTGGCGGCACTCATCGCTGGCCAGATCCTGCCTGGCTGCCCACCATCCTGGCTATCCTGTGGCACAATCCGTGGCTCTTGGCGTGACATTGGACTGGAAAATGATGAATCGTTGGCTTCTGTGTCCGCTCAAGAATTTGGATTTATCTAATCGGAGAGGGCGAAACAGGTGCTATTCACTTGTAGATTGCACTAAAAAATAATGTTATTGACACTGATTGAAGACACTATTGAATGACAACGGCGGTTATGGTTTCATTTATAATCTCAGAAAAAAATAAATAAAAAATTAGAAACAAAATATATGAGAGATAAGGATTAGGGGAAGGGATTTAAGTACTTATTTCTCTTTAAAATATTTTGTATTCATAAAAAACTCATTAAAAAATGTCAAAACAAAAGACCGATGTCTAGAAATTCCTCGATTTATGACGTCGATATGCCTTACCTAGTTTCATTATGTTTTATCAATAAATTAATTAACTTCAATCGGAAAATAAATTGCTATCTCTTTTGTCACATTTTATGATGATTGCTTTGTAAATTAAAAAAAAATATATCAACAGGGTGATTTTTTTGCTACATTTTCTATATTTTTTTGTTTAATTTTAAAAGACTTTTAGGGCAATAGGACTATGAGTTTTAGTTGATAAAAGATTTAAGTCTTAAAAAGTCAAGATTTTTTATTAAAAAAAAAGGCTATAAAAAATTATTTAAAAATCTTGAACTATACTATAATTCGCAACTAGTTCTGACTCAGCTCTATATAAGACAGAACCTTTAAAAAACATTGATTTTCCCTCTTAATGAATTTTTGTTCTTTTTTTTTTGATTTTCTTAAATTAATTAAAAGTTTCAAAATCTTGAATCAATATTTTTCAAAGGGTACCCCTTAAAAGGCCTAAAAATTCTCACATTTCCCAAGCGATGCCTCAAAGGAATACCTTTCCTATCTAAATAAATAAAAATACTCCCCATAAAAGCCATAATATCATCTATTTTCGAATATATTTTTATAATATTTGACCCCAATTTCTACAAAAAGAAAGCCATTAAAAAAAATTATAAAAAATGAGTAACTTTACGATCGATACCTTGAAGGCAATATCTCATTTAATTATTGTTTTGTTTTGTATAAATATCTTATTTGTCAATTATTTTGTTTGAAAAATGATAAATGATTTGTTGGGAAATTGAATTAAACGAACAAAGGTTGTGATAAAATATATTTCCGGCAAAAATTACAATTAAATATTTACAATATAAGGCAAAAGGTTAAACGATTTATTGAGGGATTTCCTTTAGGATTTCCCCAGTCATAGCCATAAGTCTTTTTCACTTTTTTGTATAAACCGGAGTGGCATAACCGGAGATTATATATTTTTTGGGTATTGCCCATTTAAAAATGAAATCGTTAACACTCCAGAGACGAGTCGAAGAATCACACCCATGTGTGTTCTACATGCGATTGGCTTCGATTGATTAGATTACGATGTCCGTTCAGATTTCTATTTGGCCAAGATAGTGGCAACTGGATGGGACATCGTCTTGTTGCCAAATTCGATTCCGGCTTCTGCATTTAGTTGCCACTGCCACGTTGGGGAGCTAACAATTCTCCAAAAAAAATACCAAAAAAATACCAAAAAAAAGTCTGGAAAAGATGCCTTCCTTTCCACGTCTGGCGGGGGTTCTCCTTCTGTTTTCCGTACTTTTCACGGGTCTGAGTGCCTTGCCCTCTCTGGCATCGCAAAACTCTTCAATTCCCAGTCCTCCGCGGTTTGATGAGGATCCTGGTAGGATCATCAATGGCACTCTCGCCTCCATGGAGGCCACCCGGCACCAGGTGGGCATCCGGAAGGCCCTCAACGATGGCTATTTCTACGGCACGGGTCACCTTTGCGGAGGATCCCTCATCAGGGTTAACTTTGTTCTCACCGCCGCTCATTGTTTTGTGGAGTAAGTGTGGGTCTTTTTTTTTAAGTGTATGGATATCCTGGAAAGTGAGAAATACAAAAAAGAAACTTTAAACCAAGTTTTTGAAAGTGTTTTGAAAGTTTTGAAGTTTTTTTCGGGTTTAGTTTTGTTTTGAAAGTGAAACAATATTTTTTTTATATTGTTTTTATATTTTTTTTATATTTTTTTTATATTTTTTTATATATTTTTTTTATATATTTTTTTTTAATATTTATTTTTTGAGTGCCAAAAAGTTTGGTTTTTTTCAAAACAAAACCAACAAATTCTGAAGAAAAGCAGCAACGTGTCGTATACTTAATATCAAGTGTCATTCTGCTTTCTTTTATTTTTTTCATAAAATAATTTAATTAAATATTAAAACAAATCTCAAAAACCTGCAAAAACATTTTCCTCTCTTAAAGAAAACCAAAAACATAATGTTTTTATAAGAAATTAATATTTATTTTGGTATTAATTTAAAGCTTTTTTACAATAATAAATATTACACAGATTTAGGAAAATAAATCAAAAAATTTATGAGTGTCTGGAAATCTAAAGTATTTTTTGTGTAATCTTGCAGCCAAGTTATCTACGACGGCACCTTCGTGCCCATCGAGCAGTTCATCGTGGTGATGGGCAACCTGGATCGCTTCAACTCGACCAATGCGCTGACCTTCGAGATTGCCGAACGATTCATGCAGCTGGACAAGTTCGTCCTGTCCACCTACGACAAGGACATCGCCCTGCTGCGGCTGAACGGATCCGTGCCCGTGGACCATCCCAACATCCGGCCGATTCCCCTGAACCGGCAGGAGGTCGCCGCCGGAGTGACGTGCCAGGTGACTGGCTGGGGACTCACGGAGGAGGGTTACAACTCCGACTTTTTGATGACCGTCGATGTGCCGGTGATCTATAAGACGGAGTGCATCGAGGATAGCGACTTGGGTGCCCTAATCCTGCCCGGCATGATGTGCGCCGGCTACCTGGAGAAGGGCGAGCAGGACGCCTGCTCCGGCGACTCTGGCGGTCCGCTGGTCTGCCAGAGCCAACTCGCCGGCGTCGTCTCGTGGGGCATCAACTGTGCCCTGCCCCGGCTGCCCGGCGTCTACACGGAGGTCTCCTACTACTACGACTGGATTCTGACCAACATGGGGGAGGAAATCACGGATGACGGTGACAAGGATGGTGGTGACGGTGCCATGGCCATCTTTGCCTCTAGCTTCAGCCTCATCCTGCCCAGCCTTGTCTCCCTGAGATTAATGTTTCGTTAAAAATCTGTTTTATTAAAATAAATGAAAAAAATATTTAAAACAATAAGTTTTGTTATTTTTTAGAGTTCTTGATTTGCTTTAGAAACTTAAACTAAAAACATTTTATAAAAATTCTTAACAATTCTTTTTTAACAAAATAGTAGTTTATATATTTTATTTAATATTTATTTATTTAATTTAACAATCTTAGTTCCCCTTATTCCCTAAAAAGTTCCCCTTATTTCGATTAAAAAATGGCCGCCAAAAGCCATTTTGAAAACCAAAAACCGCCAAAAAAAAAGAAGCCTACTTTCTGGCGACCCGAGAGCTCCCGTAGCTTATGCCTTACTATACCTTACTTACTGTAAACTATAACCAATATATGTATATATTCCAACCGATATAACAATATATAATATTTATATAAAATATATTATATAAACCGAGGACAGTTCTGTTAAGCTGGCCAGGACTTTTGTGGAATCGATCATAAAAAATGTTAATCCTTGCAGCAAGACAAGAGTTCTAGAGTTTCTCATGCTCTTTGTTTTAAAGTTTAAAGTATTTTTTTTAAGGAAATAAATTTACCTTATTTTAAGTTAAAACATAACCTTTTTTTTTTTAAATCGAAAACAAAAAACAAAAGAGCTTAGATTAGAGTTCTGGATGGATAATAAAGATTTCTAGGGATCCTTCATAGAAACCTTTTTTTTTTAAGTAAAAAATTTTCATTAATTAAAATTAAAATTTGTTAAAACTTAGTTCAACTTTTCACGGAACTCGTTTTTTAGTGAATAAAAACAAATAATTTATTAAAAATAATTCCGATTAGAGAGTTTTGGTTAGATTTCAAAAAGTTCTAAAGGGTTTTCTAAGAACATTTTTTTCTCTGACCAATTTTTAAGAAGTTATTAAATGGAAAATATTCTATTTTTTTTAGCTATGTACCTGATATATAATATTTCTCCTTTAAAAATTGTAGAATTAGTTAAAAAGAGTTCTGAATAGAGTTCCCTGTAACAAAATAAGAGTTCTAAAGGTTTTTCTTACAATTTAGGATTAATATTTAAAAAGTTATTCAAACACCATGATTTTTTTTGTGTTTTAAAGTTAACAGAACTAAAATATTTTATATATTAAAATTTCTGCCCAAGGGTAGGCAACTGAAATGGGATTTTATAAATGTTAACATTCAATTCTCTCTCTTCTTTAGCTTTTTTAGATAAAAAATATAAGTTTTTAATGAAAAAAAAAACTTCTTGTATATAAAGTCAGAAAAATCTTCCAAAAAAGCGAATATTCTCCAAAACAGGTTTTAAATAATTATTAGAAACCTGTGTTAGGGAAAAAGGTACCTAACTTTATAGATTTTTTCCCTTAAACTATCAAAACTATCAAAAAAAAAAAGTATAAAAAACCTGCAATCTCTTGTCTTGCTACAAGGATCATCAATTTTAAGACTCCTTGCCACCTCCAATGGACTCGAATTATGGTCTGATTTTTGTTTTTAGTTCAAGAACTAAAAATAGTTTACGGCGCAGAATAATAAATGGATTTTGGAAGTCCAATGAATGAAGAACAGATATGGCTTCCAGATATGGCTAATCTTTATGGCAGCAGACGATGTCCGTGACTGGAATATCATCTATAGCCGATAGTGGCTCCAAATCCAATCCAAAAACAAAAAACCGAAGAAAAGTTTGCCATAAAATGGGAAAAAAAACTAACAGACAAGGTCAGGGAGCAGCCGCAGGTCCGATCGAGTGCATTTCTCTATCACTTCTCTATTTATATAGATTGTCTGTCTGTACCGATTAGGTATTATGGTGTTATAGTGGTTCTAAGTTATAAGTTATATTTCACCTCAAGGTCCCCAACCTGGCCGGGAATTATCAATGGGCCAGAAATCGAACTGCACCGGAAAGTCTCGAAACGATTTTAATCTTTCCATTTTTTGCGATGCAATCTGCTGTCCGGTTTAGATTGATCGGAAAGTTTTTCAAACATTAAAAAACACTAAGAAAAATTAATGATAAAAATACGAAATATTTATAAATATAAACTATATTAAAAAATATATATAATACGAATGTTTTTGGCCTTTAAATGTATGATTTTTTGGAACAAGTTCTGTGAAAATGGTAATAAATCGAAGAAAATGGTTACGAAAAAATATTCTACTTCTTGCTTAGTAATTTTAATTATTAAATATTATTATTATATTTATTTTTATATAAAAATATTTTTCTATATTTTACATACATCAACAGTGATAAATTATAAACATAAATATATTAAATAATATAAAAAGAAACACAAATCAGTTTAACCTTTTGAGGAGAAAAGGAACTTCTTTTTTGGCAAAAATTGAGGATAAAGAAAAATGTTAAAAAATAATATTTAATAATGTTAATAAAAAAATTATATAAGGTATTTTTTAATATATATTTTAGTATAATTTTTAACAAAATGCTGTTTACTAAACTATTCCTAAAAGTACTTCAAAAATGTCTCCTGAATTCCTACAATCCTGAAGCTTTTCTCAGTCAAAAATATAGAAAAATGTATCGCGAAGTAATTTCCAAAAATCCTAAACTATTTCTCTCAGTGTATATAGCTCTGTGTAATAATAACCCTATCTTGGGAAATTCTGAAGCAAATTTTGGAATCAGAAGCATTGCCAGGAAATAGTTTCTGGCCATAAAGTTAAAGCCAACTTTTTGTGCTTAACAATGACTTGGCCCGATTTTTGGGGCTAACATTGGTCCGATTTCGTGGGTAAAATAATAAAAAAAAAATACAAACAAATGCGAAAAAACAAAAACAAGAAAGAAGCAAAACGAGTGCTGAGAAAGTTTCCTTATCAGTTTGTTTATTATTCGATTCCATTCGAATCGATTCGAGCCGATCGATCGGATACGATTTTGATTCGGCTTCGTTCTATAAAATATATATACATTGGATCGTATGTTGCTTTATCAACACAGACGGCACGGGAATCAAAACTCACTCAACCAAAACAAAAATTATGGAATTATCTAAGAACGCTTTTTTTATTTTTTTTTTTGTTTTTTTGCGAATTTGCGTTTTGTTCGATTTAGGAAAGAAGCTCGCGCCGCAATTTCTTCATTCGACGTTTGGCGGAGCTCACGACAGGTGAACCGTAAAGTTACACCTCTAGAAAAAATCTACAAATATTTCTAAACCTTCAAATAAAATACAGTTAAAGTTTGACCAGGATCTGTCAAGTGTTTCATATTTTTTTTCAACTGTGAAATCTGTGTTAAAAATCGGAAAAATGCAACTCAACGATCATTGGCGGAAAATTGTGAAAATATTTATTTTTGCTTTTCTTTGCACGGAAATGCAAACAAGTAAGTTTTTTGTATAATTTTTTATTGTTTTAAGATTTAGGATTTAGGAGAAATAATATTTTGTAGGGTATTTTAAAGGAATATTAAAAAAAAACCAAACATTTTAAACAAAAGTTAAAGATTCGATGAAGAAAGTTGGGTTTCTTAATATTTCAAGACAAAATTTATTACAAAACCTTTTAAGATAATTTTTTAGTCACCTAACAATTACCTCACTTGTATTAAATAATTTAACAACTTGAGATTAAATCACTTAAAGAACTTCTTGATATTACCCAACTTCTCAAGTTTCTACTTTAAAAAATTATAAAATAAAATCAAGTGGCATGAGTCTTAAAAATCACGTAAGCCAACCAGTTTTTTTATCTATTCTGGTATTATGGAAGTAAATTACATACTTAAGTTATAACACTTACCACTAAAAAGTGTGCCTTAAAAATTGTATAATTACTTTTGAGTAATTGACAACGACACGCCTTGACCAATGACCTCTAACCTCTAACTTGTCGTTAAATGATATTTAAAAATTATTTTTAAGGGCCTTGAAAGATTTGCCGATTGCTAAAATGTATCATTTTTTAATTATACATTTTTATATATAAATTTCTATAATTAGGATGGCAGTGTTTTGATTTTATTTAAATTGATAAAAGTTGAGTGACATTTGAACTTTTGCGTTTGTTTTTATTTAAATAAAAACAATTTCATAAAAATTTGTTTATTAAATGATTAGGCTTTGGCTTTTCCGCTTTTATTATTTAAATACATTTCTTGATTATAATTTAATAATATAATAAATATATTAAATAAATTGAAATAATTAAATAAATGAAACTAAATTAAACATTAAAATTGTTTTAACTTTTTTAAATTTCTTTTTTAATTGTAATAAAAAGAGTATGTGGCTTTTTTCTTAATTTAAAAAATAGTGAATAATGAATAATATTGAATATGAATAATATGAATAATATTATTGAATAATATGAAGTGAATAATATTTATTTACCTTTAAAAATAAAATAAGGAAAGAAATTTTTGTATCTATTATCTCTCCTAAATACAATATTTTTTTAAATATCCAATTTTTATAGTATTTTTATAAGTGTTTCCATATTTGCTTTTGAAACAGAAATCAATTTAAAATATCTATTTGAACTTGATATGTATGGAATATATTTATGTTTTTTTTTTCATGTTTCGACATTTTTTTATGCTTTAAATAAAAGCAAATAATTATTAAATATTTTTTATATACATTTTTTAAATATTTTTATCATATTTTTTTTTCAAGTTTTTCAATATATTATATTATATATTATATTATTTCAATATATATTTTTTTTTAAATTCCTTGCCTATAAAGTTTTAAACTGAAGGTTCCTCATAAATATTCCGTGCTAAAAAATCTTTCTAAAAACTCTGGAAAATAATTCAAATTTTAAACATAAAAAATTAATAAAAACTAAAACTGCCTAAAGGCCTTAGTAGAATTTAATTCTAAAATACAATTAAATAAATAAAACAAAAATTAAAATAAAAAATAAAAGAAAAAGATTCCAATATCCATTATAATACTTATCCCACCCACTGTATATTTTTTTGTATATTAATTTTTTTTTTTTTATTTATTTTTTAATCCCTTGATTATCCAAATTGTTTGTCGCTCAAAAAGTGCGTCACTCTAAGTTGATAAAAATTGGCCAATTGGCATTATTTTTGTATTGGATTATATCGCGTGATCGGTGGAAGCTATAGCTATGGCCGTTGGAGGAGAACTTCCGGCATGATTCGGGGGATTATTTGTTTCTAGTTTTTATTTTCGATTTAGTTTATTTTTTAAGTGGATTCGGGCCCGGGCTATCATATCTATATAATCGCGTTGGGAACAGGCGCGGTGGCCTGATCACCTTTCAGGTATATATAAAAATATATATTCTCTCGATCCGGAGCTTGTGCACCCGCGAATAGGGAACTCGTATCGCTGCTCGGTGATCGTGGAACTTCGACCACGCCGTTAGGTGTTGATTTCGATAAGGTTGTTGCACTCGGAGACTCGGACTCGGACTGGGAGCCTGACTGTTTCCAGGGGGAATCCATCGACGATCTTTATCAGCGATTTCTATATATTTTTCGGTTTCTTTCCGTTTTTTTCCCAGCTTTTACCCAACGCGATTTGGCCGCTCAGCGCGGCATTAGCCTAGCCGAGATGGAGGCTATTTCTGGAGGGGATTACGGTTTCGGGGATACGGAGGGAAAGATGAGGGCCCCCCATCAGGCCTCCATTCGCCTGGCGGCACAGGAGCGGCTCTACTTCGGCAAGGGACACATCTGCTCGGGCGCTTTGGTGGCTCCTTCGGTTGTCCTTACGGTTGGAAGTTGCATTTTCAGGTGAGTTTTTAATTCTAATTTGTGTTTTTAATATTAATATATACTACTAATAATTATATTTTAATAAAAAGTGGAGATAAGAAGTAAATTTATTGAGAACCTCTATGTCCGTGTGTCCGTTTGTCCGTTAATGTGTTTCTTATCTAATAACTCTCTTAATATCAAAGCTATTTTCTTGAATTTTGGCATATAACTTCCTTCTAGAGATCTATATGATATATGTCGGAATGAAACCGATCGGTCTACTATATCCCATAATATTTACTTTTGTCCGTGTGTCCTTGTTTCCGTTTGTCCGTTAATGTGTTTTGTAAGCCCGTAACTCTCTCAATTTTGAAGCTATACTATTGGAATTTGGTATATAGCTTTCTTCTAGAAATATTTATTATATATATCAAAATGAAACCGATCGGTCTACTATATCCCATAATATTCCCTTTTTCCATGTGTCCGTTGGTCCTTCGAGCTCTTTTCAAGCCAACGATTCCCTCATTTTGAAAGCAATAAACTCCAAACTTTCACTCCACACTGTATATAATTATTTCTATTAATTAATCAATTATTAAAATTATTAATTATATTATCCCTTACTATATTTTCCAGTCAAACGAAAAGAAACTACTACCATCCTTCAGAGCTTCGCGTGATGCTGGGAAATCCGCAGAGATTTGCTCCCAGCGAGGAAGGACTCGCCGTGGGGGTCACCCACATTTACCAGCCGCCCCAGGACCTGGCCCTGGCCATTCTGATGCTGGAAAAGGACGTGCCCCAGGATCATCCCCTCATCCTGCCCGTGGGTCTACCCTCGCCCGGTGAGACTTCCGTCCTGGACTCCTCCGAGGCCTCGCAGTCCCTGCTGCAGATCAGTAGCTGGGGCTACGACTCCCAGATCCGGGAACTCCACGATCTGGTCACCCTGAATGCCACCCACACCGCCTGCCCGAACACGACGGGATCCCCAAAGAGGATCTGCGTCCAGCCGGAGGCCTTGGGTGGGGGTCAGTCCATGTACATGGATGCCGGAGCCACTCTGACGGAGCGGGACCTTCTCCTGGGCCTGAGGAGCCTCGACGGCGGCTTCGAGGACGTGGCCAGCCACGTGGACTGGATCCTGTCCAAGATCGGGGACGGCAGCAACCAGAACAGCTCCGTTTGGGGGGCATTGGGTTTCCTGGTTTTTACAGGGTATGTCCTCGTCGTGAGCCGAAAGACTTTTGCAGCCTAAAAGGGGCGGGGCGTGTTAAAGGGCGGGGTTTTAGCCAAGTAAGATACCAATTGTGATATTCTCAGGCCGATCTGGAAAGAGTTACCAAGAGATCTAGTATTTTTAAGGATGTTTTTTTTGTATAATAAAAGATTCTATAGTTTAAATATTTTTTAAAACTTTTTAAATACTTCTTCCTTGATTTTAAATATAAAATTAAAGAATTTTAAAATTAAACAACAATAAAAGATGTATTTATGTTTTTTTAAAGCAAAAAATGAATGTCTTTTGATTCAAAAAGAGAGAAAAAAAAATTATTCGCTTTGATTTAATAAAAAGAATTTTATTGTATTAAAAAATCTAAAAAAAGAATAATGTTGTGTAAAAAACTGTTCAATTTTCAAATAAAATAAGTTAAAAAACACTTAAAAATAGTTTAAAAAACCTTCCTTAGTTCCTTAGAAACTTTAAAACCCAAAAACTATAAACCAAAAAGAATAAAAAACACGTTTGAGTTCAATTTATTTTAACAAAAAAAAAATTTTCTAATACAGAGATAACAAAATTAACAAATATATATATATTTAAATAATATTTAGTTAATATAAAAAATAAACAAATATAATACAAAATTTATACAAAATTTAAACAAAATTTATACAAAAATATGAAACAAAAAACAAGAAAATCAAACCTCATCTCAGGATGGCTTTAACCAAACTGCAATCGGTTTCGTTTTGGCCACAAAGGAGCATTATGGCCATGTCCTGGCCCTCGAGCTTCTGGCCCGCCTTGATCAGAGGCCACGCCCACTGGTGCTTCTTCTTGTAGCCGAAGGTCTTCTGCTGCCAACCGCCCACGGGGCCAAAGGTGAAGAGGTGGAAGTGCTCCGCCCCCGGCTGGGTGATGACCAACAAATACTGGACATCGTCGATCCAGAAGGGGGTGAGCTGTTGGATCCGTTCCTGGAAGGTCAGCTGCTGGAGGGGCTGGAAGAGCTGGGAGGTGTTGCGGCTGTAGATGGCGATGTGCCGGCAGCCCAGGCAGCTGGCAAGGAGCTGATCCGCCATGATCTCGGCCAGATCGTAGCCGCCCTGGATGGATTGGAGGAGATGGAAGCGCTCCTCCTGGGGATTCCTCGCATGGATGGCTAGGACAGAGCGATGATTCTCAAAGCCGCTGGTGAGCAGGAGGTCCTCGTCCTGGAGCCTGACGACTCTCATGAGGCGACCATCCGCCGGAGTCACCGACTGCCAGTCTTGGATTCCGCAGGATTTGCGATCCAAGCGCAGGACTCGCACCTCCTTCTCAGTTCCCAACAACAGCAAGGATATATTTGAGGATACATCCTTGAGATTCAGCAGATCCATGACCTCCACGGGCTGTCGCATGCCCAGGACATGCGATTCGTTGCGACAGGAGAAGCTGATCCTGCTCCTTAGCCTCCTCACAGGACAATGGTTTTGAACCTTGACCCTGATGTCGCCAGATTTCAGCCTCAGGAGTCGGTAAGAGACACTGACATTGGCCAGAAGGACCTTTTGCTGGGAGGGCACAAGCTGAGCCTGCAGCATGCGACGCTGGCAAGGATTCGCGTCTTCGGGTGAAGGCAAAACCAAGTCGGGAGACCCCTTCAAAGGCGTCTTCATCCAAGTGACCTCCAAAGGTTGAAGGTCATGATCGAGATAGAGTAAATCCTGATTTGTGGAAACATTTTTTCCAGCCAGGACTTCTTGAAGTTCCTCTAAAGGATTCTTTTCCTCCGCCTGGGAATCCATGGCTCTAAGTTGTTGGTTCGTTCCTCGGGGAAACGAAGCTCTTTCCAGGACAAGACTGTCGATATTATAATCCTTATCCTTGAATATAGTTTCCCTGTAACTCTCACTCAGATCCTTGCCATTCAGATTCATAATATGTCCTGGCCCGTTCAACTCCACGCCACCATGGAAGGTCTTTGTCCCGGAAATCGTTTGGACTTTGTTGCTATTCCTTAAGACTAGGTTTTCCAAAGGAATATTATTTATGGATCGTATCAGGGATCTCTCCCCCAGCTGCAGGTCCTGGAAATTCAAATTTCCAAACACTTCCAGGGCGGGTCCTTTCAGGGTAATACGATTGTCCAGAAAATACTCCAAGCTCATCGTGTTGACACTTTCGAGCTTCAAATCCCCGAGGACTGTGAGATTTTTAAGGGTTATCCTGGGCCAGGTGAGTCCTTTGTTTTGTTGGTAAATATCCTGGATGGCTCGTCCATTTATTTTTGGATCTTTGAGTTCTAAGTTCCCAAACTTGGGGGTCTTGAGAAAGTTTAGATTCGCGGCAATACTTTGATTGCTGGAAAGGCGGTACAGGGAGGCATTCAGTCGCAGGATATCGATTCCATTCAAGGACCCGAAATTGGAGTCATTTTTTAGTCGAAGAGTTAGGGCTTTCAGGGGACCTAGAAACTCCAAAGGAGCTGTTATTATTTGGGTTTCATTATCCTTGGTCCTGCGCAGGAGAGCATCTTCTTTGAGGTTTTTAAAATCCAGATTCTGCAGAAGATTTCCTTGGGTTTGTAGGATCTTTATCGAAGGATTTCTCAACAGAACATGTCCTGTTATCGTTTGATTGGAATCCTTCCTTACAGCATGTTTCCTTAGATACTCCAGTTCGCCCAAGTCCTGGTTTCCGGTATCCTGCCAGAGGGCGTTGCCAGTGACCAACAGATTCCTCCACGGAAGCCGACGCACTAGCTCCAAACGCTCTGGAAGATTACTTAAATCCGGTTTGTGGCTCATTTCAGGACATTCGAGGTTGCCCTTGATGGAGAGTTCCTTCAAGTAGAGATCTCCTTTTAGAACTTGATCCTTCCTGGTGTCGAGGAACTCTTCTCGGTCTACATTATTGATCTTCCTGACGTCCAAGTTGGAGGCTTTCAAGGAACCAAAGCTATAGGATCCCCCGATTTCCTGGGGGGTTGTTCTCAGGAGCGTGTTATCCAGCAAGGAACTCAAATCAAAGTTGTTGATTAAAGGAGTTTTGAGATTGTCCGTTAAGAGGACATCCGATAGGAAAGTCTTTCGTCCTTTCAACTCCGAGTTGACATCGGAACGGACTAGTCGTCGGAGGTAATCCTCCCAGGGAACTCCATTGATGTCCTTCACCTGGAGGGACTTTTCAAAACGGACATTCCCCTCGATAAGTAATTGCTTGTGAAGGAGCAGGCTTTGCTCCTCGTCCGCTTCGGATATTTTGGAAAGTAATTCATCGAAAGGAAGGCCATTCAAGCGACTGAAGTGTAACTTCTCCAGGTGAGGATAATCCATGAGTTCCAACCTCTGCAGGCTCAGATCATGGCCGAGAAGTTGCTCCAAAGGCAAGCCATTCAATCGATTGATTTTTAAGTCCTTTTGCACCTCCAGATCCTCGGTGACCACCAAACGATCAAAGATCTTCAAGCCTTCAAATCTCTGGTTGGGATTACTTTTCAAAACCAAATCGGAGACAGGCAAACCATTGATCTCCTTACTTTGCAGGTCCTGGACGGTTAGCGGAGCCTGGAAGCGTTTGAATCCTGTGATATTCGTCTCCTGACCCAGGGGAACTGCATCCTTGGCTATTTCCGCCAAGCGGGAACTGTAATCCCGACAAATTATATCCCCCTGGACACTGGCATTCATGAATATCAAGTGGAGAGTGTGATTCGGGGATTGGGAAGCGATGTCCTGGCCTCCACTCAGAAGGTGTTCGTTGTAAGGATGTCCTTCTATATAATCGGTTGTCAGAGAGGGAACTGTGACTTTGGCATTTCCAAAAGCCAAAAGGGTTATATTCTGGGGGGGGATCGGAGAAATATATATCTGAATCTTGGAAAAAAAACTATTTCAAACCCACCTGAGGTTTATTTTTCATCAAAAACTGACTTTCCAGATCATTTTTGCTCAAGGATTGATTTCCCAACAGCAGGACTGACTTTTCAGTGTCCTTTAACACATTCCTTACAGTCAGGGAGCCTTGAATTGTTATCCTTCCCGTATAGTATTGCTGCAGGACATCATTTTCCGACTGACGAGCCTCGGGTTTGGGGTTAACCACTTGGAACTCACCAGAAACACTCATTTGATCGATGCGAACGGGGGCTGGAGTTTAAATATATTAATATATTAATAATATTATTAAAAAAAAAGTTAAAAAATACTGTAACAACTTTAAAATAGTTTACTTTAATCCTTAACTACAAAATATACCCAAATAGTCAAGCATTTTCTGGGTTTCTCGTTTTTAAAAACCACAAACCCGAAAGCAACCAATAGAAGTCTTTTAGAATCAGAACTTCCACGAATATCCTTTAAAAAATAGAATACTTACTCTTAATCCATGTATCATTGTTACCCCGAAACACTATATCCTTGGCAAAGTCCAGATTATTTATACTTTTGGCCTCCAATCGAGGAGCAAAAAACGCGGACATGAAAATATTCGAGGTGACCACTTGGGCTCTTCGGAGATTGAAGAGTTGATCCACCACCAGGCCGTTGAGGAGGCGAGTCTGCAGGTTGGACACCCGTGTCCTGGACTGCAGGACCAGACGCCCTTGGAGCTTGGTGTCGCGTCCGCGCAGGAAAACCGAGTCTAGGAACGAGTCCCAGGACACTCCATTTATTCGCGAAACACGAAGGTGACGAACCACACACTCGTCGCTGGAAGAAGGAGTTTCCTTGAGGGTCTTGTTTTCATTATCCTGGGGGGTAAGCAGTTCCTTTGTGTGCAAGGACTTGGTCAGAACTGTGCCCTGTCTGATGGTCAAAAGAGGAGGATTCTTGGAGTCCAAGGTGTAGCCTTTGGATAAGGATCCAGTTTTAGTTTTTTTTTCTAAAGGATTTCAAGGATCCCTACCTGGTAAGAGTTGTCCTTGATAGATTAGGTTTCCCACTCGTAGGCGGCGCACTTTCAGCATTTCCCGGACATTCTCGTTGTCATTGCCAGCCCCAAAGGATCGGGTGTTTCTCCTGGGATGGTCACTCAGAAATCTTCGACGCAGCTCCTCCAGGCGTTGTTTCAGCTGGACGGGAGTGAGGAGATGTCTTCCCACCACTTGGAGTCTATCAATCCTTCCATGTGGTAGGAGGTGGAGCGGTTTCTCCAAGTGAATCCCCGACTTTTGCTGCAGGGAAGTGACCAAGTGCCGCAGCTTATCCAGAGAGGATCGACGGCGCAGGAGAAGGCCACGTAAGCCATTGATGGACTCCTCGAACTCATGACGATGCAGTTGGACTACACTGAGATCTAGAATAGAAGGAAAGTGTGATTAGGATTGTGGTCCAACTCTCCTCCAGGGACTCGCACCTTCATCTGGGGTGGATCCCACTTGGTTCGAGGTAATCTCCTCCACTCCTCCCAGCTGGAGAGTCCGGATGACGGCGCTCGAGGCTCTCCGGTAGGCCAGCAGCAGGAAGGTCTCGTTGCGGGAATTCCGATGGGTTAGGATGCTATTCGGATCCACCAGCTCCTCATCCCTGCCAGCCACAACGAAGCCGCTGAAGCAGTCCAAGCGAGTCGAGCCAAAGACCAAAACCTCGCCATTGGAACGAGTTCCGATCAGGAGCTGTCCCCGTTTCGTAGCTCCGATCCTGCGGAAGTGCAGATCCCGGCGGGTGTGTTTCCGGTAAACCGCAAACTGGCCATCCAGCATCCGGAAGAACAGGCAGGGATCGGCCGAGGAGAAAGGGCAGGCCAGGAGGCAGTTCCGGTTGCGAAATCTCACAGCCTGGACATTGGATCCTTGGACCGTCAGAGCCTGGCGATTCTGCAGATGCAAGCTACTCCTGTCCAGCTCGTAGACAGTGAGCACTAGCTAAGGGGGATTTTTTGATTAATTTTTTTTATTTTTAATATTTTTAAACTTTAAACTTTAACCTTGGCTTGAGATCCTTTTAGGGAACGTCCAAAAATAAAGTAAATCGGTTGCCGACCCACCACTTGAAGAACTCGAATGGCTGGCAGAGTCATCTCCTCCAGGGGATTAAAGTAGGTTTCCAGCCACTCATAGGTTCTGAAAATTATTTTTTTAAGCCAAAAGAAATAAGAAGAAAATCTGTAAAGGGTTCCCTTTAAAAAGGATTATTCCCTCAAAGTTCATAAAAAAAAATCCTTCTCTCACCTCACTTTGCTGTGAATTTTGGTGTGATTGGAGGCCACCAGGAGGAGGACCTGATCCGGACCGGGTTTCACCAGATGCAAGTGCAGGAAACCGCCTGAAATGAAGAACTCCTGGAGGGGATCGTAGACCAAGTGACTGGCTGGATCCTCGGAGAGGAGCAGATCTCTGGGCAGTTGGTAGACCTCCAGGGAGTCCTCAAGAACGATGGCTAGGAGAAGGAACTGCCGCCAGGACACCAGCTCAGCGCCGGCAGCTCCACTTCCGCTCATCCGTCCCGCCAGCTTTCCCAGCGGCAAGAGACGCCTCTCTCCCTCGGCCACGTGGAGGCGGAAGATCTCCGGTCCATGGAGCAGCAGCAGGATGTCCTCCTCCGGTTCGCGGAGCACGAAAATCGGAAACTCGAACTGGACGTGAATGTCCACGAAGGGCAAACGAATCTCCGGAGCGGAGGAACCATTCCGGCAGGAACTCGGCAGGAGTTTTGTGGTCCTGGGATCTCCCGGAGCTTCCTGGACCCTCAAGTCCCCATCACAATAGTCCAGGAAAAAAACACAAAAAATTATCAAAACTCGATTTAGTTTTAATCGAAACATTTCACTTTATTAACAAAACACAAATCCATTAAGTTTTTCTGTGACTTTTGTTTCCTTCTTAGCAAGAGCTTCTTCTGTCTTTATCTACGATTACATGTGATTGCAAATAACAGTTAAAATGTAAATGAGTGAAAAAACAAGAAATGAGCTTAAAATACTTACCGTATTTTAAGACAGTACAGTGGTTGAGAATAAACAAAAATTATATAAAACATACAAACTAAAAATTTAACAGTTTATTTTTTTAAATTAATTATTTGCTCTAAAAATATGTTAAGAATATTTATAAAAATACTTATTTTTTTAGCAATACCGCTCATTATTTTTAGCCTAAATGTATGCAACAAAAAATAATTTTTTTTAAAAAATGACTTTCCTTTCACACCATTTTCGCTCAGTGCCTACTGTGACACCTTTGGGGCTGGGAATTCGAAAAGGAAACCAAAGAGAGCCTAAAAATAAATCAGACAAACTTGGAAAGTGCCCAAGACTGTGTCTCTATTCCGTTGAATCAATCAGCTTCGATCATTAGGCGAGGTCATTAAAGACATTAAGACTTACCAACCCCCCAACCTACATCCCCTACCCCCTCTCCGAAAAAATGGAGCATTTAACACGGAAGAGGAAATCGCATAAAAATAAAATATAAATAAGAATATCAGAAATGGAATGTACAGGGATTTACAAAAGGTATTCCGGGTGACTCAAGGTGGCCGCACATTTTGTACTTTTGCAATTAACAGGGGGAGGGGTGGGTGATAAACTGAGAGAAAATTTTGGTAATTATAAACAAAAAAATACAAGACAATGACCCTTTGGGGCATCTGCTTTGGATTGTTTTATTTTATAAACAAATATTGACCCATAAAAAGTCCTTTGTTTTCTTAAATTTATTGTTTATTTAAAAATAAAATAAAAAACATTTATAGGTTAATCTTTAAAAAAAAAACCAGACTTTTAGTTACTTTTTTTCTCGTTCTTAGATCATAAATTTGATAATTGTTTTAAATACCGTTATTTTGGCTTGTAACCTCTTTTGTTAACAGCTGTTGCCTGCTCATTAGCAGATGTTCCCCCCTCTGGCTCGCGTGTTGCCAATTTGGTTCTTTCCGTTTTTTGGTTGTCCTGTTTTTGTGTTTGTTGACCATTTCGAGCAGCCGCCACCGCGCTTTTCGTGACTAATTAGCAATTTTCGCGACACCATCGAGCACATTTTGGCGTTTTTGGCCCGTTTGGGGTCAGGGGCCAATCCCAGGTCCCAGTCCCCATTCCAGTCCCCATTCCAGTCCCCATCCTTGGTTCGCAGTTCATATCCAAATCCGGGTTCCAGCTGATAATTGTCATGCCTGTGGCTCATCAGCGGCTCATAATGATGCGTTTGAAAGTGGAGAGGAGTGGGAAGTGGTGTGGAGTGGAGTGCCACTGATTTGAGTGCTCCCCTTCCAATGGGTGGCTCTCAAGAAAGCCACTCTCTTCCTGCACTCTCTGGGCGGCCTTTAAACTCCCCAAAAAGTGCTCCACTTATGCGTGGAGAGTGTGTGAGAGCGGCTGACAGTGGAGCCAATTGGAGCCCATAAAAAGTGCAGTGTTTGTTTTTTTGGAAAAATAAGTGCTTATTTTATTAATTGTACAAGTAAGGGGAATATAATTGAAATTAGAATAATTAATTGAAATTGAATATTTAAATGTGATCTGTAATATGATTTGAAAAACAATGAGGTATCCCAAAGATCTTAAAGAGGACATCTGCTCCCCAGTGCTCCCCATTGTGCGGCGCCCAGAAATTCTTGGAGAGTCGAGTATGCGCCGTGGTGGCTGTGTTTGGGTGCCAAGGGGAGGCCTCCGAGTGCGTGTGCGAGAGCAGAAATAAACATAAAGAAGTGAGAGCGAGCGCCCAGAAGGCATAGCGCGATCGGGCACCACGGCCGCCCGGCGCTCATTTTTCAATTTCGGGCCGTGTAAGGCGGACGTGTGCGCTGCGTTCAGTGTTCAGAGTGTGCCGTCGCATCGCATCGCATCGCATCGGTGAATTCGCATTGGAATCTTTGGCCAAAAAAGCTATATAAAGTTTGAAAATACCATTTGCTGTTTTTTTTTTTGCTGTTTTTATTTTGTGAAAATGTCAGCCAAGGCATAGCCATGACTGTGTGATCGAATCCCTTTGGGAAATCAAAAAAATATTTGAAAAAAAAACAGAAAAAAAAAATGAAACTGTGGAAATCGAAGAAACCCATCGGTGGGTGTGTGCCTGGAAAATCGGCTGCCTTGAAACAGGACCAACAGGACTCCTTCGGCACTCATCATTTACAACAACAACACCAGCAACAGGCTGACAGCAATGGAATCGCCTTGGCGCCCATGTTATCCGGTAAGAAAAATAAGCTTTTCCGCTTTTCTGCTTTCTTGAAAGCCGAAATATTTCGTATGAGGCGCCCAACATGTGCGCTCCCATTTTTTCCCATTTTCCGCTTTTCCGTCCCCGCCCCACCCCCCGTTCAGGGTTATCGCATTTCCGCTCAAGGTGCTCGCGGCCGCTCGAGGCCCTCAAGTGCTCGGTTTTAGATATAGATTTTTTGTATACAAAATATCCGGCGGTATGCGCTATATATTTCTATCTGAAAGTATCTGAAAGTATTCGAGGATCGAAGTATCTTTCGGCACTGGGAAAAAAATTGGTTTAATTCTGAGCAAGAAAAAAGGAGTAAAAAATTAAGGTAAAAAATAGGACGAAAAAAAAGGAGAAAAATATATATATTATTATATACATATATATAAAAAAATCTACATTTTCTCTCAGTGCTTTTAGATACCTTTTTTTTCAACAAAAAAGTATTTTTTTTCCATCAAAAAAGTTTCTTTTCAAAATTTGCAACAAAAACAACTTAAATCATTTCAAAAATTACATAATTTTCCTCAAAGATAAAAATAAACATTTTCTCTCAGTGCTTTAAGGCACCTTTTTTTCTACAAAAAACTGTTTCTTTTCAAAAATTTGCAAAGAAATCTAAAACCATTTGAAAATTAATTAATTTTCCCGAAAAGATATACATTTCAAAAACGAAATTAAGTAATTATTTTACTTTTTCTTACGGGCGCTATCGTTTATCGCACGGCTTGGATTGCGGGAATAGATCTAGGAGAATGTTTCCTACATTTTAGCTTCTTTTTAGCAGTTTTCTTAGTGTATTGTCTTGAATGGAAGACAATGTTTGACATTTTCAATTAAAAGTAATTGCTCGCGTTTCGTTTTCATTTTCATTTTTTATTTTCTTATTTTTTTTCTGAAACTGAAACTCGACTCGAATTCTCAGCAATTTGTCAATTTCCACGATGCCCCCTTGGTTGGAGGCCCCCCCATGGAATGTCTGTGACCTGACCCTTGATTTTTCCAAGCGGGTTCAGAGCGGGAAGCTTTAGAATCGAAACGATTGCCAAATCTCGATCTCGGGGGATATATAATTGGTTTGGATCAGATAATCGATTGATGATCCATAAATTGGATCGTAATTGAAGGGATTGCGCAATCGCGAGGGGGGATTATAGAGTTATACCGTAAAGATTTCCCTGAACTCTGACCTCGCAAAAAAGTTGAGATCTTCGCAGATTCCTTAGAAGGTTTTGTCTTCCTTTTTTGGCTTCCTCCAAGATCTTGTTTCCTTCAAGATCCTCCACGGATTAAAGATCTAAAAAAGTGCCGCGATTTATGTTTAAAAAAAGAAGCAAAAAAGCTGCTGTGGCAGTTGCAGTTGCAGTTGCAAGAATGACCGTAAAAGATACAAAAGTATCTGCATCTGTTGGCGGGTGCGCGGTCTTAAATTGCATTTGATGAATTGATGGCATGGCGAGGCGTAATTAAGCATTTAATTAAATATTTCTCTCCCTCCTCCCTCCCTCTTCTATCTCTCTCTCTTACTTGCCACCGATTGTATCTTGTAGATAAAAGCCAGAAAATGCCAAACAATTCCTCCATTGATTCGAGAAAGACAATTGCGGTCAAGATGCTAGTTTTTTTTAGATCTTTTGCGTGGATAAAAAAGCAAGTATCTCTGTTGCAAGTATCTGCTGTGGCAAAGAGATGTAGCTGCAACACTATGCTGCAACTGCAACTGCCTCCAAACAGAGGCAGCCACTCAGCCACGAACGAGGCGGGTGAAGACCAACAGATGTCACTTTTTGTTTGCCCTCAAAAAGTCAACAAATAAACCGATTGATTCGAATATTCGAATGCTTTGCTCCCTGATTGATTTCCCGAAAAAGCAAACAAAGCCCTGGGAACCGCGAAAGGTGTTCAATGTCCATGCACTGAGAGGAAAAATGCAGCTAAAACACCCCATTCGAAGCCCCTTTTTTCGATCTCATTTATGACTTGTCATTGGCGACCATTAAACGATCATAAAACCAACGACAAAACATTCGAAATCGTAAAAATCGAATATAAACGAGTAAAAACTACTCGAAAAACTACTCGAAAAATGTCGGAATGGAATAATAGATCAACTCGTACAGCTGCCTTCGATGACAGCCGATGGGAATGGGATCGAAAATTCACAGGATTTTATTTTATTTTCCAAAAAAAAATATACATTTTTTAGGGGAACCATTTTTTCTAAATGGATTTCTAAATATTCAGAATTTTGCTTTATTTTTAACAAGTTTTAAGTGGAAGAATTTTCATAAAAGGTTTCGAAAATATTCAAAGAATACTGGAAATGTGATCGAAAATACACAGGATTTTGCTTTATTTTCTTAAAAAAGAGATCGAGTTTTTAGGGGAACAATATTTCTAAACAGATTTCATAACTTTTTAAGGAAACACTCAAAAACGCCTTTTCTTTGATATCCAAAAACACTTTTTTCAACAATATTACGATTTTGGTTGAGAAAAAAAACCGATAAATAGCTCATAATTTCAACTATAACCCTAAAAGTCTATCCAAAAAATAGATTAATTCTAACTTTCATAGAAAAATCTGGAAACCCCTTTAAATTCGATATCCAAAAACCTTTTTTTCAGAAATATTACGATATTGTTTAGAAAAAAATCGATAAATAGCTAAAAACTCCATCTATAACCCTAAAAACTTATTTTAAATTGAACTTTTCTAGGAAAAACTTAAAACCCCCTTTGTTTTGATATCCAAAAACCCATTAAAAACCCGCAATTCAGGTCAAAATTCCGGAAGGTATTCTTTTATATTCTTGACTTTTTACAAATTTTTACAAATTCCGGAACATTAAAAGTGCAGAAAATCGGGAAAAGATCACGTTTGGCATTATAAATAATATCTTTTTTGACATGGAAATGTAAGGAATTTATAGAGCGATTAAATTTATGGAATTTTGAAGGAAATACTTTTTGATGGAAATACTTTTTGATGGACAGCAAGAACAAGAAAACCGAAAGCTAGAATAGGGAATGCGTATTCCTAGTTTTCTTTTTTCGATTTTTATAGAAAATTTAATTTATTTTTTATGACTTTTCATTGGAGAAACATGATTGATTGATTGAAGAGCGAAGCAAATGCTTGAGAGATACAAAAATGGGTCGTCGCTTGCATTATCTATTTCCGTCTCTTTTCTATATCTTGTTGTTTCTTTCTATCTTGTACTTTTGTTTTTATGGCCAATAAATTAAAGTGTTTTTGTGATTTAAAAATGTAGTATTTTTTGCATTTTTCTTGAGTTTTTTTCGAGTTTTTTATGGAGTTTTTTTTTTTGATTATTTGTTGTCTCTTTTTTTAATGGATCGTAAAGTCAAGTATCTTTGGATGTAAAATTCATTTAAAAGCAATTTTCGATAACTGTTTAATGCACTGAAAACAAACAGGGAGTTCCTTTGTTGTTTTTGGTTTTATTTTTAGATATTTTTTGTTATTTTTCGAGTGTAATTTGTTGTTAATTTCGATTCCTTCTCAATCGTTGGCGACACTTTTATTTTTGTTGATGTTTTTATTTCCCTCCCCGGGGACTTGCCTCCCCTCGTTTCCGTACTCCCCCACCCCCTGGGGATGCCTGCACCCGCCATGCTGCAACAATAAAAACCATGAATAGGTTCGCTCATCCAGGGATTTCCATAATTCCCGCTCTCTTTCTCGTCACTTTTCACTCCGGAGAATTCCCCAGCGAGGGGGGTTGGAGAAAGGGAGGGGTAGGGTGTCTTGGGATCTGGGGAATAGGGCGGAACAGAGTTGGGGGCGGAAGGGGTTAGCTGCAGAATGCAGCAGCGCAGACGACAAGACGTCTATATGGCCAAAATGGATAAACATTTCAATTTCATTTCATTAAACACTGAGAGAAATTTAAGGATTTAATATATTATCTTATCATTTTTGAAACAAAGATACTAATTAGAACTATTTTTCAGTATTCAAGAACCTAAAGAAAAGTATTAGAAGTGCTTGAAAATGGAGTGGAAAAAGTAGTAGAAAAGGTAGTTGAAAATGTAGTAGGAGAAGTAGTAGTACGAAATAGTACTAACTATATTTATTATTTTCGTATTAAAGAGAGTAGCAGTGCTTGAAAAAGGAGTAGTAGTAGAAAAATTAATGTCAAAAAGTAGTTGAAAAAGTAGTAAAAGAAGTACTAACTACATTTCTAATTTTCGTATTAAAGAAAGTAGTAGTGCTTCAAAATGGAAGCAACTGTTTCTCCCAGTGCATCTGGAAGATGAAAGATGCTGAGAAATAGCCAAGATGCCATTGTCGCGGCATTTTAACACCCCCTGCCCCCTACCCACCAACGGCCACCGCCCAGCAGCTGCACTTCCCATTCCTTTTTGGGCAATCGAAGATATTTCCTGTCTCACTTTCCTCACTTTTCCCTCACTTTTTCCTCACTTTCCCCCCACTTTTTCCTCACTTTTTCCCCCACTTCTTCCCCACTTTTTCCTCACTTTTCCATCACTTTCCCCCCCTGGCATGTGCCAGAGAAGAGTTTTCTTCCCGTGTGCGTGTGTGCCAGTGTGTGTGTTTATTTTTCGCCACATTGCGGCCATCGAGTGTAAACAAAGCCTTAGATAGGGACAGCCAGGGACAGCAGGAGAAAGGAGAAAGCAATAGAGGAGAGAACTCAACAATTTGACGCAATTAAAACGGAATGAGTGGGCAGAGACTTGCTTGCGATGATTGTTGTTGTTTTCGTAACTGTCAATGAGAGTTTTTGTGTTGTGAGTGAGAAACGGGGAAAGGGACTCCACTCATTTATTTGTTTGGGCGTGAAAATCCTTTGGGGCCTTTGGGGCCTATCATAAAGCTGCCAAATCAAACGGAAGCAGCAAATGCAGGAAGAGAGGAGGGGAAGAGGATACAAACAAAAGCGCGGCAGGCAAATGACATTTGTTGTATGTGCCACACACTCCACCCCCTGGCACACCCCCAGAAAGGGGCACAGTGGGCCGCACAGGCACAATAGATCGACACAATGGGGGGCGTGGGGCAATGGCAGCTGCCACCAACTGATAACGCAACTAAACTTGCCACAATGCCTTCGAAAAAAAGGTTCACTGCACTTCCGTTGAACTCGTAACAAAACTAGATCGAAACTCTTAGTTTGAATAAAAAGGATTCTAAAAAATGATAAAAAAAAGGATTCAAAAAAAATATTCTACAAAAAATTACAAAAAGAAAGTTTCTGAAAGCTGAAAATGTATGTTAACATAAATAGGAAAAAAAGGAATCAAAAAAAAACATTCTTCTTTAATTAAATTCTAAAATAAGAAAGTTTTGAAAAGACTTTCAAGTTTTTTGCCAATTTCCGCAGAAAATGACCAAAATTTCACGAAATTTTCAGCGAAAAAAGGAAAACTTGTTTGATTTTTTTTTGCCATATATTTTCTATGCAATTTTCCGAAAGTCTTCAGGAATATTAAAGAACCCGTTACTCATATATATATTTTTTTAAAAATTTCCTTCAAGACATTTTCTGCCTTTTGAAGTTCTGTGACTTTTTTTGGTATTTTTTTTGGTAATTTTTTTGTCTTTTTTTTGGACAATTTCCTTTGTGGTTCGGCGAAACCAATTTCGAAATAATTTTTATGGTCACCGTTCTTTGTGCGGCTACCCTGCTCGTTGTTGTTGTTGTTTACAAATTGCTTCTATATATATATTTTCTCTTAGTGTTGTTGTTGTGGCATGTTGCAAACATTTTGCTGCCACTTGGCGGTGTGGCACTTTCTGTTGCTTTATTTATCCTCCTTGTTTACTTTTCCTATTGCTGTGCGAAATCTGCCACAACGACGTCACTCGGTGGCAAACATAAACAGAGACAGGGATACAGAGGGTGAGAGAAATAGCAAGGGAGTCTAAGAAAAAGAAGGAGAAAGTGAAAAGGACATGAGGGAAGATACATCAATAGAAGCCTTTATTTGCTTTTTATTTTGGAAATATTTTAGGAAGAGTTTTAGTAATTATTTTAGTAATATTTTAAGTAATATTTTTAGTTATTTTAGTTGATTTTTTAGTATTTTAAAATTCAGTATTTTTTTAGTTTTTAGTATTTTTTTAAGTATTTTTTTTTAGTAATTATTTTCGTAATTATTTTGTTAGACTTTTTCAATGAATTTCCCAACTTAACCTTTAAAGAAAATGGATTTTCCTCGCCCTTCGCACCACTGCTGGGCCAGAAATACCGGCAAGGGGGAGAACCGAAGGTGAGAAGGGGACGAGGAGGGAAAATGTCACAATTTCCCAGCCACGCTGCGGCAGCGTTCTGTTAAAAATAGCAACAAAATCAGAGAAAAAATACAAAACAAAAACAGCAGAAAAAACAACAAGAAACAAAAACAGAAACAAACAATTTTTAATGCAATTTGTTGGAGTTGTTTTTGTCGCGTCTACCGTTTCGAATTTTGGATTAATTTGTAAAGTCTCCGCCGCGTCATGACATCCTATACCTATCTCTCTCACCATCTGTTCGTCTGTCTCTTTCTTTTGTATACTATTCTGTCTCATTAACAAGCGGAGTTGCAATTATTATTTGTTTGCTGTCGACCACCCTAAAAAAAGTCCTTTTTTTTATTACTTGCCACAATAAAAAACAGAAAAAAAGATGCAACATTGGAAATACACTGGGAAATACTTTTATTATTACCAATAATTAACCTTTAAAGCTATATCTTTTACTGATTACCATGAAGTTCCCAAAAAACATATTTTTTTTGATAGAAAAACCATAAAAAATACCCCTTTTTTAATACTTTCCACAAAATATGTTTATTGCCATCATTTTTTGCTGGTAGTTACCATAAACCATTTTTTTATCATCTTTTGTTAAGATAATGATCCCAAAGATGATTTAATAAAGTTATTTCCGTAATTAATGAGGTCTTCCCGTCTAGTATTTCATGGGAAATTCATTGGAAAACAATTTTTAATTAAGCTGGCATTCAGTTTGTTTCAAATTTGTTGAAATTTGTTGAAAATTGTTTGGAAATTTCTTGAAATTCGATGATCTGTCAGAGGCTCGTTATTTTGGATGGAACTAAGGGATAACGGTTCATTTCGCCTGCTAATCGCCTAATCGCCAGCATCCACACATCTCTTTCTCACTGAATGAGTGACTGGAAACATCCCCATCGCCTTCTAATCGCCTAATCGCCAGCATCCCCATCTTCTTCTCACTCTATAATTGCATTTTCAAGCGGAATGAGTGACTCGAAACATCCCCGAAACGAATTCCGAGCTAGTTTCCATTTCCCAATCCCCACTTGAGTGTCTCTGAGGCATGCGACCCCGAGTTATCGGTTTCCAAACGGTAAAAATTCCAATAAAGATATACAAGTACTTCGAATGACCCAAAAATTACACAAGAAAACCTTTCGGAAATACTAAAAATACAAAAATACTTACTTTAAACTAGAAAAATGGGTAGTTTTTTTCTTATCGATCTCTTTCGGGGCGTGAGTTCTGAGTGAGGTTGGGGATCGGTTACGGGTAATTAACATTTCGGGGCATAAATCTTGGGGCCTTTAGAGATACGCGGCAATATATTGGGTAACTGGGTGACAGACAGAGAGAGCGGGTAGTGGGGGGGGGAAGTTGCAACAAAAGTGTCGCACATGGGGCATGCGAGATGCGAGAGAAGTGCTGCTGAAACCCCATCAAAAACCTCTTTTGGGGCAAGTGAAATGTTCCATACAAAATTATGACTCTATAAAGAGGGAGAAAAATATTATAAATATATACCAAAATAAATAATACCAAAATAAATATACCAAAATAAATATACCCAAATAAATATACCAAAATAAATAATACTAAAATAAATATATCAAAAAAAGTTGCAATCTAAAGGTTCGATCTTGAAAGAGTAAACAATTTTTTATTTTTTAGGTAATTATTTTTGGTATTTTTTTAAAAACTACAATAAAGAGTAAGAGAAAAATAATACCAAAAAAAAGTTCAGTTTCAAGCCAAAGGTTCGATCTTGATGGGGTAAATAATTTACTTTTTTGTTGGTAATTATGTTATTTGGTAATTATTTTTGATATTTTTTTCAAAACTAAATAAAAGAATGAGAAAAATAATATACCAAATAATACCAAAAAAAGTTTTTAAAGCTAAATGTTCGATCTTGAAAGGGTACATAATTTTTATTTTTTTATTTTTGGTAAGTAGTATTTTTAGTATTTTTTCAAAACTAAATTTAGTGATTATTCCAAAAATGTATCCAATTATTGAACTTCTTCTTCCTAAACTCAACCTCCATCTTTAAAAAAAACCCTGTATTTTTTTCAAGTGCATTGTTTCCCATTGTCTGCAACATCTACTGTCTCTTCCTTGCCCCTTTCTCCTTTTAAAGGGGCATAAAAAACACTGAAACGGTCGTAAATCAATTTTGATGCAAAGTTCCGCGACTCGACGGCGGGCGACTCCCTTGACTCCCCCTTCTTCTTGGATACAAAATATTCCACTTGAGCCATCATCTGCGCCTTGAAAATACAATATTTTAGCGAAAAAGGGTGTTTTGCAATGCGAAAGAGACAGCTGGAGTCGGCGAGAGAGTGACGGCAACATTTGTTACGATGTGCGATGTTCGAGGAGCCATGAAACGGCATTCATAATGCGAATTACTCCCAGGGTTACGGGAAAAATAGTAGCAGGAAAAGGAAGAGAAAAATTATAGAAAAAATATTGGAAATAAAATATGTAAAATATAGAATAATACTAGATATAAGATAGTATTTAAAAAACATTGATTATTGGGATTATTTTGAGGGTTTTTCTGCGGTTTTTCTTACGGGAAATATACTAACAGGAAAATTATAGACAAAAAATTGGGAATAAATTAATATGTAATATTAATTGAAATCTATAACACTTTTAGGGTAATTTTTAGGTTAATTGTAGGGTAATTTTTAGGGTAATTTTTATGGAAAATGTTAGGGTAATTTTTAGGGTATTTTTTGGTGTAATTTTTAGGGTAATTTTTGGGGTATTCTTAGGGTTTTTCTATTCAAAATTATTGCCAAAAAGGTAAGAGTTCGATCGCAGCCCAGTAGGAAATTTTTTTAGTATCTTTTTTTTTTTTTTTTTGTTTTTTTTTTTTTTTTTTTTTTTTTTTTTGTTTTTGTTTAGTATTTTTTTTTTTCAGATTTTTTTAGTATTTCTTTCTGTGTTTTTTTTGTATTTTTTTCACTCATCAAATGAATGTCAACGTTTTGCTAAATACTCGAGGATCTCAATGGAGTGTGTGTTGGGTGTGTGGTGTGTCTTGCCACTCCACACACCCCCTCCAACACTCCCACCCCTCCTTCGTCTATATTTTGCCCTTTTTTTGTGGCAGACAAGGGTCGCCCTTTTCCTTTTTTTTGCGTCGACTTTTGGTTCATTTAAGTTGCTTTCGTTGCGGCTGTTGCACTTTGGCTTGCAGGGTCTGCCTCCCAAGACCCCCAACTCCTTGCCCCCTGCCCCTTGCCACGCCCTCGTTCTTGCAACACGCAGAGAGCTGTCCTCGGGTTTTCGCTTTTTGTTGCGGCTTTATCAGATGTTGACATTTTTGCGGAACCACACTCGAGTTCATTTGCAATAATTGGTTTTTCTTGTTGTTGTCTTCGCCTTGGACGGTAGCCTGGGGAAGAGGAAGAAGGAAATGGGGGTGGCATGAGAAGTCAAGGGGCGTGGCAGGAGATGGATGGGGCAAGGGGCAGACCTTGTACTAAATAGAAAATTCCCGACATTCTCGAAGTTTTACGCCAAAAAATTAGTTTGAGGTAAAAAATAGCTCAAAAAATAAACTTTCAGAAAAAACTTTCAACCAAAATTAGTTTAAAAAATTGTAAATTAATAAAATAACTAAAAAAAATATGAAACCGCAGTCTTGAAAAATATTTAGTATATTTTTTTCCAGTGCAAAGTCGCGGGTTTTATGGGTTAATGGATACTTTTTGACAGGAAAAGTCCAGCAAAGCGACAACTACGCATTTTTTCCTTTCCTTTGTGCCTCGAAATAAAAAGAAAAAAATGTTAAAACAACAAATTAAATAAATAAACAAAAAAAATTAAAAAAAACTAAAAAAAATCGAACTAAAAGCGCCGCTAAATGCAAACAATAACAAAGCTTCAAGTTGCCAATAGATTGGCGCGTCAATCAATCAATATCCATTGCAGAGTCAAGTCTTGGCTCTTCCCAGACATTCACACACTCAATCAGCCAGTCAATCAGTCAATCAATTGGACGACTTCTTGGCCCACATCCGCGGGAATTCTTTTTGAAACAGCACCTGTCAGGGGAATCTATCTACAGGAATGAGTGAATCAATAGGAAGTATCTGATGGATTCTGGATTGATACTAGATTGATTGAGTTTGATTGATAAAAAATATAATCAAGAGGGTTTTTGGGGTTAAAAAAGGGGTATTTTTTATGGAAGGTATACAAAGATTTAGGTAAAAATTATAGGAAATTCTGAAAATACTTGGAATACCCCTAAAAAGTAGGTTTAAGTTATAGAAAAATCAATCAATAGATACAATCTGACGGATACTAGATTGATTGAAAGATAAAAAAGATACAAAAATACAATCAAGAGAATTAGGAGATTAAAAAGGGATATTTTTTGTGAAAAATATACTAAAATGTACGTAAAAGTGAATAAAAAAATACTGGGAATACTTGGTGTATTTTTTAGAACTCATAAAAAAGTAATTTAAAGTTATAGAAAAGTCAATCAGTGGAGGATAAGATTGATTGAAAGTTAAAAAATACAATCGGGAGTGTTTTTTTTTAGGAAAAATATACCAAAATGTAGTTAAAATTTGTAAGAAATTCTACGATTACTTTAAGAACCCCAAAAAAATAGATTCAAGTTCTAAAAAAAATTACATAATTTCCCTGAAAGAATCCCAATTTGTTTCCAGTTAATGTTCCAAATCGTTGGGGAATTTCTTCCAGTAAATGAACCATTTCATTCCATTCCATTCCTTTCCATTTCTTTCCCTTCCATTCCATTCCTTTCCAGAAGAAAACAACTTGATCGTCTTCTTGGTCTTCTTTGTAGGAAAAAAGTAGGGAAATCTGACGTTGAAGACCCCCAGTGGGGGAAGAAATCAGACAAGAAGCTGCCTTTATGTGTCTTTTATTCCGATTAGATCGGAATTTTCTTTCTTCTGCAAAGTCGAGGGAAGAATTAAGGCAAAAGGGAGCATTATTCTCCACCAGGGTGGTCGAAATCTGCGATTCAGTGAGATGGGAAATCTGTCTAATTGCGAGGATTGAAGTTCAGGAAGTATTTCTGGTATTTTTTTTCGTGCTTTATATTTTTCCCTCTCCGCTCTCCACCCACTTATCCACCCGGATCCGCTCCGGATGAGCACAATTTCCGCTAGAGAAGGAATTGCCAACTGTCGCCGATAAATTTCCTCGCTTTTTTTTCGCCCGCGAGTGGCCATAAAAATATGTGCGACAAAAATAGTTTTAACTGCCGATCTCCAGATCCTCCGCTCCATATCCCTTTCCATATCCCAAATCCATATCCATTCCTGGACCACATCCAGAACGGAACTCCAAATGGCAAAGCGAATTAGCCGGGAATCGGCGCAGATCGTTCGTTTCGAGGCTAATGTCTTTCTGTCCCGATGTCGCCGCGGATTTTCCCCGGAAAAAAACGGAAATGGAGTAATCAGTTTTATGATTTAATTATCGGAGGATATATTTTTAGTTGTTTTTTCTTGAATGGGAATTAGACTTTTAGAATTAGACTTTTATTGGAAGATTGAAAGATTTTATACATTACATTATATTCGTTTTATTCATCATTTTTCTCATTTTTCTCATTTCATTTTTTGCTTTTCAATTGCATTTTTTATGTTTTTCACGCTTAAAAATAATTAAAACTTAACTAAATAAACTTTAAATACTAAAAAAACCTATACTCTTTTTAAACAATTGTTGAAAAATAGGGAAAAATACAGGTGTTTACAGAAAATTGAAGTAATTCTCCTTAATTTATTTTTTTATTTGAAGAAAACCTCTACTATTTTTATGCTAAAATTCCCCTGCCTAAATCTATAAAATCCCTACAAAATATTAATTATTTAAACAACCCAAAATATGTTTTCACCCAATTAGAAAAACTGTTTTCGAAAAAAATACCAAAAACTTTCTCATAGAAAATGTGTTTCCCTCAAAAAAATAAAAAAGAAAAACGAAAAAAAGACGTAAATCAGTTCCGGATTGGGAACTGGGAACACATAACCCATATGTTTTCATTAGATCTACAAGTATGCTCTCCCCGATACGTATATATCCGTGTATATATAGTATTTCATAAATCCATACGCACTCCATCACATTATTTGGGTATTTTATGGGCTCGTTTCGATTTCATCTCGTTTCGAGATGTTTTTCAATATTTTTTTGTGTATTTTTCTCTAAAAAAAAAGGGGAAACACTTTTCCTCACTTTTCTTCACTTTTCCTTTTTTTTCGCTCAATTCTGATTACTTTTATTTAGGAAATCGGGCGTACATCGTACATCGTATATATAATTTCCGCTCGCTGGCCCCAACTGCTTCAATGAATTATGTCAAGAGAAGAAAAACAAAAAAATAAAAAAAAAAAAAAAAAAAAAAAAAAAAGCTAAAAAACTAGCCAGGAAAAAAAATATAAAAAAAACAAAAAACAGAACGGAAAAACTAATAGTGCCGTTGCTTTGCCAGTGGAAATCAAACGGAAAAAAATAAAAGCGAACGAATAAAAATAGCAAAGGAAAGCGCATCCAAAAAAAAGCAACAAAAAATAATGAAAGAAAAAACACATACACGGTGAGAAATGTGAAGACTTCAAAGCGAATGCAAATCAAAGTGAAAATAAAGAGGGGGAGGAGGTGCAATAGAGGAGTGGGAGGTGGGGAAAAGGTGAGATTTACACAGAGAAAAAAATTGAATCAATAAGCAAAAGGTTTTTGGTTTTAAATGGGGTTAAGATTTCGTTTTAAAAAATGCTTTTTTCGAAGTTTTTTCCAAGTTTTTTTTTAAAGTTAGTTTGTTTCTAATTTTTTCTGCGTCTTGGAATTTTTCCTTTTTTTCTTTCCTTTTTTCTTTTTTTCCTTTTTTTCCTGTTTTCTTTTTTTTCCTTTTTTTCTTTTTTTCCTGTTTTCCTTTTATCCTTTTTTCCTTTCTCTTTTTCTATTTTTTTCCCAGATTTTATTTTTTGTAACCCCCTTTCTCTCAGTGTATTCAAAGGTGCAACTGAACCAAATTGGCACACCTTTTCCTAGTCTAAAGACGAAAACGAAGAAACTTGGCCGAAACCGAAGAAAACAAATTAAATGAAAATAAATTATAGCGAATGAGTTTGTTTTTTTTTTATATGATTTTCGTGTGTTTTTGTTATTTTTTCTGTTTTTTGTTGGACAAATGAAGCGAAACGGTACCCTCTCGACGCTTTCTTCTCCCCCCGTTAGTTTTTTTTAGTTTTTTTCTTCTTCTGGTCTTTGGTTTTCCATTTTCCTCTAAATTGTTGTTCTTTTATTTGTGCGTTTTTTTCTGCCTTTTTTTTTTAGTGTTTTTTTCTGCCTTTTTTTTGTTTTTTTTTCTTTTTCTAGTGTTTTTTCTGATTTTGTTTTTGGTTTTTTTTCTGCCTTTTTTTTTGTTTATTTTTTGTTTTTTTTTCTCGTTTTTTTTAGTGTATCGTTGTTTTTGGCCAATTATTGTTGCTGGTTTTCATAGTCGGGCGGGCGCATTAAGAAAAACTTTATGCGCCATTGAAGCGTTCGAAAATAAAAGTCGCGTCCGCTTGCGTCAAACGCCGCCTGCCACGTGTGTTGCTGCCACCGCCTCAGACTCGCCTCCGATTCGAGTGTTTTTTTTTGTTTTTTGGGGAAAAAAAAAACTCACTCGTTACGCACACAACACGGCGTAATTGTAGCAGATCGCGTATACGCCGAGTGGTCGGGGGTCCCCTTTCCCTTTCTGGCCAAAAAGTGTTGCCACATAAAAGAGATAGAAGGGTGGAGGGGGAGGTAGGGTCGGGAGGTGCCACCTCAACTTACATTGTATTGGCCACAGTGATCTCACATTTGTTGCTACTTTTGGTTACAGAAACACAAATAAAAACGTTTTGTTTTTTGTGGCTTAATTGCTTTAATTATTTTGAAAACAAAAACTAATTTAAAAGCTTTAATAGAATTGTTTGGTTTGTTTTTGTTTTTATTTAGTTTTGTTTACTTGTTTTTGGGTATTAAAAAAAACAAAACATCAAATGCAGTAAACAAATAATTTCCTCTGATTGAGTATTTTTTTATATTTATTTCTTTATATGTGGGAGAAATTTAATAATGAAATTATTATAAATCTAAATCCCTAAAGATTACGATTATATTTTCTATAAAAACTTCTTCATGTGCTTGGGTTAATATTAAAACCTTTTCTTGATTATTTCTTATTAAAAAAATACCAAAAAATAGTTACATAGTTTTGCAATCATTTTTAAAGCTTACAATTATTTATACAGATTATATTAATATTAAATAATATTGAATACTCCTTGAAAACTCAACCTAAAAAATAATTACAAATTTTTGCCATAATTTTGAAAGTTTACGATTAAGTTTTTAATAAAAACTCCGCTAATTTAATAGTAAAAAATACTAAAAAAATAAATACCTCAAAAATATTTACATATTTTTAGCAATTAGGAATTATTTTGAAAGATTACGATTGTATTTCTTATAAAAACTCCATGTGTTTATTTTAATATAAAAAAAATATCAAATTAGAAATATATACAAATTAATCTCCATTATTTATTAAAAAAAATACCTAAAATACCTGTATTTTAATATTAGAAATTAATACAACAAAATAGAAACAAATTAGACTTCATAATTGATTAAAAAATACTCAAAAAAATAGTTACATATTTTTGCAATCATTTTAAACTTTTACTGTTATATTTCTTATAAAAGTTTCTTTGTGTGAAAAAATTGAATCAAGAAGTTAAATTCATTATTTATTGAAAAAAGACCTAAAATACCTTTATTTTAATATTGAAAAAAAGTAAAAAAAGTAGAAACAAATTAAGCTTTATAATTGATTAAAAAATACCTAAAAATAAATAAATATAAAATCCATTTCCTAAGTTTTCACTGTAATTTCTTTCATTTCATTTTACCCGAAAACACATTTTTTGTTAATCTTTTTGAGGCTTTTTGTAGGCTTTTTTAGAGGCTTTTTTTAGGCATTTTGTAGGCTTTTTGGATCGACGATTTCAAGTGACTGGAAAATAAAAACATAAAAGATTGTGAAAAAAACAAAAGAAGACTCGAGTTGATTAAGTTATTTGATTGGCAATCGCAGAGTTTGCGATTTTATAGAAAAATTTCACGTATTTTCGTTCCTTTTAACCAAAAAATACTCGAACTTTGGTATTTTTTTGATATTTTGATTTCCCAATTTTCCAAAGTGGATTCTGTTTTGTTTTTTGGGTGTTTTCGATGTTTTTGATTGCCATATGTTTAAGATTAATTGAGTTTTTATATATTTTGGGGCTGGGCTGTCGTGTTTTCGGTGGCAAAAGATTCTGATTCGGTTTTGTGGAATTTTAATTGAAGCTTTTTTGGCGACGCCGAAGGTCGCGCATATCGATTCTTCTCAGAATCGAGTCTCTGGGAGAGAGTCTTCTTTGATCTTCTTTGATCTCTGATGTCTGGTGTTTATAACTTCATTTTGTAAACTTTTTTCTGACTTTTTTCTGACTCTTCTCTTTATTCTTGCAGTTGACCGAGCGATGAGTCCGGCCCAGTCGGAGGACTCTGGACTGGCCCCGGAACGAGGCACCACCTACGCCACCATCACCCTGCCCCGGAATGCCCTTCACATGGCCATCACTTTTGCAGGTAAGTCGTCCGAGAATCAGGGGAATATATTCTATATATTTTTAGAGAAAAAAAAGCGCCCCTTTAATGCATCTCAAGTGGGTTTTCGGGGGCGGGCGGGTTTCCTCTGACAGCTGTCACTGGGAATCAGCTCTGATTGCTTCAGGCTTTGGCATTTCTAATTATCCGAAAAAAAATACAAATTGAAGCCAAAACCCTCAGCGGATCAATCAATCAATTGCAGTAATCCATCAATTGATTGAGCTAAATTATGCGGGTTAAGAATAATAATAATAATTATGATTATGATTTTGATTTAATTGGGTTTTTGGAGGGTGGAAATCGGTGTTTAAGGAGTCTTTTTTTGGATAAATCAAAGGGTTGTTAATAATTGTCAGGTTTTATTAATAATAAATAAATAAGAGTAAATATTTAAGGGGTTTTAAGGGGTTTTGGAAGGGTTTTTGGTTTCTGTTTCCAGAAACTTTATTAAAAAATAAAGAAAATTGTTGGTTTTTAGCATAAAAAAGATTTAAATATAATATCCCTTTCTCTCCCTTCGAAGAAAAGTTAAAAAAGATATAAAAAAAAGATTTTAAGTAATAATTAAAGTAAAATATATAAACCTAAATTATAAACCTAAAATAAATATTTTTAAAATACAAAAACCTTTTAAAAACCTCTAAAAAACCTCTACAAAAAGTTCTTCTTTTTCTAAATATTTTAAATAAATTATTTATATAAATTAATGATAAAAAATTGAAGAAGTTTTAAAAGGTTTTAAGTATTTTTCTCCCTCCTTTCGAAGGAAAGTTAAAAAAAATATAAAAGAAATATTTAAGATAAATCAAAATATAGGATCCCCTCGGATATAGATTTCTATACTCGCTTTAGAAACCTTAAAAAATTTATATATTTAAAAAACAAAAACCCTTTAAAAAAGGTTAATAAATTCTGTTTCGTTCTAAAATATTTCCAAATATTGAACTTCCGCTTTTTTTTATTCAAAAAAGAACAAAAACCTCTAAAAAACGGAAGAAAAATCGCTTTTTTTTTAAGTACTTTTCTCTTCCTTCGAAGGAAAGTTAAAAAAGATATATTTCCTACAGATCACGGATAAATATTTGTAAAAAAACCAAAACCTTTAAAGGATATTTTTGATAAATTATTTTTTTTTCTAAAATATTTGAAATAAACAACTTCTGTTTTTTTTTTATTCAAAATTCGCTATTTTTTTGACAGAAACATTATTGAATCGAAAAAAACACTATATAAAGACTATATAGATCAGATATAGATCCGATATAGACCCTACACCATGTCGGTTGTACTAATTTCTTTGGCTCTGCATTGATTTATGGGATTTTTGGGTCGATGGGGTCGCGGGTCCATGATGGGATGATGGGATGCCCTCTGACAGATTCTCCCTCGAGAGTGGGAGGTTGGGTGGATGGGGAGGTGGGACATGGCTTTTCAGGGTGGTTTTATCCGCCAGACGGGGGCTAATGTCCATGTCCGACTATATATATTATAGTCCGCCGATCGCCAGACAAAGTGGGCCGCCCTCGAATCATTCGATTTGAATGCGGAACGCGTTTCCGTATCTCTATCTTTAAGATTGTATTTTATTTTGTATCTGTAGCTGTATTTTGTATCTGTATCTGTATGTGTATCTTTGTATCTGTATCTTTGTATGTGTATCTTTGTATCTGTATCTGTGTCTCCGTCTGAGTTTTGCGTTTGCCGCTGTTGTCGCTGCCAAAATAAATCATCATTTCAATCCATATAGAAAGAAGGGGGAGGACCACCCCCCAGGGGGGAGAGGGGGAGCAGGGGGGCGGTCTGCGGTACTGCCAAATCGCGGGTGGGGGCGGGGCCCGACGCCAGACATAATAATGAGAATCTACAAAAAGCAATGCACACCGTTTCCACAGTAGAGGATAAAATATTAATAAAAAAACATTAAAAAATAATACAAAAAATAAATAAATAAATAAATAATAAATAAATATTTGTGTTTATAAATCAAATAAATAAAAGGCACAATGAAGAAAAAGATATAAATAATAAGGAGAAGGTTAAACTAAATATTTAGATACATTTCTAGACAAAAACATTATTTAAAATCCCTAAAAATATATAAAAGATATTTACTTAAATTTAACAATTTAACAATTATCTGCTAGGAATTCTAAAATGTTCAAAGTTCAGGGTTCAGGGGATAAAATATGGGATAAGAGGTTATAGTTTTTACAAAGAACCTTAAAATAAACCTTAAAGTATCAAAAAAATCTTATCCAACAATCAATAGGTAATTATTTTTATTTAAAATTGTCTTTAATTTCTTTAATAATATTCAATAAAAACCTTAAAAATATGTCCTTAGCTGAGTCGAAGGCCCCCGTCGCTAGTACTCATTAAGTTTATTAGGTTTAGTATTGTATACTAGATTTAATTTTGTTAAATAAATAAATAAATAAATGTCCTTAGCTGTTCAAAGACTGATATTGTCTGAATCAGAATATAAAGTCCAAGTCTTAGGATTTTCTTAGGATTGTCATATTTTTTATTTTTTTTTTGAGGTTTTGGAAAGTCGTAGAAGGGTCGCTGTTTCTGGACATTATTTTGGGGGTTTCTTGGGGTCCTTTCTGTGACGTAATCAGCTGCCAGGACCATCTTTAATCACGAAAAACCACCAACCCCTTCATCTTTGGTCTGCAATTTGTGTTGTCATAAAGCGTCTCGCCGTTTTCCGAATGGTTTTTCCCTCCCTCCTGAATTTTCCCCCGATTTTTCCCCAAGTTTTCCCCCGGATATACCCCGTTTTCCCCCGTTTTTCCTCCAATTTTCCCTCCGATTTTCCCCCGTTTTTCCACATTTTCTTGGCGGCTAGTTTTTTCTTGTTTTTCCTCCTTTTTTTTGGGAATTTGCCAAGTTTTGCTCTCATTGCGGCTGCCCCAAAACTACTGTCCGACGTTTTATTATTATTTCTATTTTTTTCTGTGTTTTTTTTCCTTCTCTTTGCTTTTTAGCCGATTTCTTTATTTACGCGACTCGTACTATATCTTTTTGTTGTTTTTCGTTTTTCCTCTGACGACCCGCTGACAGACGCCTTTGGGAAATCCATAAGAAAAACTTACATTTCCAGACTTTTTAGTTCGAAAGAAAACTTTAATTAATCCAGAAAGGTGACAGACTAGTAGGGAGTTTTGAAATAAACAAAGTTTTTAATTATTTTGGAGTCTGGTTTGGTTTATTTTAAACATTAATTCTTCAAAATTTTAAAGTAAAGCTCTTTTAATAAGTTTCCTACATTTTTTTAGTAAGTTTCTCGATCTTTTGGTTCATAAAAACTAAAAACTATTCATTTAATATTCAACCCACGCATTTTATTTACAATTTTTGGCTTCCATAAACTATTCGTTTTTATGGCTTTTAGTTTGCAAATTGATATTTGGGTTTTTCAAAATACTCGTATATATTTAACTTAGGAAAACATATTTTTGGAAAATTAAAAAGTCAGGAATATTGCAGTTTTAAATATTTTAAAGGTACTAAGTAAGAAATATGTAGTTTGAAGTAGAATTAAGGGCTTTTTTTAAATATTTTATTGATATAACTATTTTATTTAGTTCAATTCATTTCCCTTTATTTTCCTTTAATTCCTCTTATTTCTCATTGTTTTAAGTTTTATTTAAATATAAATTTTTTTAATTAGTTTTCCTTCATTTCTCTTTATTATCCCTAATCTCGACATATTTCTCCCTGTTTTTTAATTCAAAACAATTTTTTATATTATTTTCCCCCTATTTCCTTTCATCTCCCTATTTACCCTTATTTCTTCTTGTTTTTAGCTTTATTTTTATATAATTTGTATTTATTTACCTTTATTTCCCCTTATTATCCTTGATTTCACGTTATTTATCCTTTTTTTTGGCTTTATTCTAAAATATATATATATTTTTTTTTTATTTATTCCCCCTTAGAACGCAACGATCTATCCTACCCCCCTGTGGTGGGTGCCCTGAATCCCGTCGGTCATGCGGCGGACTTTCTGGCTCCGGGCGATCGCCTTCACCAGATCGACGGAATCTCCACGATCGGCCTGAGCAACCAGAAAGTGATGAGCATGCTCTGTGCCGGAGGACCCGAAACAGGTCCAGCCATAGTGGAGATCGAGTACTCGCTTCCGGAATACAGTGAGTGCCCGAAGCTGCCATCTATCCTAAGGAATTCCTCAAAAAAGTCTCATTTTTTTTGCAGCAGTTTCCCAGAACAGCCTGTGTGTGACCTCAAAACTGGCCCAGATCACCGTGGAAAGGGAGAGCGGGTGCCTAGGGCTGACGCTGAGGGGCGGGGCCGACTACCCGCTGATCGTCACCCACGTCCGGCCCCACGGACCCGTCTACAAGACGGGCCGCCTCAAGCCCGGCGACCGATTGTTGCGAGTCGATAATGTGAGTGACACTTCCGCTTCCGGTGTCCCTCTAGAATTTTCTCTAGAATATTATTTTAGGTCTCCCTGATTGGCAAGACCCTGGCGGAGGCGCAGCAGATCATCAAGTGCGGCGGCCACGTCTCCGGCTACACCAACCTGACCATCGAGTACGACGTCTCCGTCGTCCAGAGCGTTGAGTTCTCGATGGGACCGCTCCTGATCGAGATCGAGCGACCGATGAACGACAAACTGGGTCTCGTTCTGTGCAACTATACGCCGGCGGTGCCCTCGACAGGGGTTTCCGGCAGTTCCGCCTCCGGTTCCAGCACCCCCTCCAGCCAGGAGAAGCTCCAGGAGGATTCTTCCGGAGCGGCGGGCGTTTTTATTGCCAGCATTTTGCCAGCCAGTATTGCGGATCGGTAAGCTCGAATAATTTCCCAGTATTTTTGGATAATATTTTGCAATATTCGGTTGTTCCAGTTGCGGCGCCTTATCCGTTGGCGATCAGGTGCTCTCCATCGACGACACCATGATCGAGCACACCGCCTTCAGTCCGGACGAGGTGATGACCATATTGGACACCGGCACAGGTCGCGGCTACACACAAATGCAGATCATGCCCGCTCACGCTCTGGCCCGTCGTGGTGAGTCTCCCCCCCTATTGTTTTTCTCTCAGTGTTCGATTTAGTTGCTTTTTTTGGCTATCGGCTGGCTGGGATCTGTGGCAAGGCCAAGCCATCAGCCGCCGGCTCCCAAGCGGCGCGCCGAAGGTCTGTCGTGGGCGTCACGGCTAATGAACAGACGCAGCCACAACACCAAAAAAATAGCAAAAAAATCATCCAAATAAAATAAAAAACAACGTCTGAAACAATAGAAAAGTCCAGGCCTTATATAGTTGAGGAAAAACGAGGGGCAGTCAAAGAGTTGTGTGAGTTTGGGAAAGAAAACTAAAGAAAAAGATCTTCAGAAGTCTATAAAATATTGTAAACTCTTTATTTAAAATTAATAATTTAAAACAAACATTATTTCTAAACGAAAAAGGAAACTTTAGAAAAGGTTCAGACATATTTTGTTAAGAAAAACGAGGAGCAATCAATGAGTTGTGAGTTTAAGAAGGAAAAACAAGCTTTTTAGATGAAAATATAGTAGAAGCTAGAAGTCGTTAAAACTTGTTAGATTTTGAATAAATAGGGGTTTCTGGTTCTTAAAATTATAGAAAGATATTTTAACGCCTACTTTTATAGTAATTTTCTTCATTTTATTCTAATTATTAAGGAATTCTGATATTTTTTCCCAAAACTTCAACCTAAAAGTTAGAAAATAATCCCAAAACTACAAAGGAAACCCTCCTCGAGATCCTCCAAAAAAGGGACCATTTTTAGTACCATTTTATACCATTTTTTATTACAAATTTTAAAGATTTTCTCCCAAAACTTAAATCTAAAAGTTAGAAATGATGAAAAGATCCCAAAACTACCAAGAAAACCCTCCCCGAGACCCTCAAAAAAGAGGAACAAAATCTAGAGTATAAAAAAAGACACCAACCTAGAGCAACCAAAAACTACTCTATCCACCCTCGTAGCCATCAGGCAATTCTATTTTTTTTTGTCTCGTTCTGTAAGATTCTCCCCTCCATTTGTTAGAAAAACACGCAACGCCACTCGCAGTCCAAAAACGATTCTTCTGCTTCCCGAAAAGACGAAACCGTCTTGACAATCGATCGAAGCCAAACCGAAAATCGAAGCCAAAAACCAAATGAAATGGAACAGATACAGATCCGAGTGGCATGGAGTAGAGTGGAGACTCATACCGAGTGTGACGATCGAAGGGCCCATAAATCGTGGACCGGAGCCAGAGAGGATCAGAGGATAAGTCTTCGTCGGATCGGAGAGGCTGGCAAGGTCTTAAAAGCTTCCATTTATTCCATTTGAGGGGATTTTGGGGCATGAGGTGTGAGAGATTGCACTCTTAGTTCTAAGGGGGAGGGAGTTGCAATTGGGGGGAGTAGTAAATGGAGGCGCCCCTCCCCCTCTTTTCAGCCTAATTTTATCTGCCACAAAAAAGAAGGGAAATTTATTGAACACTTTGAGGGAATTTATTGGAATTCTCTAGGAAGTTCACTTAAAAAAATGCTTTGAAAACTGTTTATATTCTAAAATTTTTCCTTTTTTACGTTGTTTTCCAGGACACACAGCCTTGGGCAGTCCCAAGTACAGTTTCAGTACCTTGGAGTCCCGTAAATCCTCGACAGCTTGCCGGCAACGACAACGCTTCGCCCGGAAGAGTTCCCTGCCCCTGGAGGCACCGGGCCCAGCAGGAGGATCCCTGATGCCCACATCCGGTGGAGGAGGAGTGGGGGCTTCTGGTAGTGGCATCCTGGGAATGGGTCTGGGTCTGTGCCGGGCGGAGAGCTTTCCCGTTCTCCTCGACTGCAGCCAAGGAGCTGGCATAGTCCTGGCCGAGGGAGGAACAGGCTCAAGTAGCTCTGGAGGAGGTGGCTCAGGAGGAGGATCGAGCGCCGTTGCCATTGCCCAGATCCTGACCGATTCCGTGGCCGATCGGAGTGGCTGCATCCAGGCGGGAGACCGCATCGTGGCCATCAACAAGATGTACAGCCTGGATGCGGCGGCCATGAGGCAAATCCTTGACGGAGGCTCCTCCCGCTCCAACGGCAACACCGCCCCGGCCAACTGGCTGGAGCTGGAGATCGAGTTCGATATGCCGGACGCCGTGGTGCCCTCCAGCGGCGTCTTCAGCGTGAAGCTGCTCCGAGCCGGCAAGTGCGGCCTGGGACTCAGTGTCAGTGGCTCCAGTCACGGGGGTTTGGTCATCTCGGACGTGAAAATGGGTAGTCCGGCTCACCGGAGTGGCTCCCTGCGAGTGGGCGACATTCTCCTGGCCGTCGACCAGCATCCTGTCCAGCATTTCAATGTGGACGCCCTGCTCAAGGAGGAAACCCCATCCGGAAGACCCAACAATCACGCCAATTCTGACTTCACGACGCTGACCATCAAGCGGGTCGTCCTGCCCGACTTCCTGCCCATCTCCAGTCCCATCTACAGCAATTGTCCGGGTCCGGGTATGGGTCTGGGCCTCGCCTTGGGCTCATCCACGGACCACGACCTGTACAGCAGTGCCTATGTCACAGCCGGAAAGTATGCAGATTGTGTGTCCTTGAAGTCGCGCACCCCGCAGCCGGACTATTTCCGAGTTCCCAGCTTGGACGATGCCGCCAGCTTGCAGTCCGTGCAGATGCGACAGGGCAGCAATGGCTGGCCAGGATCAGGGGGCCAATCCAACAGCAGATCCTTTGTGGGTCAGCCGAATACCCAGAGCCTTACCACAGAGCTTCCGGAGGAGGAGGACGAACAGGAGGAGCAACTGTATCCAGGATACGAGCTGAATCGCTATGCCAGGTGGGTTTTGGAATCGATTTTTTCCTTGGAAAGTTTTTTAACCTAGTTTTTTTCACAGTGTGGACTGCACTGCCTTGCCGCCTCCCATGGAGAACAAGGTGTACGGATCGGCGGCAAGTTCGAGTAGCAAGAGCAGTGGCAGCAGCCTGCACCAAATCATCTTCACAGTCCGCCTGGAGCCGAAGGGTGGTCTGCTGGGCATCACATTGGCCGGCAGCGAGGACATCACGAAGCCCATAACCATCAGCGGTTTGGTGGAGGGTGAGTGAGGAGAATCTTCCAAGGGATTCCCCAACTAATTGTATCCCTTACAGGCGGCATTGCCTACAAGAACAGCCAAATCCAAGTGGGTGACCAGCTGCTGGCCATCGACGAGCACTCCGTGCAGGGCATGCCCCTGTCGCATGCCACCAGCCTGCTGCAGAATCTCGGCGACCTGGTGGACCTGAAGATCCTTCGCAGCCACGACCTGGCCAACGGCAGCCATCACCTGCCCCAGACCCAGGCCATCTATGCCAAAGTCCAGAGACGGCCGCGCAGTCCTTCGGCCAACACGGAGGCCAGCAAGGAGTCGGTGAACGGAAATGGAAGCACAACCGGAAACGGAAATGGCAACAGTAACGGCTCTACCAATGGGAATGGCAATCCAAATGGCAAGCCGCGCATCTTCCATGTGACCCTGTACAAGGACAAAGTGTACGACGATTATGGATTTTCCGTTTCCGATGGATTGTACGAAAGGGGCGTGTTCATTAACCGGATCCGTAGTGGCGGTCCGGCGGATATGTGCGGTCTGCTAAAGCCCTTTGATCGGATAATGCAGGTGGGTGAATTATTTCTATATTTCTTGATCTAAAAACTATATAAATTTTGATCCTTTTCCAGGTTAATGAGATGAAGACGCAGGACTTTGATTGCTGCCTGACAGTTCCATTGATTGCCGCCGCTGGGGACAAAATTGAAATGATCATGCAGCGCTCCGAGTGACAGCCCTGTGTTAAACTAGTTTTAAATTAAGTTAAGCCTAAGTGCCATTGCTAGCCCATAATCGAGTGTCCTCTGCCCGAAACCTGAAACAAACAGACAAAAATCAACAAACTTCATCCCGGATTCATTGAATCCGTCATAACCAAAAAATAATAGTCCCCTCCTTAAACTAGATCTGCCATATGCCGTAATTCTACTGTAACTCTATGCTTAATTTGTTTTCTAGCAAATAAATAATCGTACCGAAAGTTTGTTCGAAACGAAATGTCTTTCTTTAATGGCCAGAAAACCGAAATTCAAATTAAGTTTGGCGGAAAATGTTAATTTTCCGCTTTACAGCACTCAACTCTGCGTTTAACAGCACGCCAATATCGGTTGAATATCGATATACTACTGCACGTAACAGCACCAATTCAGAATAAAAAAAAATCTATCGATAAGACATCAATATATCGGAATATCTTTAAATCTAAGCGAAAGATCACGATTTTTTCCTAAATAGTGCAGTAATAGTAATTTTGTCGATTTCCCGCCACTTTTTTTTTTAAATATTTTGGCCATTTCCCAACAGATTCCGGAATGTTATACCATTTTGGAATCAGAACTTCATTTGCCGTCGATCTGCATCATAAGATCTGGAAAGTAGAACAACAAAATTTCGATCGATTTTTGGCGATTTTGGAAAGGGGTACCATCATGATTTTTTGCAAAAATCGGCTCAGTGTAACTTTTGGGATTTTCTGACACTTTTTTTTGAATATCTTGGCCATTTCCCAACAGATTTGGGAATGTTATACCATTTTGGAATCAGAACTTCATTTGCCGTCGATCTGCATCATAAGATCTGGAAAGTAGAACAACAAAATTTCGATCGATTTTTTGCGATTTTGGAAAGGCGTACCATCATGAATTTTTTCAAAAATCGGGTTAGTGCAACTTTGTCGATTTTCTGTTAGTTTTTAATGAATATTTTGGCCATTTCCCAACAGATTTCGGAACGGTATACCATTTTGGAACCTGCGCTTCATGTGCCGTCGATCTGCATCATAAGATCTGGAAAGTAGAACAACAAAATTTCGATCGATTTTTTGCGTTTTTGGAAAGGGTCGATCGAATTTTTTTTTGTTAGATTTTACGGATCTTTTGATATAGATCGAAGGATATTGAAGGCCTGATTCGGGAATGGGACTCCGTTTCCATTTCGGTTAATAAATGGTCAAAATATGCTTTCTAAAGCATAAAAATAAGGGTTTTGGGTTAGATATCCTAAACATTGAAAGAATTCGGTTTAATAATCATGTACTTTTGTATTTACAGGGTTTTGGACATAGATGTCAATTTCTACACGAGGTAGAGCGTACCCCTAGTTTATACCAATATCCTTGGAAGAAAACCCCAATATTGCTTTCATTCTCTAATGGTTTCTATTTCTTCAGGTGAACTGGACGAATGTTCTGCGTCTTCTATTTCTGCTCGCAGGTGTCGCGAGGCTTACGAGATCCTGCAGGCGATACATCCGGATCCGGCCCAACACTGGTAGCGGCGGGATCACCGGAAGCACCAAAGCAGCTCCTGGAGCAGATGTAGCAGAGAATGGAGCACCAGACAGTAGGAGGAGCACCTGAAGCATTACCTGGAGCACCGGAGCAGCACCTGGGCCACCCGTAGTGACACATGGATTACCAGAGCAGCACCTGGAGCACCACGCCGATTTCCAGCTTAACTGAATTTCATTGTATTTCTTTGTTATATTTTATATTTTTAAGCGTTCTATTTGTAATATTGAAAATAAAGCACCCAGTATTATAATTTTACCGAGTTTTATTTCAGTTTTATGAATTTTCCAGGTTTTGTCGCAATTTTCCCGAATTTTCCAGGTTTTGTCCCAATTTCCCTGAGTTTTCCACAATTTCCTCATTTTTCCAAGTTTTCAGAATTTTCCTGTATTTTCCTGAATTTTCCAGAATTTTCCAGTATTTTCCAGAATTTTCCAGAATTTTCTCGAATTTTCCTGAATTTTTCATAATTTACCTGAATTTTTCAAAATTTTAAAAATCCAAAAATCGACCTCCGCCACTTCTGAAGTACCAGGCGAACAGAAATCAGCAGAAGGTGGATGCAAAAATTAAAATGTTGCATACTTTTTTATGCTTTTTAAATAAAAGACCACTACACATTTTAATAATTATTTTTGCAAAAATTAAAATGTTGCATACTTTTATGAGCTTTTTTTTAAATTTAACCGCCATCTGGGATAAATTCGGAAAAAGTTCAGGAAAAATCCGGAAAATTCCGGAAAAATCCAGGAAATTCAGGAAAATTCGGGAAAATTCAGGAAAACTGAGGGAAATTCGGAAAATTGGAAATACTCTGAAAATCGTGGAAATATGAGGAAAAGTCGGGAAATTTAAGAATTTTAAAAATCCAAAAATCGCCCTCCGCCACTTCTGAAGTACCAGGCGAACAGAAATCAGCAGGAGGTGGATGCCGAATTTTTAAATTTTGGCGGGAAAAAAATTTGAATTTAAAAAAAATACCAAAAAAATTTTAACGGAAAAATACCAAAAAATGTAACGAAAAAATACCAGATTGAAATTTTTTTTGGTATTTTATCGTTACATTTTTTGGTATTTTTCCGTTAAAATTTTTTTGGTATTTTATTCAAATTTAAATTTGAAAATTAACGGATTCCCGCCAACTTTTAAAGATTCCCGCTCAAAAAAGTATGCAACATTTTAATTTTGGCATCCACCTTCTGCTGATTTCTGTTCGCCTGGTACTTCAGAAGTGGCGGAGGGCGATTTTTGGATTTTTAAAAATCTGAAAATTTGAAAAATTAGAAAAATTCAGAAAAATTCTAAAAAATTTAGGAAAATTCTGAAAAATATGGGAAAATTCTGAAAAATTCAGATTTTTCTCCAAAAAACCAGTATTTCCCAGTATTTTTTAAATTTGTTTTTAACGTATATCTCGTCTATTTCACGTCCGATCCTTAAACGATGCGGAAAAGTAATGCCCATCGATAACAACATTCCCCCAGGATAAAACGCATACCATGTCAATTTTAAAACGTTTTTATTTCAGTTTCATACAGTTTTATACAATATAAAATTATAATTATATTAAATTATATATTAAAAACTATGTAGAGTATGTATCGTAATGGTCCTGGCACGGAAGGAAGGATTACACGGCGATTAGGCGTATTCCGTAGTCCGTAGATCATTTTCAGCTGCTACCAGTGGTGCGCCAGGTCTGGATGCATCGCCTGCAGGATCTCGTAGGCCTCGCGGCACCTGGGAGGAGCACCTATAGGGCGCAGAACATTTGCCTGGTTGACCTGGAGAAATAGAAACCATTAAAGAAACCATTTTCGCTTAAGGATATTGACTTACGGGAGAAATTAAATAGGTTGAAGCACATCCTTATAGCCGCGCAGCCTCAGGACTTCATGGCCAAGGTCCTGTAAATAAAAAGTACTTGATTAGTAAAAGGAATTCATCCTTTGTTTAGCATATTTGACCCAAAACCCTTCTTTTCATAAATTAGAAATCATTTTTGCCATTTCTTAAATTTTTGCAAAAATCTGAAATACCCCTTTCCAAAAAAAATCGATTGAAATTTTTTTGTTCTACTTCCCAAATCTTTTGATGTAGATTCACGGCAAGTAAAGGTCTGATTCCAAAATGGTATTTCATTCGGAAGTCGGTTGGGAAATGGCCAATGCATTCACAAAAAACGGACGGAAAATCGACAAAATTACACTGAATCGATTTTTGCAAAAAATCATGATGGTCTTTCCAAAATCGCCAAAAATCGATCGAAATTTTTTTCGTTCTACTTTCTAGATCTTTTGATGCAGATTGACGGCACATGAAGCGCAGGTTCCAAAATGGTATACCGTTCCGAAACCTGTTGGGAAATGGCCAAAATATTCATTAAAAACTAACAGAAAATCGATAAAATCGAACTTACCCGATTTTTGCAAAAAATCATGATGGTACCCCTTTCCAAAATCGCCAAAAATCGATCGAAATTTTTTTCGTTCTACTTTCTAGATCTTTTGATGCAGATTGACGGCACATGAAGCGCAGGTTAAAAAATGGTATACCGTTCCGACATCTGTTGGGAAATGGACAAAATATTCATTAAAAACTAACAGAAAATCGACAAAATCGAACTTACCCGATTTTTGCAAAAAATCATGATGGTACCCCTTTCCAAAATCGCCAAAAATCGATCGAAATTTTTTTCGTTCTACTTTCTAGATCTTTTGATGCAGATTGACGGCACATGAAGCGCAGGTTCCAAAATGGTATACCGTTCCGAAACCTGTTGGGAAATGGCCAAAATATTCATTAAAAACTAACAGAAAATCGATAAAATCGAACTTACCCGATTTTTGCAAAAATCATGATGGTACCCCTTTCCAAAATCGCCAAAAATCGATCGAAATTTTTTTCGTTCTACTTTCTAGATCTTTTGATGCAGATTGACGGCACATGAAGCGCAGGTTCCAAAATGGTATACCGTTCCGAAACCTGTTGGGAAATGGCCAAAATATTCATTAAAAACTAACAGAAAATCGATAAAATCGAACTTACCCGATTTTTGCAATAAATCATGATGGTACCCCTTTCCAAAATCGCCAAAAATCGATCGAAATTTTTTTCGTTCTACTTTCTAGATCTTTTGATGCAGATTGACGGCACATGAAGCGCAGGTTCCAAAATGGTATACCGTTCCGAAACCTGTTGGGAAATGGCCAAAATATTCATTAAAAACTAACAGAAAATCGATAAAATCGAACTTACCCGATTTTTGCAAAAAATCATGATGGTACCCCTTTCCAAAATCGCCAAAAATCGATCGAAATTTTTTCGTTCTACTTTCTAGATCTTTTGATGCAGATTGACGGCACATGAAGCGCAGGTTAAAAAATGGTATACCGTTCCGACATCTGTTGGGAAATGGACAAAATATTCATTAAAAACTAACAGAAAATCGATAAAATCGAACTTACCCGATTTTTGCAAAAAATCATGATGGTACCCCTTTCCAAAATCGCCAAAAATCGATCGAAATTTTTTTCGTTCTACTTTCTAGATCTTTTGATGCAGATTGACGGCACATGAAGCGCAGGTTAAAAAATGGTATACCGTTCCGACATCTGTTGGGAAATGGACAAAATATTCATTAAAAACTAACAGAAAATCGACAAAATCGAACTTACCCGATTTTTGCAAAAAATCATGATGGTACCCCTTTCCAAAATCGCCAAAAATCGATCGAAATTTTTTTCGTTCTACTTTCTAGATCTTTTGATGCAGATTGACGGCACATGAAGCGCAGGTTCCAAAATGGTATACCGTTCCGAAACCTGTTGGGAAATGGCCAAAATATTCATTAAAAACTAACAGAAAATCGATAAAATCGAACTTACCCGATTTTTGCAAAAAATCATGATGGTACCCCTTTCCAAAATCGCCAAAAATCGATCGAAATTTTTTTCGTTCTACTTTCTAGATCTTTTGATGCAGATTGACGGCACATGAAGCGCAGGTTAAAAAATGGTATACCGTTCCGACATCTGTTGGGAAATGGACAAAATATTCATTAAAAACTAACAGAAAATCGACAAAATCGAACTTACCCGATTTTTGCAAAAAATCATGATGGTACCCCTTTCCAAAATCGCCAAAAATCGATCGAAATTTTTTTCGTTCTACTTTCTAGATCTTTTGATGCAGATTGACGGCACATGAAGCGCAGGTTCCAAAATGGTATACCGTTCCGAAACCTGTTGGGAAATGGCCAAAATATTCATTAAAAACTAACAGAAAATCGATAAAATCGAACTTACCCGATTTTTGCAAAAAATCATGATGCTACCCCTTTCCAAAATCGCCAAAAATCGATCGAAATTTTTTTCGTTCTACTTTCTAGATCTTTTGATGCAGATTGACGGCACATGAAGCGCAGGTTCCAAAATGGTATACCGTTCCGAAACCTGTTGGGAAATGGCCAAAATATTCATTAAAAACTAACAGAAAATCGATAAAATCGAACTTACCCGATTTTTGCAAAAAATCATGATGGTACCCCTTTCCAAAATCGCCAAAAATCGATCGAAATTTTTTTCGTTCTACTTTCTAGATCTTTTGATGCAGATTGACGGCACATGAAGCGCAGGTTCCAAAATGGTATACCGTTCCGAAACCTGTTGGGAAATGGCCAAAATATTCATTAAAAACTAACAGAAAATCGATAAAATCGAACTTACCCGATTTTTGCAAAAAATCATGATACCCATTATGGTACCCCTTTCCAAAATCCCCAAAAATGGATCGAAATTTTTTTATGTTCTACTTTTGGGATATTTGGATACTAGTCGAAGGGAACTGAAGCCCTGATTCCAAACAGGTACTTAGTTTCAGAATCAGTTACTAAATGGACAAGATATTCATTAAAATGTTGAGGAAAAGAAGAGATTTTAGACAAATGCAAATCCAATGAAATCTCAATGCAATGTTTGGTTTCACTCTTGGATATATTCACTTACCCGATAATAGGGACGTTACTGGCGAGGATCAATTCCTCTCAGGCGCCTCAGTGGTAACGCAGGTCTTGGGGCTTCCAGATGAGAGTAATCCAAGTTGAAGTACTGCTCCACGAAGCCAAAGAAAAAAAATACAGGTTTTTTGGAATGTGCCTATTCTACCAATTTTTAGTACAGACCCAAAAGCTCCACTGTTTTCCCGAGATCTCCTCCATCCCAACGATCTTTTGGTGCCGTCTGGCCATTTGTTTCCCGCCAAGCAGGTTCGCAGGTATTGATACCTCAGGGTCCGTTCTGGGGTCTTTCCTCATCCTTTGGATGATCTTTGGGGCACTCTTCTGGTCTAGTTACGTTCAGTTTTTTAAATTTGTTCTTATTTGATTAGTTTTAAGTAGAAAAACTAGCAAAACAACAGATTTGTTTTGCTAATTAGAATCGGTGTGACCAGTCATGGACACACTAAAAAATGCTTGATATTCTTCAGCTGGTATCGAATATGGAAAGATCGGTTCGTGTCTCGGCTAAACCATATTATCATATGTTATGGAAAGCATATATCGGCCTGGTTGGAAAATGGCCAAGATAAACTGGATTTTAAAAACCAATTTCCTTGCAGCGATCTTCTATTTATACAAAAACCGAGTCAGAACTGCTTGCGAATTATAACACCCAGGGCGATGATGCGCCACTCAAAGGCGCCAAATTCAAAAATATCGACTATTTTACGTCCGATCTTGGCCGGATACGGCTTAAACGATGCGGAAAAATAATGCCCATCGATGGCAATATTCTCCCGACGTATAAAACACATAGAACATCAATTTTAAAACATTATTTCAGTTTCTTTACAATATAAATTACAAAATATTACAAAAATATACAATATATTAAATTATATAATAGAAGGAATGCAGATCGTGATGTTTTCCTTGCACAGAAGGTCGAAGGGGAGCAACTGAAGATCCGATCCAATGAGCGACCATTACACGACGATTAGGCGTATTCCGTAGTCTCTAGGAGTTCCAGCTCCTACCAGTGGTAAGCCGGATCAGGTAGGACCTCGTAGGTCCCGCGACACCTGGGAGAAATAGAAACCATTAGATAATGAAAGAAATATTGGGTTTTTCTCTCAAGGATATTGACATACGTGAGAACGGAAATTGCTTGAAGCACATCCTCATAGCAGCGCAGCGTCCGGACTTCAAGAATCCTTACCAGGGGTAAATCAGGGGCAACCACGACACCTTATGTAGACATCCATGGCAAAAGTCCTGTAGATACAAAAGTACATGATTGGTAAAGGGAATTCTGACTCAAAAGCCGTATTTGCATACTTTAGATGGCATATTTTGGCCATTTCTTAGCCGAAATGGAAACGGAGTCCCATTCCTGAATCAGGCCTTCAATATCATTCGATCTGTATAGAAAGATCCGTAATATCGGGAAAAAAATTTCGAAACGATTTTTTGCAAAAAATCATGATGGTACCCCTTTCCAAAATCGCGAAAAATCGATCGAAATTTTTTTGGTTCTACTTTCCAGATCTTTTGATGCAGATTGGCGGCAAATGAAGCGCTGGTTCGAAAATGGTATTCCATTCGGAAGTCGGTTCAGAAATGGCATAAATATTCAACAAAAAGCTAACAAAAAATCTAAAAAATTTACATTTGCAGATTTTTGCTAAGAATCGGGATGGTAATTTTTCTAAGTAGCGAAAATTTGCGAGCTAAGGTAAGGAAGGTATAGCTTTCAATGATCTAAAAGGAATTGGATATGTTAAGGCTATGAGTAGGTTTCTAAAATTCCCTGAAACGAGGCTTAAGTTCTTTACTCAAAAGGACCTTGTATCTCTTCTAATTATATAACTAAAGAAGCCACAGTACCGATACGGATCAATGTAAACAGTAATCCCCTAGGGGTCTTCTGATTACATCGCGATTGTTATTCAATATTTCCGATTATTTACTCTATTCTCAGCCTTCTGTTTACATTCCCCGCAAATAAACTTTGCTTTAACAGAAAATGCACATTATATAGTGCACTTTAAGACCATTTTCGATTCCGATTCTGAATCGGAATCGGTTTTGTAAATAAATTACATTAGCAAGTGGGCTTGGCCGTCAGCTTGGAATTGCGAAGGCATTGCAAGTGGATTTTTGAACCGGAATCAATTTTCGGTTTCAAAGTTCGATGCTTATCGGATCGAGTGTCTATATGTATATAGAGAATTCCATATATTTATATAAATAGACTTTTATTTTTATGTAGTTGCTGCCATGGGGAAGTAAGAAACTAATGAGTCATCCTAAAAAGTGGCTCAAAGTTGCAAAAGCAAATGCTTTTCACTTTTATTTTGGCAGATGGAAGTTTTGTGTTTTTCTAGACTGACACAAGGCAGAAAGTGTCGTAAACACAAAATAATAACAAAGATGAATAAAGAATATATATAATATATATGTATTTACTCTGCTGTGATAACAAGATTACCCTCTGCTGTCTGTCATCGATCACAATTCGCCTCCTCTTGACGTCAATGGGCGCAATATTCGAGATCCTGGTGGATTTGACCGATCGACAAAACCCGTAAACACCTTCTCCGGCTCCGGACTTTGGACGCCTCGAAAGCGAAACGGGATTATGTTCTGGGCACTGATAAGGGCATTGGAAACGGGAATACCAAGCCAGACACTGCCACTAACACCACCTGTCGAAGGGGAGGCATTTGGGGGGCCTGTCACTTGACACAGTTTCCGAGGAAATACATTCGATTAGGGCACTGAAAAAAAAATCATACAGAAGGGGAGAGTATTAGACAAGTTTTAAACAAGTATTTTTTGTTTTTTTTAACAAAAGGACAAGTCATTAAAAAATATGGGAACAGTTATTAAAAAATGTGGGAACAGTTTATATAAATAAATAAAACCCCTATAAATTTTAAACAAGACATTCTCATGATTATAACAATAGATACAATATTTATTTAATTTAAAATAAATTAAGAACTAAATAATCCTAATAAAATTTAATTTAAAACTAATCCGAAACAACATAAAAATGATTAAGAACTGGTTAGACATGTTTTGGAAAATTTTAAGTTTCTACAAAATCCGACATCTGTTTTGATATAATCATTAGTATCAGGGCCCTCTTTAGCTTTAATCGATAATTATTATTTATAATCAAACCTAGCATCTGTTTCCAACTTTTTTTCTCTCAAAAACACCTGCAAAAACGAGAAGAAACCACTGTTCTTCAAATACATTTGCTTTAATCAAGGATTATTCAAAAGAATTTATTATTTATTTATATTTATAAAGTTATTGTATAATATTTGTTTCAAATATGCTTAAGATATTTCCCATTATTTTTCTTTTTGGAAATTTAAAATAAAAAAAGGGAACAAATATTTCCCTGTGTTTTTTTGAAACAGAAAACATCTGTTAATGGGAAAAACCGTGAGCGGGGGAGGGACTGTTGCATCTATTTACGATCGCGGCTCCCCCCACTCCACCCCTCTTATCAACGGATCCCATGGCGGTCACTTTGTTGTCTTTCCAGTGTAGCCCCGCCCCTTCCCGGCTGCCCGCTTATCAACAAAAGCCAATCCGCCAGCAGTTGGTGTACTTTGCATCTGCACTGAGCGAAAACAGGGCTTCGTTTCTGTGTTATCATAGAGCCAGGGCCATGCCACGCATCCCCGCCCCCACTCCAGGCTGCCCCAAGTCGCGTGCCACAGATCAGTGGTCAGTGATGAGGTTTTGGAGGAAGGCTTTCGATTTTTTATAATTATTAAGCATTTTTTTATGGTTAAAAGAGATGGAGAGGTTATAAAGGGTTTCCAAGAATTTAATTGTCTTTAATTATAGATTAAATATGGAAATATAGAAGTTTAATTAAGAACTCATTAAATTCTTTCTTAAAAATATGGAAAATGATCTTAAAAAGATCATTCCAGCCCTCTTCTATGGAACTTTTATAGCAATATTTGTTTCCCATAAATTTCATGCCATAAAAGGCTAAAAAGGAGTCTGAAAGGAGTTACTAAAAAACCTTAAAAAAAGTTTAAATTTTCTTGGCTTAAATATAAAAGAAGTTACAGTATTACATATTCAAGGGATTTTTGAAAACTGTAGAATTTATAGGAACTTATAGGATAATGGTTTAAAAATATGTCAAGGTCTTTGGTCAAAAATATAGCCATGCCAGCCTCTCCTTTTGCTTTATATTTTACCCTAAATATTTGCTAGATTTAGGTCTATAAAAAATCCATCTAAATAAATAAAAAAATAGCCAAACTATCAGCATTATCAACTCTGGCTTCGGATGCGCTTTTTTTGCTGTCGGTTTGGCTTCGGCTTTTGGGTTCTTCGGGCGGGCATAAAAATTGCGTGGGTTCCACCGATCCGCTCAGTTTTGTGACGATTCTCGAATCAATCGGTTCGAAGGGACCCACCAGATCCCAGCCAGATTATAGCACCCGACCAGGCGATACCAAGAAGGGCCGATCGAATAACGACTAACTAACGGCAAACAAAAGACAATCGCCCAAAGACACTCGATAAGATTAATTTAATTAAAAGTGGCGAAAAAAAAAAGCAAAGCAAGGCAAAGCTATCGATCGATCGATCGATCTGTTGGATCACAACTCGTATATTAGCCTTTATTTAGATAAGAACCAAAAAAACTTGAGTGGCGACGAGAGTTTCAAGTGATTTGTGATTGTGAGAAAAAAAAACCGCACGAGTCGAAATCCTATATATTATGTTCTAAGATTCGATTCGACGAAGAGTGTTCCGGAACTTGAATCAAAATGTATGTGGCCAACACCACGGGCGGCTTAATGCTGCAGACCATGTTGTATTTGGCCAATCGGACCAGCCGGGCGACTCTCAACACCCTGGTGGACCTGCCACCGGCGACCAAAAGTGGTAAGTCACCCGATCCGGATGCCGCAAGTGGCAGCTCGATTGCCAATTGCAACGCCAAGACTGGGTTTAATGAACTCTCAAAGATCTTGAATGGATTTTTCTTGAAAAGATGAGAAGATTTTTTAAGATTAACAAAGTCAAGCTTACCACTCTTCTTGGCCATCTTGGAGAGCTTTTAACTTGTTGAAAGACAAAACCTTTTAGGCCCTCTAAGTGGTTCGCTTTGGTTTGTTTTCCAATCAAACAAATCTCACCCATAAAGGGGGGGACTTCGTTATTCCCGACCATAAAACCAAGTGCACTTGCCTTTGAATTTGATTTGCAAATCAGCGTCAGACAGTATCGTGTGATTTTTTGAATTTATTTCGTATCTAATCGAAGCTTCCGATACACGCGAAAAGCCATTGAAGAATCGGGAGGGGACAGAAGAAGGCAGAAGAATACGCGTCAGAAGAATGACGATTTGGAGAGAAGATAATGGGCAGTCGAGCGGAAGAAGTGATTCATTTTGAGGTAAACGCGGGGCTGGGAGGCTACTTAGGGGGTCTTTCCAAATCCAAATCCAAATCCATTTCCGACCACTGGCTATCATGCCTCGTTGACTCGAAGGCCGAAAAATTGAATAGGGGGGGAACCTATTTGGGAATTATCAATGCAATTGGACTCTACAAGATACTCGTATGTCTTATTAAAGATTTACGGTCTGGCGATCAATGGAACGGTTAATAGACCAAACTGGGTTTAAGCTAAGGTCATTTTTAGTCACAAGTTGTGTTCTTGTCAAAAAATAGGGTTTTAAAAACTATTATTAGAAACTATTATTTTTCTAGTTGAAGCTTCCATGATTTGCTTAAAAATCTTGTAGTTACTTGGTTAGAGCGTTTCTCAAAAATGAAATAATTATTGATAGTTCCCGGCCTTATCAGATCGACACCTGCTCGAGGTTTATGGCCAAATAATAAAGACAAGTTAACACTTTCCAGTCACGCGTCGCATTCCAATAATTCGCTCCGTTTTTTCCCACAATCCCTTCCAGACATTAACGAGGTCAAGTGCTTCGGCGTCTACGGCTGTTTCCCCATCAACGGACCCTGGAACACGGTGACCCGCACCATAGGCGTCCATCCCCAGAAGCCCTCGGAGATCGAACCCCACTTCACGCTACACACCCGGAAGGAACTGGACCAGCCCATGTACTTGGACCTGAATGATCCGGACAGTGTCCAGGGCATGGGCGTGGATCCGCACGGCAAGATCTTCCTGCTGGTTCACGGCTACCTGGAGTCGGGCGAGATACCGTGGATGCTGGACCTGGCCAGGGCGCTGCTCAAGCACGAGCCGGAGGGCAAGGCGGCGGTGGTGCTGATCGACTGGGGCGGCGGTGCCAGTCCCCCCTATGTCCAAGCGGTGGCCAATATCCGGCTAGTGGGCGCCATCACCGCCCACGTGGTGCACATGCTTTACGAGGAGCTGCAGCTGCCGAACCTGGGAAAGGTCCACATCATCGGTCACTCTCTGGGCGCCCACTTGTCCGGCTATGCCGGATACCATCTGCAGCGAGACTTTGGCCTGAAGCCCAACCGGATCACGGGCCTGGATCCGGCAGCTCCCCTCTTCACGGACACCGATCCCATTGTCCGCCTGGACCCGACTGACGCCCACTTCGTGGACATCGTCCACACGGACGCCAATCCCCTGATGAAGGGTGGCCTGGGCATCAATATGCGGCTGGGACACGTGGACTTCTTCCCCAACGGGGGCTTCGACAATCCGGGCTGCAACAAGAAGTTCCAGGACGTGGTCAAGAGCAACCGGAAGGCCACACTCTTCCTGACCATGCAGGAGTTCCTCGGCTGCAATCACATTCGCAGCGAGCAGTACTTCACGGAGAGCATCGGGTCCAAGTGTCCCTTCCTGGGCATCACCTGCGACTCCTTCGAGGTGAGTTCTAAGTCCCTTCTTAATCCCTAGAAGTTCTATAATTCCCCTTAAATCCTACAGAACTTCAAGGACCACAAGTGCATCAGCTGCGAGGAGCCGGGCAGCACCTGCCTGCGCATGGGCTACCACAGCCAGGAGGACTACCAGGAGCAGGTGAATCTCGGCAACATCAAGCAGGGCGACTCGCCCGGTGTCTTCTACCTGTGGACCGGGGACAGGAAGCCCTTCTGCCGGCTGCACTACAGGATCACGGTGCGTATGTCCGCCCACGACGAGAGCACTCTGCACGGCGGCGAGGTGGGCATCCTCTCCGTCCGGGTGCACGAGGGCAAGCACAAGGGCCACAAGCACGCCTCCACCGAGCTGATGAAGTTCTCCACGAAGGCCATGTACTTTGAGCCGGGCTACGAGTACAAGGCCCTGGTGGCCGGACGGGATCTGGAGCATCCGGAGTTCGCCACCGTGCACTGGGAGTATCCGACCAGCATCCTCAATCCGCTCACCTGGCGCTTCCTCTCCTCGCCCAGGATCTATCTGGAGTATATCCTGATCGAGGTCATGGAGTCCTCGGACCTGTACCTCAAGCTCTGCCCCCAGAACGAGGGCGCCATCCTGTCCGGCGCCGAGAATGTCCTGCGCCCCAACTTCTGCAAGGAATAAGACCAGGTCTCCTACCCATATTATTAATCGCCTCCATCAGCTTGGAACACTTTTCAAAACTCGCGGGCAAAAAGTAAGTCCGCCCAAAAAAAATGGTTGCAGGCCAAGCTAAAAAATGCCCATAGCCAAGACACCAACCGCAGCAGAGGCACTGCTGTGTGGGATCAGTTCTGCTATAAAAAGTGTTCCCCGGGAGAACAGCTTGTATTTTATTATAGTATTGCTTATAGTTTGCCAAAAAAAAATGTCCAAAATGTCGATTATTCGTAATTTATTTACCTTTTTTTTTTAATTAATAATTATTCATAATTATTATAATGTGTTTTTTTTTTGGAATATATAAAAAATGTAGTTATATTACATTGATGTAGAATAATTTATATTTAAATAAAATGCAATTATTACAAAGTGTATTAAATTATTTTTTGAAAAGTTAAGTTAAGTAAAATTAAGGGGGGAGGGGGTGCCTCACACACATTCCTTGACACGGTTACCCCGGTCTGTGTGTTTTTTGTTGATGTTAATATTTTAAACTCTTATCGGGGCAAATGTATCTATCGCATGCGTGTGTATCTTTTACATATAATTGATATTATCTGCATTGATTCGACTCGTTTCCAACCTCGTTCGCTGCCGTCCACCACAAAATTTGACTTGAACTTTGTTTCGGTTTCGGTTTCGGTTTCTGTTTGGGTTTCTGTTTTTGTTTCTGTTTCTGTTTCTGTTTGGGTTTCTGTGGCTCTGGGTCTTTGTTTTATGATCGAACATTTGGACATTCCATTGCTCTCCGGACAGCCCCTGGGGCCTGGCTCCAAACACTGGGAAAAATATATAAAAAATACCTTTTTAGAAACCTTGGTTTTTGGTTAATTTTCACTTAAAAATCTCCCTTTTAAAGGTAAGTAAAATCTTAAATATTTAATCTATTTATAAAATAAATTTTTAAATAATTTTTTCCAGTACTTTTTTGCTTCCAATCTCAATCTCAACCTTAACCACAATCACAGCTCCAAAATGTTGGCCCATAAATATGTTGACAGAGACAGAGACGGGGCATATGAGACACAGAAAGAGATGGCAACAAAAACAGAAAGAGAAGGGAGCTGCAAAGGTAAGGGGGGGTGCCCAGTTGATGATCATGTTGACAATGTTTCGCTGGAGTTCATTTCATTTCGTTTCGATTCGATTCTGAGAATTGAAATTGTTTGAAAACCTTTTCATGTTTTGACTGCCCCCCTGCCCCCTGGCTGTGACACCGCCCATGGGTGCCCACTTATTCCCATGATATGCATTCATTAATAATGTTAATCGATTTGGGATAACTCTCGATCGGAGCTGGGACTTCTTCGACTTTGCCACCGAATGTCGAACCACTTGTCACTGGTGAGGAAAATTCCTGACCCTAGTTGGTTTGTAAATTAAATATTTCCGAGTAGATTATGTTTAAAAAATTTAAGGAAAAAGATTTCTACAAATTGTTTGTCATTTACATAATATGGCCAAGTGCCATTCTCCCTGACTTGGTGGCAGCTGCAAGCCGTCTGCCTCTGGTTGTTGCCTCTTAATTAGTCCACCTTGGCCCCAGCTTCCTAATAATTTCCCCTTTTTTTTCCCCTTTTTTTTTGTGGTGGCATAAATCAGTGAATGCCCCGGCTGAGGGACATCAAATGAAGCTCAAATCAAAATGTCATAATTTCAGGCTGGAAACATCAGCGACAATCCGTCAACAGGCCCCCGGATTTACCCCCTTTTTTTTACGACACTCCCCCCTATTCTGTATTCTGTTCCCAACCGATTCCAGCCCATCCACCCACTCATTCTGTCACTCCTCCGTTTAATTAGTTGGACGCGCCGGCGTCGCAAACAAATCACATAATTATGATTGAACGCAGCCAGCGCCAAACTCTTTTATTTTCTAGATTTTCCTTCCCCCGCCCCTTGATCCTGCCCCTGCCCCTGCCCCGCTGTGGCACAATTTGGGGTTTCCTTTATGGGACTTTCGGAGGAGACGCGTGCATATAAATATAAATCAGAGCCGGCTCACAGCTGCCGTAATTGAATGCAAATGTCCATCCAAAAATACGATGGCTCTAAAGTGTATATATGGTATTTATAGGGGATACCCCCCTATCCCATCCTTCAAGGCGACAATCTGCTCTAAATTATCACGTGTAGATGCTCCCTTCCTCCAGACCCTCCACTGGGGATGCTCCATTGTGTTTGCTGGCGATGCGTGGAAAACTAATTTCCCATTCCTCCAGCTTCCCGCTGGCATTTTCCTGTGCCATTCATCTTCTGCATTTCTCTGATATTCATAATTTGTGGCGTGTGCTCAGTCTTCCCCCTCTCACCTCCCTCTTCCCCTGCTCGAAGAGAAGAAAGAGGCTGAGGAGTCGCCTCCTTTTTGGCGTGTTTGGTAAATTGCACCACGTGTTTTTGATAATGACGACATAATTATGCCCAGCCAAGTGACAAGAAGAAAGATCTGAAGCTTCTCATCACGTAGAGTACCTCTCTGGAAGGATTTACTTTTTAGATAAAAAGAATATAATATTCAAATACTGTTTACTATAAAAAATAAGGGTTTTGGACAAGTACCACATATATGTACATGACCATAACTGGAGCAATTATTTTAATATCATAAAAGGCTGCATTCTTACCTATCCCATAGGCTCGAGTATTTATTATTAATAAAAAACATGGGTTGATTTTCGATATTTTTTATCGAAAATAGTCGCAATTTATGCCTCGATTCCCTGTATTATTTTTCCATTTTCTATTAAGTTTTTAATAAATATTTCGGCTATTTTGCATTCGATTTGGAAACGGAATACCATTTTGGAATCAGTACTTTATTCCTCGTCGATCTGTATCAAAAGATATGAAAAAGCAGCAATTTAGACCAATTTTTCGAAATATTTCAAAAATATTTCATCACAATTTTTAACGAAAATTTTATAAAAAATTGTATTTCTTTATTTTCACAAACTTTTGATACATTTCCAAGGGGATTAAAGTTCTGATTCATAAATGGTATTCCGTTTTTGAATCGACTGGGAATTATAGGAAATATTCACTAAAGAGTGAATCAAAAGTTTCGATTTATCAAAAATACGAATAGAAAAATATATATAAAAACCTTTATGTATATATTATATATAAAATTGCATAATAGAATATAAAAATAATATAGTTCTATAATATTGTATATCCCATCGTAAAAAATTGTATACCAATAATAGGTTGTGCTCATTTTTGGGTTGTCGCGTTGGGAAAATGGGAAAGACTTTCCATTATAGGACCAGAGTTTGCCAATTTTTTACACGCAGCTCCATCTCCGAGGCGCGCTGCCGTTTATTGTACGGAACGAATTGCGGGAATAGACCCGAGATATCCTATTACTATATAATCTATACCATGTCTATGGGAGATATCTTTTTATACAAAACTAATGGTTACAAAAGAAAGTTTCCTAATTTTTCGTTTTTTGTCATCTTTAAAGGATTTTGGATTATTTTTGGCTGAAACCCTTGGCTTATACCTTTTCAGGGGATTTTCTTTAAAGTTCTGGAGGCGAAATACCTTAAATATCGTCTCTTAGACGCTTCAACTCCCTTTTCATTTACACATTTACCGCTCAGTCGCCCCTCGCTAGTTTAGTCAACCCTCGCAGGAAGATCTAAACAAATGAAATGTCAAAATGCAAAACAACAAACAAAAATACAAAGCCACAAGGATAATGAATGTGTGTGTGGAGGGGGTTAGGGGGGAGGACTATACCCGGTAACCGCCCGCGGTCACTTAGAGCACTAATTTAAATATCATTAGTAAACAATTAAAACAAAGAAACGTGCGACAAAGCCAGAAGCCACGAAGGAACTCAAGGACTCAAGGACCAAAAGGACCCACTGAAAAGGGACAACAAAGCCAGACTCTCTCGCTCCTGTCACCGCCCACAAAACGCCGCGGGGCGTGGCAGCTACAGGACTCTGCAGGAGGAAGGGTGCACATAAATGTCAACGAGAAAAACCTAAAAAAATGAAAGGATTCTAAGATCTGCAGTCGAATTTTTGCTACCCTTTTTGGTGGTTATTTTATGGGTTTGAGGATTAATTTATAAATATAAAATATTAAGGGATATAAAATATTTTAATACATATGTATTTTCTGTTGTTATTTTAAATACTTGCTTTTAGAAAAAAATCTTATAAGGATCTATAGAAAAAAATAATCTTTGGAATGTTGTGGCTTAAGACTCTCTCAATTATTTATCAATTGAAACAAAAATTTAACTTATTTTTCTTATAATATATAATCTATAATAATAATATAATGATCTAAGAATCTATAAGAATCTATAATAATCTATAATAATCTATTTTTTCTTATATTTTAATCATTAAAATGTCATTAATTAATAAAACGAATGGGTTTTGGGGAAAGCCAAAAATTAATACAAAAAGTTAGGAAGAACACCAAGAATCTAGTCCTTTGTAAGCCTTTTCCAAGCTATTAAAGTTACAAATTATTTTTAATTTTATTGAGTTTATTTACTTTAAATATAAAAAATAATACCTAAATTCTATATTAAAAAACTTGTACTTAAAAAATATTGGATTTATGATGTTTTTAGTTCTTGAAAATCTTATTTTTAAATGTTTTCTTAACAACAATTTAATCGCTTTAGCAAAATGTGGTAAAAGCTAATTAATAATTGATAATTTTGCTCAATTTCAGGGAGAGTCCTTTGCTAGATCCTGTGGAAATTGTACTACCAATTCCGATTCCGATTCCAAGCTGGAAGCCCTCCCGTTAATTGCATTTGAAATGCAATTTGTCAAAACAGCCGAAAATCGTGCCTTATCGATGCTGGAGACGAGCACATGGTCCTGTTGGTCCTGAAGGACCTTCTAATGGCTGCAAAGTTCCCTTTCCTATTTAGGTTTTTTTCTGGTTTTTATTTATAATCCACCCGGCAGTCACGTGTCCTGGCGCTGCCGGCCAAATGGGCAATCCTGCGAATGCGAACGCAAACGCGAATGCGGATGCGGATGAGGATACGGTTTGTTGGATTCGGTCACCTGATGATGCTTTTCCCAGGACCTGTCTACCTCCCCCGGCAGGGGTTACTGGTTATATAGAGCCTGGTAATATGATCCCTGCGTGCCGGGGCATAATTTGTTATTTTTGGCCATCGCCATCGCATTATTGCGGGCCTGCCTTTTGTGCTGACGACGTTGATTATTTTCCGTACTTTCCATTAAAAGATGGAAATCCAGGAGTCGGAGTCGGTGCTGGAGCTCCTTGCTCCTCCTCACCTTTTCTGTGAAAATATCGATTACATTACGTTGAAAGTTTGCGTTTCGTTACGCCAAAAACAAAGAGCTCTCGGAACAAAAGCAGCCAAAAACCAAATTTTTTTGTTGTGCTGTGTTTGGTTTTGTTTTCGGGAAGCCTCCTGCCAGAAAAGATATAACCATAAATAAGGGTAATAAAAGTGATGCTCAGTTGTCGCGGTTCCTGCAGCTGCCTCTTCTCAGATACAGATACAGATACAGATACAGATACAGAGATACTTTCGCTCTTCGCCGATCCAGAGATGTCTTGGCCAATAAATATCCTTCGATTGCCAATAATCATAACACTAACTCACTCGCCAAAAAGGGCCTAATGAGTTCCTCTGGGGACTTGACATCCCAGGGCTTCAATCTTCAGGTGGAATGTAGCTTCAAGATTCAAGATTCACACGGTCTTCGAAAAAGGTTTTAGATTTTGAGATACAAATATTTAAGAAACATTTTCAGGGGAGTTTCATAAGATAGAAAAACATTTTATATTTTTTAACCCTTTAACAAGAAACTAATTGTTTTCAAATATTATAAAAATTAATATCATAGAAGAGAACTTTAGATATAAGATAGAAGATCATAAATGTTTAAGAATATACTTCAGGAATTTGAAAAAATTAAAAACAAATAGTTACATATAAATTTTGGGATCCTTTTTAATATATAATTTATTCGAAAATTTATTCGAAATAGAAAAACAATGACAGAATTTAAGTATCTATAAGTATCTAAATATCGGTTTTCCATTATTTATTACCATAACCATTTTCGTATTTTTTTATGGTTTAAATAAATATTTACTTACCATAAAAAACTTGATATAAAGCCTGAAAATATTCATGGACTTTGAAGTACAATATTATGTATTTTCCCTTAAAAAAACTCCCATATTTTTTGCCTTTGGCTATTCTCGAATTTATTCAAGTACTTGTTTTTTTTGTTAACTTAAGCAATCTAGGATTATTTTTCACTTAAGAAACAAACTGTGTGGATAATCATCGTAAAGATTACAGGCATCGCATAATAGACATCGACTTTTTCTACATTTCTAATAAGTATTTAAGAAAAAATGGAAAAAAACGGTCAATGAAATCTTCTACTCCCTCTTCCTTAAACATATATATATATTATATTTTTTTCATCATTATTTTGATCTAGGATCTGGCGAAACAATCGCGAAAGGTCGAGGATGTGGGACTCCTGTAAAAGGAGCCGCCTGGCCTGTCCTGGCCAAATGCTCTTTTTTATATCCCGAATCCGAATCCGAATCCGAATCCATGTTCATTGTTTTCTCCAGAGAACAAAGGACAAAGGATGCGAGGATGTAAGGATGTGCGGAGGATGTGAGAAGGGAGAGTTATTAAAAACAATATTCGAGGGCTTAGCCGTAACGCCTGGATGGGCAGAGTCGAATGGGGAGTGGACTTATCTCGCATCTCGGCATTAACACTTTAACCCACAAGGACATGCACCAACACACACTCAGACACACTCCGACACAAGCACACATAAGCCACAAAATGGCTGCTAGGGATTGGGAATATATATCAAGGGATATATCTTGATGGATATCTTCAATCTTTGAGAAACATTTTTGCTCAGCAAATGGTTACGATTTTAAAAGTGATTAAAATGTTACAGAAAATTTAGAAAATGAAATAATAAGCAGGTTTAAATTTAACATTTTGATTAATATAGTTAAAGGTTGTTTTTAAACGTTTTCCTATAAAAAATAATAGGTTTATATTGAAAAGTTTACCTTAAAAAACGTTTTTATGGAGCTTAAAATCGCCATCCAGCAAAGCTTTAAAATTTATACAAAAAAAAGGTTAGAAGGGTTTTAAAAATGAAATAAAAATTGTAATAAAACAAAAAATAAATGTATAATAATTTAAAAATACATTTAAACATTTTTTTAAACCTATTTGTCATAAATTTCAAAAAATCCTTTGAAAGAAGTGAAAATTTAAAGAGAAACTTTTTAGAAATATATCCAAAACTTTTCTGTAACTTTTAGTCAACCTAAAAATCTAACCTTTATCAAACCAAATCTTTAATCCTTAGTCCACCCCTGTAACCCTTTAACCCCTCCACTCCCTAACCCCTTAACCCTTTACAACTTTTCAAAAGCATTGGCATTTGTGAGCATTTCCCGGGTGAGTCTCCAGACCTGCTTGGCGGCATTTTCCAGAGCACTGGGGGACTTGCCCTTGAACATGTCCAGGCCCGGCAGGAAATAGTGAGGACATCGCCTGTACTGGAGGCAGGATATCAGCTGGAGGAATATCCCATTGATCCTGTCCGCGATGCAGCTCTCGTCCCACTCAAAGTCCCGGGGATGCTTCTCGCATTCGTAGAGGAGAAGGTTCTTCAGGTGGTACGAGTTGATGGGATTTCCCGGGAGATCCAAGTGCCGATCCCTCATGGTCTTCAGAATGCTCAGACAGCGACGACGACAGCCACCTGGGAAAGGGGATATCATTGGGATATTTTAAGGATAATTCCCTATCCTTACCCTGGAGGAGTCGATTCTCTGCCTCGTAGAAACTCAGGACCCAGGCATCACCCTCCATGCTGGCGGCATTGTTGTTGTTCTTACTCTGGAGGACGACACTCTCCTTGGACAGGAGGTCGAAGCCCTCGGTCTTGACCTCGGCCACGATGTTGGGATGCGGCCAGGGAAGATGGGGGACCGGCCAGTGGGCGGCGGATCGCGGCCAAATTCCGGAGCACTTGAAGGCCGGCGTGATCTGGACCACGAATCGCTCCCGTATCCGGAGCTTCACCTCGCTGGTGTCTCCCACCATCTTGACCAGGTCCCGGTAGACGCTCTTGTCGCAGGCCTGGGCCACCAGGGTCTGGAAGCGGGCTCGGATCTTCCGGGAGGACAGATACCCGCTGGCCGTGATGAACTCCACCCACAAGGACATGGATCGCTTCCGGCCATCGCTGAGCTTGAGAACCGCACATCCTGGCAGGGTTCCATCGTCCACGAAGTTGAAGACTCCCATCTGGTTGAGATACAGGACAATTTCGAACTCGTTGGGGGATATCACCTCCACGCCCTCAAATCTGTAAGATTTTTATTGATTTTTTATTGATTTTTTATTGATTTTTTTCTATTAATTTTATCAATAATGAGGAATATGAGGAAGAAAAAAAATGGAACTAATTCTAATGAAACCGCAGATACTTCCAAGTGGCAGCTGCGTAACTCCAGTATCCGGATGACTGTCATCGCAGCTCCTGCTCGCTTCAGTGGCTCTGCCTCTGCCCCTCCTCTCTCTACCTTATCACACCTCTCCCCACCTTCTTGCCCCTTCCAGTGGCAGTGTTGAAAGCAAAGTGCAACATCATTGTTAGCCAACTCATCCAACCGTCAAGTCATCCCAGCTTTGGGCTTAACTTTGCTTTTCATGTGATTTGAGATTATTTTTGGGTGTTTAATTTTAATTATAAATTAATTAACTATGTTTTTTAAATAGTAAATAGTTTTGGTTATTTATAAATATATAATTTTTATTATAAAATAAAATATAAAGAGTTTTTAACAAAGAAATCTAAAGAAAAGCTCTGTTTTTACACTTTTTTCTGCAGAAACTTTCTTGGCCAGATTTTCATTATTTTCCGCGATTTTGAAACAATTTTTTAATGTTTTTTTTTATTAAATTTTATTTAAAATTAAACATAAAAAAAGATATACTAAAATATGTTTGTTAAAAGCTTTGGATCCCAACGAATTCCAATAAAATGGAAGTTAGCCTAAAGGATCTTGACTTACCTGCCATTGCACTCGACCAAGCTGGAGATGAAACGCGGCTCTTGGAGCTCCACCTCCTTGAGGATGTCCTGGACGATCTTGCAGATGTCGCGGATGGCGGTGGCCGTCTTGAACATCCTGGCCTGGACCCTCTCGGCACAGAATCGATTCATCTGGTAGATCATCCGCGTCTGCGCGGCCATCATATCCGGCGGCACTAACATTTCTATATCCGTATCTGTATCTGTATCTGTTTTTGTATCTGTATCTGTTGCTGTTTTGGTATCTTTTAGTTTGGCCCTCCGGAGGCGACACTCGGTCTGGCGGTGAACAACAAAGGGCAAGGCCTGGCTTTTGTCTTACTGCCAATTATGCGAAATTCGGTAGTTGCAACTCTTGGCAACGTGCAACGTGCAACGTGCAACTTGCAACTTGCAACTCGGCGATGCTGGACAGAACAAAGGAACAATTCAATTGTGAGTTACGGTGACAGGCGGCCGAGAAAGCGGCAAACAATGATCACAAATGTATCTCTCAGTATCTGCATCTGTATCTGTATCTATGGCTACACCAAGTATCTGTATCTTTTAGCGGGCGAATCAGAGTTGGTAAAAAAAACGAAAATTATGGCGAATTAGCCGCTACGGGGATGCGTTTGGCGAGTGTCTTTCGTATTGAATGGCTGTATCTTTTGACTCCGACTCCCAATCCGACTCCCAATCCGAATCCGTATCTGGGGGAAAAAAGCAATGGCAAAAAAAAAAAGATACAGATACGCGACGTCGTCGCTTGGCGTTGTAAATCTCGCGGATATTTACAGCTTCGGCAGATGGAGATACTGAAAAGTGCAACACAGTCGGTGTTGCAACTCGGTATCTAACGAATGCAGCCGCCATCGCAGATACCGATACAGATACAGATACTTTTAGTCACGTGACATTTCGAGTCTCGTGCCAAAAGCAAAAAAATCGATGAGATACATTTCGGATCCAAAAAAAAATAAAAATCGGTTAATCCCTTGAAAGTATCTGCGTATCTCGCTACCCGTCTCTGTCGCTCTGCCTCTCGAAAGTATCGGGTATCTGTGTATCTGTGAGAGAGCTTCACTGTGATTGGTTGGCCTGGACAGAGACTCCGCCCCTTTTGGCTTAAACGCCGTTACGCAGCGGCGCGCTCTTTGAAGTACCCTCCCTCTCTCTGTCTCTCCCTCTAGTGGCAAGTATCTTTGTATCTTTGTATCTTTGTACCCCATTGTATGCCAGTGTGTGAGTAAATTTAATTTGTTAAATACATTTCGGGCTGCCATCTCTCGGGCGTGCGAGCTGTGTGCAATAATTTATCTGAAATGTGCACTCATTTAGCAAAGAGCAACATCGAGCAACCCTCGTCCATGTTTCCCCGACAATCCGATATCTTTATATCTTACGGATACACCACACACACACATAGATACACACCCAAACACACACTCTCATAAATATGTCGCGTGGATTAATGTGCCAGTTGGCGATTTCTGACAGCAACTTCCAAGGCAGAAAAGGCAACCAGACAGCCAGCCGGGCCAACAAACCTTCTCGATGCATATATATATCTTTTATATATATTGTATTTTACCTCCTATAGGTATATATAATAGAATGTATCTGTTGTCGTCATCCCACTTGCCACACGTGACTCATGACTGACGGACATGTGGCAACATCAAAGCGCTCCGCCCAGCCGCCTCCAATTAGACAAATCTCGGATTCTGCCACTAATTCGTTTCGAAGCAAAACACGAACCGAACATTTTGGCATTGTCTCTGGTCCAGGCCGGAAAATATGGCTAAAATAGAGTGGGATTAGAAAGGGGTTAGAAGGGGGTTATAGGGGGTTATAGGGATATAGAGGGGATATATGGGGTTATAGGAACCTATAGGGGGTTATAGACGCTTACAGGGATTTCTAAACATTTTAAAGCAACGAAAGGTTATTTTTAATAAAGAAGTTTAAGCAATTTAAGTAACGATATCTTTTCAAGTTTAAAGTTTTTAATTTAGATCTAATTATTTAATATTTAAACACTTTTTTAGCATCTCAAAAAATGTGTTTTTAATTTCTTTAGAATTAAGTTAACTACGTTTTAAGGTAAACATTAAAAAAACGAACAAAAGACATTTATATTTAATTGTAATATTAGTTTTATTTGAAGTTTATTAAGAGAAAATCAAGACTATATTTGATTTATTGCTTAGAAAATAAAACTATCCTCAAATACTTTTTATTTTAAATATGTTGATAAATATATAAACATATTAAACTACCTTTAAACATTTATAGAAATAAATATATAAAAAGAGAATAACAAAATTACTACAAATAAGACTTTCTAATGACTTTCTTCATCCTTTGCTATTATTATATGTTATGTTATTATATGTTATATATATTATGTTATTTTTATTAAAAAACTAAATCATTAAAGATAAAATATCATTAAAGACAAAAACCAAGTCATTAAAAAACCAAATCAATATTAAAATTCAAAATAATAATAAATGGAATGCCATATGAATATTATTAAAAAAAAAATGATTTTAAAATATATCTCAAAAAACTAAGGAAACCAACACTCCAACTAAAAGCCCAAAAATATAGTTTTAAATAGGAAGAATAAAAAATCGTCAGTAAAAAATTATTTAACTAAGCTTTAAACAAAAAAAATAAAGATAAAGAAACCTTTTAAATTATTTAATCTTCAAGAACAAAAACCACTATTAATCCCCGCCAATTGAACCCACAAAAAGCCTTTGTCTTAAGTTGCCTAAAATCCCATTCAAAACCCGCCTAATTTCCTAATATCCCCCAAATAGAGTTACCACTGTATCGCTTAGCTGTTAACTCTTTTGTTTTCGGCCTTTATTGACATCAATCAGTGGCACTTCTGGCAGAGATCTTCCGGCCATATCTAAATAGTATTCAAGCCCATTACAATTTGTTTAAAGTCGTTTGAATCGAAGCTGTTGGCTGAATTTTAATTTTTTCGATAATATTTTTTAGAGGCCAGGTGGTACTACAGGGAGGGCTTTAAGTTTTATAAATAAATAAATAATACCATCTAGATGGAGCGCATTTTCTGCATAAATTGAAAAAAAAAACAAACAACCAAAAAAAGGGAAAAGGATCTGAGTTGGAGGGTTTTCGGTTTTTGGGTTCTGGGTTTGGGTTTCTGGGGTTGCCAACCAGCATGTGTGCTGTCCCTGGGTCTCCTCTCTCTCTGTGTTTTTTTTGTATCTTTTTCCCGTATTTATATATCTTTTAGATCTTGAGAAAATTTGAATATAATTTATGTGCAATCGTCGCTTTTTTTCTCGCTTGGTTTATTCGCCGCCCTGTCTCAGAGTCCGCTTCGTTCTATGTTTTTTTTTATATATAAAGTATATATATTTTTATATATATAGTATTTTTTGGTTCCCTATCCCTCCCCCCTTTGGAAATGAGGAACGATCCATCCATCTAAACGTTTGTCACTTGCCTGGCATTGTCGCCGCAACGTTTGTCTTTTTAGCCTCTTTGCCAGTTACACTCCTTCGTCGTTTTGGCCCTCTTCCTTTTGGCCATCATCAGAGTCGTTTATTTTGGCCGGCACATGCATATATCAGGCTGTCCATTTGATATCCAGTTCGTGGAAAACAGAAAAAAAAGCCACGGCCTTTCCCAAAACCCAAAACACACACAGATCGTGTATCTGTCCCGGTCCCGGTCCAAGCCCATATGGTAATTTTTTTTGGTTTAGTTTCTGGCCCCGAAAGCTATCCAAACTCTAGTTCTTGGTAATTTCTTATTTGGCCAAATAGATTTCATATCTCAAAGACAGATTAAATCGTTGCTAGATTAATCACAAGGGGAGGAGATGTATATTTTTTTGGATATTTTGGATAACAGATGGCGGGGATTTGGTTTAAGACTTGGCTAGAAATAGGGGGAGGAGTAGATTTTTGTAGGAGACTAAGAACTAACTACTAAGAAATAAAAACTAAGAACATTTTTTATAAAACAAAAAAAACATATTTCTTAAATACTAGAAACTCCTTTGTCTGAGAGTTTTTCCAGAGTTTTCTTAGCTTTTTCAACAGTTTTTTAAGACTTTCTTTAAACATTCTTTTTTTTTCTAGTATCTTTCTAAAGAATCTTTTCTAAAAAAAAGCATTCATGATATTTAATGAAAATATACTTTATTATTTAACTATTTCTTACAATATTGTCTATATTAAATATATATTTAATTTTTAAAGTAGACCGGAACAATAGGCTATAGGCTTGTGGCTTGGGTTCTCAACTTAACATTTGTTGCTTAAAGTTTTGGTAATTTTTTGGATATGTTTTTATATAAAAACTGTTTTATTTTGCCAGGCATTTTCCCCCATAAATACCGATAATATAATAATATTTAATACTCTTAATTTTAAAATAAAAACCGCGACTATTTGCCATTCGCAGCGCATGTCGGGAAAGTCATGGAAAGAATTAATAACCAGATCCCCGATACCGAAGCTAAAAACCTGGCTAAGAGGATTTGCCTTTCTGGCCATTAACCCACCCAGCGGTGGTGCAGCACTCGGTGGTGCGTGTGTGGTTCAAAGGAATTCCCTTCATGGAGATCCATGACAGGCTGACGAGTTGGCTCTCGGTTTTTGTTGCGTTTCGAGTCTGTTGACATTTGACTACTTTATTGAATTATGACAGCGAACAAATCAGCGACACGATCCGGGATGGATTCTCCATACTCCAGATACTCCATAGCTCTCCACCCATATATACCATATATATATATTCCATATCTCATCTTGAAATCGCATTTCTTATACTTTTTTTTGGGTTTTTTGTGGGAATACTCATTGCGCATGCGCCACCGCCTTCCACGTTTGAATCTGAGACTTCTTTGCCTTTTTCAAGTGCACTTTAAGAAAATTAAGAAATTTAGAAATTAAATTTAAGAATATATTTTAGTTTCCAATAGAAATTAATCTCAAGAGGTTTATAAATACTTTACATTATTAGATTGCTTTTAAAATCAGGATGGTTTTTATAGAACGTTTATTTTTCGTTTTAATGATTCTTTTTTAAGTTTCTTTATAGTTTATATTTTTAAATAAATATAAAAAAACTGTTTAAAATATATTAGATATTTTATTTACTTATTTTGGCTAAAATAATCCTCATTTTCAAAACACTTATATTTTTAAAAAGCTTTTGCTTAAAGGACTTTAAAAATTGAACTAAAAATATTACTTTTTGGTCTTAGTTTCTATGAATTTTTAAGCCTCTTAAAATTTGTTTATAATTTGGGAGAAAATATGAAATATTTTGGAAATTAGCAGGGTTTTATTGGAATATTTTCCCCAGTGTCTTGGCCAAGAAAATGTTGCAGTTGAAGGCACTCGGAGACATGTGTTCCGCCATCATCTGATTGGAATATTAATTGTGACGATCGACGATCTCGGATCTCCACGGATCTCTTCGATTTTTTTACGATCTTGAGGACAAGTGAACGTCGATGTCATTTTGCTTAACATTAATTTCAAATAATATCATAATTTATAGTTACAGAGCTAAAAGGGCTCTCGAACCTAAAGGGCTGACCAGGGCAAGTTGTAATTATTATGGAAGACACGTTCCCGAGAATCGATCTCAATTTCGTAGTTCAGATATCACGCGCCCAAAAACCAAAGGAGATCGAAAATGTAAGGATTTCCCATTTCGAGGCAAGAACGTGGCCAATGGCCAGACAGCCCGTTTTGGCCTTCTTTGGGATGGTCGAGCGAGATGGCGGCGGCACTTTTCAAGATCACCTTCCACGATCACGTTGACATTTTGCTTTGGCTCCACTCCCTCACCCTCCCTCCCTCTCTCTGTTAAGGGTAAAAAATGGTTAAAAAAAAGATGTTGACATGTCGCCTGGGCCTTGATTGATTTAGGGCTGGATGGCTTTTTTTTTGTTTTCCGCTGAAGCGCAGCCGTTTGAACCCATTGTTTTTGGCCCAAAACCAACAGAAAAGTGCCAAAACAAACCAAAAAACCAACGTGAGCTGGAACTGGATTTCGAATTGGGTTTTTTTTCGGGTTTTCTTCGGGGTTTTCTGATATCTCTGGATTAGTTTCTTCGATAAATGCAATGCATTTTGATATGATTTCCTGGAATTCCTCACTGCCAGCTACTGGTTGCCTTTTAATTATGACAAAAAAAAATGTGGGAATTTCAAAAGGGGTTTCAATTCAATATCATTATCATATCTAAAATATATATACATTTATTTCTAAAATCACCAATCAAGATTATTATCTCTGTTTTAACAAGGTGTCTTATGGAATAGATTCTTAAAAGCAGATTTGTTTCCCAAACAGGATTTGTAGAATATTAATTTGGCGTTTATTAAGTGGTTTTATGGTTGATTTTCTTAAATGATAAATATATATTAAAGGTATTTTATTAAATCTAAAGAATCCATAAACTTATTTTATTAAAACCCATCCAAAGTTCGCTTTAAATACAAAAAATAGAGAAAACTCTTAAGCTTTGGAAGAGTTTTCTTCGAAAGAAGGTTTGAAGTTAAACACAAAATTCGAAAGGAAATATTATTTAATATAATTTATTCTAAAATATCATTCTAATTTTTTTTAGTAATTTTCCTTAATTTTTTAGTAACTTTTAAGGATATTTCTGCGATCTCCAAAGCTTCCCAACTCACCTGTAAAGGCCAACATTATGTTTGAAGGGAAATTTATCAACCTCCAAGGAGGAGTTTGGTTTTCAGGTGTTTTTCCTCTTGGTTCTTGTAGAACCCAGAAGGTCCTCACAACCCCGGAGTTCCTGAGTTCCTGCCTTGCGGCTATAACTTGGCCAAGTTGGGACTAACTTGGCTTACTGGGCTGACTGGGCCGACTGGTTGGTATTAAATTAATATTTACTTTTTGTCAAAAGGCTATAATCAAGCACGTTGGCGATGACAGGCTAAGAGGCTCTAATTACAGCTTGTTAACTTGATGCCACGGCCACACAGGTCGTGGCTCACTTTGCTCTGGACGCGAGGACCTGGTTCTTGGCTCCGGACCTGGCCAAGACCTTGTTCTGGATCTGGCTTTGGACCTGGCCCTGGATCTGGCTAGGGGTCCGGTCTTCCGTTTATGCTAAGTGGCAAGCGCCGTCGTCGCCTCCGGTCCGCCCTGGCCCTCCATCTCGAGATCGCCCTTGGCCTGCCCCTCCCGCTTCTGCCTCATGTCTCATGCCCCATGCCCCATACCTCATGCCACCTCACATCCTTTAATTCAAGAACTTGGAATAAAGTATTCTACACTTTTCAAATTTATAAAAAAACTAATCATGAATAAAATAAATTTATTCTATTAATTCTATTAATTATTAAACTTACTTCAAATCTCGTTTTAAAGGGATTTGTAACTTCTATTTATCCTTTATATCCCATAACAATCCTTTATCCTATCCTATAACCTAATCCTACAACCCTCTATATATTCTTTAGAAATTTAAACTTTACAAAATATATAGAAAAAACATATAATTTTGATTTTATAAGCTCCAGAAATAAGCTCATGAGGTTCTCCACAAAACTAAGCTTTATTTCAATATATTTTATAGCCAAAAATTACAAAAAAAACCTAAAAATAATCTTTAATAAATGTAGAATTTTTATAAATTTTCCTAAAATTTTTCAAAGCTTTGTAAGACCCCGAAATTTCTTCGAGTGGCGCCACAAACTCATCCCAAGATGCCGGTTTGATGCACTGACCTCTCCCCACCTTGGATGCCCCCTTCTGGCCAGTTTGTTTGGAGAGTTTGATTGAAGCCAGAAAATTAAAATCCCCAACCAGGTGCCCTGATCTCCGTCCCAGGCTCTGGTGGCATTCCAAATGCAATTCTCACGATTTGGCAGCCATTTGTGTTCCCGAAGCCTCATCATCTCCTTGTAAGCTGCTCATTTGGCCATCTCCAACAAGCTGCCCCAGATGCTGCTATTCCTCAGCCTCTCCTGCCCCACAAATCCCCTTCAAATTAACCATTTAAATAAAACATTTGTTTTGATTTGCAGGTGGAGGTTAAAAAAAAAGGAGCCAGAGCCAGAGTCGGAGCCGGAGCCGCAGGAGGAGGAACAACAGGCTGGCTGACAGGCGTGCGGAAATCCTCGCCAATTCAAGTGCCTGGCTTAAGCACCACATAAATACCTTTTAAAAAAAAATATATATATATATATATATATATTATCTGTATATATATTATCTTCTTTCTTAGTTTTTTTTGCAGATTTTGTCACGCAATGATCTGAAAAAAATGTCTTGCACGCACGAATTGATTTTTCTGAACTCTGAAAGCTTGAAGGATTTTCTGTCGGATTAGTTAAATGAAAGGGGATAACTTCTTTATTCCTTATAAAAAAAGAGGAAAAAATATATGTATAACAAATATTAATATAGAAACCCTTTAAAATTTCTTAAAGCGAAAAACAACATAAAAATGAACAACAACTTTCTCAACATTTTAAAGACTTTAAAGAATAATTACCAAAAACAGCGAAGCTTAAACTGATTTAAAATATGACTTAAAATTTATTTAGAAAAACTAGTTAAACTATTAAAAATATATTTAAAATTTATATTAAAACTATGAACAAAAAAGCATAGTTAAAATGGTAATAATTTAATATTTCTTGAAGGTATAGAAAATATTTCTTTGAATTTCCTAAAAAGAAAAGTAAAAACTTTTTGTGGCTCGAAAACTTCAAACAAAAATACTTTTTATAAACCTTAGCTTAAATAATTTATTAAGTAAGCAATTTAAAGAAAATATATAGAATATTTTAATATAAAAGGTAGAAAAAATAATACTTACTAATTTATTTTAAAAAAATACAAAGAAGTTCCCAAAAAAGTTTCCGCTTTCTGTTGAATTTTTACCCCAAAAAAAAAAGTATTTTCCGCAAAATAAAATTTCTATAAAGTGGCGTTGAAATGTAAATAAAAATAAGAATATATTTTTGAATTGCTCAGCCATATGTATGATTCGCGTTTCCATAACAAATTGTGTGTTTAAAATGCGATTATGAGATGTTCATAAAATTTGCTTTTGCGGACATAAAAAATGAATATAAATTGCAGGAAAATAACAACAGAGAGAGCGGGGAGCTGCCAATCGCCCAGCTTTTTTGCAAAATTATCATTTATTAATTATGGTTTAATTTGTGTGGGAAGCGGCAGATCAAACAATTTAACAAAAAAACAAGTGAATAAACCGGCAAAAAAAATAAAGCCACATAAAAATGCAAATGAAAAGCAATAAAACACAACTCATTAAATGAACAACTAGGCGGTTAGAGAACAGCGACAAAAAATGTGATTTAAATAAATTCAAACTGAATATAAAATAACCTTTGACATAAATGGCAGAAAAAACCAAAAATCCGACACCCACTCAAAAAATCAAAGAAATAAAGGAAAAAATACAGGGAAAAATACAGGGTAAAAAATACAGGGAAAAATACAGGGTAAAAAATACAGGGAAAAATGGAGATAGAGTATTTCAAAATTCGCTTAAAATATATATTTTTTAGATTGTTATTTTAACATTTTCAATTGTCATTTCGAGGGTAATTTACAACTAAAAAAAATACAAAAGCCGCCAAAGTAATAAATCAACGTGAAACCATAATAAAATATAAATTAAGGTTAAAAATAATGGAAGAAGAAGAATAATGCAGAACAAGAGAAAATAAATTAAATTACTTAATTTATGAATGAAATAAAGTTTAATGTCTCTTTGGGGCTTGACACGTGATCAAAATGTTGTATTAACATATTATTTTTATTTTTATTTCTTTTTTCTTCTTCGAGCTGGTTTACAGGGAATTTCTGCCACATAATTTGTGTTTTTAGTTTATTGGGATTGTTAGCTGTCCGCGGAATTGCTGTTAATTCGCAATTAAAATGCACAGCATGTCAGCCCGAGCACCAAATGTCACTTTCTGACATTTTGCCATATAGAGAGTATGATGAGGTCTAGACTTCTGGGGCCTCCTCTGAAATCCAAATCGGAATCGTGGCCTATCAATAAAACCGGCGAGACTTCAAAGAAATCACAAACCGAAATCCGGATTGATCGAAAAAAAACGCCACAACTTTGACAGCAAATAGTTTCGAGGCCTGGAAATTGTCATTTAAAGAATATTTTATGGATAAATAGTTAAGGAAAATGAGAGGAAAATTAAAATAATAAAAATAAAGACAAATAATAAAGACAAAAATACACATTTTTAAATAGAATAAAAAATCATTTACATTTAAAGTTAATAAATAAAACTAATTGAATCGTTTATCTTCACTCAAAAATCACTCAAATTTTTGTCTATTTATTTTATTTCTAATTTAATTTATTAAAACTATAAGCTGAGTATATTTTTTAATTTTATTCTTGTGAATTTTTATATATATTTAATAAACCAAAAAAAATATTCGATACTTCAGCTACAAAACATTGAAAATGTTTTCTGTTTAAATATTTAAAAGTTTCCTTCATTCCTGTCTCAGAATATATTTTTAGCATTTAATAAATTTGGTTAAATATATAAAAATTTTAAGACTTTTATAATTATAAAAAGTATATAATCTTTGAACTTATCATAGGCCTTTTATAGGTTTCAAGATTCAAAACCTTTAGCTTCTAAAAATACAATAAATCTAAAACCAAGCCAAAGTGTAACAAAAAACTGAACAAATTAAAAAAAATATATTAAGAAAATTTATAAAAAAAAACTAGAAAACAAAAGCATTGATCATAAATATTTATATTTTTAATATATTTTAAAAGAGTTCCTAAAAAGCCTTAAAAACTAAGAAGACCTAAAACCAAGGAACTCTGCTTAAATTCCAATAATTTTCAATACTTACCTTAAAGATCATCAAAATTTATGTTTTTAAGTAACTGAAAACCCACAAAATAACCCAAAATCATAAACCAATATTATTTTCAATGAAAAACTTACATTTTATTGACTAAACTCACAAGAAGGCAGAAAAAAAAAACATCGAATAAATAATTTAAAGACCGACGGGAAATATTCCAGAAATCGGTTGTCTCAGTTTTTTGTTTCCTTTTTTACTTAAAAAACTAATTTAGCTAATTTTTTGTGTTTTTTTAGTCACTTTTATTTAGTCACTGCGCTTTGCTAGCTTTTGTTATATTAAATATTTAAATTTATTTTTATAAAAAAAAAAACATTTTTGTGCGTACGGGATAACTCTAGGTTTTAGGCTAAATATATATATATATTGTATATTGTTTTTGTTTTTTAAATATATATATATTCAATTTTGTATATTATATATATGCACTAATTATAGGAAACTCTTTAAGCGGCGTATACTTTTCGAAAGCACCTAAAACTTAATTTTAAAATCTAAGCGAAATATCAAATAGTATTTGGGTTACAATTTCCTTGCTCTCCTTTGTCTCAGACCCTTCTGGTTCCTCCCTTGATCTGTTCGAATAATATATATATATTTTCATATATATAAAAAATTAAATAAAAAAAAAATATAGAGAACCCCAAAGATTAGATTATTTTTAGCCCCCGAACAGATCTGAAAGGTTTCCATTACTTTTGTGGCAAGGGGAACTCTGATTCGGATCCTTCAGATCCTACAGCTCTTCCAGGCACCGGACATTGGTCAGCATGATCCGGGTTAGTCTCCAGACCTGCTTGGCCGCATTCTCCAGGGCTCCCGGGGACTTGCCCTTGAACAGATCCATGTTGGGCAGGAAGTAGTGCGGACAGCGGCGACACTGCAGGCAGGATATCAGCTGCAGGAATATCCCATTGATCCTGTCCGCGATGCAGTTCTCCTCCCACTCCATCTCCCTGGGGTGCTTCTCGCACTCGTACAGGAGCAGGGTTTTCAGGTGGTACGAGGTCACCGGGTTGCCGGGCAGGTCCAGGTGCCGATCCCTCAGCGTCTTCAGGATGCTCAGGCAGCGCCTCCGACTGGCTCCTGGAAAGGGATGGTAAATGTTGGTTTTTTAGGATTGTTTTTAATATATTAATACTAAAATTTAAATAGATATTAAAATATGAAATATTATCTGTTGAAAAAATATCAAATTGTTTCGAAAATGGATGGTAGTTTCTGGAAGTGTAATTATTGAAGTGTTTTTGAGTTTTTTTTTGATTCTATGGAAATAATTTGTTAATTTGTAGATTAATCATTAGACTTTAATGTTATCTAAATTTCTATTTCTATATAAACTTATAGAAATGTGAAGTATTTTTAGTCTTTTGATAAGACTTTAAAGAATTGATGGGTTTAATTGGTTTTTGAAGAACATTATCTTCTGTTATGTCAAGTGGATCACGTTTCAAGAACAGTAGTTCGAATTAAGGTTGGAGAATAAGTTTAGAATTAAGTTTTTTTTAGTCTAAAAAAGGTTTCTAGATTTAAGAAGTTAACCATAATTTTTTTTAAACCTTAATTCAATTTCTTAGACACATTTTGATGACTAAAACATTGGAATAATACGATTTATTGAAGTAGAAAGTTTGGATCAGGGTTTTAAGATTTAGAAGCTTCTCGGTTAACAAAATTTAAGGATTTCCAACTCTATTAAATTATTATATAATTAATAATTTGTGTTATTATTGTAAATAAATTGTAAATATTGTAAAAATTGTAAATAAGATTGATTATATTTGTATTATTATTGTAAATAAAGAGGGATGAATTAAAATATGGAAAAAAGGCAGAAAAAGGCTTAGGAAAAGGGCTTATTAAAGTAAAGAAGTTCGTTGGAAAATTATAGGTACTCGTATTCAGGATTTTTTCCTTTCTAAGAACCTCTTTTACAAGTAGTTTCTTTAATAACTCAAAGTTTGATCATAAGACTTCACTATTTTCTGGGTATACTATTCTTTACTATAAAGTATAGTTTATAGTTTCTGTATTATTCTATATTCCATATTTAAGGAACTATATAGTGTTGATTTTCTGGAATAGAATTTATGCTTCAGTTTCTAATATTTTTAAGATAAAATAGAAGAGATTTTTGGGAGGTTCTAAACTTATTTCATTCTGTAAATAATTCTTTTCAGCAGAAATAGTTTTTAAAACAGAAAATATATAATTTTTATAGGAAATGTCTTTAGAAATGATTTTAAATTTTAAAATTGTTAATAATTACTGAAAAAAAGTATTTCCGATATATAATTTCTCTGAAAGAAACATATTTTGAGGCGAATGAATAATGAATGTCATTGGATTGAATAAAGATAACATTTATTAATTATTCTGAACAACACTCGAACTTTGTCGTACTCTTTTCAGGAGACCCTTGACTTTGATTGATCAATCATATAAGTAGGAGTACGAGTGCAAGTACAAGAACATATAATATATAATATATATAATGACTTATGCTTCTGGTTGAGGTGGGTGAGACTTAATTTATAATCACATAAATCATGGCTACGGTGGCACGGTGTCAGGTCGGAGCTAATCTCGACTCCGTACGGCGATAATCTCCGTAAGAGTCCGCCGGAGTCCGTCGGCGGGACTCTGCCCGCTTCCGCTTGACATTTTGGCTAATCAATATTGAACGATAAATGGCAATAATATTGGCACCCGATCGGATTCGATTCAATTCGATCAAAATCCACTTGAATTGTTATACTTTTTGTAAGCCTGACAGTGCTAATTATAGTCGCGATTCTCCAAAAAAAGATATATTTTCGAGGGTTATCAGAAACAGCAACAGAAACAGAGACAAAAGTCAAGAAATTTAAAACCGATTTTAATATGAATCAGAAAAGATACAATTACAGATACAGAATCGGACTCAGCTACAGATACAAATCGAAATCGAGATCGTTGTCAGGGCTTTTTTTTTTTAGAATTCGATTTCGATTTGGTTTTTGCTTCAGCTTCAGTTTTAGCTTCTCTTCTGTTTCAGTTTCTTCTTAACTTTATTTTTGAGTTTTTTGGCTTAATTTTGAGTCTTTCTGCCTTTTTTTTTGTTTTTTAGCCCCAACTCTCCACGTTTTTTATGCTTTCTTTGTTTCTGTGTGTGTCATCCCTCCTTGGGGCTGTTGTTTTATTTATTTGTTGACTTTATCTAATCGCCGAGATTTAAAATATTTATAAAATCGTTTAGAAATTTATTTATGGCCCCAGCCCCATTGCCAGTTCATTGTTCATCAAGGAAACCCGTTTCCCCCTTCGGACTAACCTGCGACTACCGGAGAGACTCTGGGGTTTTATCTCTCGGGGATCAGCAGATTTTTGTGTGTCTTGTGTCTTGTGTCTTGCCCAAGACCTGGCTTTTTTTGTTGGAAGACTGGAGAAGATGGAGAATCGAATCGAAACTGAAACTGAAACCAAAACCGAAAAATAACCATCGAGGCCTCCCCCCGCGAGATCGAACATCAGATTTATGATCGCAGCCAAACGGGCGACACTGACTCCGGCGTCGTATCTCATATCATATCTCCCCGGATAATCGGAGATGTCTGGACAGTTGGGAACCCAGTGAGTGGGTTTACTTTCCTCTATCCTCCATTTCCCCCCCTTAACCGGCTTTCCTATTCTAGAGGCAAGTGCAGGTTGCAACTTGCAACTCCTCCAGCAAAATGCGACAAAAGCTGCGATTGATTTGATTAATCTTAGAAGAGATAATGGATAAAGGATCAGAAAATTTAAGATTATTTAAAGGGATTTTATAGGAAAAAAGTCCCTGTTTTTAGGTAGTTTTGTTTAAAAAAATACCAGAGAGAAAAATACCATGAAATACCTTAAATGAAAACACTTTAAAAGGCTTTGTTTTCAGTATTTTTTGAGTGTTTATGAAACTTAAACTTTAATGTTAAACATTTCTATAAAAAGCTACTTATATTCTATATATTCTATACATATTTCTGATATCTTTTAAGAACTACTTATATTCTATATATATTTCTGATATCAATTCCTGACAAAACCACCTAAAAAACCACCCAAAATAGCATTCGATTCATAGATATTCCTTTCAACCTTCGATGAATGGTAGACCCTAAAAAATGTAACTTCCCCATAACCTGGGGCCCGTAACTCTTCGATCTGGGTGTACGATCTCCAAAATTTATACAGTATTCCCCCCGTCTAGTGGTTAATTTACAACCAATTACGGCTGTATCAAGACCAAGTCGCTGATTTGATGGGAATAAATCAATTCAGCTTAAGTGTGTCACTGATTACTGATTGGGGATTGGGACACTGTCGCGGTTAGGAGAGAGTACACTGGGGAAAATATCGGTTACTATTAGTAAGGGAATAGTAGGTTTTGATAAGTACTACTGGTAAAAATACTACTAATGGTACTACTTCTATTACTACTAAAAATGCTACTACTTGTTCTACTACTTCTACTAATAATACTACTTCCTCTAGTACTACTACTAATACTACTACTTCTACTTGTTCTACTACTACTACTCATGCTACTACTTCTTCTACTAATACTACTAATACTACTACTTCTTCTGCTACTACTTTTTCTACTTCTAGCTTCGTCCTTTGTATTTTTCGACTGCTTAGGATGATTTTTCGATTTATTTGGTTCGATTATTCGCATAGTTTTCGATAAAAAAAGTTGGAGTACATTAACATAGTTTTCTAAATCCTAACAGATTTTTAACGGACAGACATTTATCTTACAGAATAAAAATTATTTTGTTATGATATACGAATTGGAATAAAAATAGAAAAAATATAAAAAGTTGGAATACATTAATATAACTTCCTATGTTTTTTAATATTTTTATTGGACAGACATTTATTTTAAGGAATACTATATATTTTGTTATGCTATAAAAACTCTTTAAAAATAACTATGTTTGGTAGGAAATTCTTAAGTTTTTAAGACAAAACCTTCTATTGAACGGACAAATATTTTTTGTTTATAACATATATCGTTACCAAAGCATTCTGTGCCTAGAAGGAAGCTTTGGTAACGAAATATGAACACAATATACTTGTCCGTTTAAGAGAGGGTTTGCGTGACCGTTTAGGAGAGGGTCTATTGGTTTCTGAATAATAAGAAGTTAAAATCTAGGACCTAGGGTACGTTTAATAGATGATTTCTTTGATTATGAAACTCCATAAGAGGAAACCCCCATAACCATCCTGTTCGAAAAGGATCTTTTGATAGAAAAGGGAGGGCTTCTGTGTTCGTTTAGGTGAGGATCTAATGATTTCCGAGTAAAAAGAAGAAAAAACACTAGGACCCAGTGTAGGTTAGTAGAGTTTCTATGATTTTGGAACCCCTTCAAAGAAAATCCCTATTAACCCTTGATTAAGAGAAGATCTTTGATACAAAAGGATCTATAATAAAGAAAGGATATTAAGAGAGAATCTAAAGCTTAGCATAACTATTCCGGATCGATTCAAACCCGTAACCCGTCGGTACTTTTGATCCGAACCAGATCACAGATCCCACGACCCTTTCAAAACTCACCTTGAAGCAATCGATTCTCGGCGTCGGTGAAGCTCAGGACCCAGGCGTCGCCCTCCATGGCGGAGTTCTTGCCCTGCAAGGCGATGCACTCCTTGGAGAGCATGTCGAAGCCCTCGGTCTTGACCTCGGCGACGATGTTGGGATGCGGCCAGGGGATGCCGGGCAGGGGCCAGTGGGAGGCGGAGCGCGGCCAGAGGCCGGCGCACTTGAAGGCGGGCGTGATCTGGACAATGATGCGCTCCCGGATGCGCAGCTTCACCTCCGTGGTGTCGGCAATCATCTTGACGATGTCGCGGTAGGCGCACTTGTCGCAGGCCTGGGCCACCAGGGTCTGGAAGCGGGAGCGGATCTTCCGGGCGGACAGATACCCGCTGGCCGTGATGAACTCCACCCACAAGGACATCGACCGCTTCCGCCCATCGCTGAGCTTGAGGACAGCGCATCCCGGGAGGGTTCCATCGTCCACAAAGTTAAGGACTCCCATCTGGTTCAGATAGATGATGATTTCGAATTCCGTGGGCGAGATGACCTCCAAGCCCTCGAAGCGACCGTTGTAGTCATTGAGGGAGGAGATGAAGCGCGGCTCCTGCACCTCCACCTCCTTGAGGACGTCCTGGACGATGCGGCAGACCTCCTGGATCTGTTTGTGGATCTGGGCCTTGCGCACCTGGACGCGGTCGGCGCAGTACTTGTTCATCTGGTAGACCATCTTGGACTGCGCCGCGATCATGTCCGACGGCACCAGCATTCTATCCCGTTCTATCTCGACAGGGATTTCCTCCTTGCGCTCTTTTCTGTTTCCTTTTTGCGTTATAATTCCCAACTTAGGTTTTCATGTAATTAATGGGTTGTGGCAACACTGTGTTTGATTCTTTTAATGGCTTTGGTTACACTTTTTCTCACACACACTGAAAACAAATCCAAATAAATGTTTAACCGACGGGTTTTAGTTTTTATTTTTTTTGTAATATTTATTTTATAGATTTTGTAAATATTTTCCAACCGGCTATTAAAACGATTTTTCCGCCGCGCTTTTTTCTCCTTTTTCGATTTGAAGCTTTCAAGAAAATTGGTTGCGGCAGCAGCGATGCGAGCCAGACGAGCGATTTGGTCGGAAAAAAAACATTCTTTTAGTTGTTGCTGCTTTTAAATGACAAAACCCCAGACCGGGCCGAGAGAGAGCGTGCCGGGCTCTGCCGGCGTCTGCCGCTGCGGCAGCGTCTACGTAGAGCAGCCCCCACATGTGGAGGTGCGAGCAGGATGGTCGTATCTCCTTTGGCACTGAGAGCACTCGCTCTCTCGCTGGCCCCCACATCATGGCTGGAGCTCGCTCTCTCTCTGCGCCACCAAGGAGTAGCCACCGCCAAGATATAGTATTCTATTCTCTCGATCTTGGTTAGTATTTAATTTTTTATTATGCGGCGTTAAAGCCGCAACTAAAACAAACAACCCTTCGCACTATTCGCTCCGCCCCCTTTTTCATGGCTCTCACGCACACACACACAGCTACTGTAACATAGATAAGCACCAACACCATCAGCAAACGGTATCTTTCTCTCTCGGCCGGGTGTGTTTCGGCCTTTTTGTTTGTTTTTCTTCTCGGCTTTGTTGTTGTTTTTTGTTTATTTGTGGGTGGAAACGGTTGGCTGGCTAAGTGAGTTATTGGGGGATTGCTGGCATTTCTAGAGAGGGGGGTGGGGTGGAGTGGGGTGGCTTTCTGGTAGCAGGCGGGGGAGGCAGGAGGGACATTTTCTTGGAGCTCCACTGGGAACAGCTACAGTTATAAATAAAATTCAGCTCAAGGATTAGGAAATATTGATTGGTTGTCCTTTTTCTCCTTCTGTTTTTGGGACAGAAGAGGTTTCTCTGTATTTTTTAGACATGTTTTGGAAAGATTTGAAGAAATCTTTCATTATATTTCATTGTATTTTCACTTTTCATTTAAATAAACTTAATAATTAAACTTGGTTCATATCCTTGATAATTTTCATTGATTTTGGTTACCTTTTTGAGGTTATAAAAATATTTTATAATTATTTTTAATCTACTTAAACTTAACATTTTAGAAAGGCTTATATTTTTTTAATAATAATAATAATTTATGATAAAAATTGAGGATTTAAATGAGTTTTTTAATATACAATGGGCGGCCATTATAGTCTTAATTTCTGGTTAACCGGAAGTCCTTTAAAATGTTGGATTTAAGGGGTAAAATTTTTGTATATTGAGATAAAAACCCTAGAATCCCTAGAAATCCAATTATAATAATTATAATAAATAGTAATCCTATAGAATAATATAATAATTGTTGTAATAATAGTAGTAACAATACTAGTAGTAACAATATTAGTAATAATAATAATGGTAGTAATAATATTGGTAATTTTATAGTTAAAATTCAATTAATTCTGATTTATAAAATATTCCTTATAACAAATACAAAAATGTTACAAAGCACCTTATATTGTCATTAAGAATTAAATAAAACACTTTAAATATTAATATATGTTTTAAAATTTGTTGTATTTAATTATTAAAAGTTTCTGCCTTTTAGTTTTTCTTACATTTTCTAAACCATAAATATAAAAGAAAAATAGAGCCAAACAGAAATATATTTTATTTAGTGAAGAGGGAAGAGAAAAACAAACATGTTACTTCAATTAAGTTCTAACTAATTAATTTTGTGGCGACTCCGGGACAGGCCAGGCCAGGCCAGGCTCTACCCCAACGAGGGTCGCCATTGCTGGCCTGCTCCCCGTCTCTTTCTGCCCCCTTATAGCTGTCTCTTTCAGACATTGTCGAGGGAATTCGTTACCAAATTAATGCATATCTAATGTGATTAATGAGCGTTTAACACGAGCTTGTTGTGGTCTCTAAACTTTATGGCAGGGGCAAGGGGAGCAGGGGTCTCAGGAGGGGGGTCAGGAGTCAGGGAGTCAGGGGTCAGCGACAGGCTGTCCAGTCGAACATTAAGTTGCACTTTAAAGAGCGGCGAACAAATTATTGTGTATAATTCAGTTTGAACTGTGTGCCGGAACGTGCATTAAGATAATGCTAATTAACACCTTGGGGTAGGACCTGATCCCTAGTCCAATCCCTAGTCCAATCCCCAGCTCTATCCCTCTCCCAATCCCATCTAGAATAAATATATTCTTAATTCACATTTCCCATTTTTTCCCCCAGAGATAAGCTCAATGGAATGGAGGAGCCTCTCGGTGGAGTGGCCTTTTTAGTGGCCTCGCAGACCGCGCAGACCGCGGATAAGAATGCGTTGGGAATCATTTTAATGGCCGCGTAAATGTGGAAAATTATCAACGGAACACGAACTTAATTGCCAGCCATTATCGCTTTTATGGCATATAAATTGAAAATGAATTATGCAACAGAGCGACGACCACAAAAGTATCCCATAAGTATAAAAAGGAGATCTTCATTAGTGGCCAGTCAAGGTCACGCCGTCGAAGATTTATGTCGATTGGAGATGGCCGATTGTCGATTGTCGATTGTCGATGAACGATAACAAATCGATAGCCCAGCGATTGCATCGATTGTGTGTTGCTGTTGCCCGGTAGTCGGCTTGGCTGGCTCTTTAATTAAATTGTGTATGTTGCAAGTGTGTTTGCCACAAAAAACCAACAAAAAAAAAAACATCTTCATCCTGCTGGAGCGGAATCTGGGGATCTGGCGGTGAGGTTTATCTGTTGCACGAGATCTTAGCAGGCTCAATCCTGCCACAGTGGAAAAAAATGTTCAGATTTTTATAGGAAAAAAGTAAGAGACACTTTTAAAAATATTTTAAATTTTTTTTCAGTGTCTTCTTGCCACATTTTGGCGACTCTTTTTGGCCTTGCTCTAAATGAGCAAATGGCGGAAAATTAAGAAGCCACAAACCAGAGGAACAAGGGAGTTGCAACAGCAGCAGCAACAGAAGCGACAACTGCAGCACAAAGATTGCAATCGCAACATCTCCTCCTGGTCCTTCTCCCTTTTCCTTTCTGGAAACCATGTCCAGCAGCTGCTGCTGTTTCCACAACCCCTTCTTTCACTTTTTTCCCTAAGCCCCTGGCTCCTGCCGCCATTTCCTTTTCCGATCACCCTTGTGGCGCTTTCGCACGACGACACTTTGACGGCAACAAGTTCATTTTAGGCGGAAAACGAAGTCGCAAAAAGTCCAGATTGAAGGAGAAGATATAGCCAGGGAGGTCTATATAAATGGGAGAAGGTCTAAGAGCTCTAAAAGAGGAGAATTTTCAAGGAGTTCTTCGATTGGTAGGCTTTGTTTGACTTCGAAATGCAACTTTTTAGTTAAGAATTTTCTAGGTGAAGTTTTGATTTCGAAATTTAAAGTTTTTTATGCATTTTTTAGGCCTAGAATTTTTATAATTCCCAAATCAATATCAAAATAATTTCCCAGAAACCACACACGCCATGTTTGGTTAAGGTTGAGGCCCTTCTCGTTGACCCTTTTCACCAAAAAAAACCCTAACTGGGTCTTAATTGGGCCAAAAGCGAGTTTGATCTTCTCTGTTAACTGAAAGATCATCGATCATTTCTCCAGGGTGAGGTCTATACCAGAATATACCAGAATATATATATATTTCCTTCCCCGGCTTATCTCTTGCCGCCTTTCATTAAGCCTTCTTCTTGGCCTTTTTTTTGTCATTCGATATGATGGCCACGTTGACAGGCCACGTTTTCTGAATAAAGACAATTAATCTGGCGCTATATGGAAGAATATATAGAAGTAACCCGATTTCATTGATCCAGAGCTTAGTCCTTGTTGGTGCAAAAGATTGTGGCATGTGCAAAGGTCAGCTGGTTGCAACGAGGGCAATGGCATTCGTCCAGAACAAACATTTACCTGCCCCCGCCACTGTTTTTTTGTTTTTTTGTTTTTTTTTTTTTGTGGCCAAGTGGCGCCTGCATCCCGTCGTGCGTCGTCTGCATATGCGGAATATGCGTGAGCGTCGCCACGGAATGGGACTGTGGAGAACAAGCTCAGGTTGCCACAGAGCCCCCATACCCAGTCCCCAGTCCCCAGACCCTGCCCCAGTCCGTGCCCCAACCCCGCCATTAAAATCAGCGACATGCGGTTAAATATGCTTAAGTTTTTCCGCGGACAACTTGAAATTAAGTAGATGCCACAAGGAGTGCAGGAAAGAGAGAGAGAAAGATCATGCAAATTGTTAGCTGCCCCATCACCCTCCAACCAGTACCCCCTGCTATGACAGGTCCCCATGTATTTGCCTCGATTTATATTTTGTTTGGTCAGAGGAAGTATCAACGCTTTTGCGTAAATGCTGGCTTAATCCATTCATTATGGCCATTAGGCTTTGTACGTCCTGATGTGGTGTCCTCTCTGCTCCCCAGCCCCCCTGGTTGGTGATCTCCAATAATTGCAGAGCAATTGATTAATCCCAAAAGTCGGGAAGCATGTCAACGGCTCCATAATCTTTACCTTCTTTCTTTTTTTACGGCCACTGACACGTACCCTGAACATTTTTTTAAGAGTTTCTTGTTAAGGGTTAAGATGGGTTTCGGTTTCGGGTAATTGGTTAGCAGCATTGGTAATTGTTTAAGCCGCATTCTGACTTCCCAAGAAGTTTAAAAATATAAAAAAGGGGAAGGGCTCCTTTTGAAAGCAAGACATATTTTAAAAAAAACGTGAGAAAAAGTGATTAAAAAATTATAAATTATAATGAAATTAATAAATAATAAATTAATAAAAAGTGTAAAACATGTATTCTTATAAAAGAATACCTTAAGAACTAAAGAAAAATCATTTAATGTGGCAGAAGGAACTTTGATTAGTACCGGGTATCAAAAAAATAAAAAAAGTGAGAAAATATATACAAAGAAGGTACAATTAATAAATTAATAAACCAAATTAATCTAAAATATATATTTTCATTAGAGAAATTTCTTAAGAATCCAAGAAAAGTGACTAAAAAAACGTTTGAAAGACACTTTAATAAGTATCGGGTATCATATGATTAGAATAAAAAAGTGAGAGCATGTTCCATAACGAATCAAACTAAAATATATAATAAAATCTTCAACAGTTCCTAAAACAGCGACCGATTAACACGTAAAGGAGTACCGGGTATCATATAATCAAAATAAAAGAGTAGGAAAATCCTCAATAAATAAACTGATGAATGAAGGAATATTCCAATAAAAAATATAATAAAATCTTTAACAGCTTCTAAATAAAAGAGACCAATAAACACGTAAAAGGGTACCGGATATCATACAATAAAAATAATCAATCGGATTTATTATTTACTTAAAGAAAATAATATAAAATAATAACAGAAAAAAACGAATTAAATCAACATCTAATATGTACAATCTTGAACATGTTCTTAAAAGCGCTATAAAAGTATCAGGTATCTTATAGTTTAAAACAACAAATGATAGAATTTTGATTTAAAAAAAGCGGATATCATATATAATAATAAAATATTACATAGATGCAAAAACTATAAACACAAAATAATATCAAATATCCTACGAGTATAACCAAAAAATAAATACCTTTTAAGATATTCTCTCGTTATTTAGTTAATTGATCGATTAAGAATACTCAACCCATTTAAAATACTTTCTGGTAAATAAAATAAATCCATCCCACAGTCTTTTTATTTCATTTCTTTGCCAATAATATGGAAAGGAGACCTGGGAGTTATCTTCCCACAGCATTCAAGCCGGGAATGAGATCATTTAGCGATCGTTCTCATTTAAATTATAACCAAAAACACATGCAGAGTGCAGATGCAACTTAAAACCGGAGTCTGGAGTCTGGGGACTGGAGTCTGGAACTGGTTGGGATTTACTAAAAATATATACTACAAGTATAAGGTAGAGAGAATGGATTTAAAGGTGGACTGTCTTATCGGTCGCCTTCATTTAAATTATAGCAACGGATTTCGAGTGGCAGTCTCCTGGCGTTTTCTGTATTTTTTTTTCTTCCATTTTAATGCAATTCCTGCAGATTGGCCAACATGCACTGATGAGCCATTAGGCCATTAGTCGCCTCTAAACGAGCCGGCCAGTCCGAGGCCGGGGATGTCGGATGCGATAAGGTGTGGCGCCCCGGAACATGGTATTGCTATTATGGCCAAGAGCTCCAGCTACCAATTCAGGTCCAGTCTTTGCATAAAAAAACTGAAAAACTGAAAACCTAAAAACCGACCGATCGATCATTAAAGTTACACTCTGGCGAGTCAGCACCTTGAAATTATGGGAAATCAAGGAGGAGCCTCCTCCTCCTCGTCCAGGTGGGGCATTTCCCATTGTAAAGTTGACAAATTTATGGCGCAAACATGTCGCAATTCCAGTTGGCTCGTATTGTACAAGTGTTTATTTTGATGGCCATCACAGACAGTCGCTAATTAGGATGTCCCCAACCCAAGATCCCCAAGATCTGTATCTGTTGTGGCATCTCTGGCATCTCTCCTGCTCAAGCGGACACCTCAACATTAAAATCAAAATCATGCAAACGTTTAACTGCGCCACAAAAGTTGTCGCAACCACTGGCAGGATCAGTGATCGTTAAAACGAGGCAGTTACATGGCAGTTGGCCATCACAAAATCCCATCCAGTCATAAAATTGGCTAACAGATGGCCCCCAGCCATGGCCCAGCCAGATTCGAGCTCTTGTCTCTCTGATGGTTCACAATTTGTAATTGAATGAATGTAAATTGATTTCATTCAAGAAAGCAAATAATTTCTACGGTTTTATGTTGCAACAGAGAGCGGGCAACGGACAGAGGATAGCGGACACTGGACCGCGGACAAGTTGGAAAGTTTATAAATTTTCTAAAAAAGAAGCAACCAAGTGATGGCCATGTGCTTAATATTATCGGCAAGTACACTTTAGGCCATTAGCAGGCCATTTAGCTGGAACTTTTCTTACCCTGTCTGTTGAGTCCCCTGTGTCCTCTGAGTCCTCTGAGTCCCCTCCAGCCGTCAAGCCGATTGTGATAATTCTGATCGCGTTGCTATCTTGAATTATGTCAGTTTTGTAATTTTATGCGAATCTTGTTAATTGCGCATAAACTTGGCAAGACACTCTACCCATCTCACCCGGCAGCAGCAGCCTGCTTCTTCTTCTTGTGGCACGCACGCAAAGGAAAGACTTAGGCAACGAACTCGACTGGCAGCTGCGAATAAAATGGGAAAAAAAACACAAAATAAATAAAATAAAAGGTGAAAACAGGATGAAACAGGCGGATGGCCAAGAAGTCAACGAAACAACAACATGCTAATGAGAACTCGCAAATCCCAAAGAAATTAATGAACTGAAACGCAGCACGCAGTGTTTTTTGTTCTTTTTTTTAAGGAAATCTCTAGCCAGACATTGTGGGAAATTCTGAAAAAAAATTGGACTAATTTTTAAAGAGCTTGGGAAGATTTTCAAAGCCTTAAGACGAGGAAAATGAATCAAATCTCTTCTAGAAAAGCTGGAAAAAAGTTAATAAAAGTCTCACTTATATTAAAATCTTCCTAATTTTATATATTTAGGCTTTTTTTAAGAAGACAAAAAATCCCGCGGAAAGTAAAGCAATTCCCTTCAGCCCGAATAATGAATGTTCAAAATCAATTTGGCCAAAAAGTGGCCAACCAGGGGCAAGGGATGGAGAAACCCACTGGCGCCGCAGTCACTGCAACTCTCTTCAAAATCGCATAAATTGCGGTTAATAAAGCGCGCTTAGGCCACAACTCACGTCAAAATGCATCAAGGGGCACCGTATGGCGAATATTTATATTTCGCAAAGGCCTTTCGGCTTTCGACGCTCTCGCCGACCAAAACCAATAATGGTAACTCCGTTTTGCCGAATACCCAATACTGAATCCTGAATCCGATTCAGAATCAGTATAAAAATCCAAAGCTCCAGGCAGTCCGCGTCGAGGCGGTGGAGGATTCGCAGTCACGCGGCCTGGCCTGGTGGGTTGGGGATAAATTATTTCGGGACAAGGAAAATATCACTTCGATTAATTCAAACAAAGGTCCAGGTCCATGGACAGACCGAGGTGCAGGCTCCTTTTGTCTCAGGCCCTCTTTGTCTTTTATCTGGCCTCTCCCTTCCGCTCCACGGCCTCCCACTCACATTTCGCGATACTTTTTGCAAATAGAGTTGGCAGATCGAATTGAAAATCGGGTAACGAAAAAAAGTATATCCAAGCAGGGGCGTGGAACCTCAAGGGGTTGGGTTTGAAAGAGATATAAAAAAATATATTAAAAATATTAAATATTAAAAACAATAAACAAGCAACGTAAAGCTTCCACAAAAAATTACATCAAAGAAATCATCAAGAAAGAAGAGAACCCCTTCTTTTAGTTAGCTCTCAAAGTTAGTTAAAAAAATAGTTTAAATTTTTTTAAATGCTTTAATATTTATAATATTTTATCTAAGGAATATCTAAGCTATAATTGTTTTAAAAATCCCTTAAAACCCCTTTGAAAAAAACCTCCATCTACACCCATTGATTCCATCTCATTGCTGGAGTTGTCGTTCCTCCGGACTTGTTTATTTGGAATTGAACTTAATTTGGACATGATAAGTTGCTCCTCTGTCGGCAGGATGGCGGTGTCCTTTTGAAGCTGATCCCCGGGACATGGCTAAGAAGGTATTGATGTTTTACTCGCCGAATGGCCAATATGCAAAAGGCCATAATTCAAAGATCAATTGTGGGTTGAAAGCCAAGAAGAGCCTTTCACTTTGTGATCGAGAAGTTAATTCATAGATTTAACATCTTAAATCAATCTCTATTTAAGCTATATTTTATTTATAAAATATACAGGCACTCGGTAATTTTTTATTCACAGCAAAAGTGTTTTAAATTGCACAGCCGAGCACTTGAAAAACAAGCAATTTAGAGCAATTTCGATTAAAATCAATATTTACAAGGTTCGGCGAGAAGACTGAAGACTGTAGACTGAAGATGCGATTCTACAGAGGAGGTGGAGAGGGGATTCTCTTGCAGTGCGCCAAAATTACAAATTTAAACATGAAAAGTTATAAATAATGCGAGAATGATGTGTGTTTGGGGAAGGAAATACAGTCGAAGAAAAGAGAACTAACTTTTAAAGATTTTTAATTAATTTTTAAATTTTTAAGTAATCAAAAATATAATATTTCAAGACTTTTAATGAAACATTTCAAACTTTTATCAAACTTTTAAACAAAAGATTTCAATTAAATTCCGAAACATATTTTTTGTTTGGTTTTTTTTAAGTTTAATTAATTTTTAGGACTTTTCTTTAATATTATTTTGAATCCAAGTACTAAGTTTTTAAAATTAAATTCCCAAAATTCTAAAAAGAAGCTCCCATTTTTTTCAAGTGCTTTTCTTTATAAAGAACCTTTACCTTGTTGAAGTCCCAGTCCCAGAAGACTGTAGACTCCAGACTGTAGACTGTAGACTCTCCGAAGCCCCGAAGGCGGAAGACACTCGCTCCGTGGCTCCACTAAAGAGCTGCTGATGTGGCCCAAACCCCTCTGCTCCCCCCTCCACCCCTAACCAGTCTCCGGTTTGCTTTGGTAATCACCTTTTGTTATAAAGACTGTAATTAGGGCTTCATTAAAAGGGTGGTCCTGACTTGTCTTCGCCTGGCAGCCCCCCCTCAAAACGGACCAACGTTGATTGAAAACCGTTGCGGGGCGGAGGGGCGTGGCTGGGGATGGGGATGGGGATGGGGGGCGGAACTGGAGGGGCCTGGAATGTAGCGCCGATCAACAAGCCAGCCACGCCCCCAGCGCACGCCTCATAAATAAAGTGAAATGTGCGTGCGTGCGATCGCGGCGATCAAAAAAAAATTACAGTGGCTTGGGAAGCATTTTTTAGGAGGTTAAAAAATATTAAGAAAATTATACTAAGTAAGGAAAAAGCTAAAATAAATTTAAAAACTTTAGAAACTTAAGAGAAAATAGTTTTAAGAAGGGTAAAAAATTTCTCAAAAATGGTTTAGAAATGTTTTAGTTTCTATTTTTGATTAATTATTTATCACTAAGTCATATTTTAATTTGTACTTCTTTCTCGTAATCTATTCTATACCTTATTCTTTTGGATCTATCTCCATTTTATATTCGAGCCGTACGATAAACAGCAGCGCCGTCACTCGGTTGGTTAGGCTGGAGGTGTGTTTATTCAAAAACCTCCATCTTTTCAGTAAACTCACAACTTTTCTGTCCCTTTAATTATTTTTTTCTATAAAAATCAGCTTATTTATTTAAGATTCTCCAATTTTAATTTAAATTTCTTTAAAAAATATCTTTAAAAAAATATAAAAACTATATCAAAACCACTGTAACTTGATTTTATTATACTTTTCCTGCAAAAAACAAATAGCAACCTGTGCATAATTACAGTCCTTGGCAAAGTGTTCTTTTATGAAGGGGCGGACACTTTTTCAGTTCAGTTTGTTCACCTGCCCGCTGTAGCCACAGTCCACTGTACAGGGTGCAGGACCCACCGCAGAGTAGAAAAACTTCACGCCTCGCAGCTATTTTGCGAAAGATATATTTCAACTTTTTTGGCTTCTCAACCTCAACCTTTGTTTGTTTGGTTAAAAGTTTTCGAAACAAATAATTAAAATGCCATCAATGCACCTGACGCACTAGACGAGGTCTACCTGTAGCTGTTTCCCTATTTATTTTATTTTTTTTTTTTCGTTACCTGCTTGATAAGAATCAAAAAAAAAAATAGAAAAAAAAGGAAACGAAGAAAAAGGCGGGCTGTGGAAAAATGTCACCAGAATGTTGGCTCAATGAACGCATATGATTTATCGATTAGCCATATCGTCGCTGACAGCCAACTGTTTCTGGCCATGTTTCTGGCCGGGCTCTTAAGGATTCGGAGACCGAAGCCACGAACCCTCGTCGTCCCCAGCTGGCCAAGAACTGGCCTTATCTCCTCCAACATTAGATAAAAACGCCATCAGTCTTTCAAGAAGGTTTAGTTTTCTTCTTTTTTTTATAAAAATATATTCCTGGCCGGGTTTTTTTTCTGGTTTTTGACCCAACCTGATGTCAACTTTTTTGTTTTATTTTTTATAATTAATTTTAAAGGTAACAGAGTTTATGAGAGAAGTTTAAATATAATTAAAGAAAAATAATAATAAGCTTCCAAACTACAACCCCTTTAACCCAACCCAGTGTGATGCCATTATTCCACTTTTTTTCCCAACCAATATTCTCTGTCCGCGGACAATGGAGGGAGCGTCCGCGGACAATGCTCTACACACGCGCCTGTTATCGATGAGTTTTTTAACCAATTTCCACCTTTTTTCACTTTTCTGGCCTTTGTCAGCTCATTACGGCTGCCGTTCTGCTGCTGTTGCTGTTTTTGTTCTTTTTCTTTTTTTTTGTATTATTTTTTATTGTATTTTTTGTTGTTGTTGTTGTATCGTGTGGCATTGTTGATGTTTGTTGTTGGTTGGAACGCTGCGGGTTGTCCGGCGGACACGTTGACCTGCCCCTAACCCGTCCATCCAAAAAGCCATTGAGTGGCGCCTCAACCAGAGTGAGTGACCCAAAACCCAATCAAGAGACCTGAAACTGAGAGAAAACTTAAGAAAGAATAAAAAGAGAATATTTAAGGATTTTTTAATATTTTTTTTCAAAAGGTTTTCTGACGTTTTTGGTTAATTTTTAAAGACTTTTCCTTAAATTCTTGAATCTTTTCGCGCTTTTTTTTTGTATTTTAAACCCCTGTTTCTTACAGTGTAATAGAAGACACTCTGAACCCAACAATGTGTCATTTTAATGCCAATGGAAATGATTTTTATTGGACTCATTTGGGCTGTTCGGTTACACTTGCCACAGGCAGAGCCACAGCCACAGCCACAGCTACAGCCACAGCCACTTCATGCCACGTCTCGAAAGTCGTAAACATTTATGGATTACGACTTAAAAAAACAAACAAATAAAAGACAGCAGAACGAAAACATATAGAGGAGTATATAGGAGTACAAGCCACCTGCTCGGATCGAAGATCGGAGGGACATCCTTTCACTTTTAATGAACCCGAAACGAAGAGCCGCATAAATCATCATCGAAGAGTTTGTCGCGTTCATTAAATGAAAACACAGCCACGCCCCCTCTGTTTTGGGGCGTTTTACGGTTCCAACTGGGCGGGGCCATTAATCTATCGGATTATGATCATTGAAAAATTAACTTGCCACATCATTTGTTGTCCTTCGTGGCGGGTAGCACGGCACTTTATGAGTTTCCACGCGTTGCGGTTGGGTTTTTTGTGGTTTAAGCAGGTGCAGGATATGAAGGATACGCAAGGATATGAAGGATACGCAGAATATGCAGGATACGCAGGATATGTTGGAGAAGGACACCTTGGATCTTGTTCAAGTCATTAGCATATAGAGAGTTACTACTAATTATGGGCAGAATATGAGTACTTCTTTTAGGGATCTCTGAGTTGGAAGAACTCAAAGCAGGTCTGGGTTAATAGAGAGATTTATGGGTTATAGTAGTTAGATTTCTTTGATTTTTATACACCTGGAGCCTATCATTACTAGAAGGGGGTATACCAAATTTCAAGTCAATGGGTTTCTTCGCGGGGCTCCTGGTCCATAAAGTACAGTCCACCTCCTACCCAACCGACCGAGGAGTGCTGCCGTTTATCGTACGGCTCCAATTAAGGGGATAGATTCGGATCTAAAAAAGAATAAAGTGTAGAAAGGATTACGAAGAAGGAGAAGAAGAATTCTTTTGTTGTTCTAAGAGGTAGATATTTTAAAATAAATATGAAATTTTTGACAAAACCAAACGGAACCCAATGGAAAGTCGGAAAAAGGGGTCTAGGGCTTACTTACTGGAAGCATAACGTTTCTTGATCTAAAATGTATATATAAAAAAACAAAATTTGTATTCGTAGATCCTAGAACATTAAAACTGGTTGGCTTAAAACAAATTAAACCAACAAATGGAGAAACTAACACCGAGATCACCCTCTCTATAAGAACTTTTCCGAACACAAAACCCATTGTTATCATTTCATTCACAACTGATGATCGGCGATGCATTATTATTATTATTATTATTATTCTCATTATTATGATGAGGCATTGGAACAGCTGTGGAAATATCAAAACACACTCAACGACTTCCAACAAAGGCCGTCAAAGAGGGCGGAAAGTGGCAAAGAGCAGTACTTGCCACAAAAGGCGGCACAACCCATCGGCGGCTTATCGGGCTTGTTAATCATTTGGCAACACTCCAAAAAAATAGAGAACAGGAAAATAATGCGAGATCCTGTTTCCACGTTCCGGTTCGTCCTGTTCAGTTTCCTTATCGCGATGGCGACGGCGAATTTCCTCGAGGTTTTGGGTTTCCATCAAAATGATGTCAAAAAGTGACAAATTTCCAGCGATTTGACACGTGATTAAAACCAGAGAAAGAGAGGGGGATAAAAGGAGAGAAAGAGATAGAAAGAGAAAGAAAAATAGGGAGAAAGGATAGGGTATATAATGTTAAAAAGAAAGAGGCATAGTAAGTACCTTCAATTTTTCCTTCCCAAACCCTGTAAGTCTTGTAATCAAGGCTTTGTTTCGTTTTACACTAAAAGAAAATAGTTGTCAAGGTTGTCAAGGAAAGAACCTAAAGAACCTCATTAAATAAAAATAATTTTGTTAAGGAATTTTATTATGTAACACCTGAACAATGTATTTTTTTTCAACCCGAAACACTTTGTTCTTCTCTGAAAATTCCTCTTCAAGCCGCAACAATGGCGCTTTATTTTAGCCATATTTGGATATTTGGCCAAAACGACAATGGCCAAGTAGAGTTGTATTTAAGCGTAAAGCAACATGTTTGTTTAACACCCCTACCCCCCTCTCTATCTTACACCCCCCTCCTACCAATAAATATTATGTATACGCCCCTTGTAACACCCAAAAAAAAAGGAAATAAATGTTAAGACACGCAGCCGCAATGGCTTTTTCGTCCTGTTTTGTGGCAGTTATCCCCCTTCCCCTCCCCCACCTTGTTTTTGTTGTTGTTTTTATTTTCAATGTTTTTTTGTCGTGTTCGGAGGCCGTAATGTTTTTCGGGCCGTGTATCGAGTCTGGTATTTGTTTGTTTTATGGATTCATAAAATTTAATGCCGCATAAACTTATCGTCTAACGAGCATAAAGGGGTGTCCGCAGGGAGGGATAGCAGGGGCATGGGGCATGGGGCACAGTCACGGGTGGCAGGCACTACCCGAACACCAGACACCCTGTTGTGGCTCCAGCACGTCCATCGATTTGCGAGTAATTTTAATTTGTTCAACATTTTCGCTGACTCGCAGCTATTTTCAGTCCGATTTCTGGATTTTCGACTTTTTTTCCTGGCTTTTTTTTTTGCTTTTTGCTTTCAGGCTTTGGCTTTTTGCTTTCAGGATTTTTTGCTTTTTCTCAGAGTCTTGTAATTTAAACGTAATTCGCGTAAGCGATGCATTCCTCAACCATCAGAGGCGTCCCCAGAAAGAGGATACAAACGTTCGACTTTGATCTACTTTAGAAATAATATATTTTTTTTGTTTTTGCAGAGTTTGAGAAATATATACTGGAATTTTATATATTAAATATTTATTATATATATTAACTATTTATTTTCTTTATTAAAATCTTAAAGTGTAGCCGGGCGGTAGCCGAGTGGGTAAGTAGGACCTACTCGGTTGTTGAATGCATAGAGCGGTGCCGCCCGGCCCGGGTTCGAATCCCGGTTACACTGAAAAGACTAGAATTAAAACGACATAACACACAACATTACAACAAAACAACAACCAAAACAACAAATCAACAAAACAAAAACACAACTGCAATGAGAAAAAACAAAATTCTAAAAAACTTCCTGAAGACAGCCGCTCTGAAAATACATTTTTTGTACCTCCAGAATTTTATTTCCAAGAAACAAAAAAAATAAAAAGTAAAAATTTTGTTTATTTTTAAGAATCTATCAAAGCTTTTACCATTATTATTATACAAATATTCTTTTGAAATCTATTTTAAATTATTTTATTATATTTTTTTACTTTTTTAAAGCAGCTTCATAATTCCTACACTTATTATACATTTTTTTATTGCTTAAATAGTCCATTATTTTTTATAATTTCTAATATATTTATTTAATTTTTAATTTATTTATTAATTTATTTCCCTTAAACCCTGCCTCTGATTCTTGCAACACGTCCGGCAGTCAATTTGCTTGACATCTCACGTTCATCAATGAATTGCTGCAACGGCAATGGTTGTTGCAACTGCAACATCAGCAACTGCAACAGCAGCAACATCTCAGATCTCTCACTCAGCGCTTTGTCAATCCGTTTTTTTTTATATCTTTTCTCCTTTGATACATTTTTGTTCTGTTTTTTATGCTCGGTTTCTGCTCTTTTTATGGGTTTTTTGTATCTTTGTCGTCGCTGAACGAATCAATCTGTAAATGTGTGCGTAATTATTCCAGCAATTTGTTGCCGCGCCAATTGCTGCCAGCATTCCAGTCCGCCTCGCTGCCCTACCTCCTGCAACAGGACTCCTTCTCCCTGCCACCCATCCCCTCCTAAGGCTCATCTCTTCGCCGGCTGGTGACAAATAATTATGTTAAGTTGCATGTAATTGGCAATCCAGGCGTCGCTTCTTGGGGCACAGTGAGTCTGGTAAGTATTCCGACAGCGATTTTTAATAAGGAGGGAAGATTATATTAATTTTGGATGGAAATATTTTGGTAAATAGGGCTTTTGAAATGATTTTTAAAGCTATTACATTAAAAATAACGAAGATATTAATAAGAAAACTCATGAAAAAAACCTATAATTGGCTAATAATTTAATTTATATTTTTTTATATATACTTAAAGCTACATTTTTTTAAATAAAATAATATTTTTAATTATTTAAAGCATAAGAAATACATATAAAATATTGTAAACTTGAAAAATATCAATCTACGGGGATGAAGACTCACCGAAAATGCTTAAAATATTTCTCATAATAGTTTTAGTGACGAAAATCTATCAAATTTTTATATAATTAATAGAATAAACACCAAATAAAGTCTTTATTTGCATTTTTAGGCAAAAATGTTTAAAAGAAAGAGTGTTTTCTTATAAAAGTTTGTTATAGAATATATGCTATGGTTTTTTAATACAATTTAAACAATATTTTTTTAGTGCAAAATTATTATTTATTATTTAATGCGTAATAAATATATATAAAATTGTATAAACTTAAGAAAATTTATTTTTACGGGTATGAATGCATTCTGAAAAAGCCCAAAATCATTCTTATAATAGTTTTAGTGACGAAAATGTATCAAATTTTTCTATAATTAATAGAATAATCACCAAATAAAGTCTTTATTTGCATTTTTAGGTAAAAATGTTTAAAAGAAAGGGTATTTTCTTATAAAAGTTTGTTATGGAATCATTTAGTTTTTATTAAAAATCAAAACCAATCTCGTCACCAAAGACTTTATAATAAATCTGAAAAACTGCAAAGGAGTAAGTTAAATATTTGATAAAGAAATGGATTTCCTAAGAGAATTGGTTTAAAAATTATGTTATTTATTAAAAATCAGAACCAATCTCGTTACTAAAAGTTATAATGAATTTTAAGCGTTTTCAAAGCTTTCGTCACCAATTTTAAGCCTTTAAGAGCTGCCAAAACTTATCCCACCTAGTGTAAGCATCGTATTTTTATACATATATCTATATATCCCGATGTGTGCAATGTTTGTTGCTTCTTGTTTCAATTCCTGGCTGTGCTGAAATGTGGACAAAATTTATAGCCGGCAATTTGGTTGCATGTCATTCCAGCGTTGCAACAAACGCGACGTGGCAATAATTAAAAGCGGAAATGCTCTGATAAATGGGCCCCGAAGAACAGCAAATAAAAATTGTGGAAGAAAAGGGGAATACGGCGATCTGGACTTGAATCCATCAAAGGCCGAGGGAAAATCAATTGCGGCGATAATTGATGGTGTTGGTCGTGCATCAAAATAGCACCTGGCCAAAAAGTCGATCACACAAATACAGGTAGCTGCCAACTGACCAACTGACCCCGGCTTAAAATAATAAAAAAAAAAAACAAACAATAAAAAACTGAGTTGGTTTCTGTTCTGTTTTGGGGCACGCGCGACTCATTTATCATAAACGAATGTTTTTTTTTTGTTGTTGGGGATCAGCGGAACGGACTGCCGACTTATTACTGCGGCGCTTAAATTGACATATTGGCAACGCCCTCATTAGCCACGCCCCCTTTACCTTTTATCCCGCTCCCCTCCCCAAACCCCTTTTTCTTCACCAAATTCTGGCCCGATTGGAAAGAGGTCACGGACCCAGGCCCAGAAGATCGCCAATGAGTCCAATCCGGCGATGATTTATGCAGATTTTATTACACAAAACACGGTTCAAAAATATTCTTACACTGGGAGAAATCACATAGTTAAAGTTTGAGTTTTAAGGGATTTTCAATCTGAAATATTTTTAAACAAATATTCAAAAAAATATTCAAACAAATACATTAAAAATTCATTATATACTAAAGTTTTAGTTTTAAAGATTTTTTTGATCTGAAATATTTATTAAAAAAAACAACAAACAAGCTGGCTTATAAAAAAATACAATTTATGAGATTTTTATAAGCTTAAAATAAAGTTTAAAACAATATCTAGCTTTAATAATTATTTAATAAAAACTTTGTTAAGTATCCATAATTATGAATTCTTTTTTAAATACTTTGTATTACTTTTAAAAAATTAAATAAAATTCCTAAATTATAATATCTGTTCTTAATTTAATCTAGAAATATATTTCTAGTGATAACCCTACTTTTCCCCCAGTGTAATAAAGAACCCCTACGGCGACATGAAGAACGATCCAGCGAGATGATCGTTTGAATCGAATCGCTGGGAATCGAATAAAATCGAATCGTATCGAATCGAAATGATTGAAACTTGTAGAAGAGGGATGGGTAGGGGATGGGAAATTAAACTAAACGGCAACACGATCCATAAAGATAATCTTTATATCAGTTTTTAGTCACAGTTACCAGTCTTTTGTCTTTTGTCTTCTGTCTTAGTTGGCCAAGAAAGTGCTTTGCAGATTTTATGACCCCGAAAGGGGGGGGGTCCATTCGGAGGGATCTCTGGACTTTCAATCCCGGGTCTACTATATTGGCGTTAACCATAAACTTTTAATTATACGCCATAAACCCAATGATGATGCTCTGGCACAGATGAAGCCATAAAATCCTAAACAAAATTGAGTTGTTGGCCAACATTCCCTCTGTTCTTGTTTTTTTTTGGATTTCTTTTATTTTTTTAAGCTTTTTTCTGTTGTTTTTTCTGTATTTTTTTGGATCGTTAAAGTTTCTTGGAGGTCGGCTGTCCAGAGACATCTTAAGAGCCATCAAAGTGGGAGTAATTGAAATCCAGCGATCTCCCGGGGAGAAGTCCTCTGAGGTAACCAAAACAATCAATAAATTGCTAAATGTTTAAATATTTTAAAAGCTTTTTAAGTTTTATACATAAAAAAAGGGTAAAAGTTACCTAAATATTAGGATTTTATTTAAAATTTTGCTAAAATATTGTTTTTTTTTCTTAGAACCAAAATTTATAGCAAAAATTTATAGCAAAAAGAGGAACTTATCACTTTCCGAATTCCTGAATTTATTCACTTGATTGATTTATTTTTTTGGATTTTTTTTTTATTTTTTTTAACCTAATGCGATTACAAACAAGCTCTTTTTTAAGACTAAATTGAAACAGTCCCGAAAAATTCAAGCGTTAAAACGGAGTTGAAGTTGAAAAAAATAAAAGAAAAAAAGATTCCGAAATATAAATAAAAGAATCAGGCAGGTGTGTGTGCTAAAAGGGTTAAGAAGAAGAACAAAGGTGGGTCTTCAGAAGACACTGAAAGAAATTAGTTAGTAGAAGAAGTTATAGAGGGTTTCAAGAATAAAAAATGTTGAATCCATAATAAGGTTTGGGAAATATTAAACGAGGAAATATTATTTTTTAAGCAATATTTAAGAGTCTTTCTTTCGATTTTCATGCTTCACTTCTAAATTTAATTTTTATTATTTATGGAACAAAGTTTTTCTTAAAGTGTATAAAGACAAAAGCTGGCTGTAGGATGCCGCCAAAGTCTCGTTATCATTTTAATCCGCAGTTGCCTGGAATGGCGGGGGCAAACGGGGGAAGACAGGCAGAAGGATTCCTTTGAATGAAACCCAAAACCCAGGCAGAAACCAGGCCTGATCCTGATCCTGATTCCGAGTCCGATTTTTGTTCGGTTCTGCCATCAAGCGTGAAAATACCGCGAAATTCCTTTTGTCTGGTTTTTAGTTTTCTGCTTCTCTTGTTTTTTTTGTTTGAATTTTCAAAGGTTTTGGCTTTTTAAGCCGGCAGCCAAATGTTGGAAATTATATAAAAAAAAATGTAAACAAAAAAAATATATGCGTTAACATGGCAACAATAATGTCCCGCCGCGACATTGAAATATTGTTATTATAAATTTTTATGACACTGTCCATTTGGCCCAGTCCAGTCCAGTCCAGTCGTGTGTATCTCCCAGATCATTTTTTATTTTTTATTATATATATTTTTTGTTGTTTTTTTATTTTTATGGGTGACAGGATTTAGCAATTAACAAGCGCCCATGATTTTCGTAATATTTCTTTTTGGCTTTGGACAGGGAAATGTCCTGCTTTGAGGGATTTTTAAGGGAAATGCTATAAAAAAAATTTATGGCAAGTAAATAAATTTTATAATATAAGAATTTCATAGATTTTAGAGAAATAGAAGTTATGTAGAATTTATAATAAAATTTTTATATATTTTTCTAATTTAAGGTTTTCTTGGAGAGTCTTGGAGTCTGATTTTCTCAAAAATATCCTTTAAAAAAAAACCCAAGAATATATTTAAAAAAACCAGTATTTTTTTTTAGACTTTTTCTATCCCCTCAAGGTGTGAAATTTTGAAATATTTAAGGCCATGGAGTGCTAATTGGAAATAAACAAAAAAAAAGTGTCGGAAAATGCGCAACCTCATAAAAATCAACACGGATTGGGAATCCAATCAGAGATTAAAAAGCCGCCCCGCAGAGACAACGCCCCCAGATTGTTTCCTGCTTCCTTCCTGGCAATGTCCTGTCATATCCTGCCGCTTCCTTCCCTTGGCACCCCTTGTCGCAAATGCAAAATTCAATTGCTTAGCCCTTTTGTCGGAGGAATTGACATAGAAATCCATTTGTCAGCCCCTTCAGATTAAAATCAAGGATTTAAAGTGTAATTTGATTCACGAGCAGGATGATGCAAGGACGAGAGAGAGGATGGGGGGTGGCATTAAGTGGAAGTGGAAGGGCGGGGCAGGGTGGCGGGGTGGAGTGATCAAAAGAGCAAAGCGTGACCCCAGAAAAAAAAATCACACACAGAGGGAGAGGGCAGGATCAGGACAAGAGGGTGTGGGGGTGGCCAGGACACAACAGCAATAAATGACAACAAACACACCCCTCCCGGAAGGTCAGAGAGGTAGAGGGGAGCCCCGCCCCCTTAACCAGCAGCCTCTGCTTCCGAAACGGAAGAGTGATTTTAACGCGACTCCTGCGGCAACAGGACAACACACAGCAGGGTGTCCTTCCACTGAGACAAAAAAGGACGATGAGAACCAAAATATTAAGAACAAAAAAAAAGTAAACTTAAACCATTTCGCTCCGTGTAGCATTTTGATTCTCTCGAGTGCTATTTTATGCTGAAGTGTGCCAGACGCCCTCCTGTCCTGGATTTGGTCCTGGATTTTCCATCCTGTCTGGTATTTCTGGTATCTGGTGACTGGTGGCAAGGATGCGACCACGACGGCGCCACCAACGCCGGCGTCGAGTGGATGGAATCCCCGAATGTGCTGTGCAACCGGTTGAGTCCATTAATCATTTTCTAATTTGTGGAATGCACAGGCTGGAGTGTGGGTGCGGGTTGCGGGTTGCTTTTGTCAAGAAGGGGCGAATCATCCCCTTCTTCTAAATGGAGTCCCCCCCTCAGGTTCGAGCCGGAAGGACACTGAAAATGAAATTTTCACATCTGTAATTTGTTAAGTGAGTTTGTTATTCCAACGAATTATTTCACTTTTATGGGTTAAGTGCTTTCTGAGTTACGACAGGGAACGTTCCTAATTCAGTTCGAGGTCCTTGGGGTTACCGAACAGGACTCCATCCGCGGCATTCCCAGACGGTTGACATTAATTAGTTGTCTGGGAATTGTCTTTCCCGGAATTGGAGTTCCGCTCGAGATGGGGGGCCGTTTTTTTATTGGGTTTTAATAAGGATAGTTTTTGAGGAGTCGATTGGAAACTTTCTATCAATTCGAAGGATATCGAAAGGACATCGCTAGACATCACTAGACATCGCTAGACATCATAATCACTGGTTAGCATCCTCCAATGGAGATGTCATCATCGATCACAACATTTGTTAGCTGCGTGGATGGAAATCAGACAACTGTAAACTAATGACATTTGTTCTGGGGTGTCCTGTAGCCCGAGTCCTTGTAGTCCTTGTAATTCCCAATGCCGTATCCGTTTACAAATGAGAGCCACCACCACCACCAGCAGGATAGTAGCAGCCATCCCAGAGGGTTGATCCCATTCAAATCCTTGCAATATCCTCTCCACTTCAACATCTCACATCTCGACTCTTGGAGTCATTTGTTTGTTTTCGAGTCCTGCGAGCTGCTTGTCCAAATATGCGGCAGCTTGTAACAATTACCAAATGACACCCTCGACAATCGCAAATGGCCATTGAGGCAGAGGACAAAGGACACAGGAGCACCCAGGACGAAGTACACGCGGAAAAAAAGCGATAAAGTGCGATTATTGTGTCTTTCTTTCGATAAAAAGGCGGGAAATGTCGATGTTAATGTTGATAAATGTCGATACATGTCGATACATGTCGATACATGTCGATACATGTCGATACATGTCGATAAATGTCGATAAATATCGATAGATGTCGATTAAAATCGATAAAAACTTCTTCTAAAATACAAACTCATCAAAGCCCCTAACGAGATCAACCTCTTGAGCATTTTTAACCCCGTCAAGGCTATACATCAGACACTGAAACTGCTTAAAACTCTACCCCCAAATTTCTCTCAGTGTAATTAACAAACACACAAGGGCTGGCTTAATGCTCTCACAACAAATGCGCAAAAAATAAAAGGACAGAATCCACTTGTCGCAAAATCAATGGCAATATTTTCACCATTAGGCTGTTGCGTTTCTGTTTCTGTTTGGTTTTTGTTCCCCGAAATGAAGTAATCAACCGAAATCGACTTAAAATTCCGTTTGAGGGCAAAATTTATGACCTGGAAGTGCTTTTGGGCTCGGGATGAGGTCTTCATGGGCTCTGCGATGGGGTTGAAGGTTTTAATGGAAAATACTGGGCTTGTATAGATGGATTCAAATCGTCTCTATATCTTAGTTGTTTCCTAATCGATTCATAAGTGAAATTTCTAAGAATATATTAAAAATATTGTTTTTATATTAATCCTTTAAGCATCTATTATTTCTTCTTTTATTTTTCCAAATTATTTTCCTTAAGCAGAATTTCCTCTAGAATATACCTCTAAAGTATAAGTATTAAGTAAATAAAACATAAATAAATTACAAATAGATTTTTAGCTTGAAGGGTTACCAGGTTTTTAATATTTCATATATATTTCCCAGTTATTTATGATTAAAAAAAAATGGTATTTTTTTTATGCAGATGAATAGTCCATTTAATGATTGAGAAAAAAGGAAGAAGCCGTAGCATTTACATTTTCGTACAAAAATTATGTTTATATTATAATTAACATAATTTAAGAAACTTAAAAAAAAAAAATTCCCCTCAACTCAACCTCCTTATATAGGCGCGAGTCCTGTTATTGGGAATTTTTTTAAAATTATGTTTTAAAGCTGCTAGGGTATAAAAACACACTGTTCTCTGTGTTTTCAATCGGAAAAGTGCTGATGAATCCGATTTAGATGTTTCAACTTTGAAGATAAATTTCAGAGAATTATGTCCTCTTCAGGTTGGCGGGTTCTTAGCTAATCCTTGTGCCATGTAGGACCAGATACGTTTTTTGAATAAAAGCTGAGACATATTCGGCAAAGCCATCGTTTCAGCAGTCATTTTTATCAACATTTTTGTGATAAAACTCTGTTAAAATTCGAGTTAATATTTTTTTATTTTTTTCCATAAAATCGTACCCCTATCTTGGAAAATTCTTAACAGATTTTAAAGCAATAAACATTATCTTAAATTATTTGTAGATCAAATTTCTAGCAATGTGCATAGAACGAAATACTAGATGAATATTTTAAAGAACTTTCCAAGACGCGACATCTTGCGAACAGTAACTCCTCCACCCACCGCCCCAGACAGCTGTCTGTAAGAAGCTTTCTCCTCCCGAAGAATACCCCCCAAAAAAGTAGAAATTATGAAAAACTGACGACATCTGCTGCATTTTCCGTATCTGTTTCGTCTTTGGGGAGGGGGAGGCGATGGGGAGAAGTCAATATGATTTGTGATTTACAACAGGTTTCAATTAACCAAAAGAATAACAGGCAGTTGCCACCACCCCCCACAATTTTGCATGTTTTGTGGGGGTAGAGAAATGGAGATGGGAGATGGGGATAGAGATGACATTGGGGATGGAGGAGCAGCTGAGAGGCGATGACAGGGACATAAATAATCGGCGGTTAAGTATCGTGTAATGCTAGACGAATAGTTTTCGGTTTTGTCTTCAAACTGTAACTGTAAATGGAGACGTCGCGCCACTCGCCACTCAGACCCCCACCCTGTGGGTAGCCTCCCTGGGGCAAACAGCCGCCTCCAATGTTGCACGCTGGTTGTTGCTTGTTGCAGTTGCAACTAATTGAGGACAAGGCGGCAACGCTGGCGGCATAAATTAGAAAATGCTCCGTTAAGTGGTTCGGAATCGGATCAAAAGTCGGGGGGATATACGATATATATATTCTAGATATATATTCCCATTCCTGATGGATTGTCAAATTCGTCTGCCTGTGTGGCGGCGACATTTTTCAATTAAAAAACGAACAAAAAAAAACGAGCGAAGGAAAAACTAAAAACACATTTTTCATTCAACAATTTTTGGCTTTCGCTTTGAATGTAATCTCTGGGCTCATTAAATCCAAATGGAATTTGTTTCGAAGACAAAAACTAAATCCGCTCATAAACATTGATTCCCCACCTTTGGCGCCCACTTCCCCTTTTTCTTCTCTTCTTCCCTTTTCCCCCTTTTGTGCCTCTTGCCTGCCCCATTTTGTTGCAACTTCAAACATAAATCAGATGAAGCTAACCCAAGGATTTGGCAGGCTTAAAACAACTTAATTCTCAACAGACACTGAGAGAAAATTAAGGTAATAAATAGGGTTTTTATTAAGAATTTTAAAAATAAATAAAAAAAATAGGTATTTTCTAAAAATTAAAGACTTTTCCTTAAATAGAATTTTAATTGGTTTAAAAAATACCTGCTATAAAATTAAGGAAGCTGGGAAATAATAAAAAATATAGCTCTACTTTCCTATAAAAAGTTTCTTTAAACCCTTTCTTAACTATCTGGAAAATGTTTTACTTTTCCCCGATTAATCCCTTTTCTTACAGTGTATTATTTTTGGGGCAAGTTCTAAGGGTCTACGGAGAGAGGGACTGGATGGGGAGTTCCAAAAATGAGCAGCGTGTGCCGGCGTAAACCTCGTAACGAATTCCGGCCAACGGCGGGAACAGAAATCTAATTTCAAGCACCAGAGAGCAGGCCAGCCAGCAGGTGGACCCTGGAAGGGGGTTCCCGGCAGATTCCTAGTGGGTTTCCCCATCTAGTTGGGACTCTCTGGGTCTCACTGGGTCTCTGGTCTGTCCTTTCCACTTGGCTAGCTTAACGATTCGAACTGCTGTCAGGGTTTCGCCAGGTCCTCCGCCACATCCCCTTTGTTGTCTATTCGATGTCTTAATGCCAAAACCACCCACCACCCAAAATTCGTAGCCCACCACCTTGGCCTTAGCTCCTGCCCCTTCATACAGTTGTAATCAAATGGATTTTCTTTCTATTTTTTTTTCCTATTTAGTTTTTGGCTCCTCCCCCGCCCTTTTATAGGACGGAAATAGACAGCGATTTATTAGGTTCTTTGTGTCTGATCTCTGGCGGTATTATCGGGGCTATATAGAAGACATAGGTGTCGGGCATTATTCATGGGGCTCCGGATCAAGGTCCATCCCCGTAGAAATCAACGCCCCAATATCCTATACATCAGGTGATCTTAGTGGGAAAAAGATTTATTATTTGAAAGGTTCTGATAGTTTTTTAAAGAAATATAATTCAAAGATGTCAAGGGTATAAAAAAAACCAATACCAGGTTCTCGAAGAAAACATAAGAAAAATTAAATAATTAAAATTCCTTTTTTATTTTAGTTTTTAAAACAAAATAAATCATTTTTCCCTGATTTTTAAAGTCATATATATTATATTTAATATTTAATATTTAGTTAACCACAAAATTTAAGAAAGAAACTAAAATATAAAGATTCTGTTCCCTCAAAAACATCCTTGCCATAAACCTCAATGGTGGGAACAGTTTTTATAGGAAAAACTAAAAAACCCAAGACACAAACATCGAATGGTTTGTGCATTGGCTAATTCGATTTAAAAATACGTTAACAAGAATTCTTTAAATTGAATTGGTAGCACTGGCTTGGGTATTTTTCTTCCCAGTTTCTGTCTCCGTTGGCTTGGATCCTTCATTCTGCATTTTTCGCATCTTTTTAAAAATTCCATGAGCTTTCACAGCGAAATTAATGACAACCAAAGAGACCCAAAGGCACATCAAATACATAATTATGGAAAATCCTTTTGAAATTTTGTCCACCGATTCCATTGAAGGGTTCAGCATATTGGATTAATTATCTAAATATGAAGGGAATTTAATAAAAATATAAAAACAATTTATTAAAAGAATACCAACCTTTTTTCCTGAGAAGCTCAAAGCAAACTGCGAACTTGCAAAACTTTTGCGATTTTATATTTTGTGGAAATTTGGCGACTTTGAAATTTAATGCGCAAAAAAACAACAGAGTTTTGTTTCAAATTTCAGATTAAAGATGAAATAGAAATCCGCTAAATCAACAGAATTTTTCTATATACAAAATAAGAGCTTTAAATTTTGTATAATTTAAGAAACAGTTTTTTTTTATGCTTCAGTATCCCCTAAATATTTTGATGTTGAAGGTACATCTGCCTGGACATATCCTTCGTGTTCCGTCTCCTCCGATTTCTCCATCATTAGCCTCTGAGCCAAAGAAGGTGGTTCTCTGTCGATTTTACTAAAGATCGGCGGCTTTTGACTCCTTTTGTACATCGAATAAAATTTAACAATCATTTCAATGACGGCAACGAAAACCAAAACGAACAAAAGGTTTCTAATGCGAATCAAATCATCCGAAATTTGAACCAAATTAGCATTTAAAACTTTGTTTCTAAAGCCTTCATCAATTTCAACATCCATTTTATTAAAAAAAAACTTTAAAATTAAACCCAAAACAATATAAAAACTTGACAAAAGCAACGCGTTGTTTGAAGTTTCGAATCAGACTGTTGGAATCATTCGGAAATTATTCTTAACAGAGCTTCGAATTTTAATTACACTGAAAAAAGCACAATGACTGGCATACATTTATTTACTTCGAAAATATACAATTTTTGTTTTAATATATAAGTCCTGATGAAAGATTTTACTTAATTTAAGTTTAGATTTATATAATTCATGTTTTATATATTACAAATTATTAATTTTTCTCTCTGTATAGCCAACAAGGAATCCAATTTCAACATATCCAGCCCTTGGTCAGCATTATAAACTTTTTTGTATAACAAAAATAATGGTAATAAAAAAATTACAAACTAATTTAAATCATAACATAGAACCCTTTTCTTAAATAAATAATCAGCATGTTTTTTGGTTAATTTTAATGTATAATCTACAGCATTTACTGTACTATTAAAATTTTCAATATCAAATATATAACTGGTCTCATAATTTTTATAACAATGCGATATTGTCTTCTGCTATTGATTTCTTGAACTTGACAAACATTGTCAAATCGTAGCTCAAAAGTACCTCAATCGGGAGATACTTTACATTTTGAATATCATGATTCTTTGCAATATGCAAAAGCGACGTACTTGCATTAACGTGGAACTATAATAGATATAAATAATCGTTTTATGTAATAGATTCGTTACATATTTGGGGACTAGCCTAGCCCAACGCGGGGCGTTTCAGTCTTCGTTAGCAGCCGAAAATTTTGGGACCAACCGAAAAACGTGCTTGTGTTACATTTAGAATTTCCAGAGGTCCTTGATAATAATGGCCCTATATAACAATGTTCTACTGGGATTTTGGGAAGATGACTTAATTGGTAAAATTCGGGATGTATTGTGTCTAGGAGTCGTGAATCAAAAACGCATGCGACTGCGCGTAGGCGGGCGCTTGGCCTCAACCTCGCTTGCAGTGGCGGTCTGAGTGCGCTTGCGTGGAGTCTGGATTCGGGTGAAGATATTCTGTTCTTCGCGCTTTGGGACTGAGGTGGAGGGCATCATTACGACCGGTTCGGCTGGGGGATTAGACTCCTGGCTACTGCTTGTGGGGTTCTCCTCGCGGTTGGTAGATGAACAAGATTGACTCGCCTCTTCTGGAGTTGCTTCTGATGCTGCTTGTTCCGTCTCCCGTTCCTCCTTCGCCTCCAGATTAGGCTTCTCCTTTTTCTCCCTCAGTGTGTCCTCCAGCCGGGAAAACTCATCATCACCCTCCTCCTCTTCCTCGTCAGCGCCAGCAGCAAACAATGTACGACGTACACTGCGAGTCCTGACCTGAGGCACTTCCTCGCCCTCGTCATCGGTCTGGGCATTAGCACGACGCGACGCACAGCCTCGCGGACGTCCATTGCCTAAAACCTCTCGCGCCGAGGGCGGCGGCGCCAGCGTAGAGCGATTCAGCTGTAGAGGATACTTCTCGTAGACTGCTAGACAGATTTCAATAGCACGACCATGGGACAGGAGCAGCGGAGTTGAACGATAGCCTAGGGTCAGATGCATGGGCACCAAGTCACCCAAATCGAGTCCGCCATAAAAGTGGCCATCGCGAAGACTCTCGAGGACGCCACATGCCTCTACGAAACTCAACTGATCCATGCAATGCCTGGAGGGACGCGGTGGAGTCACCAGCTGGTTGGGAAAGCGACTGGGCACCTCCTCGTCATCACTCTCGGCACGCAAGTGCAAGGTGGTGGCACGTTCCCGCTCCTTCTGTTCGTAAATGCGGCGGCGCATCACATCGAAGGACCGACTGAAGCGGTCCTTGAGTAGCAGCTCATGGCCCTGGGACACCAGCTGGGCTTCGTCGAATTTCTCATGCTGGAAGCGTCCCAGAAGCTGGGTCCGGACATAGCCCATGATGGCACTGGCGCCGCGCACGTTCCGTCCAAAGAAACTCAAAATGCAATCCTCGGCGAGCTCGGAGCGCACCGTTCCCGCGTCCATGGAGGTCACAAATTGGAGAACAATGTCTAGTGGCTTTACACCATCACGTGGAGTATCTAGTGGAGCAAAACATGGCTTACAAAAATCCGTTCCAGATGCCAAGAAAAACTCACCTTCAGCCGGTGGCGACGATAAATCGTCGAATTTTCCCGCTAGGAAGTCACTCATGTCGTCTGCTTGTTTTGTTTGAACACAGGAAGTATTTCACATGCGTTAAATTGTACAAAATAAATATCTACAAAACAGAGACTCTTGGCTATTTGTCTGATTGAAAACAAAGCCGATAACTGAATACGATAACTCCAAACGATTGAAGCGTCTCTAAAGGGTGTTGTGATCGGTGTGACCGTTTTTCAAAAGATCATTCGTAACCAGTGTGCAAACGATAGTTTTGTTCTTACTTTAAAATTTATTGTAAAAATTAAGTTATCTGATATAAGCTTTCTATTAAAATCCCTTAAAAAAGGTTTATAATTTAAAAGTAACATATATTCCACACTCTTTTATATTAAGTTTTTTATATATTCATTTTCAAAATTTAACTATATCATATTATTGTATTTTTTATTATTTACATGAACCACAACTGCTACATGTTTACAGATATAATTTTTCTTAAGCATTCACGCAAATAAATCCAATAAACAAAATTGTTCTTATTTTTAATAAAATTTCCAAGAACACCCCAACTAGACAAGGAGGACAATACATTTTTTAGCCAAGCAGACAAGGATATAAATAGAGTGTTGCCAGGTTAAATATTCCAAACTAAGCGATGTTAATTAGATCTGGAATTAACTGCAAATGTTAATAAACATATTATTTATTTTGTATATCTTTTCTTTTAAGTTTTTTAATAAACCTCAATGCCCCTTAAAAAAAATATCGCAAGGGAATTTATATCTTGCGCAGACATAGATTTTCTGGCATTAGTTTAACCGTTATATTATATAGTATAATATATAATATATAGTATAACAATATATTAACAATGACAATTAATAATATATATATTAATGCATAATACTTGGGTACCCTAAAAGAACGGAAAAAGCAATTGGTGTCGTTGATTTTGGGAAAGTTCTTTCCTGTTATCTGGTCACTCTGCGGCTTGTCCACATTCATCGCATCAGCTGCCAAATTCGCAAAGAATCTTTTACAAAATGTTCAAAAAGTACATATTCCGGGGGGATTGGCCCCAAGCCACTAGTTATTAGAGAAACTAATTAAGAATCACCCGTTCTCAGGTTCGAGGAGAAGGACAGCATCTCGTCCATTCAGCAGCTGAAGTCTTCGGTGCAGAAAGGCATCCGTGTAAAGCTCCTGGAGGCGTACCCAAAGCTGGAGACACACATTGACATGATCCTGCCCAAGAAGGACTCTTACCGCATCGCCAAGTGGTAAGAATGATGGCCTTGCCTAGGATATCTTTTTTTATAGAGTAATCCTTCCCAGCCATGACCATATCGAGATCTTGCTGAACGGAACCGGCGAGCAGGTGTTCTTCCGCCATCGCGACGGTCCCTGGATGCCCACCCTGCGCCTCCTGCACAAGTTCCCCTACTTTGTCACTATGCAGCAGGTGGACAAGGGCGCCATCCGCTTCGTCCTGAGCGGGGCGAACGTCATGTGCCCGGGACTCACCTCCCCTGGTGCTTGTATGACCCCGGCGGAGAAGAATACCGTGGTGGCGATCATGGCTGAGGGCAAGGATCATGCCTTGGCCATTGGCCTGCTTACTCTGTCCACGGAGGAGATGTAAGTGTCTCCCTATTGGGATTGGGATACAAAAAAATGCACAGTCATCCTTGATAGGAAATCTTATAGGACATTATTTGGTTTTATCTTAACTTATTTTTGTAATCCCTTTTAGCCTGGTGAAGAACAAGGGCATCGGCATCGAGACGTACCACTTCCTAAACGACGGTCTCTGGAAGTCGAAGCCCGTGAAATAGGAATTAGGAGACAGGAATCCTCACTTGCACTTTTTAGTCTTCAATGTCATGAGAGCAAAGAATGGTTTTTTGATATGCAACCTGAACCTTGTTTATTTTAATCCCTTAATTTTACTATGTCAGTTAAACTATTTAAATCAATGCGAAATATAATTATTGGCATTTAAAACTCGAACTCGAAAGTCGACCATTGTGCGGGAAGGACATCGCATGGCCTAAACCACCTGTGGAAATTGTCCAGGTAAAATGTTCTTTTCGATGTTTTTTTTTTGAAAATCCTTTGAAACCATTAACTGGACAAATGTCTTTGGCACATGGGGGTGTCCAGGACTTATAACTAGCCATTAGACTGTTAAAAAAAAACAAAGTTTTTAATAGCAATCATTTGTATTTATTGATTTATCGAGCCATCAATCAAATAAATCCTGCAGCTCCTAAGAGTACCAGGGCTGCATAATTTGTAAGGAAACTTGAAGGATGTCTCTTAGTTTAAAGTATTTTGTAAATATGGCAATGAAAACTATTAATTAGTTCTATTAATTAAGTTAGTAAGAAAAACCTTAATGTATATTCCATAGTAGCATAAAAAAATATGTAGATTTTTTATACAATATGTATATATTTTTTTTGAAATATGTTGGAATACATTGAATTTTTTGTTCAAATTTAAGATTAGTTTTACTAAAAAAAACTTTAAAGGTCCTTTCCTGCTGCAGCCCTGGCTTTTAAAGTTTCAGCTGTCGATAGACGGGAAAATCGAACAGCTGGCCGCGAGGCATGCGCATTCGCGCCTAACGGTACTTCGAAATGGAGAAAGTGCTTTCTTTCGCTTCGGCTGTTGCCACAGCATTTGTCGCATCCACAGCAAACGGCAACTGCAGCTCGCCGTCGCATTAAAACAAAGAAGGAAAAAAGGAAAACATCAAAAGCAAGAAAATACCACAAGTGGTGGCTCACTTTTGAGTGGCCGAAAGATTCTCAAAAGCCGAAAATTCGGATGCAAAATGGAAATGGTAAAAGGGGCTTTACGGAAAAGACTTTTTGGAAAGGATTTAAAGTGAAATATGGAGTGACATATGGAAACGGGGATTTGAAAAATCAGCGTTGCAGCAGCGCCTGCTGCACTGTGTGAGTGTGCGCCTGTTAATGTGCGAAAAGTTTTCAAGGAAAACGGATACACACTGTTTGAACTTTCGAAGGTGCACAATTGCAATGGCAAAAAGTTTCAAAAGTGCAAAAGTGACGTGACGCCAATACATACAAATGTTTGGATGTATGTGTATATACAACGGGACTTCCTGGCTTGTGCGTGTACGATAGTGTTTGTGTGTGAGTGTGTGTGGGTGAGATTACATATGGCGGTAACATAAACACCGTTTGCCAAACGCATATGTTACTGTTTTACCATTTTACCGTTTTGGTGTGTTGCTTTTTGGTTGATTTTTTTTATTGATTTTACTCCCATTTTTCGTTTGGCTCCTGCAGGCGGCAGCAACTTTGGCGCTAATTGAGTTGTTGTTGTTACCGATGGCGTGCCAAGGCGCTACAACAAATCCCACAAACGTTTGAGGCAGCTACAAAAGTAACGGGCTCCACCACAACCACAAGCGAACAATTTTGGCGAGCAACAGACGCCCCCGCACGCACACACCACGCGCTCTCTTGTAAGGAGGAGAGAAGGAGAGAGAAAGCGGGCGCAAGGAGCCTGCAATATGGAAGACCTATTCCTGCTAATCATCAAGGAGTCGACGGGCACCAAGCACAATGCGCTGCGGCAAACGGCGCAAATAGCTTACGGTAAAAATATCCTTACATATGGTAGAGGAAAAATGGCGACCCAGGAAATAAAGAACTTTAAAGTTTATTTTTAAAGCCTTTTTATGTTGTTCAAGGATAACCGGTTTTAAATTATTTTGTCGGTTCACAGACAGAAAGAGTCAGAAAGTCAGGGAAAGCATGAGAAGAACGCACATTGAGAGCATGCAAGAACGCAATTTCCTTCCTTCCTTCCTTTTCTCATTTCTCTGTTGTTGTTGTCGTTGCTTTCGCCAATGTTTGTTGTTTACCGTTAGTTGATATTTCCTTTGTGAGGATACCCTACACATTCTTGAGCAGAGTACATAGGCTTAAACAACAAACTAAAACAACTTAAAATATATAAAAATAAAACATATTATTTTTATTTATAATAATTATAAATATTTATAAAAGCTTTAAAAAAAATTTGACAAAAAAGATAAATATGTATTATGTATTGTTTCTCCCATTTTACTTTCTTTTATCCTTCAGCTTATATTTCTACTTTATCTTCGTTTTTCGGACTTAATATAGATTATGCAAATGTCCATAATCTTGTATTCAATGTAGGGCATACCAACTCCCACATAACTTAATCCCCTCTTTGTGTTCTTTTGATTTTTGCTGCAGAAAAGTAGGCAACGATTTGTGGCATTCCCTGCACTGAAAAAATAATCGCGGAACTTCCTCAAAGAATCCTTGAATGGGGCTTTATTTATTATTTTATTTCCCTTTCGCTTTATCTGACCAGATTTTATAGCCAATTCCTTCTTGGTTAATTGTTTTCCCATGCGATAACCGTTAATCGTCGCTAATTCCTGTCCATTTTCTTCTTCCAGATAAGCTTTACCGCCAGCATGGCATCCACCGGGATCCCTCCCACGAGCTGCGCTCCGTCTGCTTCACCGCCCTGCAGATGGCGCTGGACACCAAGCGGCCCAAGTTCATCACGATGGGACTGAACGGCCTCCATGTAAGTTGTCCATTCCGGATACGGATACGGCGATTATCGAAGTGGTGCAGGGGTATAGGGGGAATGGAGCCGTAACAATGGCTTGACGACAACCACGGGCACACACATTTTCCGGCCGGAACTTCCGGCGCACAAAGCGGATTTATCATTCCATGTGCATACGCTGGACAAAGGAAACGGGCACGGATATTAGGGTGGCCCAGCAGACATACTTTTTAAGGATTTTTGTTTTAAAATTAATAATTTAATTTTTAAACTTTATAATTTATACAAAAAGCAGGTTCGAGTTTGAGTTTTTAATGCACTTTATGATTGTTTAAAAGCTTTGAAAGTGCCACCCTAACCCCATGGTCATATAGAATTTACGATGTGGAAGGATGTGGATGTGGCATATGGCGATATGGCGATATGGGGCATTGGGGATTGGGTGGAGTCGGCTAATTGACGGGAATCCCCTGAGACGGAAGTGACTTTTGTTTATGAGTGGTTAACAATATGGCAATCAATAATTCGTTCCTTATTCCATCCGGTATTATTCACCAGGGACCCCCAGGTCTCCCCAATGCTCTTTGTTTATGACCCAAAAAAAGAGGAGATACATCCTATAGATTGATGCTTTGATTTCTTTGTTCTTCATTGAAGGGACAGGGATTCCCCTGGAGAGCTTTCTCCCTTTTCTATTGACTTTTGTTCAACTTTTATGTTTAATTATTTATTAATGATTTTATTTCTGACGGGAAACTTTTCAAATTAATGTATTTTTAGCGCGTGATCAAGGATGAGCGCTTCTACATTGGCCTGGAGCCGGAGGACGACTCGGTCTGGCTGCCCTCCCAGCTGCTGCGTGCCACCAATGGGATCCTGCCGTCGACAAGCAGCGAGGACACGGTGGTGAATGTCCTGCGCCTCTTCCTGGCCATGGCCTGCTCCCCGGCCTGCACCCTGAACGGACGCCTGCTCATCGAAATCCTGTCCAGGTGCGGCGAGTGCTGGGAGATGGGCTCCAGGGCCACCAAGGCTGCCTCCCTGGCAGCTGCCTCCCAGTGCCTGCGCACCTTCTGCGCCTTCCTGATCGAGGAGGCCGAGGAGGTGAAGAAGACCGCCCCCGCCGGCCTGATGACCCAGACCCAGGCCTCCGCCGTCTACAACGAGGTCATACCGGTGATGCAGTGGCTCTGCAGTCGCCTCGTGGAGCCCAACGTGAACACATCGCCCAATAAGAAGTGCGAGAACCCCAGCTCCCTGTACCTAACCGAGTGCATCCTCACTCTGAGTTCAGCCTTGCCGCGCAATGTCCATGCCAATCCCCACTTTACTTCCTTCCTCTGGCAGAAATTCTGTCCCACACTGGCTGCGGCTCTGGGATCCCCCGGGAGGATTAATCTGGACAAGAAGTTCACCTACAAGTGAGTTTTTGAATAAAAAGAAGAATCCTTTTGATGTCTAATGTCCTGATCTTCCAGGGACGCTCTGCACATGATCGAGAACGAGGCACGTGGCTTCTTCACGGGTCCTGGCCTGGATGGTCCTCAGGCTCGTTGCGTTTATCTCACGGCCATCCAGCTGCTAAGGATTGCCGGCGCTCACGGCTCACTGCGTCCCATGCTGGAGGCCCTCTTCCACCGGATGCTCCTTCTGCCGGCGCCACAGAATCGCACCGAACCGTTGCGCTGCGTGCGCGAGATCTTCAAGAGTCCGGAGCGACTCATCGACCTGGCGGTTATCCTCTATGTGGACAAGAACACAGCCCAAGGATGCAGCGATGAAATGGCTCTTTTCCGACTGTGAGTGGTTTTTTCTTATACTTTTTTGAAATTCCTAAAGCAAAGGATCGTCTCTCCTAAAGCTTGGTGGACGCCATGGAGGAGTGTGCCTATGGAGCTGGAGGAGTGGGCAGCGCCACGGAGGCTAGCCTGCAGGCCAGTGTGGAGTGCATGGTGGCTCTGCTGGACAGTCTGCAGGTCCTTTGCACTGGAGAGCTGACCGAATCGATGATCAGCGACCAGATCGTCCAGGTGGTCAACGGACGGCACGAGCTGCTCAAGGATGCGGACTACTCCGGGCCGCTGACCTACCAGAGCATGGCCCGGCTGCCGGCCCCGTACCGGGATGCTATCGTAGAGTTCCGGCAGAACGTGTTTGAGACATCGTCGGGATCGGAGAGCGAGGGCGAACCGCAGCACGAGCAGGATGCGGCCTCCAATGGATCAGGCGACACCGAAGGACCAGAAGACGACGAGCCGAGCAGCTCCAGCGACGAGACGTCACGCGTGGAGAACCGATGGCCGTACTCCCACCTGGAGGCCCCGGTGATGCCCATCCGGACGGACAGCGACAACGATCGCCAGCATGCCCGGGACTTTGCCCGAGCCTTGCGCCAGGATCTGGTCCCGAAACTGCTGCGGCTCCGGAGCTGCGTCGAGATCGACGAGGCCATGCAGGAGTTCGCCTCTGCGGTGTGCCAGGAGAACAGCATGAACTTCTCGGACTTTGACTACAACTTGACGGCCATCAATGCCGATGGCATCTACTTGGCCATTTACTCCTCCCTGCTGCTCAGCCTGCAGCTGATGCGGGCGGGCTACTACGAGCAGGTGGCCGCGGGCATCGCCCACAAGGACATCCTGGTTCCGATGTCGGAGCAGCAGTTCGTGACATCCGTGCAGAACACTGGCGTCCTGGTCTACCTTTCCTCGCCGTGGCTGTGCGAGCTCTACCAATCCGTGACCGTGTGCAATGTCCTGGAGGCCATGTCGCGCCAGCAGGTGGACGGGATGGGGCCACGTTGCGCCCTGGTTGATATGCTGTGCGATGCCGGCGGCTTGGGCTCCACCCAAATGCTGTCCGAGTGGCAGCGCCTCCAGACGGCCACCGTCAAGCACAAGGAGGAGGAGCAGCAGCACGACAAGCGCCGGGAGGCCGCCAAGAAACTGTGCCGCCGCCTGCTCACCTGTTGCTGGGACTCGATGGTCATTGTGCTCAGCTCGGGCCTGGGCGATCTCCAGACCAGCTCCGCCTCCAACAAGCTGGTGGCGCTCTCCAAACGCACACTCCGGGTGAAGGCCAAGGCCAACAAGTCCAACGGAGAAGCGCTCTATGCCATGTGTCTCGATGGACTCCACTCGGTGAGGAGAAATTTCCTTTTTGATTAATAAATATTTTATTAATTGATATTATTTTATGCTTTAGGCGGCCACGTTGAGCAACAATCTGAACCTGCAACACCTGGCTGGAAAGATCCTGAACCTACTGGCCTCCAATGTTTGCCAGACCACCGGGCCCCGCATCTCCGCCAGCCAGGCCATGTCCATGGACGTCGTCCTCACCGGCGGCCTCAATCTGGGCAGCTACAGTGCCGACTGCTGGCCCAGCATCTTCGCCGTGTGCCGCCATGTCAGCCAGCTGGAGCACGAGATCTTCAGCATGCAGAACCCATCCATATCCGGATCCTCGCCGGGAAGCAGTCGCCGCGACTTGGAGACTGGCGAAAAGCTGAGCAATGGCAATGCTCAGGACAAGCTCAATCTATCCTCCATACCCATAGATGATGATGAGACATGGTTTGGATTTATAGATTTTGAAACAATATCGAATAAATTTTAATATTTTGTTTCTCAAAAACAGCGTGGATGTGTACAGCTTCCTGCAGGCTCCGATGCAGAGTCCCAACACGAACATCACCTCCATCCTGAAGGTCTACTCGGGCACCAATGAGACGGTCCTTCTCAGCCAGAGCGACACCTCCAAGGTGCTCTGTGCTCTGTCGCACCAGGCCGAGAATCTTTTTGGCGACGCCGCCGAACGCCTCAGCCTGCCCTCGTTGTGTCAGTTCCTGAAACATCTGTGCCGCGCCTCGCGGGAGCAGCTCTACAAAAGCCAGGTGGCCCGCAAGGGCAGCCGGATCTGGTGGCCCAGCAAGGGCTGGAAGAAGCTGGACTCGCTGCCCATGTCCCTGCTCCTGCACAGGATTGGCGACGTGACTCTCAAGGTTTTCCGCAGCTCCCGGCCGCTGCTGCACGTGCTCAAGGTCTGGGCCATCACCGGACCGCATCTCATGGATGTGAGTACAAACTGGGGTCTGTGGCAGATCAAGTAGGGAAGGTATAATCCTATTAAGATTAAGATTAAGAGAAGGACAAGATAGATCTCGGAGTTTCCTTTAATCCTGGTGCTTTATTTCCTTTACTCATAATTGGTTTTTCGTTTCCTGCAGGCTGCTTGCCATCGGGACCGGATGATCTCGAAGCGGGCTATTGAATATATCCACGACATCATCACGGCTCTCCTGGTGGAGCAGTCGGAGCTGCCGTATTTCCACTTCAACGAGGCGCTCCTCAAACCGTTCGAAAACCTCCTCAGCATGGACACGGACGTGGATGTGCAGGACCAGATCGTGGCCTGCCTGTACGAGGTGGTGGAGGCACATCGCACAGAAATCCGATCCGGCTGGCGGCCCCTGTTCGGGACCTTGAGGAATGCCCGCAGCCGAATGCTGAACATGAGCAACATCATCGACATTTTCCGGGTCTTCCTCGATTCGGATAATACTTTGGTGTTCGCCAATGCCGGACTGGATTGTATCCTGTGTTTGCTCTCGTATCTGGAGATCTCGGGCGGAGGGAACAACAACAACAACAGTAGCTCCTGCTCGGGAGGAAGCGGTGGATCCGGATCGAATCAGCAGGAGGAGGACAATACGTTCCGGCCAACGGATTTCCTGCACGAGACGTTGCGGTTCCTGGAGCGGTGTTCTAGTATTCTGGGCTTCATGCACAGCATGCCCAAGTGCCCCAACTTCCATTCGACGTACAAGATCAAGGGCATATCCTACACGCACATAATCGACGCCAATATCCCGAGTTCCATGGAGAACTTTACGTACTTTGGGAACGATTACCTCCAGACGAGGAACGAGCAGTACATGATCTCGTATCGATCCCTGCACATCGACAAGGACACCATTGTGAAGATCGACGAGATGGACAAGCCGTCGGGGGTGTTGAAGGTGTGGTTCCTGCTGCTGGACGGCCTCACCAACTCCCTGATCGTCTGCCCCTACTCCCACCAGGCGCCCATCCTGCAGACGATCTTCAAGCTGTTCAAGAACCTCCTGGCCAGTCCGGGCATCGATTTCGGCTTCTATTGCATCAACCACCTGCTGGTGCCCATGATCCAGGACTGGCTGAGGTACATCAACAAAACGGGCGCCTCCTGGCAGCTGGTGGAGAAGAACTTCAAGCACTGCTGCTGCATGACCACGGACCTGGTGGTGGAGTTCATCGAGAAGTCCGTGCCGGAGCAGCGTCGCTTGGGTGCCGGAACCAAGACGCGTTTAGCACAGATCGTCCATCCGGCGGACAACCTGCTGTACTCCAAGCTGAAGTTCGTCACGGAGAGGATTGAGAGGGAGCAGCATCACCTGCAAAATGGCCAGGAACCGGTCTATGGACAGCAGCAGTACGACAGCAGCTCCAGCTCGGCCAGTTCCGAGGAACAGCAAAAGGCCGGAGCAGGAGTCGGAGGCGCTCCCAATCTCATGGAGTCGCCCACCAAGATATCGGGTTCGGCCACGCTGGCGCTCAAGCAGCTGCTCCTCGTCCTGATCGAGTGCGCCGCCCAGTCGCAGGAGGCGATCGCCAGGATCTCGGTGTCCTGCCTCAAGCACGTCATCCTCTCCACGGGCATGCTCTTCAACGAGTCCCAGTGGATGATAGCCTGCTCGGCCATCCACAGGGCCTGCACCGTGACCATCGCTCCACTGCGCCAGCTCTCCTTCGCCTTCCACGAGAAGTCCAACAGCTTCTACGGGGACTGTGCCAACGTCAAGGTGGCGGCCCGCCGTGACAGCACCCTGGAGGAGCTATCCAGGATCTATGCTCTGGCCCAGCAGGTCTTCTTATCGGACAACCAGCGGGAACCGGGCCAGGGACAAGGTCAGAGCCAGACCGGCTCCACGCCCAGCGGCTCGTGCAAGTTGTCGGACGACAGGAGCTACTCCTTCCTCCTGTATCCCCTCAACAATGGCTTCAACTCGAACCTGGACAACTTCGTGATACGGATTCCGTTCAAGAACCTGGTGGTGGGCCTCCTGGCCAACCAGATGCTGCTCCAACTGGTGGCCAAGCTGCTGCTGTCGCGCCTGAAGTGCGTGCCCCAGGCGGTGTCCACCTGCATATTCGACAACTACGCCTCCTCCGCCTCGGTGCCAAGCCACGACTACGACCTGGACTTTCGCTCCAAGGAGATCCTGCTGCGCTGCGTCAAACAGTACTTGATGTCCGCCCTGGAGTTTGACTCGCGTCCCGGCCTAAAGTTCCTCATGCAGAAGGTCTCCAACATCGAGTACGCCGCCAATCTGTACAAGCAGATGACCTCCTCCTGGATGATCTACTACATTGCCCTGGTGGACTCGCATCTGAACGACATTGTGGTCTACAACCTGGGGCCGGAGGACCTCAACTTTATCCTGGAATCCTGCTCGCGCCTGAACACCACCACGGTGAAGAAGAAGGAGAACTTTGTGAGGTATCTGTTCTGCCTGCAGGATGCCTGGAACCTGGTCTGCGAGCTCTATCTCAGCAACTCCGCTTTGCACGACATTGAGACGGGATCCTCCGGAAAACTGCGCCAGAAGCCGCCGCCCCTGCAGCCTCATCTCCACAAGCCCATGTGCATCTCCTTGAACGGTAACGGGGATGCCGAGATGACCGATTCGGGCTCTGGATCCGGCTCGGGCAGCAATCCCTCGCCCAGCAAGTGCGTCCAGCTGCAGGAGGAGGAGAACATAACCATGACGACCCTGATCAGCGAGTTCCAGCCGAAGTGTCGGAGCAATCCGTTCGACACCAATCGCCAGGCCAAGTCCTCGGAGGCCGAGTCCATTTCCCCGGAAATCGAACAGCAGCGGGCCAGCAGTATCCTGAAGGACTCCAACTACAAGAGGGCCGCCCTGGCCCAGCTGGTGGTGGCCTCCATGGAGCTGCTTCGCTCTCTCCCGGCCGAGGCCGAGGAGAACCTCAAGCTGCTGATGACGCCGACCATACGGGAGGCGTTCCGACTTGTCCAGCTGCAGGGCAATGAGTTGAAGGTCAACCAGTTTTAGGCCATGCTTGTTGAGTTTTATTTTGATCTGTAGGCGCAGCCCCTGCCCCTACCAAGGATTCCATGACTCCCTAATCCTTTCCTAATCCGTTCCTGGTCCGGGTCTTGGGCCTGGTCCTGTTCCAAGTTCCTTTCCCTAGCTCCTAGTTCTCCCTCCTGAATACCCTGATTTGGCCAATTTAAAGCTACGTCTGCATATCATGCTCTCTCTGTCTCACCAACTCTATCCGTCTCTCTCACAGTCAGTTGGGACTCCATCTGGACACAAGTCAGTGTGGCAAATGGGAATTATTCCGTAATTTATAGACTTTGAAACTTTAGATTTCTATATATTTGATTCTTAAACAGATTTTTAACATAACAAGAAGGTTTCTATAAAAAAATCAACATATATCCTTTTTCTTGCAATATACAACATATCCAAAGATCTCATATTTATAAAAAAAAAACGAAATATTTCTTATCCATTTAAAGTGAAAAGCTTAAAGATTCTTCTTATAATTGTAAATAACCAAACGTAGAAGTTATATTTAAAGGCGAATTCTATTAGAAATATGTTATAAATGTTCTTCGATATACACAAAATATTTAAAATAAGCAACTCATAAGCGACGTTGGCCACACTGATCCTGTCATGGCGTCCCATCCGCTGTCTCTCTCTGGCCCGCAGTCCCCAGCACAGCAGGCAAAACCATTTCAAAGTAAAAGCTCAACATGCCAGCACAAAAAGCAAAAACTATCGAAAGTACAACAATGTCAAGGCAAGGATATTTTTTTTTTTTTGATTGAAACAAAGTCCTTTGCCGTTAAAGGAGAAGAAATTGAAGTAGAAGACGAAGACGAAGACGAAGCAGTTGCATCAGCAGCGTAGACAACGTAGTCCTGTACATTAAATTTAGTCAAGACTTTCTCACACTCTTAGCCCGCTCCTCGATCCAGCACCGCCTCCTAAACCCAGCTCCTGTCCAGCTCCAGCTCCTGCTCCTTCGACCCTTTCCTTTACCCTTTAGAGCACTTTTCGATTTCGAATATTGTAAAGATATTTATCAAGCAAGCACCAGACCCTAAATCTAAACAAAAATTCCACTAAATTTATATATATATATATATTTATATATTAAGAATGTAAACCTATGTAAACTTATAGCGAATGTTAACTAACACAAAATCAGTGCCGCCCATTAATCCACGATTACCACCATTAAAGATTAGCATATACACACCCACACACACAATCACACTCACACACTAACAAACACCCACACTAATACAAAACACATAAAGCCTATATACTAAAAGATATGTGTGTCCAAGTAGTCCCGCGCTGCCTTTAACAAAAAAAATACTTGCATACTCTTGTACCAGTGTGCGTACCTAAAAAAAAAATCAACAACAAAAATATTAAAAACTACATAAAAAAAACTAATTCTAGCCACCTTGCTGCACTCCAGAGAAGCTTATTAGACCTTATCATTTTCCAAGACACACATGGGTATCCTGAATACCCGAAAAATTTTCACCCGCGCTCTGCTAATAGCGATACCGATACCTAAAATCTTCAGACAGCTATATATATATATTATAACGCCTCTATATACATACAATATATATAAAGAAAAAAGAAAAGAAAAAAAAAAGATCTAAAGAGATATATATATATACATAAATGTACTTATATGTATTATAGTTGCCACTTGGGTATAAATATGGACTCGATGTTGTAAATGTCTAACAAGGAAACATTTTTATATGTAACATGTAACATGTAACATGAATGAGAATAAACGATTCCACAACGCTTTCGCAACTTTACTAAAACAACTAAAAAATAAAGTGTATTTTATTTTGAAAGGAGACTCTCAGGTGGCCACACTTCCGGTTCAAAAAAGATGCCAGATCAACCGAGAAGAAAAGTGTTACCAAAGGCGAATGTGAAGCACGTATTGTTTTCCTTTTTTATGTTTTGATTTATAATTTATTTATACTATTTTATGTTTCAATTTTAGTTTGTTTTATGGATTCCGGTTCAATGGAGATGCCAGATCAGTCAAAATATAAAAGTGTTACCAAAAGCGAATATGAAACAAGGGAATAAGTAAGGTTTTCCTTGTTATGTTTTGATTTATTATTTATTTATACTATTTTATGTTTTATGTTTTATTTTTAGTTTATTTTATGGATTGGAGAGCCAGTGTGGCCATTCCTGGATCTCATTGTAGAGTGTGAGTCCAGGACTTTGGGTGCTGATCACTTGGGAGCCTGCCAAAAGGGCGTAATCCTCGGTGAGTTCTCCCTGTTTTACCCCACAACTGAGGAGGCTTTTACAAGCTTGTAGAGCCGCTGGTGTGGGGAGTTTATCTGGAAGGGAATGGCAACGAATTATTTGTTTTTTTTAGCTTTAATTTAAGGTAGAACTCACCCACAAAGTTACCGATAAAAGCTATTCCAGTGCCATTGTTATTGTAACCGTAGGTATGGGCACCTCTGAGACCCCAACCAGTTCCTTCATAGACTACCCCATCGCTACCTATTAAGAAGCTTAAGGATACGATTCTGTAAGGAACTCCTCTAGATATTTTGTATATAATTTCCAATACTTACTTGTAACTAATATCATTGTAGTCCAGTTCGTTCTGATGCCAAGCCTGCATGTTTTGGAGTATCTCGGCGCACTGGAGCAGTCCGTTGCACTCCGAGGTGACCGTGTGATGGATGACCACATACCGGATGGGTCTCACCTGGTAATGGAGGCCCAGACTTGGCTTTCCGCCCCATTGGCGCTTCAACTTGATGGTGGGACACTCATCCGAGGGACGACGTCGCGGCTTTCCAGCACTGACCGCCAGAATCAAGACGAGAACGCAACTCAGATGTCTGACAAACATGATGTTCTCCGATCTACTGAATGCCTCCGAGGCTTATCTCTCGGATTTATCAGCAGCTGTTCCAAGCCGAGCTTACGATCCAAGGGGAACTCCCCCGACATCATTCGATTCATTTCTTTCCAATCTCAAAGCAAACAAAAGCTACAAAAACAGGTTGAGCTTCGCTCTGGACTGGCATTTCCGATTCGATGAAGAGCTTGCTGGGGAGTACATAATAAATTGGATTTTATATTTAAATCAGAATTAGTTTTCAGAAAAAGACTGTTTACATATCACCTCAAGATTAAAAGTCAAGTGATTAATTTTATTACGAAAAAAAAGAACAGAGATTATCAGGAAGATAAGTCATATTATAATCTATGACTGGAACATTTTTCTAATTAAATCTTTTATTATTTTAAACTATTAATATTTTTTTGATAGAGAATACAGATGTCCTCCTGGTAATAACACCTGTGCTAGGAATGGCTAGGTGGAATCCGAGGAAGAGGAGGGTTGGCCGTCGTCGGGTGCAAAAGGGTGCCCAAAAAGCATTGTCGATTAGACGCTTGAATGATTGCCCTAAAGTACTGGATAGCCTGGCTGGCATACAAATTACATGGAACCCCCTGGAACCCCTGGAGGGGGTGCCCCTCCTGAACTCTGTCAACCCCTGAACCCTGTCAGCGCAAAATTGGCTAACGGACGGGCCAACGGGCCAACCGGCAGGCGCACATGTTCGATTATATGGCCAGAAGGAGCGACCAAGTGGAACCACCGGCACATGACCTGCCAGGTACCCAGTACCTAGTACCTGTGTACCTTTAACAGTGATGGGGGTTTACTTTTGGGTACTTTCAGATATTTTTTGAACAGTTTTTTTGGTACCTTTTATATCGCTTTTTGAGGGATATATTTCAAGTACCTAAAAACATACAGTTTGTGTTCTGGTAGTTAAAATAATATAGTTATTGATAATATTTAATAATAAAGTTAATAACAATATTAATAATTTCTAGACAAATGTTTTTAAAAATAGATTTTCTTTGTATTTTATTAATCATATTATTTATAACTTTATAACTTTATAATTAATTACATTAGGAATTTCTGGACTAAAGCTTTTTTAGGTAAATTTTCTTTGATTTTCATTATTCATTTATTATTTTATTACTTTTTAGATAATTTGTAAATGATTTTTATTATTATTTATTACTTTTATTATTTATTACTATTATTACTATACCATTACTATATTCATACTTTTTATTTTTATGTACTTAGATATTGGATGAATGTAGAGATTAGATTTTGTTCTTTAGGCTTACAAATATTATATTATTTATCCCTTAAATGTTATTCATTTAAAATATTTTAATATTCTTTGTATTTTGTTTTGTGTTGTTTATATAAAATAACTTTAAATAATATTCTTGAGTACTTTTATTGTATATAAAGTGTTTTCTTTTGTTATTTAATTGTATCTTAGAATTAATATTAGAAGGTAATTAATATAATTGGTAATAAATAAATAGGTAAATAAATAAATAGGTAATAATAAAATATAATTGCCAAAGCAAATAAGGCCTTTAGGCAGATATAAAGTTTTATTCTATTTTTTTAAATGCCATAAACTGTTTATGGGATTGACATTTTTTTAAATATTTATATAGTTAATTTTTATATATAATATATAAGATTATTGTTTAAATAAGTAGGTTTTTTTTTCTGTCAAATCTCACTTAGTTTCTATGTATGGGTAGTAGCTCTTAAATATTAAAAATCTATAAAGCCATTGAAGCCTTAAAGACTCAGTTAAAAAATTCGATTTTCTTTAACACATTTTTAAAAAATCTTTTTATGAATAAATAAAATTTAAAAATTCTAAAATGTAATATTTTTCTTTTTATTTAAAAAAATCTCCCTTATAATTTATTTCTATAACTTCATGAAGAACCTTAATTTTTGGCATCACTCTTGGTAATAAAGTGGGCTAAAAGCAGGCAAGTGTGGGGGAGGCTCTTGGCGGATATTCTCTCCACCGATTCCGCGGCTCTATGTGCTTCAATGCACATGGAAATGGAATCGAATCGAATCGAAACGAAACGAAACGAATATATGTAGAATATAGAATATATAGAATATATAGAATATAGAATGGAATGGAAGAAAATACCATAGAGGGATGGACGAGGCGCAGGCGCAGGTCACCTGAAAGAGCTCAGAGCTCAGCTGGTTCCCTGCTGGTGACCCGGGACGGGGGTAACCCGAAGACCCGAAGGGCCCCGATGTTACCAAAAGTACTTCCAAGTGAGTTCCTTACCAAAACCATATTGGCATTCCGTGTCCAGTTGCCTCGCGAGCAGGTTGGGTTTTATTCAAAAAAAAAAGAAAACAAACAAAAAACTAAGCTTAACCTCCTCTAAAAAATAGTTTTCAATTTTTTTCCCGTGAAGTGCCTTTAAAAAAACAATCATCTCTTAAAAATAAAAAATAAAATATTTTGTGTGCAAGTGAGAGATCAGAGAAGAGAGAGAGAGATAGAACCATGATTGTCAATATGCCACCCGTTGGTGGATCCACGGCGGCAAGTCCCCAAAATAATAATAATAATAATAATAATAACAATAATAATAATAATAATAATACCGCAAATAATAATACCACCAATGGCTATAATTTCTTGAAACGGAAGTACGTGGAACAGGAGCTGAGCCTGTGCCAGGACTTCGAGTCCTTGGATGCCTCGAATCCGTGGAAGAAGCGCCACTTGGATGCCTACGATGCGGGGGAGTTGCAGTTCCACTTGCACATGGATCAGCCGGTGGCTGTGAAGGATTCAGATCCTGCCGCTCCGGCCACAGGATCCAGTTTCATCAACGATCTCTTCGCCTATGACTCCACACTGCTGGTGCCCACTCCGGCGCCCACGGCCCACTACTCCACGCACTGCCCGCCGTCGGCGGTGGGCGGTGATGGCGGTGCCGGAGTCGGGGGCGGGGCAGGAGGTCCTTTGGAGGACAATGGCGGCTGGCAGGCCGGGGAGCTGCTGGAGCTGGATCATCGCTACAACTCCGGGCTGCAGGCGGAGCTGGGTCAGCTGGACGTCACACTACCGCCTCCTCCTCCCTCACAACAACAACAACATCAGCAGCAGCAACAACAACAACAACAGCAGCATCCTGTTCCAACCGGAAGTCCTAGTTTCCTGTTTCCGCAAAAGCAAAGGATCCTAACCGTTGGACGACGCACTTCCTCGGGCTCCGGGTCGGGATCGAATGGAGTCCAGGAGGCCACTGAGACCGATTTCGAGGACAAGAATCTGTCCTGGCTTCTGAATTTCAAATTCGACGAATTTCCGCATCTTTCGCCTCATAACCAAGCCGGAACCGGAAATGGCCAGCCCGTGATTCTGCCCGAGGGCAGTGCCCCGCCCACAGCCTCGTCGTTGACGCTCAGCCACTCCCCCTGCAACTCCGCCTCGCCCACATCCGCATCTGCCTCCGTCTCAGCTTCCGCTTCCCTAGCGGGATCCACATCGGCCATGTCCGCCTCCGGGACGAGCTCCAGCCATTCCCTGATCGCCGATCAGCGAGCCAGATCCCCAAAGAATTGTGCCAGTACGGGCCTGTCGGGTGGGAGTGGAGGAGCTGTTGGCTCTGGAGGATTACCAGCCGGAGCAGGAGCGGCCGGTGGAGGAGGAGGTTCTGCCAATAAAACGGGACGCAAGTTCGAGGAGCTCGTCATGGAGGTCACCTCCGAACTGGACGGCAATGACATGATCGTGGCCGAGCACGTCGTGGTCGAGGACACCAGCTCCAAGGCGTAAGTATATGTCCTTAAAAAAACACAAAAATTAATTTTAAAACAAGGAAAAGGACATCTTTTTCTTTACTTCAAATAAGGATTTCCTCTTGAATTGGTTTTTCTTTTTTTTCTAACTTTGGTTTTGGGAAATGTTTTTGACATGTTTTGAGAACTTTGATCTTGATTTCTTTGATTATCTTGATTTTCAAAATACTTAAAGCTTAAAATATTTATTTTTTTGATTTTTTAAATAATAATTTTCCTTAATTTTTTGGCAAAACCTTTTTAAGTTATTAACCAAAAACTTAGAACAATTCTTCTTTTAGAAATCTCTTGTTTTAAATGGTCTTTCCCTGTTCAAAAAAAAAATCATATTCTGTAAATATTTGTATAATATATTTCAAATCTTAAATAAATAAAGGGTTTTTGTATATTCTTATTAAAAGTTAAAACAGATTTCTTATGATTTTAGTTTGTTTTTAAAATGTTGCTTAGAAAAAGTTCTTCAAAAATCTTCTAAAATCTAAAATAACCCAAAATATATCAAGTACTTTGAAAGGAACTTCTAAAACATTAAATCTCTTCGAAGGTTTTTTAATTTATTTTAATTTAAATATAGGGAAAATATATTTATTAATCTATTATTGATAAAAAATTAAAGCACAATTTAAGTTTCCATTTAGTTCCAACCGTTTTTCATGCAGATTTTTCTATATTTTAAATAGAACTTTTTGTTAGATTCTAATAATTGTTTATTAAAACCCTCTAAAAATATTAATTTTAGATACAGTAGTATTTTATGTATCTGCTAGATTGTTTTTAATATTAAAAGCTATTTGATTTTTTATTATATTAATATTTTATATTTTTCCGAGTAACTTTTCTGATTTGTGCGTTTCTCCATTTGCATTTTCCATTTTCCGTTTGGCTTTGGCCGTTCCACCAATCGATGGCGTTGGACGAAACCTGACTGAAACGAATCGAATGGAACAACCACCACCCGACGCACCCACCCACCTGACATCCACCTGGAATCCACCTGAACCACCCACTGGGAAACAACCACCGCAAAACAAGCAGGCCAAAGAAACCACCGTTCACCTACACGGAGCTCATCGAATACGCCCTCGAGGACAAGGGTGAGCTGACTGTGTCGGGCATATACCAGTGGATATCGTAAGTACTATTTAGCTTGCAACCCGGACTTGCCACCAATCCACCCAACCACCCAACCACCCACCCACTCCCAACTCCCTCTCTGAGGGACGCCATTTTGTTCGGGGCTTTTCTTCAACATTTTTTTTGAGAAACTTTTTTTCTAACCGGAAGTAATTAAACAAATCTCAAGCATTTCCCGGTTGGCCATTTGAATTTGCAACTCGAGGTGTTGCATGTGTTGCTCTTCTTGTTGTTGTTCTTGTTGTTGTTGTTCGTTGTTAACCAAACAAATGCAACAACCCAACAAAAACAACAACCAAAGAGGGAAAGAACGAAAGTGCCAAAAGTTTGCAGATTTATGGCTTTGAAAATTGGCATTTTCTTTGCAATTTTTTCGCCATTTTCCTGCGCTTTCCAAACTATTCACGATTTGCGTTTTTTCCTTCAACAAGTTGTTGACAATATTTGCTTTATCTGGGTCTTAGATGGTGTTGGAAAGTTTAGAATATTTCGGGTTTTACCTAGAAAGTGGTTTCGAAATAGTTTAGTTTTCCTTTCTTTGATAGAACATATAATAGTTCCTTTTTCTTTTCTTGCCCTAAAAAAGGTGTAAAAGATAAAATAAAAATGATGAAAAATTCAGAGAATATTCAGGTTATACTTAGAAAGTGTTTTTAAAAGGCTTAAGTTGTCTTTTTTTGATAGAAAATAGTTCCTTTTCCTGTTGTCGCCTTTAAAAAGGTTAAAACAAATCAAAACAAAATTAAAAATAATGTGGATCAAAAAATAATGCTAAAAATGTTAAAGTATTCTGTTTATACTAACAAAGTTTTTCAAAAAGGTTTAGTTGTCTTTTTTTGATAGAAAAAAGTTCCTTTTTCTGTTCAAAAAATACATTTTAAAACTCGATTTTTACAATCTTATTTTATATTTTATGCTTTTGTTATGATTTTACAATTAGTTGGTTTTTTTTTAATCTTCAACATGTGAAAACGAAGAATTTATATATTCAATTAATATAAAGAGTAGCTGTTGTTCAATAATATGGTGGTAATAATGTGTCTAAAAGATACAATATCTTAGCAAATTCTATTAATTATGTATATTAATGAGGTAACCATTTCAGTTCTTCTTAAATTTTATTTATTTTAAAACCTATCAAAAAAACCTGAAACCTAGAACCCAAATCCTAAAACCATATTAATTTCTTCAATCAATGACCATTTTTGGAAACGAGAAGTATTCAATCTAGAAAACTCTAGAAATATTTTAACCATCTAGAAAATTCTTTAGTAAGAATAAAAAAGCTTAAATATTATATATCTAATATCTAATAAGCTGAAAAATATACACATTTTTAAAAGTTTATTTTACTTAAATCTGAATATCAAATAATATTAAGAAATTTGTGTTTCAAATAAAGGTTTTAATCAATTTTTGTTGTCACTTTCTCTGAAATATTATGGAATTTACTTTTTCTTCTAAAACATCTAATATCTACTAAAAATCTAATAAAATATGCATCTTTTGAAACCTTTATTATTTTAATCTTTATAAAAAATAATAGTAAGAAAAAGTGTTTCAAAAAATGGTTTTTATCAATTTTTGATGTCAATTTCTATGAAATATTATGAAATTTACTTTCTAAATAGTCTCTTCCCATGTTATGTTTTTGGTTTTTTGTTTAATGTTTATTGTTATTGTTTTTTGTTATTGTTTTTTGTTTCTTATAATTACCTACTTTTGTTTCCTCTAACCACCCCCTAGACCTCCATTTTCCGCCTATTTTTTCGACTTTTCCGAACAGTCTTAGTTCCAAAAAATATCAATTCGAAAAGAATCATAAACAGAAAACTTTTAACACATTTTTCAAGGTTCATTAATTTGACATTTCTTTGGGTGCCCTGGATCACCGTCCCCCCCTAAAGCACCTGTTTTCTGTGTTTGGATTCCTGGTACCCCCCCTTGGAATCAGTGTAAATATTTGAAGCCGCAGCCCAAAATGTTGCGTGTAAATATCCTATATAAATTTACATATAAAACCCCCTAGAACCCCCCCTTTTTTTTGGCAAAGTAAAGGTAAATAATTTATGACATTTGCCCATCATTGCTCCCCCCCTTTATTTTGTAATGAGCCAACAGTCCGAGCCAAAAGTTTTGCCTTCTTTGCCAAAAGGGGAACTTTTCATTAACCATTCACAAATTTGCTTTGCGGGGAAAAACCTTCCAAGGAGTGGGTGGGAGTTGCAACCACCCCTCCAGCCCAGGGCCGTGTCCTCGGGCAGTCAAGGCGAAAATAACGCCTGCGCAGTCTGTCCGATAAATGTCCTGCCCACGCGACCCAGGACCTGCCACCCTCCTAAGGCACTCCCCCCACACCATATCCTTAATCGTTTTTACCTTCGTTCCGGGGCTCCTGGCAATTGCCCATGAAATTTCCACACTGCTCACAATAATTATTAATTGCGGGCCAAAGGACAAGGGGTAGAAATGATACGCGGCAGGACCTCTACCTCTACTCCCTCTCCCTCTGCTCCTTCCGGCATTTCTACACCTTTTACACGCATCATTGCATATCCAGGGATCAGGTGTTTGACATGCCCATGCCACAAAAAGGATACAAAAAAAAAGGATACACCCTGCCTGCTCGTTTAGGAAAAAATGGAAATTATACAATTTTCGTTTCGACAAAAAAAAACGGTGGGCTTTAAGGGGTTAAGTGGGTTAATCGAGGGGTGGGTCCTCTTCCGGTCAATTTCCACACGCCGGCCTATTGAGTGTTTATGGGTTGTGGATCATGCTTGATCGGCCAGGACATGTGGCAGGATCAGAGGACATATTTTAAAGTCCCTTCAGCACCTTTTTTTTATCTCTTCAAAATAACCACAACTGGGGTATCCTGAAAAGAATCGAGAAGGAAACTGTCATTAAAAATTAAGAAATTTTGAACAATATTTATACCAGAAAGAAAGTAAGACTTTATAATATTATTCATTAAAAAATAAATTTATTTGTAGTCCTTCAATAAATGGGTTTACATTTCCAAATATTCATAATTTCTACATTTTTTCAAAGAGAAACGTTCCAAGAAACTTATTTGTGTAGCCTTATTATTTCATTGTTTTTTTATTAAATATTCTATTAAAAATAATTTAGATATTTTAAAAATAATTTTAAAAAATTGATATAATCCCCAATTTTAAGATATATTATGTGATTCTATTTTACATTTTTTCTAAAAGACTTTAAAAGAAATAAATTCCTAAAAAACTCCTTTTCGAACCTCATTTTCCACAAAGGTCCTGGATTTAAAGTCTTTTCTAATTATTTTTTTGACTATGAATTCTCAAAAAATCAGATATATTCCATCTATATTTTATCCCATTCTCTAATATAATCTTTTTTTTAAATTTTTCCTATTTTTTAGAGTTTTTTGGCAGCCTTAAAATTTCTAAAATCTTTACATGCCTTTTTTTGTTAAAAAAATTTATAAAAATTCCAACAAAAATATTCCAAAAACCTTGCCAGAATAAATATCTAAGATCTGAAACAATGGTCTTGGACTAACTTTTGCCTTCAGTGGGCGTGGCCAGTGGTAAGTTACTCCCAAAAAAAAAAAAAAAGAAATACCAATTGCCATTAAAAAGTTTTTCATTTTGGCCAACCGAAATGAGGCAAGTTCTGGGCTGCTTTTTTTTTTAGTTTATTTTTTATTCTGGCCATAAATTCAGGCAATTTCTTTTATTGGCTAGATGGAGGGCAGAGGTGGGGGCAGAGTCGGACGAGGGGTGGGTCTACGTGGACGAGAGCCAACGAGCCGCAACAATTTATGAACTGACTAGCGCAATAAATATGTATATTTCAAATATATATATTCTACGTATATACGATATAGTCCCAGCCGGATCCGTACAAGTAGTTGCCCAGTCTGGTGGTCCGGGGTCCTTGCTGCCATGTCAAAAAAAAAAAGAAAAAAATGGAAAAAAAAAATGAAATGAAATGAAGCGGCTTGCGTGCCAGGCACTTCCCGATACGGTTCGGCCCATTTGGGCCTCCGCTTCTTCAGTTCTCCAGCTCTTCAGCTCTCCGGTTCTCCAGTCCTCCAGTTCTCCAGTTCTCCAGCTCTCCGGTTTTCCAGCTCTCCGCTTCTCCGGCTTTCCGCTCCTCCGGCTTTCCGAGTCCGAGCGACCAGTGCCTGTCTGGAGGTGGGGCCGGGGCCTGGCAGCTCCAGTTGGATAGTCAATTACATATCACCTCCGACCCCGGGATGGACAGCCGGGAAGTCCCACAATCCTTCAACTTTAGCCTCGTTTTGCGAAGCTAAATAAATCAAAAAAGCAAAACAAATACAATAAAAAAAGGATGCACTAAGAAAAATAATATAAAAATACTTTGAAAAGAAAATATCCTTATTTTTATCGAGTATTTTTGAGGTACAAAAAGATTATGTAGTTCCAAAAGGAATTTTTTAGTTCCAAAAGGATTTTTTAGTTCCAAAAGGATTTTTTAGTTCCAAAGGGATTTTTAATTTCTAAAAACAAATTCCCGACTTTACACATTTTTTAAAAACATTAAATTATGAACAAAATTTAGGGAAAATTATAAAAGAAAGAGATTTTTTTAGGGATTTTTGAGTTCTAAAAACAAATTCCCGACTTTTAATTATGAAAAAAGTGTAGAGACAATTATATATAAAAAAGCTTTGGTTTTAAATCAGAAAATATATAAAATCCTTTAAAAAAAATTATGCAAAATAAAATACCTTCATTGAAATTTCCCTCAAAAATCCCTCTACCACCAAATACCTATTTAAAATTTCCTTATTGCATGTTTCCTGACCATTTGTTAATATTTAAAAAAAAAATCAAATATATATAGATAGATAGACATATATCTATATAAAATAGAGGGTGTATGCCTTGGCATGCCGTGTATTTCGACAATTTTCTATACCAGACACGGACATCAGGAAAAACCAAAAAAAAACCCAAAAAAAAAAAGAATCCGAAATTCGAGGCAAAAGCCAGCCCCGTCGAAAATCATTGACAACGATGACGAGGCTGATTGTGGTTTTTTTTTTGAGGCACTCAGGCCTCCCCACCTGCCACCTGCCCTTACCATAAAAAAAAGGAAATAAAAAAAATTAGTATCCTTCGAGTGGGTGAGAATCGAAGCCTGCTGGAAGGCGCGTTGACAATTCGACAAGTGCGGCCTCTCTCTTGATGAAACTTGATGTAAATATTCAAAGTATCTATATCCTTGGTAAATAGTCAAGAGTATATATATATATACATATATGTATCTATATATGTGTTTTATATCGATTGGCTGAGTGCTTGATTAAGGCTGGAAAGTCATGCATTCAAACCATAAACTATCCTAGGCGAACGTCTTAATATTTTCTAATTTACAAGTCAAGGAATAGGGGTTTTTAGGGTTTTTTTAAACAAATTCCCTGTATTTAAGGAATTAAGTTTTTAGGGGGATATGATAATTTATTTAAAAATAAATATATTTAAAGCTTATTTTGGGGAAAAGAAAGTAAACTATTCTTATTCTAAAGCTATTTAGAAAATTCACCAAATTATTTCCCTAAAATTTCCCAACCATAAATGTCCTTGCCATAGAAATGTAAATCCTTTCGAAAACATACCAAATCATAGAAATAAACAAGTACAAGTGCTAATTCCTGTATGATTCCTTGTAAAAGGGATCCCAATTCCCCAACTCCCGAGTATCCTTGTCGTCCTGCCAGGCCATTTCAAGTGCCACATCATTCGACTCCACCGGTTGATGCGTCATGACGGCCTGCGTGCCAATTTCCACAACATATATCTTCAAAAAAGTATATATTTTTGTATCTGTAAGATACATGTGGGGGTAATGGTGGAGTCACCGGCAGTTATCAGGACATTGCCGAGGGGTCATTAAGGATTCCATTTCCTTCTGCCACGGATTTCCATATTTCATTTCACTCCCGTTATGAGTCGTCATTTTTTTTGCTCCTTCCTAAAAAAAATACAAAAAAAAAAAAATACTAAAAGAAACTACGAAAAGGAAAAATAAAATGGATGGATGGATGGACTCCCCGCCAATTTGAGTTCGCGTGCTGAAATTTTTTGGATTCCTTCTGAGCTTTCCCTACTCTTAGTCCTCCCTCCTCCAACGTGGGCGTGGATTGAGCCCAGAGGCAGTGGAAGTGGCAGTTAACCAATGACATAGCCCGGTGGCAGGCAGCCTGACCCCGGGGGTTGTTTTTTCCACCTTTCGGGCGGCGCGTGTCGCCCGCCCACCTTCGTCTTTGGCTTTGGAGCCCAAAACGTAATTTGAAATACTTTCCATTTTGTTGCCCCTACCAGGCCCATTCCCGCCCACCCAGCCAGGACAGTCCATTCCACCACCATTTACCACCCCATCTCCAAAATCCTGGCACGCGATGTCCTTTCCGGTCGTCGTTGTTTCCTCTTTACATCTGGAAAGGGGCCCGGTGGCCCGGTGGACCTGCCAGACGGCAAGGGGCGCCAAGCATACTCCATTTTTTCCCAACCACCTTTCCGATTTCCGAAATCGCCTGTTCGTGACTCGTCTATGTGGCAAAGAGAATAAAATAAAAAAAGAAAAATCGGGATATATATATACGAAACGACGCATAATTTGTGCCAGTGGCGCTGTCCATGTCCATGTCCCTGTCAGTGTCCATGTCCGTAGTCCGTAGTCCGTAGTCCGTAGTCCGTAGTCCCCACTTTCCATATCCTTCATTTCCCAACCATTTCCCAACGATTTACCACCCATTTCCCTTCAATTTCCCTCCCATTACCCTCGAAATTTCCCTCCCATTTCCATTTCGAGTGCATTTGTGTTAGTTCTGGCGCACTGCTGTTCTGCGATGACGTGTTCCGTGGAAATTGCCTCGTTTCCGTTCTATTGTCCGTTGTCCCTCTGTCCGATAGAGTTTCCACCGCCCTCTCGATCTTGGATTGGCTGCCCTGCCAGGGCTATAGCCTCAGCGACTAAGTAGCTTCCTAACCCTAAGATTCTTTACATATAAGGATTCTTTTTAACATACTTTTCTATTAAGGATTTGTCTCTTTGGATAAGTGGTTTAATCTGTAGTCTAATATCCTTAAAAAAAGGAATACGATCATCTCTAACTAGGGGTAGAGCCCATACATTTATGTCATCTAATAAAACCAGTATTTTTAAACAAAAACTACCAAAAGGAAGTAACAGCCACTTGTTGGTACAAGTTTCTGCAGTTCCCGTCAATGTGTACTTTGTGCAAAAAACAATATTTAATTTAAAGCATTTTAGAAGGAATATGTAGTTGGAAATTATAAGCCAGTTCCAAAAATAGTAATTCTACGAGAAAACATCAAAAACGCCATCTAGCGGGCATGTGGAAAGAAAAAGAATTAAGAAAGAAAATCGGGATATATGTATACGAGACGGGATACATGTATGTATTAAAAACTGAGTGCCATTGGCTATGCTCTTGTCCATTTCCATGTCCTTGTCGCTGTCAGTGTCCATGTCCGTTTTGCCCACTTCCCTTTTTCCCCATTTCCTGTCTGTCCGATTCGTTCTTTCCGCCCTCTCGAGCTTGGATTGGCTGGCCTGGCAGGGCTGTAGCCTCAGAAGGCCATTGGTCAACGTACAAATGGGCCAACTGCCCACTCAGAGGACTGTGATTGGTTAAAATGGTAACTAATTAATAGTTACTAGTAACTAGGAACGAGTAACCTCTAACCAGTACCCAGTAACTAGTAACTTTTGAATAGAAATTTGTAACTAGGAACCAATAGATCTGAAAAAGTATCGAGAAATGAGCTATTGATTGCTTTCTTTATTTTTAATTATTAATCTTTCAATTTATTTCTTTTGGGGAACCATAAATAGTGGCTAACAACTTGTAACTAGTAAGATGGAACGAGTAACTAGTAACTAATAACTAGTAACTAATGACGAGTAACTAATCTTAATTAACCTACAATTAAACCCTTTTTTCTTTTATTTTCAGTGACCGCTTTCCTTATTACAAATCCAATGACGACCGCTGGAAGAACTCGGTGCGACACAATTTATCGATAAATCCGCATTTTCGAAAAGGAGTCAAAGCGCCCCAAGGAGCTGGCCACCTGTGGGCCATTTCTAGCGGGGATTCAGCCGAGAATGTGCTGGCCTGGGAGCATGTAAATAGAAAAATAAATGTAATACAAAATGATATAAAAATATGAATTGCATCTTTGCGTTTTTTAGAAAAAACAACGTTTGGATTTGTTCTTCAAAATGGAGTCCATTAATCGAGAGCGAATGCAACATCACCAGCAACAGTTGCAGCAGCAACAGCAGCAACAGCAGCAGCAACATCAGCAGCAGCAACAGCAGCAACAACAGCAGCAACAGAATTGCCACTCGCCGCAGCAGCAACATGCAACACAGTCCAGTAGTTGCCTCTACGATGAGGCGGCCGTGGCAGCTGCCACCCTCACCCAGGAGATGCTGCAACACCAGCCACCCAATAATGCCCCGGGCGAGTCTCAGCCACAGAACCATCATGTCCATCACAATCACAATCATAACCACAATCACAATCATTCCCAATCGCATTCGCATCACAATCATCAGAACCACCAGAGACTGTTGCCGTTCAACGATCTCCTGAGCGACGATGAGCTCCGGAAGACTGCGGGTCAGATCCTGAACGGAATCCACAGGGAAGTGGAGGTGCAGTCGGTCAACTCCATCATCAGTACTTACCACGACGTACTCCTGGACAATGGTGAGTCTTACAGGGTTTTCTCTAAAGTTCCAAAAGCTAACCGATCTCTTTAGAGGACTACCTGAATCCCATACACAAGGACGTGGTGGTCACCGAGAGCGGTCTGCGGCAGCATCATGGCCACAATCTGGTCAGTGGCAGCGGCAACATGACCAACTCCCAGTACTACATCACCGAAATCGATCCCATGGAGCTGGGCATCCAGATGTCCCACCAGGTGGAGCCCTCCGAGGAGGAGGTCCTCTTCAGCGACGAGTTCAATCTCAACTACTTTGGCTACAATCCCGGCAGCGATATCGTCGCTTGACCGCGAAAACAGCAGGCAGCACCCGCTCCCGCCCAGCCAAGCAATTAGCAATTGAATTGGAAAACAATCGTAACCCTAGCCGATAGATACTCTACTCATAAGCCAACCCTAAACGAATACTAGTCACACTTACTAACCAAGTAACCACCTAACCACCACGATCCCATTATCCTTCCTCCATCATCTCAATCAAAGGTCAAAGTCTACCCAGTCCCTGCCCCATGACCCCATGACCCTACCCCCTCTCTTATGTATAGTCTAGTCTTGAGTGTACCAACAATGCAAGTCCTATATTCGTATGTGCCCTAATATATCTATTTTTTTTTTCGTGTGTACTTTAGTTAAATACGTAGCGACTAAGTAGCTTCCTAGCCCTAAGTATCTAAGTATCTATCTATATATTATATATAAATTGGATCCTTTTCCGCATACTTGACACTATGTACTTGTCCCTTTAGTTAAGTGTTTTTACCAGTAGTCGAATATCCTTAAAAAAAACAAACAAAAAACCAAAAACAAAGAATACGATCTCCTTCTCTAACTAGGACTAGAGCCGATGTCCGTAGAACTACATATGTATATGGCACCTAAATGGTTTTATTCATTATGGCAAAAAATAAAACTTTTTTTACTAAAAAAAAATCCCAGTATTTTTTAAAACAAAAAAAAATCCCAGTATTTTTAAAAACAAAATAATGGCAAAAGGAAGCAACAGCCACTTTGTACCAACAAGTTTCTGCAGTTCCCGTCAATGTGTACTTTATGCAAAAAACAATATTTAATTTAAAGCATTATAGAAGGAATATGTAGTTGGAAATTATAAGCCAGGTCTAAAAATAGACAACATTTACAACTGTGCTTGTGTCGATTGTGTAATTCTACAGGCATAATGTAAATGCGCCATCTAGTGGCCATGTAGAAAGACAACACTGAAAATAATTCTTGCCATTAAAAATGCTTTGAAGGTATTTTTTCATTAAAACCTATTATTTATTTTGTATTATTATTTATTTAGTGAATTATTTGTTAAATTACGATATTAAATTTCATTAATCGCAAAGCAGTTTTGTAGGCTATTATTTTATTTATTTTATATTCTTATATATATTTGTTTTTTTTTGTTATTTTAATATATTATTTTCTTGTAACATAAAATAAACAGTAACAATGGCATCATGACTTGGCGCTTGCAAAGTAACTGTAAGAAACGTGTAAGGTAAGTTGCATAGTAAAGGCCGCTCAGTCTTTCTCTCTCACAAACACATAGAGAAAAACTATACAGTTTGAGTAAAACATTAATTTTTTCGAGTTATGAATGGAAATCTAGCTTACAAGAGTTGTAAGGTAATGGGAATACATAAATTTTTTAAAAACAATATTTAACATTTTATATTAAATTATTTAGGTTATCTAGGATTTTTAAATAGAACCAATTAATAAAATAAACTTTTTTAGCAGTCCTATTATTTTTATTATAATAATTTATTTACTTTAAGTTAGCCCCCCTTTTTTTCAGTGCACTCTTCTTTGGGGGCTTTCTTCTCTCTTACATTTCTGTCTTCAGATCGTTTCGAAAGGTCTTGGCGTGCGGACGTGTTTCGGTTGGTCGTACGGCGATTGACTTTGTTTGCCTTTGCAACTTGACTTTGTGTTTGCTTTTGGCTTTGTGTTTGATTTTTGTGTTTTTGCGCGGCGATCGCGTGTGTTTTTTTACGATTCGTGGCTTTGTTTTGCCTTTTTGGGAGCTCGAATCGCACTTGTTGTTTTTGTCATTGGATTGCCTAACTAAGCCTTGCCTGGCTAAGAAAATAAATAAATAATAATAATACGATATACGAGTAGAAGAAATCAAACAAAATCAGTGAAGTTTGTTTGTGTTTTTTGAGTTTTTTGTTTGGGTTCAAGTGAAAGCGTGTGAAAAGTAGCCGCCACCTAAAACTCAAGGTGGAAGACCTCTCTCTTACTCACTCACTCGCTCTCTCTGGAAGCAAGAGAGAGCCCGAAATACACCCCGATTTATCAAAAGATATAGTATCCATATCCATATCCATATCCTGTGTTTGTGGCCAGCCAAAAACTTCCGGTCAAAAAATGAAACCACAATTGTTGCATCTCAGCGGCGTGGAATCTTTGCTGTCTCGGCTGTAGAGCAAGGTAAGTGAGAATCTTTGAAGAGTATCTTACAGATACGAAATGTATCTGATGGATAAGAAGCCGGGCTTACAACGTCTTCAATCAATCTGATCAATCTCTGCGTTTTATTCCACTTTTTGAAGGTTTTCTTACAACATTTTTTATAAAAACATTTGTTTTTTTTTTGGTGTTTTTTATTCTGTTTTTGGCAAAATCTGTTTTTTTGGAAATAGTTTTTTGTAGTTTCTGTAAATGTTTTTATATCAGATCTGTTTCTAGGTCAGGTGTACGTGATTTTGGCCAAAAACTTCACTTGATTGATGGCTTCAAGTTGTCTCTTCATGTTTTTATTTATTTTTGATTTATTTTTTTATGTTTTTTATTTATTTTTTGATAAAAAAGAGAGCTGGGAAAACTCGTCGAGTGGGTTTTTTGGATTGGATGTCTGGTGTCCCAATTGCGTAAAATTTGCGTAGCCGGTCGAGTGCGTTCGATTTTCACCTGCCTGCGAGGTAATCGATGCGATCGGTTTGGTTTTTTTATGGCTTTTGGGCCAGAAATGGCGTTTACCGTTAAGTGTTGTCGCCGCCAAAAAGATTGTTAATTGCCATTGCGGGTCCAGCGTCAAGAATTGGCAAGAAACTCTGCGGAATCTCAAGTCTGTAATTAAAAATCATCATGCTATTAGGGAGGTTTTTTTCGCAGCTTTTTTGAGGCAAAAGAATATATATTTGAAACTATTTTTCATCATTTTTTAGGCCTCTTTAAAATGTTTCTTGGTAAAAAATGTTTCTTCCAAAAGATATCAAAATTCGATGGCTAGAAAAATCCTAAAACTTGCAGATCAGAGACCCAGATATATAGGGAACATGTGCGGCGGCAATCAAAGATCTGTTTATTGTTTACAATGGCCAGTGCACCACTCCCTGCCACACTCTGTGCCCCATTCTGTGCCCCACTCATTGCATCAACTTGCGCCTAGGCACGCGCCCTTTCCAAAATCCTATATAAACTCTCCCTACCCCTCTATATATATACCATATAGTCCGATATTTGACTATAGTTCCTCTTGCACTCCATTTGAATTCCTTTGTTTATGCTCCACGAACAGCACTCTTTGTTCCCTTTTTCCCTTCCCCATTTTCTAATAATAATCCAACTTCAAACTCAACAATTACTTTAATCCCCAATTAATGGGTTTATATATATCGTTCCTATATAGTTCCTTTATAGTTCCTTTATAGTAGAACCCGACACTGGGTCAACTGCCTTTCGGAGTTCAACTCCAACAACTCGTTTGCGAGTCTCACGCAATTTGCTTTGAATACAAAAATTGCTAAATTGACGTCGGTTGCGCTCGTTGCTCTCGTTTTGAATAAAAAGCTTCTATTTTAATGACGGAAGAACTTTTATAAAGATCTTGAACAACTATAGCTTGAGGTTTAATGGTAGAAGAACTTCTATAAAGAACATTTTAAGAGATCTGTAAGGTTACTTTAGGTTAGGGTTGAGAGAAAAAAGCTGAAAAATAGACAGAAAGGACTTTAAAAGATGGATTTTAGTATTTTTTCGGTATATTTTCGACTTTTTTGGCTGATTATTTATGTTGTAAATATCCTAAATATTATAGAAAACAATGGAATGATATAATAACTGATATTAGAACTTTGGGGATTATGGAAAAACGAACCAATAAGCAGACCGGACTTAAAAAAAGTGATTTTGGTATAAATTTCCACTTTTTGGATGAATATTAACATTGTAGTAACCCCAAATATTATGGGAAACAAAGGACTGATTTGGTATTACTTAAAGCAGATCTTTCTGGGCTATATGGTATAAGTCTGATTTTGATCCGAGACTTGCTTACTTAAAGGTTTTCAGGGGACAAAACCCTATTAAATCTTGTCCCATCTTTCTCTCTCTGTTTTTTGGAGCGAGAAAGACCCCGAAATACACCCCGATCCCGAGAAAATGCTATATAAGCCTGGTTTTGATCCTAGATTTCCTAGACTTGCTTTTTTTCATAATATTTCTAAAGAAATAAAGAAATTTTGATCCTAGAATTGCTTTTAATAGATTAATTCCAATAATAGATGTTAAGAGATAAAGGAACCCCTATTTTGTCCCCATAGATGGCGTTGTTTACAAGTTTCTGCATCTTGCTTTGTGCAAGTCCAATCGTGTTTTGCTAAAAGCCTTTAGAAAGATGACATTTTGTATGTCTGAGAGTTTCTTGATTGAATAATTGAGTTTTTTTTAAAGTGCTTCTAAAAAAATAGACACTAGAAAAGAGAAAAATGTGGATGACCTTTTATTAAACCAAATATTTTATTTAAAAATTAAAAAAAAACAAATAAAAACAACTAAGAAACCTTAATATATTTCTCATATCTCGGAACTCCAATTAAAAACAAAGCCAATGTTTTGTTTAAACTTTAATTTGGTTCCTTCTTGGATTCTTGGCTTTTCAAGACCAAGACCAGGCGGCGGAAAGACAAATTTTTAATGAATTATCGCAGCTCCAACTTCAGCTCCAACTCCAGCGATGGATGATGATTATCTCTGGTGGCTGTCATTGAACCTGCCCCATCCGATTCGAACCGAACCGAGTCGATCCCAGAGCCATTCCATTGTCTAGCTCCGACTTGAAGCTCTCCATTCATCCATTTGTCATCTCGCCTTCTCTCGGGTATATATCTTTTTTTTTGTATATATAATTATTATATAGTTGTGGGGGCGTCAGATTCCGAATCGGAATTAGAGTGGGAAAAAGGGGGAACCATTTTCGGTTGCTTTCGGCTTCTTGTAATTATATTTTTCTGGCATTGCGTGTTTTTTTCGGGGCTTTGGCTCTCGCTTGAGGCATTCAAATTTCAACAAGACATCAAGTTCGGGAGGATTCAAGCAGGTTTTCCCTGGCCTGGTAATCGATTTTAAATTGCACTTTGATTGATTGAGACGGTCTGGTTGGGGTTGAGACGGGTTTCCTGGCCATCCTGTGAAATTCGATCATGCCACTTGTTGCAACTTCAAGACAAGAACTCCACTTGAGTTGCATTTTTATTGAGTTTCTGGATAGATATTTTCGTCTCAAGTGCTGTTTCCCAACGAAAAAAGGAAAATAAAACGAATCTTTTGACTTTGTGAATGATACCCGGTACTTTTGGGTTTAAATCTGATACTTTTGTGATTAGTTTTTCATGTTTCTTTAGGCATCTTTTCGAGCTCATTATCTTGGCAAAAAATATTAAAATAATAGCTTCTAAAATTAGAAAAATTTCCTCCAGGAATTCTTTGGTTTAAAACCCCGCTGCTTTTCCGGAAAAAAGTGCTTGGGTCTTACTTTTCAACTCTATTCCTGGATAGGATTTATTTCAGAAGGTTCTTGATTTGTTAAGAGCTGGTATTTTATAATTTTTATATTCCGAAAATGCAATAAAATTCTATATAATACTATATAATCTGTTTAAAGGACAACAATCTAGGAAAGTAGGGACTTTTTATTGTATTATTTATACAAAATATTGGGTTGTGATGAGGGAAACCAATAGATTTTCTGCGGATTCTAGAGATACAGGTTCTAAAATGCCAAATACAGGTTCCAGTCCCTACAAGAATATCAATTAAAACCTTAAAACTTTCTGTTTCTGGGGTTTTTAAATCATATTTTTTTATAAAAGCATTTGATTGGGAACAATAAATAGTTTTTAATATATTTTTTCTTGATTTCCAAGTATAATTTGGACTCTCAGCTATATGATACCCGGTACGTTTTCCTTGAAACTCTCTGTTCCGGGGATTTTAAATAATTTTTTTATAACTATTAATGCCACATGTTGGATATCAGAACTCGAAAAGCATTTAATTTCTATCAATAAATACTTTTCAATATATTTTTTTTTAATTTCCAAACACACTTAAGTTTCCCAACTATATAATACCCGGTACGCTACCAGTTTTAACCCCAATTTTCAAAAATTGCTTATAATTTCCTCAGTTCCAATTCTGCCAAAAATAATAGACACAAAAAAGGCGACTTGCCACACGCACTTGGCTTCAGAGCCAGTTTCGGGTTTCGGATCAAAAAAAATTAACAAAAAAAATACATAAAACCTGTCCCAATCGATGGATGTGCGATGAATTTTTCACCAATGTGGCACGCAACTTGTTGGGGAAATCTCAGAGGCAGCAGAGGCAGCAGAGGCAGCATGACGCGACTCTCTTTGCCAAACAATTAAGGCGGCCTGAAAAAATAAAAGAAACCCATTAAAAAATGTTAATTTCCATAAAAAAAAAGAGCACAACAAGACAGAGCACGTGGATAAAAAAGACACAAAAAGTTGTATCTCTGTATCTTGTTTTTTAGAGAATCTTTGGAGAGAATCTTTTCGAGAGTGATTATGTTTCGATTTATTTGCATAACACACCCACAATAACATGGCGACCGTGACCATCTGATAACCGAGAGAGAGATATTAAGTATCTGCTGGATTTATGGCTTAGACAAAGGTGTTGCTAATGGCTCTGCCCGTAACCCATTCGAGTCGATCCGCTAATGAAGCCTATATCTGATAGGCCTTTCTGGCAGACCAATTTGCATACCAACCGAGATGATGATTTGGGATAATGGTAATGGTAATGGCAATGGCTTGGAAGATGACCAAGACGAGGATGACCACTGTCAGTTATGACAGCTGCGGTTTCCAGATATTTTTCCTTTTTTTTTTCTTCAAAGCCACACACAAAGTTCCGATTGGCTACGTTTCCATTTGATTGGATGTTCACTCATGCCAGACTGGACACAGTGAGTATCTTGTATCTTGTATCTTCGTTTCCCGCATCTCGCATCTGATGGATAAAAGATTGTTTGCCGGCTGGAAAGCGTCAACTGCTGTCTTTGGAGGCTGCGACGCAGTTCAAATCGCAAAACTATAAATTATTCCGTCAGTCACAATCATTGGCATTCCAGAGCCATTGCCTCGCCGGCTCTCCGGCTGGCGGTTCTCGATTTCGCGGTCGCCTTGGGACTGGCCCTTCTATAAAGGCCCCCCATGCCTTTTGAAAGCCCCCTTTTGGAAGTCCCCGTTTTGCACTCTCTTTCCCTGAATTTTCTATGAATTTTCCATTTTCTTCGTCCATTTGTTTTTGGTTTTTCTCTAGCCTTGCCCATTGGGCTTCCATTTTCCGCAAAAAGATGATATTTTTTTAATGTTTCTTTATGGGACTTTTTTAAAAGGTATTTTGTGGGTTTATTTGGTTTTTTCAAGAGGATTTTTTCATTATTTTTATTAGAATTTTTTAGTATTTTGTAGTATTCCTCGGTATTCTTCGGGGGACTTTTTTAAGAGGTATTTTTGGGGCTTATTTGGTTTTTTTAAAGATGATTTTTCCTTATTTTTTAATAGTTTTTTTTTAGTATTTATTGGTATTTATTAGTATTTCTTAGTATTTATGAGTATTTAGTAGTATTTTTTTAGTATTTGATTGGTATATATTAATATTTATTAGTCTTTTTTTAAAAGTCTTTGAATATGTCATGGAAATACAGGTAGTTTTAAAAATGTTACATAATGTTGTTGATTAAAAAATACTGAAGGTATTTTATGGGGACATGTATTTTATATAATATTAGAGATAATTATTTAATGGCTCTGAAATTTTTATTTATTCTTAGAAATATTTTTAAAAATATCTAAAAAAGAATCAACTTTCTGGTAAGGAATGAGTTTTCTTTTAAAAAGTATCCCAATTTCACTTCGATTTTCCTGTATTTTGATAACAATTTCTTCTCCAATCTCTTATCTTCTAAAATCTACACAGTATCCATAATTCTATACAAAAAACCTCATTCCTCAAAACCCATTCCACATTATTTTTGCAATTAAACTGCGCAGCTGCCTTCGGTCATCGGCGATTTCGCGGAGTTTTTGTCGCCTTTTCGCTTTGGCCATTTCACAGTGAACACTGCTCGGTGTGCAACCAATCAATCGCGGGCCAGTGGCAGCTCCAATTGGGAATTGCGAGTTGGGAATTGGGAATGCCAAATTAATGTCTGCACCTGCACCTGCAGACCTGCAGCAGGAATGTGCCACAATTTGTTGCCCCAAACTCGTGCCAACTTTGATTCGTTTCGAATTCAATTCGATGCGATGCGATTTCGATTGGAAGATTGTTTGTTCAGGTTGGGAGATGGTTTACAGAGGGAGAAAATGTAACTTAGTTATAGTTAAATATATATTTAATATGAAATAAAATAAAAAACATAGAAAAGCTTTAATTTCTTGGACATTTTTTGTATTTATCGTAAAATACAGGTTTTTCTTGCAAAGGTTTACTTATTCTTGCTCCTAAGTCCCTTAAATCTTTCCTTGTTTATTGTTAGCTATCAAAGCTATATATTTTTTTAATATAAAATATAAATAATTAAGAAATAAAACTCATAATTTCCTTTTCATTTATTTTCTTCTTTGAAAAATACAGGTTTCTACCTTCAAAGGTTCTCATACAATCTTGTATTCTCGCTCCCAAAATTATTCCCTGTGTTTTTTCTCAGAGTTTCAGGTGCGAGGGCGTTATGTGGGCGTAATATTCAAATAGATAAAATGCGTTATCGCTAATACCCGACTTTATAATCGAGTGGGAGGAGGTTCGATAAAAAAACAAACAGAAAAACAAACGAGAAGACAAAATGCAGGCCTTTAAATCGTCAAATTGGGCGACACGTGGGCTCCGGCATCTCCTCCAGCACCCACTTTGTTTTAGTTTTTTTCTTAAACGTTTTTTTAACGATTTCTTAACGTTTTCTTAATGATTTCTTGTGGCAACATCTGGCAAATTGGTGCAACTCTGGAAGAACGACAACCAAGATGCAACACGTTCAAACGTTCAAGTCGATAAAACAAGAAAAGCCGAGAAGAAACTGCATTGATTTCTCAGGGTCGAAAGTAACTCGTTTCTGGCTTAGACTGGCTTTTGTTTGGGGCCAGAAATTATGCCAAACAGGTGCTCGGAATTCTTGGCATAGTTTCTAGACCAATTGAGTGAAAAAAATTGAAGAAAAAACTACAACCTATTGTGAATATTTCTCGGGAAGTTCCTCTTGCAGTTCCTCTGAAAGAAAGTCCAATGAAAAGAAAGCTGTTTTTGCTTTGCAAATGAAAAAGTATATATTATATATTCCGTATTTATATTTTTAGCATTATTTTTTGAAGCATTATCTTTGTCCGATTTGCATTATGTCACGTTTGCTTGCGTTGCTGCCTCTGACCCTGGTTGGCAGGTCAATCCACTCCATTTTGTCCAACTTCCAGTGTAGCTTCCCATGAATCATGACCGCTAATGGGCCGCCAGCTGGTGGCGCCAGCATGGGTTAGCTTCCAGCTCGGATTGAGCCCCAGACCCCGACCAGAGATGGCCCAGACCAGAGCTGGCCAACGACTTAATGGCCAGAGAGCCCCATTAGGCCGATGAGGTCTGCGTAATTGTCGCGAAAATTCGAGTGCGTGACCATCCCGACATCCAAATGAATCCAAAAGGCAAGAGAGCCCGCAACATACATGCATCTGTAGAAAGAATCAACAAGAAGAATGAAGAATTATATGAAAAAGAATCAAGTTTTTGGGTGGTCTTGCCAGAGAAAAGAGAAAGTTTTAGGAGAAAAAAGGGATTTTTTTAGGTAAAATTTTCGAAAGAGAACAAAAAGTGCAAATAAAAGGAAGAAATTATATTTTTTTGGTAATTCTTTTAAAGCAAAGTTATAGGTATTTGATCTGCTTATCGTTTAAGGTATTCCGCTTAAGAATCGGTTGGGAAATGGAAGAGATATTTTCTTTGTTTTGGATCGTTTTGGATCGAAAAAATCGCAAATTTTTGTTACTTTTTGATGCAAAATCGTTGAAGAATCGAACCGAAACTAGCTTGAGGTATTCTTTTTAAGAATCGGGCTTATTGTTATTATTATTAACGTTTTATTACTTACCAAGGAACACATTTTTCCTATTTTTTTTTTTAGAATATGAAAATTGATTGATAGAGATTGAAGTATAGACAATAAAGAGAAAGTGAAATGGCTTGATGTGAATGCTTTTGATGTTTATTTGACATTTTTGGTATAGGTTGCTGGGCTGCCAACTTTTTTTGGTTAAATAATAACTTGTCAAGTGTTAACCAACACTGGTTGCGGTGGTAACTCTGAAAAAGTAAAAAATGTATAAAAATTCTTAAAAAAGTAGGTCAAAAATAGCTAAAAAATAGGAAAAAATTGCTAAAAATAGCTTGCAAAAATAGGTTACAAATAGGTAAAAATGGATAAAAAGAATGTACAAAATACATACAATACATACAATACATACATACATACAATACATACAACCATCCTTTAGATGGTAATTATTCATTATTTTTAACCAACTTTATTACCAGCTTTATTATTTTTTAACCAACTTTAAAATAAAGCAATTTTGAAAAATTATTCCAAGATGAGATAATCGAAGCCATTCATCTTTTTCAGTTTAAAAAACAATTCGAGATAAAAAAGAAAGAATGAAAAACCCGACTGAATGGCGTGAGTTGCACTTGTTTTCCATTTCTTCCCTCCCTATTCTTCCCTCTCCCGATTCTCCTCTCCCAATTCTTCTCGCTGCGAAGCGTAATTTATCGAGAATTTCTTAATTATCCGAAAAAAACGGAAAAAACGAGTGGAAAATTATAAAGTTTATCCGCATTTATGATTATGGTATGATTGTGGCATGATAGATTTTCGAAATTGAATTGACAGTCGCCGTGCCGTGCCTGGCTGTGCCTCCTCCTGTTGCTGCCACACAAATTGTTGCATTTCACGCAACAGCAATTGAAATGCCGGCCTGCCACTTACTCCTCAATCTCCCCTCGCTCGGCTCCCTCCCTTTAACCGAAAAAAAACTCGATTAATATGCAAAGCAGTTTCTGTTTTTTCTGTTTTCTGTTTTTGTGGCACGTTGCAGGTGCATCGGCAAGATTATGTTAATTAGAAAGCCGACTGGAAGAAGCAGAAGAATTCCCTCTGGGGCAGGCTTGGCTCGGCTTTTATCAATTAGCAACGTAAGACCCAAAAAATCCGAGAATTGAGGGCATCTATAAAGTAATTTTATTCCAAATAATCATAAATATTCAAAATAAGAATTATATTCAAAAAATAAACATATTTATCAAACTGATTTGTGTTCTTAGGAAATTCTTGGGAAATTTTTAGAGCAAAGTTAATCAATAAATTTTTAATATATTCCCGGAATTTTTTGAATAATTTTTACGTTTTCAGCATTTTCTATTCTATTTTTAGAATGGAATCATTAAAGTAAATATAAAAATATATATATTTTCTATAAGAGGGGGAAAGTTTTCTTTTACGGCAAGCGGGTTCCATGGTGTAATGGTTAGCACTCAGGACTCTGAATCCTGCGATCCGAGTTCAAATCTCGGTGGAACCTTGAAGATAAATGATTTTTTTTTTAATTTCTTTTATTTATTATATTTTTTGTATTATATTTTATTGTTTTTAGCCTTTTTTATTATTTTTTATTTTTATTATGATTTATTGTTTTTACTTGTTTTTTAATAACTTTATTTTTTTTCTTATTTTGATTTATTTTTAATATTATTTCTTTTTGTTTAATATATTTTGATTTATTTTTTAATTTTTTTATTACCTTTTTTTGGTTTATTTTTATTTTGTATTTTTTTTTAATTTATTTTTTACTTGTTTTTATTCTTTTTTATTTTATTTTATTGTTTTTTATTTATTTTTTATATTATTTTATATTTTTTTTTTTTATTTTGATTTATTTTTTAGTATTATTTCTTTTGTATTTTGAGTTGCTCAACATTTTTCTCGCTTTGCAATTTGTTGAATGAATTGCGAATGACCGACATTGTTGGGTTTGCAATTAATTGTTGCATAATCTCGGTTGACCGTTTCCGCTGTTCGAGTATTCGAGTATCTGACGAGTGACACAAATACTCACGCCACGCATTCACCAGATACTAGATACAAGATACAAGACATTGAGATACAAGATACAAGATACTCGGAGACTTTCACTCCCGGCGCTCCTCCAAAGATACAAAAAAATACTAAAAATACTAGAAATGATGATTAGAAATGCCTTGCAATCCGGCTCTTAAGGATTTCGGTCTTAAACTAAAAGATTTCACTTCATTAATATTTATTAATTTTTTATTAAATATTTTTTCTTATTTTTTTTGCAGTCCGGAACCCTCTCTCGGTTGTGGGCGCACTATGACCACGCCCATGAACCTCTACAGGCTGGCCAGCGGGGCGGGAGGTGCCTCGCCAGCCACCCCCTCGAACGCCTACCAAGCCAGCCAAGCCTTTGCCATTGGATCCTTGCCGAATGGCTCCGAAAGGAAGAGAATCCTGGAACTCCTTCGAGCCCCCAACAACCTCACTTCCCCCACCCTCGAGCCCTCCTCCAAGGGCCTGCTGAACGGTCCGGGACAGAATAACTGTTTCCTCAACTGCGCCGTACAGGTGAGTCGCGGTTTTTGGTGTTTTTTAATCCTAGAAATATCTACAATAAAAAATACTGGGAGGTATTAAAAGGTTCGACTTTAAGAGGGAATTATTTCCTTAGAAAACCAAAACTAAATTATTAAACCAAAAAAAAACCCTCAATAACGTGTAAACAAGATCACATTTTTACCTTCCCTATCAAGGTGTTGTATCTCCTTAAACGTTAAACCCGATAACTGGGAAAGTTTCGGAGCTTCGGAGGGTACTGAAGGGTACTGGAGTTTCCAAGTAGATCTCCAAGTAGAGCTCCGTGTCAGACAATCCCCTTTCTTGTTGCAATCGGACTAATTGAACTCGTATCTCCTATTATATTATTTTTTGCATAATTCCAAGGGACCCCATTTCTTTGGGAGTTGGAGTCAGATTAGGAGGCGGAGGAGGCAATCATTAATATACAAATTTATGTTTATTAAAAGCTGCTCTCTGCTGAAAATTTATGCAACTGGGTGGCGCTTTCAGGCAACTAGAAGAACGGCTATGGCCATGTGAAAACTTTGCCTTGACTGAGAACTGAAAACTAAGAACTGAAAACTAAGAACTGAAAACTGAGAACTACAAAAAAAAATAGTCAAGAAAACTGGGAAACTGAACTCTGGAAGAAACACAAGTCTGCAGACCCGAAGACCCAAAGATTTGAAGGCCTGAAGAGAGTAGGTGTCTTGCCTTATTCGGTTTTTTTTGGCGCCCACATTGATTTTTTATTTTTTTTGGGAAAAAAGTCTATGAGTTTTTTGTCAACAATTCAAGAGCCAATTTTACACAATTTTTTGATCAAAATCGAAGGTTAAATGATAAGTTTAAAAGGTCATGGAATGGGTCTTTCAGTGGAAATGAATTTTGTGAAGGAGTTTTTAAGAAACTTGAGTTTATTTTAAAAGAAACTTAATTTTTATATATTTTTCGAAATCTTTTAAAAGGTATTTAAGTAAATAATAAGAAATAATTGTAAATATCAGAAGGAAATGCAAAAATTTATAAACTTTCATATTTTTTTTTCATTAAAATATTTTAAAAGCATTTCAAGGAAGCTGCCTCTGTTTTTGATTGAAAAATTGTATCTTTTTGTTAATTAAAAATGTAAAATAAATTTCTAAATTAATTTATATCTACTATATCTTTTAATATAAGTAATTCTCCTTTAAAACTTAGGCTGAAGCCTGATATCTGAAGGAGAAACATTTAAGAAGTATTTTCAAAGAAACTGCCTTAATTTTTGATCGGAAAAACATTTTTAAATGGAATATTTTTGCATTATTTATCTCTCTAAGATAATCTATATCTTTTTCTTAAGTAATTCTCCTTTTCGACTAAAAATCTGAATCATTTTTAATCAAAAATAAACCTCAAACCAAAGCTAATCCTTGACTTGTGATTTTTTTTACCTTCATGACTTCTGTTTTCGATTATCGATTGGATTAATCGATCAATCCTGGTGATTCATTGGCTTGGACCAGTGCCAGTGCCAGTCCCACTACCAGTTACTATATATATATATATTCAGTAGCCAGATCGGGGAAAGGGGAGATCGAGATTTGATATCCGAGATCGGGACTTGGAACTGAGACGAGGCAAGGCGAGGTCTTAAGGTGCGGCACTAACATTAAACTAATTGCACGCTCGGCCTGTGCTCTTATTTCTGTTTTTTTTTTTTTATTTCTTCATGCCACAGCCTGCCAGATATATATTTTTTATATCTATATATTTTTTATTATTGTTGTTGTTGTAAGTTGCCACATACGAGAGACGCAAGGCGTGGCAGCACAGAAAACGTGCGAGGAGATTTTTAAAAATTCAAGAAAAACGAACTAGATGCTCTTTTTTAAAGGAAATATTTAAAAAAAAATAACAAAAATATTCTATATATTTTTATGGCTTGACAATATTCTTTTAACAAAGAAAATAATTGTTTCAAGACTAGAAACAGCTTCTCTTATAGAGTTTTTTTTTTTATTTTTTTTATGGAGTCTCGAACCCACAACAATGACTTCTTTTTTAGAGTATTTTTTTTTTTGGGTAAAAAAATACCCCACACCTTTTGAGACACAACGTAATGGAAACAAATCAACGCAAGACAATGGCAATCAAATGTGGCCAAAACGCGTGGGCCAAGCCCCAGAGACATCTGTTGACAGTTGCCAGCTTCGATTTGGGTTACATCAATCCATCAGAGCCATTGTCTTACCAAAAACCGTCTTACCACCTTACCATCTTACCATCATGGCCTTTTCTTTGAGTCTTTCTGAAGAAATTATCAAAAAAAAGTCAAGTAGGGTTGAGGTTTTAAGACTCTTTTTTAGGGTTAAAAATATTTAAAATAAATTTTTGCAGTAAAAAAGAGCTTCTAAAACAGTTCCCAAATATTTTTTAACTAATTTCTTTCTTAAAAATAATTTTTAAAATATTTCAAAGCCTTTGGTTGCCTTTTTTGTGCCTCAAATTGTTGATCAAAGTCAACAGTTTCCGCCATAAAACGGAAAGTATGGACCTACAACGGGCAACCTGCAACGGGCAACCTGCAACTATCAACCTGCAACCTGCAACTTGCAACCTGCCACTTGCCACTTGCTACTTGCTACCGACAAATGCTGAGAACACGCCGATGATTTCACTTGATATGCTTTTAATGTGTTTCTTTTGCCACAAAGAGACGGGGGCCCCAGAATAAAGTCGACGGGGCACTCAACTGCAACCAAGAGACCAAGCGATCAAGAGACCCTCGGCGACAAAAAAAAAACAGAAAAAGATATAGAAGTCTTGGAAGAAGGAAAAGATCGTCTTGGTGTAATAAAGTAGTCCCACCACTTTTCCAGGGGCTTCAATTTTTCTGCGGAGACGGTGTCGGTCAACAATCGGTTCATGATACCCCCGGCAGGGGGTAAGGCTCATAGACTCGCACATCATTTCACAGCTACGGTTGCGAGTACCCCCCTTTTTTTTGAAGGGGGGGAGCAGATTTGTTCACACGATAAGCCAAAGAAACGCCAGAAGTTCCACTTGGCTGCCAGCTAATATGAATTTGATATTTATGGTTTGGCCGAAAGCCAAATGACGATTGCCTGTCTGTCATTAAGAATGTGAGAAAAGTTCAGTCTCTAAGATGGACAAAGTGCGTGTGCCAAAGCTTGGCCAAAAAATAATGCTCTTCTACACCTGCAGCTGCCAAAAAAAACAAAAACCATAAAAAAACACAAACAGAAAACCCTTAAAGTCCATCCACATGATCCAAGGTGGTTCCGGTTGAGGGCTTGGCCTGAGAAAAGAAGACGTTTCGGAGTTCTTTTTTTTAAGGAAAAAGAGAGAAAAGCCCAAGAAGACTGTCTTCCCTGAAGAATGGATTCAACTCCTGTCTGGAGTTTCTACGAAAAAAAGGGTTAATTTTTATGCCTAATTTAACAAAAAAATACAGTTTTTTCGGGGTTACTCAAGAGTTAAAAAATTTAAATAAATATCAAAAAGAAACTATATAAGATTTTAAGGAAATATTTTTGTAAAATATTGTGGTTCTTCCTGATAAATAAAATAGTTTTAAAAATTTTTAAACACTTAAAATCCTCTTAGTTGTCGCTTTTTTTTATTCCAAAACCAAAACCATTTAAGAAACTGTTTTAAAAACTCTTTAAAAGCCAAGTCTTTTTATGAATAAACATGAGAACTCGAATAACCAACTCCAAATGGCTTTACAATCAGAATTAATTCTCCATTTCTGAGGCAACTTCATTAGAAGAAAAAAAAGAAAGAAAAAAAACACACGAGAGACTTAATTGAGACATAAATTGAATGTTTTTTTGGTTTTTTGGGAAAACCGGAAAACACTTTCCATTCCAGGCTGTGGCTACTGTGGCTGCATTTTCAATTTCCATTAACATTGAAGACTGAATACTGAACATTCAACATTCAACATTCAACATTCAACATTCATTCAACATTCAACATTAAGCATTCGAGTTCCATTACGAGTTCGAGTTACTCGGAAATTCAATTTCGATGAACAGCAAAAACAAAAGACTCGAGACACGAACTCGACAACTCGTGGAATGGTAACAGTTTAAAAGGTTCATTGAACAAACAACAACAACAACAACTTTCGAATGGTGTTTGATTGCTTGTTGTTGTTAATGTCTTTGTTGTTGTTAATGTTTTGTTGTTGTTAATGTTTTGTTGTTGTTTTTGTTTGTTGTTGTTGTCACAATTACCAAAAACAAGACCGAAGACGAAATGCGGGTGTTTTTTACCAGGAATGCTGGTCTTTAGTTTTTTTTCACAATTTTTTTCTTGGCCCTGAAACAACAATGCTGACCATGATGATTTTGACCAAAAATTTAAATAAGGTCTCCCTTGTCCGGGGAATTGATGAGTTGCGAACAACAATTAAAAGCCAAAAATGTCATTGAAAAAGTAATTTTTTTAACAAAAATTATTCATGCCAAATATTCGGTTGAGGTTTTGGGTAATTTTTTGTGAAATAAAAAGGAATTTCCAGGTGGAATTTTAATTAAAAAGTATTTTTTTTATCATTTTATTCAAGTTTTTTCTTAAATTAAAACAATCCCCGGTAGCAGTGGCTTTTTGCTTCGAATTATTTAAAGAAAAGTATTCATGAATAATATTCAGTTAAGGTTTCGGGTAATTTTTTGTGAAATAAGAAACAATTTCGAGCTGGAATTTTAATTAAAAGATAATATTTTGTATTCGTTTTTAAGGTTTTTTTTAATTAAATAAAATTTCGGGAGGAGTTTCCTTTTGTTTCAAATTATTTAAAGAAAATTCATGAATATTCATGCCAAATATTCGGTTAGGGTTTCGGGTAATTTTTTGTGAAATGAAACACAACTTGTAGAGGAAATTTTCATTTAAAATAAAATGAGGTGATTTTTTATAATAAAATTTAAGTTTTGATTTAATGAAAAATAATCCCTGGAAGGATATTCCTTTTTGTTTAAAATTATTAAAAGAAAATTCAAGGATATTCATGGATATTCATAGAAAATATGCACTAAAAGTTTCAAGTACTTTTGAATAAAAGGTACCCGGATTTCTTATTTTAAAGGAAATCATTTTTAACATTTAGTTTGGAAACCTTTTTCTACTTTTTCTCAAATTAAAACAATCCCTGGAAGTAGTTTCTTTTTGTTTCTTAAATTATTTAAAGACAATTCATGGATATTCGTGGATATTCTTGGATATTCATGGAAAATATTAACCAAAAGTTTCCAGATCAAATCCAGAGGCCATGATTTTTAACATTTAGTATTAAAACCTTTTTCCACCATTTTCGTTTAAATTAAAAACCTTCCCCTGGACAAGTTTCTGGCTCCCAAAATTTCTGTTGACTTTCGGCGGCTTTCAAACAAATTGATTTGCATTTGTTAACCAGAAAGAGAGATGCTTTGTAAGCTAATTAGCTAATCGATCGATTGTCGAAGTTTGTGTTGAATGAACCCCTTTCTTTCTGATTCCCCCCCTAATTGAGACACAATCGATCACAAAAAGTAACCCAAAAATCGTTTCCCAATTTCCAAACTCGAACTGCACTTCCGCTGCAGAAGAAAACCAAAAGTCATTTTCAATTATGTTCGAGATTCGATTGCCGAGTCAGAAAATTTACATTTTCAATTTACATTTCCCGTGTTTTTAGTTTATTTTGTTTGTGTTTTTTTTTGGTTCCAAAACCGGAGCTAAAAAATGTTGGAATTTATTTTTTTGGTCAAGATAAAGGTGAAAGCGTCTCACTTTGGCGGCGAGATTAGAAATTCTTTTCCATTTCTTGGCTTTTTTGGTGGTAATTGTAATTGTAATGGTTATTGCACTTGTCCGAGTAATTGTTATGGCTTTTTGGGGCCATTTCCGGGTACTGGCAGCCAGATGCTTTTTTTCGCTTCTATTCTTCGGTTCGTTTGAGTTTTTGGCCATTTTTGTGGATTTTTTTTTGGTAGCATTTCAATTTCCATTTTCGAGTCTGAAGCTTATCAAAAAATCGAGCACAGCAACAGGTTGTTGTCTAAAAAAAAGAAATACAGTGGGTTAGGGGAGAGAGAAAATTTTAATAAAAAAATAAAAATATCTAAACAAATATTATTTAAAAAAAAAGATAAGTACAAAAATCTATGAATAATTTAAAGGTTTTCAAGATATATTAAAAAAAAAGAATATTAACCATTTATTTCTAACAAAATTAGGCTTTTTTGAATGTAAATTTGAAATAAATTAGAATTTTTTTAAGCTTTTTTAGGATTTATTTAAAATTTGTCTAAGCTTTTTGTACCTTTATTTGTGTCAAACTTTAAAGTTAAATATAATTTCTCTTTTTACTAAGGATTTCTTTACGTTTTAATCAGCTTTTGTCCCACTGTTTAGACCCAAAAAAAAAGCCGAAATAATTCGCCAGCTTGCGGGGTTCCTGCTCTAGATTTGAGCTTGGAATTTGATGGCCGAAAGCCATGAAGAAAAAGAAAGAAACAGTTTCTCCCCTTTGAAGCCCGCATGGCCAGAAGAGAGCCAGTGTGTGGTCTTTTTTTTGGTAAGAAAAATTGGTAAGAAATCATTAGTCAAAGCCACCCACAGCCGGAGGCCCGAAAACAGGGACCACCCTGGAAAAATGTGCGTTGCCAGAAAAGAAAAATTCCCAAGAAGCTTGAGAGAAGATTTTCAAAAATGATTGATGATTGATCGGGGAGGGGGGATCTTGGAGTTCGATTCCCCTTAACAATAAACTGGCTCTTCAATTAGCCAATTAATCTGTGGCCGAGGCACTGACATTCGTAATAACAGGTGGAGCGATGGCATAATTTTCGCAATTGTGGCAAAAGTGGCAGTGCCACAGCCTCAGCGAGTGCGGAAGTTGCACAAAGTCCGCTGCAGAGTCTAGATCATTTCAATCAAAACGGAAGTCACCGGCCACTGGGTGTAGCATCCACTCGCGGATGCTGTTATTGTACTCTTGTGGCACACACGCTTCCGTTTGGGGCGCCACATCGCCTTGCCTCGCCTTGCCTCGCAGAGGAAGCGATCTCCTCTAATTGATTGATTGCAGAAATCAAGCAAAAAACCACCATCGATATGGTCAATCAACTGGATTTTCTGGTCCAAAAAGGGTTACACCTTCTTCAATCACTTCCTTTTCGTTTTCTTTGAACAAAAGTATTTATTTTTAATTTATTTTCTAATTGGAATTAAATTATTACAATTACTCGATTAAAGAGGCTTTTATTAAATTAATTTAAATAATCCGCGAATGATTTCCTCTTTTATAAATTCATTTCCAAGCCCCGCCCATCCTTAATCATATATTTTTAGCCCCAAGCCTCGCCCTATTCTTTAATTAATTACATTTTCGATTTTTCGATTTTGGAATTCCAATGGGCGCTACCCTGTGACCCCAATCGCAGTTTATTTAATTTTTTAACAGCTCTGGCTTAAAATCGTTAAAGAAATAAAAAAAAATAACAAATTGATTTTGTGGTTGCTGCCGTTTTTCTGTCAATTAATTGTTTCACAGTCTTGACGGCTAATAAATTATTTCTACACCAAAAAAAAGCAAATAAAAATGAATAATTTTCTCATTAATCAAGTTTTTTTGACAAAACCAAATTCGCGGAAAATGTGATAAAGTTTTTATTTATTTAATGACTTTAGGATTTTATTTGATATTTTAAAGTTTTTATTTAACATTTTTTAGTATTTTTCTCCTTAAAAATAGAATTATATAAAAATAAAAATTAACTGAAAACAGTTTTCTTTTCATTATTAATTTCGTTTTTTTAATAAATTTAATTTATTTACGTTTAAAGCTTTCTTATTTTATTTCTTAATATTTACAATTTATTTTAAATGTAGATTTTATTTCCATATTGAAATTATGTTTTGTTTTGGAACTTATAAATAAATTATAAATTTATTAAAAATTAGCCTTAGGTTTTTTATTTTATTTTTTATTTTATTTGGAAACCTAAGATATATTCCCATTTAAACTTCTTTTTCGAACCCAAAAAAAAGTAGTCACTAGCTTTGAAAAATTTTCACTAAATAAGGAAAAATATAAATAAATTTCTTCTTTTTATTATTCTTTATTATTATTTATACTTTATATTATAATTTTTTGTATTCTCATATTTTAATTCTTTTTAATTGTTATGTAATTTTGTAAGGTATTGGAACGTTTTGTTTTTAAAGATTCGAATTTATTGTTGAAGAAAGCTTGTCTTACCGGAGTTTCTTAAACCTAATTTAGAATTAAAATAAATTCTTAAAAATTGTATAAAATGATATTTAAATCTTTATTTAAATTGTTCCTTAAATAACCTTAAATAAATCCCATTTTTTTGCTGTGTAATTTTGTGACAACAAGTTGCGTAATAAAAACAAAGTAGAAGACATTCTTGGGAACCTTTTCTTTGTTACTTGTAGAAGCCTCTGCCCCCTCGATCCCCCTTACCTTCCACCTCGTCTTTTTTTTCTTTATTTTTTTTTCTGTTTCTTGTTTTTTTCTTTTATTTTTTTGTTGAGCTTGCGGTTGGCATTCTAGCGGCACTTTGTCGTAGGCGGCTGCGTTGATCGTCACCCTCGAGCGATCTGTAGAAGCCCCGCAAAAAAAGCAAAGAACGAAGAACGAAGATTGACGAACTGAAGACAGTCTTCAGAATAGTATTGGCTTTCTTCCATAACTCTTTTTTTTGCGGCCTTGATTTTGTTTTGGGAATTTCGCCGGCAATTTTCGCAGCGGCTCGTTGGTCTAGGGGTATGATTCTCGCTTCGGGTGCGAGAGGTCCCGGGTTCAACTCCCGGACGAGCCCAAGTCCGAATATCAATTCTTTTTTTATCTCTTAGGTGTATTTTTTTAAGAAACCAAAAAGTATATAGAAGGCCACCCCTAATCGGAAGTCGCTGATAAGTCGACCTGCGATCTTTATCAACGGGGAACGGGGTTTGGGTTCGCTGAACGGAAGCCTCGAGGTTGGGGGGTTTTCTCAGTGAGTCAGTGAGTGAGTGAGTGAGTGGCTTTGTGCTGTCTGCTCTTTTGAATTCTGCGGAAGAATTGCCAGAGCCAGAGCCCAGAAGAAAGGCGTGCGAACCCATAATAAGATCAAGGAAGTGACTCAGAACCAGGAAAGGGGAAGGAAGTCTGCTATAAAAAAGTTTTCTTTAAGTTCTTCTTTAAAAAAAATAGAGTTTTTAAAGCTGGAACTAATTTTTTAATTATTTTTTTATTTATTTCTTTCAGGTATGTCTAGAAAACCCTTTTAGGATACAAATATTTCCCAGGTAAGATTTAGAATTAGAAAGTTCGAATTTCCTGGGCGGGGGCATCGGGCTGGGAGTGCTGGGAGAAGGATGTCAGATTTTGTAACACCCGGCCCGGACCCAGAGCCGGACAGCTAGTCAGCCGTTGACCAGTCACGCCCTTTGGCGCCGGGGGCCTATCCGAAGGCCCCAGCAGGAGATCATGAAATTTGGCAAGACCTTCGAGACGCATTTGACGATCGAGTGGCGGCAGCAGTACATGCGATATGCGGTAAGAAAATGGTCAAAACTCAGCTACATCCTTGATAACCATCATCGACCACCCAAAAGGACCTCAAGGTGCTGATTAAAAGGGGCGTGGATAGAGCCCCATCGCCCACCACAGCTCCTGAGTACGAGGTGAAGGCGTATTACAAGTTCTTCGAGGAGACCTTCCTCACCGAGTGCCACAACGAGCTGGAGCGGGTGAATAATTTCTTCCTCGAGAAACTATCAGAGGCGCGTCGCAAGCACAACACTTTGAAGCTGCAGCTCCTGGCCTACTCCCGCGTCCCGGGACACACCGCCAGCGATCTCTCGCTCGTCTCCAGCCAGCGGGCCAGCTTCAACGGCAGCCGAGCCACGACCCAGCGGCGCTCGAGCACCGGGACACCCAAGCAGATGACCCAGCGCCAGCTGAGGAGCGCCTACAGCGAGTTCTACCTCAGCCTGGTGCTGCTCCAGAACTATCAGTCCTTGAACGAGACCGGATTCCGGAAGATCTGCAAGAAGTACGACAAGAATCTGAGGTCCAACGCCGGAGCCGTGTGGTTCGAACGGAACGTGGAGTTCGCTCCGTTTACGGACGGAAGGCTTTTGCAGAAGATCATCGTGGAGGTGGAGGATCTGTACACCACCCACCTGGCTGGAGGAGATCGCTCCATGGCCATGGCCAAGCTGCGGGTGCCGCCGTTGGGGGAGCCAACGCCTGCTCTGATGATCTTCCGGGCTGGCATCGCTCTGGGGATGCTTATCATGCTGCTCCTGGCCACGGCGATAATCTGTATGTTCGGGGTCCTTTCTTCGATTGGGTTTGGGTTGGGGTTAGGTCCTTTGTCGGGGTCATCTAACCCATCCCTGGGAGCTCACTTCAAGGGGATTCCCTTCTTGGTTAGGAGAGTTCTTCCCTTCTAATAGCCTATCCCTTAGATTGGAAACTACCTCCATTGGCGGACAATATGCCGGGATTTTTGCGGCTCTACCGCGGACCCTTCACTTGGGTGATCTTTAACTTCTTCATGGCTGCCAACGTGGCTGGGTTCCAGCGGGCTGGAGTCAACCATATCCTCATCTTCGAGATCGATCCAAGGAGCCACCTGCTGCCGGCCACCTTCCTGGAGATAGCCTGCACCTTCGGCATCCTGTGGGCCCTGTCCATGCTGGGGTTCCTCCTCCACGACCTGATTCTGGTGTCGGATCCGTTCATCTTCCCGCTGGCCCTCATCCTGATCATGGTGGGGATGCTGGTGGTGCCGCTGCCCATCATGAACTGGCCCGCCCGCTGGTGGACCATCAAGCTGGTGGGTCGCGTGGTGATGGCGCCGTTCTACTATGTGGGCTTTGCCGACTTCTGGATGGGGGACCAGATGAACTCGCTGGTCACGTGCCTGGTGGACCACTACTACATCTTTCGGTTCTACATCACGTGCTGGCTGCGACACAGTCGGATGATCCACTGCTTCAATCCGGACATCATGGTGCCGATAACGAGTTGTCTGCCGGCCTGGTTCCGGTTCGCCCAGTGCCTGAGACGGTTCCGGGACAGCGGCTCGAAGTCGGTGAGCTACCTGGTGAATGCCGGCAAGTACTCGACAGCCTTCCTGGTGGTGCTGTTCTCGACGCTTCGCTACCATACGGACGGTGATCCCCAAACCAAACTTGACACCTCGCCTGAGGACCAGCCACACTGAGCTCATCCCATCCCGTCCGCAGGTGGGTACAGCAACACGTTCAGCAATCCGTTCACCTGGGCTTTCCTCGCCAGCTGTATGGTGGCCTCCGTCTACGGCTACCTCTGGGACATCTTCAAGGACTTTGGCCTGATGAAGATCTACCGGGGCGAGCATATCTTCCTTCGGGAGCAGCTGGTCTACTCCTCGGCCTTCTACTATTTCGTGATTATCGAGGATCTGGTATTGCGTATGGTCTGGATCATTGAGTTTGTGGTCACGTATCACAATTGGATCTCCTTCTACAACATGAAGACGATAGCCAGTCTCCTGGAGATAACCAGGTGGGTTTGCAGTCTAGTTTGGGTTTCATTTAGAGAGAACGCTCCACTCCTCCACTCTTTAGAAGATTCATCTGGAACTATGTGAGATTGGAGAACGAGCATCTGTACAATTGTGGCAAGTTCAGGGCCACCAGGGACATCTACTTGGCTGCCTTGAATCCTCGCCAGGAGCGGATGCTGGAGAACATGATGGACGAGTCGGACGGAGTCACGAATCGAAAGAAGAACGAGGAGAGGGTTCGCCTGGGCAAGGAGTACTTCTAGAGGAGCAGCAGCTGGTCCCGAGGCAGCTGTCTGACGATCTCGTCATCGTCATCATCATCGTCGTCGCATTTAATTAATTCATTTGAGCGAAAAAATTCAAGTCTGGGCGAAAAATACAGCACGCGCCGAACCGGTTTGCCAGCTGCACCCAATCTGCGAACCCCTCGATCGCCCCTCGCATGAGTCTGCAGTCGGCAACCGCAACCTTTCGAGGGGATCCTCGTCTCCTCGTCGGACAATCTCTTAATTGACTCGCCTTGAAGCTTTCTGATTAGCCTCGCAATTAGCCAGAAGAATCGATAAAGGCGAAAGAATCGAGGCGAAGAATCAAATGGAAAGAATCGAGTCGAAAGCCTGAAGACTCCAGAATTCCCTGAAGAATCGCTGGAATTCTGGAGAAAGGCCTTTCTTTTGTTTGCAAATTTTATATGTCGTTTTTTTTTTTGATTTTTTCTCTTATGCCTTACCTCAATGATTCTCTCAGTGTAGACGGCAAATATATATTTGTTTTAATAGAACATTTAAAGTCTATAAAAAATTAGGTTTAATTCAAATATAAAATTTAAAGAAATTTAAAAAAGAATTTAGAGAAGATTCCTTCAAAGATTCCCTCAAAGATTCCCTCAAAGAATCCTTCAAAGGTTTCCCTTAAAGATTCCTTCAAAGGTTTCCCTCAAAGCTTCCTTTAAAGATTCTTTCAAAGTTTTCGTTCAAAGATTCCTTCAAAGGTTTGTCTTAAAGATTCCTTTAAAGATTCTTTGGAATGTTCCTGAAATCTTTTTAATCCTCTTAAATGAAGGATTTGAAAAAAAACAGAAGCCTTTTAGGAATTGAGGATAAAACTCTGAAATCCCTTTATTGAAAACCTTTTTTCCTCCCTTTTTTTTGGCTATAAATCTGAGCTCCAATCGGATTAGTTTAGGAACAAAAGGATGACTCTGATTTTCTGATCTTTTATTTTGTAATTTGATCGACAATCACCAAGGAGGGGGCATGCAACCGATGACGAGGCCAGAACAGGGCCAGAACAGAGAGAAGGGGCAGCCAGCCAGACAACTTATCTTTCACTCTTGGCCAGGTCCAGGTCTTGTCTATTTCTTGACCATTTCTTGGTCATTTCTTGGCCAGGCACGAGTCAAACATAAATTAGCGATTGACGACGACAGTCGATGCGATGTTGCCTCTTTTTTTCTTGCAACATTGCAACATTGCACCGCAGCCTGCCTCCAGAGAAAGGGAGTACAGTCGGGCCATTGGCCATTGGCCATTATTAATTGCTGCCACGATCGAGTGCAACTAGCTGCTTGCTGCTTGCAACGTTTGCTGCTGCCGATCTCCTGGTACAGTTGCACACGCGCCAAAACCAGACCAATACAAATAAACAAACAAACAAATCAAGAAAAACAAGGAGAGGAGAGGAGTGTAGAGGAGAAACAAAACAAACAAACACAAATCCCGACCCCGGCCAAGACTCGCCAAACAAGGCCCGAACGTGGTTGGACTTCGAGCCAAGTTCCCTTGACAAGCTAGAGAGGGATTTTCCAGGACTTCCAGGGGAAATCTTTTGGGTTTAAAATCTAAGAAATCGGAATGTTAAAAAAAAGGTTAAAAAATTATTATAAAAATATTATTTTGAGATAAATATGAAGCAAGAATTTTTAAATATTCCTAATAATTGGTAAGAATTCCAGCTTAAAAAATATTTAAAAAGGAAATACCATTTCAGAAAATTTTCTAAAAAAATATCCCAGTCCATAATATATATTCTCAAAATGCAATATATGTATAATTCTAATACAATTATTGAAATTTGAATTAAATATTAAATATTAAAAATATTAGCTAGGAAATTATTTAAAATATTTATTCAAAAAGCAAAAACAGACGTGTCTTTTGGTAAGATTCGAATCCAAAAATACAAAAACACAAGAAATGGGTTAAGGAAAAATGTATTATATTATATTTTATATTTTTTTTCATGACAAGAATATCAACAAATAAAAATTTAAAAAATACTAATTTATATAATACTTATTTAATAAAGACTATAATTTTTCTATTGATATTTTTGCAACATTTTAAACATATTTTGGGAATATATTTCTTAAAAATAAACGTTTTTTTATTTATAAAGGCCAATAACTAAGGCAATTAAGATATAATTTAAAACAAATTAATAATATCAACAAGAAATTTAAGAGTAATAATAAAGAATTTATAGAATAGTTTTGAAATAAAAGAAAAATTAGATGTTGTTTGGGAATTCTTTGGCGCTTTAAGCCTTTTAATATGTTTTTCTGCAAATTTTTTGTTCTAGGATTTATATAAACTTTTTCTTAAGGAAATAATAACTATTAATTAGAAACATTTCCTTAAAAATTCACAGTATTTTTAAAGATTAATTCAGAATTAGTGAAAAGTGGTAGAACATTTGGAACTTTTTTGTTTAAAAATTGTTTCTTGAAAAGTTTTAGTTTGAAAAGTTTTTGTTTAAAAAGTTTTTCCTTAAAATCTCAACTCTTAATTTTAAAACTTTAAACCTTTTCCTTTTGGTGTATTTTGTCTTGTCTTGTGTGGCTGCCAAACTTGGCTCTTGTCTCTTGTCTCTTGGCTAGATGGCCAATGTCCATCTTGGGCTTGTACTTAGATGGCTTATTGGCTTTTTGGCTTTCTGGCTGGAAAATGGCGCGCAAATGGCCAACAACAAGCTGGCTGGCTGGCTGGCGTGCAAAGTCCAAAACAAACGAAACGAAACGAAAAGAGGTAAGAAAACATGGCTTAAGCCCTTTTGAGCCCAGCTGAGCTTGGGTTTGGGCCAACTCGTGCTAAATTTAGCCAAAAAGCAAGGAGCAGGAGCAGGAGCAGGACCTCCAAGAAGCTTGAGGGGAGAAACCAGTTTGGCCAGCTTTTGGCTCCTTTTCCTGGTTTTCTTGTTGTTGTCTTGTCCCCTCTCCCCATGCCTTATCTCCCCCACTCTCTTTTTATGGTGCAGCACGCGTCTTGGGGCAAGATAGGTCCCCCTTCTCCAACCGCTGGGGATTTGGTTGACGCAGCTCATAAATTTATGTGGCAGGCTTTTGATTGCCTTTATGCTGCCGTTTTCTTTTTAACTCTTTTGGCCAAGACCGTTCCCTCTCTTCGGGCCTCGTTAATTTGTGCACATAAATTGGCTTTCAGCCAGGTTCTAAGCCAAGTTCCTGGCCAGTTCCTCGTTCCTCGTCGATCGGGTTCGATATCTGGCGCGACTTTTGCCAGCCAGCCAGCTGCCTTTTTATTTTTTTTCCAGCTTTTCAATTTCAGCTGCTAAATGTTTTTGTTTTTTTTATGTTCCTCTTAAAATTATTTAAGCAAAAGCAGCTGCTTGCTTTTTTGTGAAATTAAATTACAGATAAGGTTTTATTTAAGACAAAAAACAGGGAAATTATTGCATAAAGTACGAGGAAGAGGTTGAAAGTTTTTGATTTTTTTTTAAATATTTTAAATATTATTCTTTATATTCTAGAGTATATTTTAGAAGGAATATATTCTTAGTTTTTATGGTAAAAAATATGTTAAAAATATATAAAAAATGGGTACAAATTTTCCTTTAAAAGTTTTCCTCTCCAATTTTATGGCTCAAAACGCGGCTAAGACTTTAATTGGCTTCTGGCTTTTTGGCCAAGCCCAAGAGCCCCTGTGGGTGGTTTATGATTAGGGTAAGATTATCCCCCAACCCTCCCCTACCCCCTTGGGGGGTAATTTCCAGGCCTCCACCTGCCCCAGTAGCGATTTTGCAAGCAACGTTTTTTTTTAATGTGGATCAAGTTGCAGGTTTTTGGGGCACTAACTAGAGAGGCTAGATGTCTGGGGGCGACCTTCCACGCCCCTTTTCTGGGGGCTGGGTGGAAATAGCGTGGAAAATGGAAAATTATGGCGGCAAAAAAATAATCAGCAGCTGCCTGAGCCAAACAAATGAATTTCAATTTAATTAGCCAGAAAACCAGAAAATCTACAGGTGTATTTCTCGAGAGACTCTGACAACGAAAAAAAAACAGAAAATAAAAATCAGGGGAAAAATTAACGAATAGAATGCCAATGTAATTGCCACAATTTGTTGCCTTTTGTGAGGCACGACAAGTTGCATACAAATATTATGATAATTTTTAAGAGTTTCTAGATTTTTAATAGGCTTTAGTTTTTAGACTTTAGTTTTCTTAGATTTTTGGTTATAATATAATGGTTATATATATAAAATTATTATTAATTTTTTAGGAACTTTTAAGGCTTTTTTTTTTAGACACGAAAAGGTGTTTAAAAAATGCATTTTTTTCCTCTTAAAAAACGTTAAAAATTGTAAAATTTATTACCCCTATTTTCTCTCTCTGCTTTTTATATTAAACAAGTGAGAAAAGTTATCTTCGGCTTGCCGAAGATGGTATACCCTTGAAAACAAAAAAGTTTTCCATACAAAGCCTTGTTTTCATAACGGTCGTTTGTATGGCAGCTATATGATATAGTGGTTCGATCCGGACCAAACATTCACAAATCGTGAACGGCTATATCAAATGAATAAATGTTGAATTAGGTTGCAATAGGTTGGAAAACAAAAAGTTTCCCATACAAAGACTTGTTTTCATATCGGTCGTTTGTATGGCAGCTATATGATATAGTAATCTGATCCGGATTAAACTTTTAATAATTATGTATGGCTATGTCAAATAAATAAATGTTGAATTCGGTTGCAATAGGTTAAAAACAAAAAGTTTCCCATACAAAGACTTGTTTTCATATCGGTCGTTTGTATGGCAGCTATATGATATAGTAATCTGATCCGGATTAAACTTTCAATAATTATGTATGGCTATGTCAAATGAATAAATGTTGAATTCGGTTGCAATAGCTTGGAAAAAAAAAGTTTTCCATACAAAGACTTGTTTTCATATCGGTCGTTTGTATGGCAGCTATATGATATAGTGGTCCGAGCCGACCGATTCTTAAACTTGATCTGCGTGCAACAAAAATAATGATCTGGTAAAAATTTCAAAACGCTAGCTTTAAAACTACTGTCTATTTTTTGCATAGAAACATACGGACAGACGGACAGACGGACAGACGGACATGGCTATATCGACTCGGCTGTTGATGCTGATCAAGAATATATATACTTTGTGGGGTCGGAGATGCTTCCTTTAATGCGTTACACATTTCTGGACAAAATTATAATACCCTTTTTCAAGGGTATAAAAATACAGAAAAACAAGTGAGAAAGCTATCTTCGGCTTGCCGAAGATGGTATACCCTTGAAAACAAAAAATTTTTGCATACAAAGCCTTGTTTTCATATCGGTTGTTTGTATGGCAGCTATATGATATAGAGGTCCGATCCAAACCAAACTTTCACAAATCATATATGGCTATGTCAAATGAATAAATGTTGAATTCAGTTGCAATAGCTTGGAAAACAAAAAAATTTCCCATACAAAGACTTGTTTTCATATCGGTCGTTTGTATGGCAGCTATATGATATAGTCATCCGATCCGGACCAAACTTTTACAAATCATGTGTGGCTATGTCAAATGAATAAATGTTGAATTCAGTTGCAATAGCTTGGAAAACAAAAAAGTTTCCCATACAAAGACTTGTTTTCATATCGGTCGTTTGTATGGCAGCTATATGATATAGTGGTCTGATCCGACCGATTCTTAAACTTGATCTGCGTGCAACAAAAATACCGATCTGGTAAAAATTTCAAAACGCTAGCTTTAAAACTACTGTCTATTTTTTGCATAGAAACAGACGGACAGACGGACAGACGGACAGACGGTCAGACGGACAGACGGACATGGCTATATCGACTCGGCTGTTGATGCTGATCAAGAATATATATACTTTGTGGGGTCGGAGATGCTTCCTTTAATGCGTTACACATTTCTGGACAAAATTATAATACCCTTTTTCAAGGGTATAAAAAGCTGCAGGGCCTAAAAAAACTAAGCCCTAAGCTGCTTTTGGCCATTTCAAGTCTTTTGTTTAATGATAAGCTCTCTTTTTTTAATCTTTTTAAAAGTGAAGCCTGGATGGGGTTGGCTTGGCTTGGCTTTGATTTTACGTGGCTTTTGGCGGGCTTTATTCCCGACTTGCCCCAAGTGCCACATAAACCAGGTTTCAGGTCGCTTCTTCTTCTTCTGCCTGTGCTTCTTCTTCTGGCCACAAAAAATCCGCGCAAATGCAGCTAATGGGCCATGAAAAAAGACGAAAAAAAAATCGAAAAAATCAAGAGAAGAGACGAGAAGAAGCAACATCAGCCTCCGGGTTTGCAACATCACGAAAAATCGTAAAAAAAAATCAGGGGAAAAAAAAACGTTAAGAACCCGAAAGCAACATTGAAAACAAAAACAACTTTATCGCGGTTCCCCCTACCCACCCTCTCCCCCTCTCCCCTAACACTTTTGGCCAACCTCGATAACCATAACTTTTGGTTTGTTGTTTTTCTTGATTTTTCCGATTTTCCAAGTTTGATTTTTTTTTTGGGGAGATTTTCGACCAAAAACAACATCATCATCATCGTCTTTGAAAACTTGTTGGGTTTTTTGTAAAACACGTTTTTTTCCTTTGTTTTTGTACCTTTTTTGTATGTTTTTGTGTTTCTTTTTTTTACCTTTTTCTTATAGAGATCTCAACAGTCGCCATTTTGTTTCGAGCCAGACTTAGTGTTGGGAGATTTCTGGTTTTCGGTCTTGGCTAAAAGTTCAGTTGCCGGGGAATTTATTGCAAAGAGAGAGAAAGGGACTTTTGTCGAACTAAACTGGCCAAGAGAGCGGGAGCATATTTCCCTAAGTCTTGGGGGGCTTTTTTTCTTTTGAAAGCCGTTGTCTTAGTATTAAGCCAAGATTCGAACTCTAAGCCTCACAAGCACTAAAGATTCGAAGTCCGAAAAGGCAATCGAAGTATGTTTTTGGGAAATATATTTAAGATTTGGGAAATATTATACTCCAGCCTTGGAAAGCCTAGGAAGGGTCTTAGAAATCTTTTAAATTGTATCTAAATTTTATATTATTTATTTTTGCTGAAATTTAAAGGGATTTTATTGGTTTTTAAAGAAATTGAATAATAATTAAGGTAAAATTTGTACTTTTTGAAGGAAAAATGATTTTTTATGCCTAAATAAAATAAAACTTACACAGACTTTACAATATTAACCAGTTTTATAAGCAAGTTTCTAAAAACAATGAATATTTTGAAGTTTCTTAGATAGTTTTTGTATTAAAATTCATTTTAAATTCAAATTTAAAACTAAACAAACCCAACACAAGATAATTTCCCTGAAAAAATCCCTCTTAGGTCGCTTACTTTCCCACCAAACACCCAAAAGTATGCAACAAAACCGAGAAATACCCAAGCCAGACTTAAAAGTCCCTCGAAACCAAATGGGAATTTCCCTGCTGAGCCGGGTTTCTCGTCTTCGTTTTCGAGTTAGAGTCTCGAGGGGAAATTGTGGCTGCCTGGTGAGTGCCGCGTTTAGTACCAAATCCGCTCTCCACCAAGACAGACCTGTGCTGCTGCTGTCAGCGTCGCAGTCGCAGTCGCAGTTGCCGTCGCAGTCGCCGTTGCTGCTTTATAGTTTTTTTTGTTTGAGTTAAAAAATAAAAAAAAACGAAACAATTCTTATTAAAAAAAAACAAAACAAAAACCTTAGAAAATTAAACGAAAAGAAAAATACTTTGCGAGCCAAAAAGGCAACAAACTGGCTCTTCATCATGTCTTGTGTGTGTTGGATTGTGTCTTAGTGTGTGTTAGCGTGACATTAGAGCCATAATAACAACAACAACAACTACAACAACAACTATTTAATAGAGAAGAAAAAAAAAACAAGAAAAACCAAGCTAAAACCGAAGTTTAACGCAAACAGGTGCGAGAAAAGGCCTTTTTTTAGCGAAGAAGTTGCCCAAGAACTTTGTGCCACAAAAGGGTTGTGGCAACTTCCCTTTTCGGGCTTCTTCTTCTGCCTCGTCTTCTCTCGTGTGTGCGGAAGTTGCAGAAAACTGACTGACTGAGAAAAAACAACAACAACACCAACAATTAAACAAACAAACAACAACCATGCGCTAAGCCAGAAACATCGAAAAACGTAAACATTTTTTTTTTGGTGTTCGATATGGATACGGTGGCTATAAAAACAGTGGCCCTGCCACATGCCCCACTGGCACAGCAGCAGCAGCAACAACAACAACAAACACAGCAGCAGCAACAACAATTGCAACAAACAAATGCCAAAAACAATATTGGGGCATTCTTTCAGACTTGCAAGGTAAGAATTTTGGACTACTCGGGGTCATCGGGGGTCAAAGAGAGAACCCAGAACCCAACGCATTTTCCCGAATCTCTTTTCCATTCCCCCCCAAATGAATTGTCAACCGAAAATGGAATAGAAACCCGAAAAATGTATCCAGAGAACCTTTCCGAGTTACCCAGAAAAGTAAGAAATTAAACCGCCAACTGCAGTTGACAGAAAAAAAAACAATTTTAATTGTTGTCTCCGCGGTGTGGCAGAGAAAAACCCACAAAAAAAAATGAAATAAAAAGAAATAAAATACTTGGTCAAGTGGCGTGCAACGGGGCATGCAATAAAAAATAAAAGCAACAGAAATTGGGGGAGAGAAAGGTTCTGGAAATTAAGCCAAAAAATTGTCTTAAAAAAGACATGGGTTTTGGGAGAAGATAAAGAATATAATTCAGGGAAGAGTTTTGGGGGTTTTTAGAAATAATTTAATTAATATATTAAATAAAGTAGAATTTGGTAAAAGATATAGTTTCTCTATAAAGATAATGGTTTAGGGGTAAGATATATAGAAAAACAAATTCGATAACTCTAAAAAGGTTTAACTTATTCAGAAAGACACTTTATTCGAACCATTTAAGCAAGATTTAATTAAACATTTCTATATATTTTTGTATTTTTTTGGATGTACGAAACAAAACTTTCATCGAAAACCAGAATAAATCTTTAAAATAAAGCTTAAGTTTTTCAGAAATATTTTTTAGAATATATAAAAATGTCTAAAAACTACTCATAACTTTTAAAAGAGGTTTTAAGGTTTGAAAAGGTAGGTTTCTTAAAACCTTCAAAAAACTTTGCTTAGAAATCAAAACCATCTAAAAACTTTCCTTTTAAAATAAACCCAAAATTACCCTTAAAATTGATACAAAAGAAAGTTATTAAAATTACCTAAAAAGTAGAAAAAAAAGTCCCAAAAAAAAGACAATGATGATCATGCGCTAAAAATGATCTTTCTAATTGATTTGATCAAACTGGCAATTATCGAAGAAATAAAGCCAATAAAGGTGGATGATCAAGATCGATCACAAGACAATACATAGCAAAAATACAAGATATATAATCAGATTATATTCAAGTGCAAATCTATGATAGTTTTGTAACCAAAAAAAAGTTAGGAAAAAAGTAAAAAAGAGACACCTCTTAGGCGACAAACCAGCCCAAGCGAATGGCGAAAAGTGTGGCGTTTAAAAGTCGGTTACATAATTTTTCTTTTTAAGCATAACTGTGACAGTTAGTACAATATAAAAAAAAATGATAATAAAAACAGTACTGTCACCGCGACAAGTGCGAGGGTTGATCAATGCCTTGGCAGATACACACAAGAAGGGGAAAAGGAAAACCCAAATCACTCAGCGGGTTGCAACACTTGAACCGGAACCCACACAAAAGGCATCACAGCCGAGAGGAAAAGGATCTGAGATGAGATTTTCTTTGTTAGGATCATGATTCTATAGTATAGAATATTTTAGGACCTGTTGAAAAAGATCTGTGGGTCTACCTGCTGGCTTTGTGCCCTTTTTTCTCCTTCTACCTGTCATGGTTGTAGGGTTTTTGTGGCTTATCCTGGGAAATATCTAAATGCTTGTGCAACTGTTGCAAGTCCCCTACCCCTCTCTCTGTGTTGGCACAAGTCTCGTTAAACATTTCGCTTTAATTTAATTGAATTTCCTCCAACGCGCTCTTGTCGGCCTTTGTATTTGTTTTCTGTTTTCGGTTTTCTGTTTAACTTAATTATGTCAGTCTGCGCGTTGCAAGCATTAACCCTAACGTGCCGCAATTGTTTTCCGCTTGGGTGAGAGGCTCACACGGCCCAGGGGGGGAGGGGTGGCCCTCAAGGGGGTTGTGGGTGTTGTGGGTGTCGTGGGTGCCTTTTTTTATATTCACTTTTTCGTTTTTTTTATCAAAGCGCGGAAGTCAGGCTTGGTCCAAGTCCAGAGGTTCACTAAGGAAAATCCCGAAATCCCTTTTGTAAGGCTCCTTGAAAATATTTAACATCTTTTTTAACTTTTATTTATTATAATAATCAATAAATTATTCAATACACTATATATTTTATATATTTTATATTCTTTTCTTAAAATAACTTCAATAACAAGCCTTAAAAACCCAACACCTTGATTTCAAAGCAAAGTTACTTAAGAAAAGTTGATCAAAGCAAACCTTTTTTTATTTCTAGTTTCCATTAAAGTTTCTTCTATAAATTATTAAATTATTTACCTAGTTTTAAATGTGAATTTTTTTCTTATATTTGTGAATAATTTTAAAACAATTTTAAACAATTTTTAACAATTTTTAACCTATTTTGTTCTCCTAAAAAACTCTAGGACTTTAGAACTCTTTGAAACTTGCTTTCTTTTAGTTTCTTGACAAAATATTCATAAAAAAATATTTAAAGGGCCTAAGAAAATATTAAAAGGTTTTCAAATTATTCATAAATTTCATTAAAATAATAATTGACTTTATTTTCAAGTAATTTCTTGTTGGTTTTTATTTATTTTTAAATTTTCATTCATTATTTTAATTTTTAAAAGAAGAGTTCGTCTCTCTAAAAAGTTAAATCTAAGACTAAGCCCAGTAGAGCATTTTTCGGATTATAAGGGATATAGATTTAGAGTTTTTTTAGTAGGCATTATTTTATTGATTCCCCACTTCATTTCTCACTGTGCATTTCTATAAATATTTCCCATTGTAGTTACAAAGAAATTCCAGCAAACATCCAACTTGTATGCTAATCAATTCGAATGAGGCTGCGATTGATCCGCCACTATATCTCTGAGAAGGGGGGTTATAGAGGGGCTTCTGGGGGAGGAGGAGGTGAGGTAGAGGCCTCTAAAAACAACAACAAATATGCGCAGCTGCGATCGAACAACAAAAAACGAGAAAAAATCTTCAATGTTGCCAACCGAAAAGCTAAAAAGCTAAAAGCCACAGCAACAGGTTGAGCATAAATTATGATCAAAAGTTGAAATTATTTTTATTTTTCAATCTTCCTCTTCGCTGGCCGACTTATCGAAAAATTGTTGTTGTTGTTTTTTGAAGGGAAATTTTTTGGGCATATATTTTTTGTGTGTTTGGTTTGCTTGGTTTCGTTTGGTAACTTTCACAATGGTCAGCGGCAACGTGCCACACGGTGGCGCAAAACGAACAGCAAGCCAGCAACCAAAAAAAAAGGGAAAAACGGTTGAAAGAGGCTGCAAAAAACACAAGACTTTTCCCTAACAGTTTGTCGCCTAAGTCTTTCGTTTTTTTTTGGCTTTTCGCGCGACAGTTCTTCTTCTTCGTTGGGCCTCCACTTCTTCTTCTTCCCCTTCTGCTGCCCCACTAAGCTGATTATGTAACCAAAATGTCAGTTTCGGCAAAAGCATTCGTTTTAGCCAAGTCATGGAATTGCCACAAAAAAGACGGCCAAGATGCGGGAGCGATAAAAAAAAAACAGGCAATAATTTCGATAGACAGAAAAAGAAGATGGCTTTTTTATGTTTTCCTAGATAGTGGGGAAAAATGGTGACCTTTGTGACCTGTTTTCTATTTTTTAAGACCCGATTTTCTAATTTTTTAGACTCCATTTTCGTTTATATGTCAAAATATAAAAACATTTATTTAGGACATGATTTTGAGGGAATTTTGTAAAGACTTTTGGGGAGGATTTTGTAGGGAAAAGTACCTAAATTTATTTGTTTTTTATTAATTTAAAACGTTTAATGAATAATATTTTATAGAAATATAATCCTAAACTTGATTTCTTGATTGTTTTTTTTGGTAAAAAAGTAAAAAGAATGAAAACCATGAGAAAACTTCCTTTTTCTAAACTTTTCTTTAACTTTTGTTTCTATTTTTTCTATATTTTATTTTGTTAAATAAAAAACCAAACCTCTCTGTTATTCTATTCTTATCTCCTTTGTTTTAATTAATTAAACTTGTTACTTTTATCAATTAATCGGCAATAGATATATATCTTTTTTCGGACACCCACAAAGTCCATTAATTACAAGCCCAACTCCGCGACTTCCGTTGGGAAAAAACACGTGGGTTGACCCTCGGAACCACCGAACCACTCAACCACTCAATCACTAAACCACCCACTTGTCCAGTTTATATATCCGAGCTATATATTTTATATATATTTTGGATATATATTTTATTTTCCTTAATTAATTGGCTCACTTTATGGTCATGTTTTGTGTGGGAGACTTTTTTACAAAACTCAAAAAATAAATAAAAAACTTAAATAATGTAGGCGGAGTGGGCGTGGGCTGTTAACAGTAGCACGTGCTGGGCCAGAGAGATAGAGTAAAAGAGATAGGTATATGCAAATAGAAAGAGAGGGAAAAGGAAGAGGCGACACTAATGACTTCCTATTTCGGTGAACTTGTCAATTGGCCATCGATCGATCGCGGGGATTAATTAGCTTGTAAATGCCCAAAAAGACAGGAAACTATTCCGGTGTCTCTGTTTTTTACTCTTTTTGTACTCTTTCCTTTTCCCAGGTCTTTTTTTTGTTACCTTTTTTTGTAGTGTAAAGGAAAAACTTGCGTCTTTCTTGGGTTTTCACACTTTTTTTGAGGCGCAACTTTTTTTTTATCTTTTTTCCTTTTAACACTTTTTTATTTTGGTTTTGACAGAAAGATGTGAAAAGCAGCTCTTTTTTTACTACAAAGAAACCACTAGGGGTTTATTTTTTAGTTTTAATATTTAATGATAAAACTTATGGAGGATTTTTGAGAGAAATCTTATAGAACTTTGTCTGTCTTTTTATTAAACCAAAAAGGATATTTTTTGAGGCTTTTAAAAAAAAACAAACTTTAAAGCCTTTTTCTTTTAACAAAAATAGTTTCAAAAAACTATATTTTTTAAGCTGTAAATTTTTAGAAAAGTTTTCAAGTTTCTGTAGCTTTAAAAACCCTTTAAAATATCCTAAAAAATCACAATAAATTTTAAACAATTTCGTTAACCAACTCCTAACATTAAAAAGTGCTTTGTTAAAGCCTTTGTCTCTATGATTTTTTCGGCTTGGCCAAAAAACTGGACATTGTGGCCGAAACTGGACACCATGGGTGCCTGGTGTTTGGTGTTTGGGTTTTCTAACCGGTTTTCTGGGCCTGCTCACTGGAATTGCTCCAAATTTGATGGTAAACTCTAGTTATTTTTTTGGAGATTAGACGTGGAGTTTGGGTGAAGGGATTGCTCTCGCTTTTTTGTTGCGTTTTTTTTTTCCGTAAACCTTCGGGGCTTGAACCTACGAGAAATGTTAATTATAGATTTTGGGGCTTTGGTTAATTGATAGATCGAAAAGGGAATCATGAATCATGAACTCTGACTTGGAAAAAGGCCGCCAAAAAAAAAGAAGGTGGCTCGAAGAGAGAAACTCCGACTGGCTGGGTGGCAGGCCAGACGAGTTTCTGGCCAACTTCTCCTTCAAGACTCTAGACTGTAGAGTCGGGGCTTTTGGGCCAGGCCAGAAGTTGTGGTAGATTTTGGCCAAAAGCAGCAACTTTTGCAGTTTTGTGGCCGAGTACGAAATGTTGACAACAGAAAACTGGTTTCCATGGCTTTTGTGGCGCGAGTCTTGTGGAGTCTCTCTTGAGTCTTTGTCTCGAGTTGGTATCTGGGGACTGGAAGCTTGGGATCTTGCCAAGATGGCGTCGTCTTAACCGGTTTGTGGCTCTCTTTTGTTATACACACCGCACAGATTTTTTTTCGAGATTCGAGATAGCCAACTGGCTTCGGTTTCCCCTCCGTCTGTGGCCCCAAAACTCTTCTAATATCTTGCGCTTTTTCTCTTTTTCAGGTCTTGTGGCACCTGGACGCCTTCCGACGCTCCTTCCGAGGCCTCAACCAGCACGTTTGCGGCGGCCAAGACTGCATCTTCTGCGCTCTAAAGGTGAGTCTTCGAAATTCGAACTTAGCCGAGGCCTACACCTCGGTTCGGTTTTGGGTGGTTGTTTTGGATGAATGGGAAGAGTTTTTTGCTAAAATTTAAAGATCATAAAATAAAGTTGAAATAAAGTTAATATATGAATATTTCTAGGAGTTTTCAATAACTAAAATATAAGAGAATATATAAATTTCATTGATATTTCATTATTCAAGACATTTATGACATTTGAGACATTTAAAATACGTTTTTTAGACCATTTGTTGAATCATTTAGAAGCATTATTTTTGACCAAAGTTAATAAAATATTAAATGTTTTATAAATGGTAGAATATATATGATTATTAGATTATTGTATGATGATATTATGATATATTAGATGATATATTAGATTATTTTTATTAAAAAACATCTTTAAAAGCTCAAAGAGTGTTTGTTTCTTCACAGTTTATGATAAAATCTATATATTATTGAAGAATAATTCCAAAAAACAAGCATAGGAAGTATAAAAAAATATAAAATAAGTTTATTTGACATAATACAAAAAAAATAAATCATTACATACATATTTTATGGTATATTTTAGTATATTTTATAATAGTTATTAAAAGAATATATTTCTGTACAGATGTGTATTTTATAAGCTTAAAATCTAAGAAACCTTTGACTTTATGATTCGTATTTCTCAAAAAAAAAATGTATTATAATTTAATCTTAATTGAATCTAAAAATGTAAGTAAAGTGCTTTAATATTTCAGCAATTTAAACTTAAAAAAACACAAAAATATGTTTTCTGAACTCTTCTCTTCGATTTCTTTTCGAAAGAACTAAAAATGCAGAAAATTATAGCATACTTTTTGGCTTTAGAAGTTGTTACCAAAAATGCTTGAAAATGATTCACTTATCTTAGCATTTCCTGTGATTTAGCACCTTTCGGTTTTCTGGTTTGGCCAAAAGCAAGGCCTAGAAAAATAAAGCAATTAAGTCCGAGGGTAGCTATACGAATTTTCCCAGACTCCTGTCTGGAAGGCTTTCCCGGTTTCTTGTCTGGTTTTTTTCAGTTTTTTCTGTTGCTTTGTTTTCAGTTTAATTGCCAGTCCGTCACCGGGTCTTGTCTTTTCTGGCAAATCACCATTTATTCACACGCAGCTGCTCAAGTGCCTTTCAGTTTTTCCAGCTCTACGATCTCATATGCTCTGTGTTTTCCGATTTTCATTCGATTTTCAACAGGCGCTCGAAGAATTTCCCACACGCAAGAGAATAAAAACCCAACAGATCCTGGCAATGCAACAAATGGCAGGACACTCTACCTGGCAGGTTCACACCCCCTCCACACCGGGGGTGGGTTTATGGTAGATCCTGGCCAGGATAAGTCCTTTGGCCACCGGTCACGCCTGACTCTGGCTCTGTCTCTGGCTCTGAGGACCCCTCGATGCCGTGTCCCTATATTTTTTTGGCGTGACTGCCTTTCAACGCTCTTGCCTCGATTAATTGCGGCTTATTTGTCCTGTTCTCACCTCGTTATAGTCCTTTCAATTATGCAAATCCTGTCAGGAGTCAATAAACTTTGCATACGGAACGCCTTTTGATACTCTGTGGAAAGGATAATTGAGTTAATAAGGAGTTTGGGTTGGTTTTTTGAAAGGGATATGATTTATTAGAGGGTTTTATGGGTTTTTAATAGACTCCCTTAAGAGGACTTTCTAACCTTACTAAAAATTAGGACAAACTGTCCCAAAATCTTCTAACCTTTTATTCAAACAATTTTCTTCTCCTTTATTTTTAAAGTGACAAAAAAATCCTACTTCCCTTTCTTCTTCTGCGATTCTTCTGCGCAAAAAGTCATCAAATCTCAAGGCTTGAATAATAAAATAGAAAACCAGGCCCTCTAATCGAAAACCCTTTAGAAAACAAAAGACTCCAAACCAGAACCGGCAAACGATCATTGGCGGTCTAAGAGCATCATCATTATCATTATTATTATATTGTCCCGTGCAGAAGAGACTCTACATATAACCCCCAACCCAACCCATCCCATCCCCGACTCCATCTTGCAACTCCATCTTGCAACTCCAGTTCCACTTGCATCGTGTTGGCCCGCGGGCGAGCGACAAACTCGTGACGTTTGGGAAAACTCTTCGAACAACAAAAAGCCGGGACGGGACTGTACTTCTTAAGCGGGCCAAGACTATAAACACAGGGTGCCCAGTGCACCTTCTCTCTCTGTCTCTATACCTGTCTCACTCTTCTGTGTCTTGCTGTTTCTTTCTGATTCTCTTCAAACATTGATGACGTCTTTGACCGAAGTGAAAAGTGTTCTTCGTGGTTGTTGGCTTCTTCTTAGGGTTTTGTTTTTATTTTTTTTTATTTTTATTTTGACTTGGGCCCCCCCCCCTACTACCCATTCCCGTTCCCCCTTTTTGCATTAATTATTGTAGAGTTTCTGCGCAAAGTAAATTAATTTTTCCAACCTTTTCCCGCGGGAAGACGCTATTTAATTATGAAAATCGTCGTCGTCGGAAGACATTGGCCCCTTTTGTTTGGGAAACTCCCACGATTGCGATCGCACTCTGACCATTCCGAGGGTTAAAACCCCCAACAACTTGTAACTCCCTTCTATAGGTATATTCTCGTATAACGAAAAAAAAAAGAGTTCTTGATGAAAAATCGTCTCGACAGTCCGTGTCTCGTAATGCCTGAATGCACAATTCCCATTAGAGGGCCCTATGGTAGACTCTGCCTTGTTTTGCCATTCAAATAAAATCATTAAGAATGTTTTTAGACACATCAGGTACAAGGACAAACTCATTTCAAAAGGATCTTAAGGATCAGGGACGAAAATTGTATGCAGTTTTTCCAGGAAAGATCTCAAAAGTTGTCTAGACCGCAATGTGATTTTTAAAGATGATGAGTGGGCAAGGTTTTCTAGGCTTTTATTATTAAAACAAAAAAGAATACAACTTCTTATCATTCCCCAAACCCTAAGCTCTATTTGCCCTTTAAATAGGGATACTCCAGATTTTTTGTTCGGGTTCTCCTTAATCTCCGAAAAAAAAGAATCTCATCTAAGTAAAGGCAAACAAAGGTTTTTGGAGTGCAGCCTTTTGGGTTTTTTGTTTGTCAAGCGGAATCATAAAAAAAAAGAAATTACCATGAACACAGATAGTGGAGAATGGATCGCAGATGGGCCCTATATCTTCCACTTTTTTACGTTTTTATTTTTTGTGGGTGAGGCCTTTGGACACGAGCGTTGAAGATCAGGTGCTAAAAAGGCACACAGGCTCCCTTGACAAACTTCATCATCTCCATCCATCGTCCAAATGAATCACACTCTTGGCCAAGTTAACAAAACCCAAAAAAATCAAAAAATCAACAGCAAAAGAAGAAAAAACCCAAACCAACTCGAGCTTTATTTCCACTTTATTATTTTTTTTTATTTTTATTTTATTTCTTCAATTTATTCGCAAGACGTGCGTTGTGAAGGTTTTTTTCTTCGGTTGTTTTTTTTGATTTTAAAGAAATGCAGCCATCAATTATTGGCTAGATTGTATTGCTTTTCTTAAATTGTGGAGACAAAAAAATTATTTAGCATTTGATATCCGAAAGAAAGAATCCCCAAAAGGTCTTCCATCCATCAAATCTTTTTGTTTTCGCAAAAAAGTAACGTTTTCAATGATTGATTAGTTCTTGAAAAGGAAATAAAAGAAACTTATAATCAGATTTTGATAAGGAAATCTAAAGAAAGTATTTTTTTAATTAATTATATTTTTTTAACATTTTTTTTTTGAGTAATAACATTTTTTAATTGATTTTCTCCAACTGTCCAATAGTTTTGTTTTTGCTCCATCGTGAGTCACTTTTTTGGTCTCGGCTTTCAATTCAACTTTATTTTATTTCCCAGTTTTGAGTCATGTGGCGGGTGGACCTGAGATTCGAGATTTGATTTGTGTTTAACAACAAACAAAGCAAACACAACAAACAAAACACAACAAAAACTGAAAAAGAAAAGCAATGGAAAAGGGTACAGCATCTTGCAAAGTCGAATAACCCAAAAACGTGGCTCACTTTTCTTCCAAAATCTTAATTTTCTTCACTTCAGATTAACAAAAAAGGGTCATCTGATTTTTTGTGAAGGTTATCGATGCCGATAATATCAATTTATTAAGGTTTTCATAGGAATTGTGGGATTTGTTTCTTTGGGTTTTTTGTTTCTTTGCGCTGGCGTGCGTTTTAAGTCGCACGCGTTTCGCTGGCGTTTCCGGGGCGACACTGACTCATAAAAGTCTTCTGATTTGTGCAATCTGGAAGAGATTTGGATGGGGCCACCATGCCCACAGACTCTAAACGGGTTTGGGTTCTGGACTATGGCTATTATATAACCAGAGCCATGATGGGGCGATTTTTTTCGAGAGCAAACACGAGATTTGAGGAAAATGATCTATTTTTGAGACGATTTTTTGGGTTTTTTAAAGAAGTTATGGGTTTTATAAATGAAATTGTATAAGAAATGTTTAAAGAAACTTGAAATACAAAAAAACCTTTAGTTTCAGAAGAATCTAAAGTGAAAGTGATGTTTTGGAAAAGGGTTCGAAAGGTTTTAAGGGAAATATCCTTTATAAAAATGTCGAATTAAACTCTATAGTTGTGTTTTTGATTAAAACCTTAAAGATTTGTCATTTGAGGCAAAAAAAAATCATACAATCGGGCAATCTTTAAGGCACTGCAGGACACAGGGTGCTCCGCTTTCAAAATCTCGCGAAGAATCGAGAGTCTGAGAATCTTAAGAGAGCAAACAAAGGCTGTCTCGGTGTTTTTTTTTACCTGCCTGGAACACGTTTACCTGTTTAACCTACTACAAGACAAACTCCCCCGTTTTCGGAATCGGTTTTCTCGGATTCGTCTCGGTCTGGGTTCGACTCCGGTTCGGTTCTCGGGTTCGGTGTTTTTTTTTGGGTTTGCTCAGGTGAGTGAGTGTTGTCCAGGTGAGTTTGTTGGTGGCTTTTGTGTTTCTTTTTGTTGTTGTTGATATAACTGAAGTTCTGGCTTCCCCTCGGCAAACCAGTTTCTCTCTTTCTCCTGCTGTGTGGCTGTCTCTTGGCAGCAGCGTTTCTCGGGCCAAAACGAGTTTCAGTTTCAGTTCAAAACGAATTTCTGAAAGCGCGGACGTGTTTTTTCGCTGGCTCGGCTCGAAACAAAAAATCCAAATCTTCAGCAGAGAATCTCAGAAGAATCAAACAAAAAGATCAAATTGCGCGCGCGGCAAAACTTGGTTTCAAACACAAATTTTTTTCTAGTGGCTTTCAAAGGAAAAAAAAAAGCTTCCACAAAAAAAAGTTAAAACAAACAACTAAGTTAAACAAAGTGCTTAACCATTGGATTTATTTGGAGTTACCTAAAATATTTACCCAACAACAATATTAAAATGTTTAAGTAAGTTTTTAAGATGATCTTAAAAAGGCACTCAAGTTTTTTTTTGTTTTTTTTTTGAAAAGGAGTTTCGAGTCGTTTTTGATATTTAAATAAAGTCGCATTTACCAGTTTCTTGTTTTTTTTTGTGAGTTATTAATTCTTTTTTCCACCATGTGGGTCCCCAACTTGTTTTTTTGGCGGCTTAGCTAGTTTTTTCGTATAATTTTTTGGCCTTTTGTGAAGATGAATATGGTTTTGTTGTTGGTATGTAAATGCCCGCAGCCTTCGTGAAAAACCTGCTACACTGCGAACAGGTACTCTCCGGTGGTACCCTGGTGGTGCGGCGGTACAGTGATGCCTCATTATAGATTAATCTTAGAAGAACACGCAGGCTGTTGGCTTTCCCTCGGGAAAAGTCCCAGCAGACACGCGATCTTTCAGCTTTTAAACTTTACATTGTAATTTTCTGGTTTTCTGGTTTGGGATTTTTTCTGGCGGAGGACGACGACGACAAACACTTTGAATTTTCAATTAAAATGCATGGCAAGTTCTTGAATAATATGTCACCAGACTGCATATTAATGGCCCAAAAGCCGCGCATATATTTATGGCCAATTCTGAAAGCCAAGAGCCAAGAGCCAAGAGGCAAGTGTGACTGGCATAAGTTTTCTTCAAAGATAGAACCTTTTACAGTCGAATCACGTGCCGCAATCATGTATCTATGTTGCAGGTTGGCCACTGGCAGGTTGAAGCATAAATTTCCAAGAACTTTTAAGGTAATTTTTTATAAAATAAACTTCTCTTAAATATCCTGCTGGGTATTATCTTGGGTTTCGTGCTGCCATGTAAAGGTTGCACGTGCATTTTCCCAAGATTTGTACCTGAGAAAAGGTCAGTTCTTTTGTTTGATTGTCATGGCGGAAGCAGTCGCATTTTAGCCATAAAATTTCTGCAAGTTTCTGGCTTAACAATCGAAGCTGCAAAAACACAAACAAAAACAGAACAACTGGTAATAATAATAAATGGAAAGAAACATTATTGTCAGCCAGCTAGCCAGCCAACTTGTTTTGCATTCAAAAGTCTCTCGCCAAATCCATCTGTATCTCAAAACTCTCAAATGTATCTCTGTATCTCTGTACAAAAGTATCTATCGTGTGAGTGGCTCTGAGGTGTGCAAGATCTATAAATAGTGGCGGTTTTCAAGGACTGCCACTTCCAAGTGTCGCAAAAAATCCGAAAAAAAATCTCAAATCATTTTAAAAAATTCAAAATAAAAACAAGAAACTGTGCCACTTGGAGGAGTTTCTCTCGTTTTTTGACATAAAAAATAATCTGGCTTTATGCAAATTTTATCTAAACAGATTTCTCTGTTTTTTTTTCGATTTTTTCGATAATAAATTCAAATTTTAGGGGGAATTAATTAGAAGAGAAATATGGGGAATTTTTTAGGGGAACTATAAAAACCATAAAATATATTTCTAGAAGAAAAGTTAATAAATAACTAAAGAACTTAAAGGGTTTTAATAATTTAAAAGAAAAAGAAATACGGGGAATTTTAGAGGGTTTAAAAATGTACTTAAAATTCCCTTTAACTTTCATTCTTTTTTAATAAATTAAATAAATTAGAAGAGGATGTAGGAGATTTGCTAAAACACTATAAATTATTTTAGAAATATCTTAAAAAAAATACGATCTTTGGGATATTTCGTTGCCATAAAAATTTCCCCTTATCTCGCTTGTCTTAAACCCGATCGCATTTCAAGATCTTCCAGATCCCTTTGGTAATTTCTTTTGCCAAATTATTGGCCAATTGCCGGACTAATTACATGGCCTAAATGATTCGCCAACTTGTCTTACCAACTTCTCTTACCAACTCGTCTTACCAACTTGTGGCACAACACACCCTTTGGTCCAGTAACGCAGTTGGGCTTCAATTGGAAAATTAAAGACCGTGAACTAATTAGCATAATCAACTGTTTTGTTCATTGAATGGACAATTATATAATTATACAAAGTCCTCTCCCCCTCCCTCACACTCCAGGGAAAACAATTAGGAAATAAATAAAAAAAAAGTAAAAACTGAAAATCAGTGAGTTTTGTCGCCGTTTTCCTGTTTCAACTTCCGCCGGCTTTTCCGCTTATTAAACAATTTTTTGTTGTAGTTTTTTTTTTGTTTTATTGTCGACCAGTGACCCCTCCGGGCCACCCTTCTTGGGGTTCTAGAAAACCAAAAAAAAATGTCAACCAGGGTTTATGGTCTCGTAAAAATTATCTCAAAATACTAGAAAAGGTTTCTGTTTTTTTTGGGAACTTCTTTTCGTCTATTTCTATTTCAATTTAGTTTCTTTTAATTTTAATATTCCTTATATTTTTTATATCCTTTTTTTTTTATTTTTATTATTTTTTTTTATTATTTATTGTTTTCTTAAAGTTAAATGATGAACTCATATCTCGAAAAAAACTCTCCCTTTTTTGCCTTTTCAATTGTCAACAGTTGTCAAGTGTTAATTGTGCTTATTTTTCTTTCGATTCTGAGTATTTTGTATATATATTTTTTTCTCATTTAAATGCACTTTAAAAAAATCTATTTACATAAAAATAATCGCTTCTCAGATTAAGGGGATTTTTTAATGAACGAAAACACTTGCTTAGGGTTGAATGTTTCTGGAAAAAAACAATAAATAGAAACGTTTTTCTTGGGAAAAATAATAATAAAGGGAAAATAGGAAAAAATTACCTATTTATTTTTTAGATTTAAAAGAATGTTTTAGATTAAAAATTTTAGGAATTTAATGAAGGAATTAAAACTCAAATACTTTTCAAAATGTTGTATCTATTTTTGGGAAGTTTCTTCTTTTTTTCGAAAACCCCTTTTTTTCTTTGTTTTTCTCAGTGCATCTGCTTTTGTTTCAGCCATATTTTCAGGCCGGCTTATGGTTCGTGTCAGGTTGCTGTTCGGCCAAAAAAAAAAACACAGAATTGTAAATTGGCTAAAAAAGGCGTTTACAGATCTCCGCCATATGTTGTTGGAAATTCGCAAAAAAAACAGAATTGAAAATGGATCTGTGGCGTTTCAGAGTTTGTAGTCTTAACTTTATTTCTGTATTTATTTGTTGTTTTGTTTTTTTATTTTTTTGTGGATTTGAGAAGCGTCAGCAGTTGTCAGGCGGCAACATTAGACCTCTTACTGGTGCTGCACATGCAATTTGTGTTGCAACTTGAGAAACTGCTGACCTGGTCAGTGGCGGAGAACTCTGGACCGGTTTGTGATCGAAAAACTTTCGATTGGGCCTTAAATGAGGTCGAGACCAGGCCAAAAGCGAAAGTCCATGTTTTTTTTATTCCGTTCAGGGTGTGCCATTTACGAAAAAGTGACAGAAATTTCAGCATCTGTTCGATGAGTGTTTGGCAAAGTAGCTTCTCTGGAATTCTAAGGGTTGCAGGTTGCAATTTGCAGGTTTCCAGGTTGCAAGTTGCTGGTCTCCAGGTTGCCATTTCTTTCGGTTGCTAATCGATTGTTTTTTTTGCTGACTTCCGTTTTGCATTTCCTCTTTTTTTTCGTCAAGTCTTCAAAACAAGAAAAAAAACTTGAGTGCTAAGGAAAATTTTTTATAAAATCAACAGAAAAATATTTATTCCCAAAAAAAAAACATTACAGATTTCATAAAAACTAAAAAAAAACCATGATCAAGTTCCGTTATAAACGCAAAGAGCCCACGAATGTGGTGGGCGTGGCAGGAGCAGGGGGAAGCCCCACAGCTGCCCCCACACCCGCGGCAGTCACACCCCCAAAACCTGCCCCACCAAACGTGGCAGTAACCTCGCCACCCATGCCAGCCATGCCAGGACCAGGACCAGTCCCAGGACACTCTGCCCTGCAACACCACCCCCAACTGTGCCACCTCATGGCCAACAATGGAGGCGGCACCCTGCCCCGCAGCAGCCCCCGCAAGCTCTTCCTCGACGGCGCCGACAAATCCGCGACCCTCACCCGCCAGCAGTCCAAGCCCAAGTCGGTCAGCGCCTTGGCCAAGGTCGCCAGCAGCGTGGAGCTGGCCGTAATGGGCTACAATGTCGCCTCCAGTGGCGCCACCAATGGGGGCATCAATGGAGGCATGAACGGAAACGCGGAAAGAGATCGCTGCATCAATGCGGTTATTGTAAGATATTTTTCAGGAATTTTAAAACAATTTTTAGCTTAAATTTAACAATTTTTAAGGCTTATTTATTAAAATATATAATATATAAGGTATTTAGAATTAAGGTTTAAAAGTTTAATATTAATTTTTAAAGCAGTTTGGAACTTTGGAAGCAAAAACAGAAACCAAAAACCTTCAAGAAGTCTTGAATTTAAAGTTTGAAAAGCTTAAGTTATTGATAAAAAAAAGATTAAATATTAGAATATTATTATAAATTATAGAAAAAGTTAATTTTAAAGATCCGGAATTTAAAAAAAAAAAACTTCTTAGTATTTTTATTTAAATTTAAAAAGAAAAAAGTCTTTAAAATGTAGAAAAGGCAGAAAAAACTTTACTATTTTCAAAGAAAACTTAAAGACTCTTTAAAAAAATTAAGAAAACTCTTCCATTAATAATTTAAAAATCTTAAAAAAAAACTACACTTAATTGGGCTTCTATTCTATATTTTTTAATTAAAAAAAACCTCAAACTAAACCCTCAAATAATCCTTTTCTTACAGGAACTTTTCCAGCAGCTGCAAACCTCCTCCGAGCCGGCCCTGTGCCCGGAGCCGCTGCGTCGGGCTCTGGCCAGTGGTCCTTTGGCAGGACGCCGGTTCCCGCTGGGCTGCCTGGGCGATGCCGCCGAGTGCTTTGAGCTGCTACTGCATCGCGTCCACTCGCACATCTCCCAGGACGATGGCGACTCCTGCGAGTCCTCCGCCTGCATTGCCCATCGAAGGTTCGCCATGCGGGTGATCGAGCAGAGTGTCTGCAAGTGCGGAGCCAATTCCGAGCAGTTACCCTTCACTCAGGTGGGTGTTTTTTTAGGTTTTTTATTAATTAAATATTTAAATATATTAAGAGGATTTTTTGGGGATTTTTAGGAAGGTTTTTATGAGGTTTTTTGAAGCCTAAGTGGGCCTTGGTTAAGGGGTTTCCTATCCGAAACACTTTGAATTCCTTCGTAATTCCTCTCCCAGCTCTGGCTTTTCCCTCCACTTTTTGGGCAGTGTAGGAACTAGTTTTTTTGAGATACAATCTCCGATCGAATCGCAGCCGAACTCGTGGCGTGGGTTCCAGTTTTTGGAACACCTGCAACACACGGACCGCAAGGTGTTGCACTTGCCTTGCCTGGCCTGGCCGTGTCTTGTCTTCGATTCGATTGGCTTGGGCTTTGGAAACAGTTAGACATCCGATCATTATGCTGATTTGTAAGAAAAAAAAAAACAAGTTTGGACATGCACATGCAGATTGGCCATAAATCGAGAGAAAAGCCACCGAACCAGTTAACCCTTAAATGGGGAATCGAACGCGGTTTCCAGACCGCGATGACGTCAGTCTGGTCTTGGTGGGCCTTGTGGGCTTGTGGGCGTAGCACTTCCGTCTTGACCATAATCCCAGCCTAATGATATAATTTAAATCGTTTAATTTCTGCTTTCAGATGGTCCACTACGTCTCCGCCTCGGCCTTGACCTCGCAGAAGAGCTTGGCGATGCAGAATCACCAGCAGCTCAGCTTCGGACAACTTTTGAGGGCGGCTGGCAACATGGGAGATATCCGCGATTGTCCGGTGAGTCCTTGGAGGATCTCCAACTTTGAATCAGAAATCAATAACAAAACCGATCTTCCCAAAACAGAACACCTGCGGCGCCAAGATCGGTATCTGTCGGGCTCTGCTCAACCGCCCGGACGTGGTCTCCATTGGCATCGTTTGGGACTCGGAGAGACCGGCCGCCGACCAGGTCCATGCTGTCCTGAAGGCCGTCGGAACCAGCCTGCGGTTGGGGGACGTCTTCCACCAGGTCAGCGAGCAGAGATGGGCCCAGCAGACCCAGCACGAGCTGGTGGGGATCGTCTCCTACTACGGCAAGCACTACACCACCTTCTTCTTCCACACCAAGCTCAAGGTGTGGGTCTACTTCGACGACGCCAACGTCAAGGAGGTGGGTCCCAGCTGGGAGGGTGTCGTTGACAAGTGCAGTCGGGGAAGGTACCAGCCTCTGCTGCTGCTCTACGCGGTGCCACAGCAGCCTTCGATGAGTGCCGCCGCCCTGGAGGTCAGCGTCCCGGTGACCCGGCGAGCCATCACCCCCAGCCCCGAGAAGCCCTGCTTGGGGAACACCCGGCGGGCCATCACCCCGACGCCTCTCCGGTCGCCTGTCAACGATTACCAGAACCTGAGCGTCATCCAGAAGAACATCTTCCCGGGCGGCGATGAAACCGATGCCTACATCAGTCGCAAGACCGTGGAGCATGTCCTCAGCGCCCAGTACCAGAACCTGAGCGTGATCCAGGACAAGATCCAGGGCCAGGGACAGGGCCAGGGACAGGTGCCTCCGGGACAGACCCAGAACGGGGACAAGGACGGGGGTTTCCTCAGTCGGAAGCCCATCGAGGCGGTGCTGAGCGCCCAGATGGCCAGGAGGCAGCACCTCCAGCTGCAGAGGAGCCACAGCGCCGAGTCCAGCTCCGGACACGGCTCCAGCTCCAACGGCAGCTCCCCGCCCAGCGATGGACTCACCATGCCGGAGCATCTCAACCAGCCAAGGCGCAGGGATTCGGGTAACTGGTCCGGGGACAGGAACAGCGCCAGCTCCGCCAGCTCCACCACCCTGGACAATCCCTACCTCTACATGGTGGCCAAGAGGGGTGTGGTTGGGGCAGTTCCCCAGAGCCCGACGCGGCACGGCCTGCCCTACGATCCCGGCTATGACTCCTTCTCGCTGAGCTCCACGGACTCGTATCCGCCGAAGCACGCGCTGAACCCACAGCTGGCCAAGATCCCGGAGGCGGCCAACGGCGGTGCCGGAATGGGACACGGAGGCATGACCCTGTCCGGGGACTGCGAGAAGCTCTGCCACGAGGCGGACCAGCTGCTGGAGAAGTCGCGCCTGGTGGAGGACTCGCACGACCTGGAGACGGCCCTGGTGCTCTGCAACGCGGCTGCCGGGAGGGCGAGGGCGGCCATGGACGCTCCCTACAGCAATCCCCACACCATGACCTTTGCCCGGATGAAGCACAACACGTGCGTGATGCGGGCCAGGAGCCTGCACCGCCGCATCCTGGTGGAGAAGGGCGCCGAGACGGAGGCCATGCCGGAGCTGAAGCACATGCGGGAGGGCAGCACCTCCAGTGTGGTGAAGCACGTCCGTCAGAACAGCAAGGACCGCACCCTGGACAAGGAGCAGCTCTTCCAGCAGCAGCAGCAACAGCAACAGCAGCAGCAACTGCAGCAGCAGCATCCGATCCCCGCCAGCATCGAGATCTACGCCACCTTGCCGAAGAGGAAGAGTCCTCTCAAGGCTCTGGCCACCGCCTCGGCGGTCTGCGACGACAACGCCATCGAGTACGAGCAGGAGAAGCCGGTGGCGGCCAAGCCAGAGCGGGAGAGTCGATCCCTCTTCGGGCGGAAGGATAAGGACAAGGATAAGGAGAAGGAGAAGCGCAGCCGGAGCGAGGATCGCAACAAGCTCACCCGGGAGTTCTCCTTGACAGAGACGCTCCTCGTGAACGCCAAGGACACGCTGAAGAAGCACAAGGAGGACAAGGACGAGAAGAAGGAGAAGGACAAGAGCGGCAAGAAGCAGCACAAGATCCGGCGCAAGCTCCTCATGGGGGGGCTGATCCGTCGCAAGAACCGCTCCATGCCGGACCTCACCGAGGCGGCGGACGACATGGCCACCAGCCAGATGAATCCTCACCACCACCACGCCCACCACTACCCCAGCCAGACGCCCGCCGGCCTCCTGGGTAGCTCCGTCGACGACAGCGCCGTCGGCCTGGGCAAGCACGGCTCCAGCATGAGCGGCTACATCTCCGAGGGGCACTTCGAGTGCTCCACCTCCGCCGGGAACTCCAGTGCCAGCGGCAGCAACCCGAACCCCAACCTGGAGCGCAGCAAGCTGATGCGGAAGAGCTTCCACGGCAGTGGCCGGCAGCTGACCATGGTGCCCAAGGTGGCTCCACCGCCGCCCATGAGGACCAGCTCCACCCTCACCCCCCAGCAGCAGCAGCAGCAGTTCCACCACGAGGCCAACCTCTCCAATCTCTCGGCCATGAGCTCCAACACCTCGATCAGCGAGGACTCCTGCCAGACGATCATCACCACCTGCGCCCAGGTCCACTCCGAGCAGAGTCCTTTGAAGGACATGCAGCTGCTGGGACCCGGCGATGAGCTGCCCCTGCCCCTGCCACCCATGGAGCTGCCCCCGTACCCCAGTCCGCCGCACTCCGTCTGCCACTCGCGGCAGGCCAGCGAGGACTTCCCGCCGCCACCGCCTCCCGAACTCGACCTGGAGCCGCTCAACCAGCAGCTGAGCCAGCTCCAAGCCCTAGAGGCGGCCAGCAAACAGCAGCGCCAGCAGCTGGACTCCCTGGAGGGAACCACCAGCATCCTGGCTCAGCTGCAGCAGCGCCAACATCTGCTGAAGATGCGCAAGGACTCAGCTCAGGCGCCGCAGGATCCCAACTGGCTGAAGCAGGCCAACGATCTGAGAGCCATGCAGCGCAAGCTGGAGGCATCCTCGCCCAGCAGCGTCCGGGATCTGGCCAACCGCTTCGAGCAGACCTCCATCCGGTCGTACGCCTCCCAGGAGCTGCTCTCCCAGCCGAATCCCCAGCAGGCCAGCCAGCAGCCGCTGCGCACCCAGATGAACGGCCTGCCCAGCTCCAAGCTGGACGTGGACGAGGTGGACTGCATGCCGCCCAGCCGGAGCGCCACCCTGCCCCACCACCAGCTCCTGCCCAAGCCCAAGTACGAGATGAGCCAGTCCCAGATCGCGGAGGAGATCCGCGAGGTGGAGCTCCTGAACACGATGGTCCAGCAGACGCTCAACCAGAATCCGGGACCGATTCCGGGCCAGAAGCGAGTGAAAAAGAAGAGCGTCTCCTTCTGCGACCAGGTGATCCTGGTGGCCACCGCGGGTAATGAGGAGGATGACGACTTCATTCCCAATCCCATCCTGGAGAGGGTTCTGCGAACGGCCCAGCATCCCAACGAGAAGGTGACGGCCCAGATGATCCAGCAGCAGCAGCAGAATATGCTGAGATTGCAGACAGAGGCGCAGCCCAGGCAGCAGCAACAAGTGCAACAGGTGCAGCAGGTGCAACAGCAACACTTGCAACAGCAACAGATGCAACAGCAACTCCAGCAGCAGCAGCAACAAATGCAGCAGCAACCATCGCCCATGCTGGGACGCCCTGCCCCCGTTGCCACGGACATGCAACGCTATGTGCAACGCATGCAGCAGCAGCAGCAACAGAACCGCACCAGCATGAGTGGCATTGCCACGCAACAGCACTTGCCACAAATGGATGCACAATACACGAGCATGCCTCGGCCCCTGCACCATCAGCAAATGCTGCTGAATCAAAGCTACTCGGTGCAGTTGCAGAAACACCAACAGCAGTTGCAGCAACAACAGCAGCAGCAGCAGCAACAGCAACCTCCGATGCAACAGCCACAGCAGCAACTCAATATGAGTTACTTTAGCAATGGAAACGTGGGTGTGGCAGAACAAATGCCACTTCCCTCGCCCTACCAGCGAGTCCCAATGCCACACGGCTATCAAGGACAAGGCTACTACCCACAGCCACAGCCACAGCAGCAACAGCAGCAACAACAGTTGCAACAACAGCAACAGCAGCAACAGTTGCAACAACAGATGCAACAGCAGCAGCAGCAGATGAAGAAGAAAGTTAGTTTCGAGCCAGGAACTAAGGGAGAAGCCGACTGCCTGCCACCGCCACCGCCTCCACCGCAGAAGAACGGTCTACCCGAGGCAGGAGTAGCGCCAGGAGCTGCCCCCGGAGTGGCCAGTGGCGCCACCACAGCCATACCCACCCGCGTCTACAACAATGCCATCGTCAAGGCCTCGGCCAAGGCGGTGGAGTGCAATCTGTGCCGCAAGAGGCATGTCATTGCACCGGCAGTCTATTGCACCAACTGCGAATACTACCTACAGATGCTGAATCAGCGTCGGTGATCCTGATCCTGTCCCCGCCCCCATATCCTTTGAATCCCAAAAAAAACCCAAAAATCCAAATCTCTAGTGCAACTTTTCTAGCCGTACAAGGAAACCGATAATCTCATGCAAGCCATGCTGCCACATCGCCACATAAGCTGAAGGATGTACATACGAAGCCGAACGGAGGAGGACGCCGCCGCGCCAGGATAAAGGATCCCCAGGCCAAAGGATCACAATCGAAGAGTAGAATGATGAGACACACACACCCTAACACACGTCCTTCTATGCTTCGACATGAGAAGCCACCGCTGTGCCAACTAATCAATCATCCATCAATCACACCCTCAATCATCAAGGATAATGCATTCCCTTTACCGCCTTTAGCCTGGTCCCAGCGCCTCCTTCAATATCTACAATTTTTTTTTATCGTGTATTTTACATTTTATTTTTATATACATTTATTTTTAATTTTAATTTTAATTTTAATCGTCGATCCTTTTTTTTGTGAGCCAGAAGTTTGAAACTCAGTCGCTGAGCTTCCTTTTTGCGAGTTGTTGTTCAACGACACTTGCTTTCCATAAATCCACTTTGAATTTTTTTTTATAACTTACTCTTATCGTATTTTTTTAAGTTTTTTTTAAGCATTTATTTCTACTCCGTTTTTTTTGTGAACAATTTTTGTACTTAATTAGTTTTAAGCCATTGGAGTGTACTCGATTGTGTCTTTTGCATTTAAACAATTCCGTGTATTTATAGTGTTTATATTACTTTTTACATACATTTTATACATATACATATTATATATATTTTTATAATGATTTTTTTTTCGAAAAAACAAACTAAAAAAAGATTTCTCTTTGCAGAGTGATGAAAAAAAGAGATGTCAAGCATCCACAAAAAACGGTAAACAACTATTTTTTCTAAATAAATAAATAAAATATAAAAAAAAATCATGTTTGTTGTTATTTTTAATAGAATGGGGGTGGAAATGTTTTATATTTTAGTTTAAAATTGTTTTTTAAAGGTTTGCTACAGTGGCGCCATCTGCGTGTGGTGAGAAGTGGTGGCTTTAGTCAAGTTTCACACCAAACAAGCAATGGCGTTCACGTTTTTTCATTTCCGGTTGCGGAATATGGCGGAAATTGCAGGGAAGCCATTAAAAAAGCGAAATGTATACAAAAACAGGAAAATTTAATATTTATCAATATAAAATAATAAAAATGGTAATTATTAAAGTATTAAAGTTCATTTATTTTAACAAAATTCACTTATTAAGCAGGTCTTCGAAAAAATGTCTTAAATATAAAATATTTTCATGTTTTTTTATCAAAAAATTTTAAGAAACTCAACAATTCTTTGTTTTATTTGAAATTTTTGTGTCAACACTGCTGCCAAGTTGCATTCACGCTGATTTCCTCCCAAGATTCCTCACAAAATCCTTTGAATTAAAAACTCACCTATAGATGCCGCCAAAGTGCCGCCCCAATAGTATAAAAATCCACCCCATTTTCTGGTTCGAGTTTCCGTTCTTGTAGGGATTCCCGAGCAACCGGAAATAAGCCCGAACCAAGGGATTCGCGGAACCGGTTCGGCCACCCCTGGCTTGGCACCCAGGCACCTGCTGCTGCCTCTGCTGCTGTCTCTGCCGCTGTCGCTGCCTCTGCCTCAGCAGCTACTGCTGCCTTTGGCACATTCCACAGGCCACGGACCACGGACAACGGACTCAGGCACGGACAAAACGGTACTTCCACCACCGTGCCAGATTCGGACTCAATATCGATCCCGAGCACGCGCTCTGACAGCGAACCGAAGGCAGAGCAGCGCGTCGATTTCGCACCCGAATTCGGAAGTACGAATTCGGAAGTGACCGAAAAAAGAGGCAACTTAACCTGCCAACTGGCTGGGCCGCTCGCAGTCGTTTGTGAGCGTTCGCAGCGTCAGGTACGTCAGGCTCCAAAAATCAGATTCCAGCGGGAGCTCAGCTAGGAGAGAGCGAGAAAAAAAACAAAGCCTGGGGCTGCTAGGAGCTCTCTCGCTGCCAAAGCGCCAAATACCGCTAGAGAGAAAGCAGTTGAGCGACAGAGAGAAAGGGAGAGCGGCTGGCCCCCACACACAACCCCCCCAAAAAGGAAGAGAGCCAAGCTAGCCATCGTTCTTGTTGTTGTTGTGACGGCGACACTGGAAGAAGGAAAAAGATAAAAACACACACCAAAAATGTTGTACACTTTTTTTTGCTGTTTCAAAAGTTATTAAAGTGCAAGTGCAAACACACACATAAATACAGAGAGAGAAAGGCGAGAGATAGCTAGAGTGGAAGCCAGAAACATGGAAAACACACAGTGATATAATCTCGACAAGATACAAAAACCGATTTGAGTTGTGATTTGTTGTGTCAGTTTAGTTGGTGTTAGAAAAGCACGGAAGAACGGAACGGAAAGAAAAGCTGCATGTGATTAAAAGTGCGCTGCGTTTTCGCACGACTGCGCAGGTGCAAAGAGAAGCTGCGAGAGAGAAAGCTGGAAAAGTGTGGGAAAAATGTGGGGAGTGCGCAGTTACATTTGGGTGGACCTGCGTAAAAGCCCAAGCAGGGAGAAGCTCAAAGCCAAAGGCAGCAAATGACAAGTTACACTCTAAAGTTTAAATTTAATCTTAAAAATTAAAATATATAATTTTTTTGGCACTAAAATTTAAATTTAGTAATAAATTGGTTTAGAATTTTGAAAGTTTAAATTTCGAAAAATACTTTTTTAAGGTTAGTTTTGGCTCTCTCTCGTGGCTCTTGCTTTTACTCTCTCCCCCGCAGCCTTCTACTACGTTCTACAATCAAATACTACGGCGACACAGAAACACACAACCCACACAGCCACACGCACGAGTCCAGTTAGTTTTCCGAGTTGACATTTTCCGTTGCATAGTTTTTGGGGCAGTCAAGCCAGCAGGACTTTGCTGGCCCCTACTTTGGTTTATTTCCAACCAACTAACTTGATTACCGCAAATCGAATCAAATCGAAAGAAAAACAACTCAAAAACTTGAAAACTTAAAAACTTAAAAAGCCGAGAAACTAATCACATTTTTTTGTAATTGTGTTTTTTTGATTACTTTTTTTGAATTATTATTAAAAAATATTACTGCTACAGTTGCAGCCAAGTGTTAAACGAACAAGCCAACCGAAATCCCATACAATTCGCCATCAGCAACAAAAACCGAAAAAAATAAACAAACAAAAATAACAACAACAAACCAACAAAACATCGCATTCAAAAAAAAACAATCCCTGAAAGAGGAGATTGAGCAGCCATCGTAATCGGATTCAGATTGAGATCCAGAAAGGACACAGACACGGACAAGGATCCGCCAAACGGTCAAAAAGGAGTGCGAACAATGTGCGCCGCTCTGCGTCGTAATTTGTTGCTGCGGAGCCTCTGGGTCGTCCTGGCCATTGGCACCGCTCAGGTCCAGGTGAGTCACCAAATCCATACAATACCATATACGATATATACGATATATATACGATATATATACTATACTATGTCCCTATATATATACAATACTTACTATACCCTCTATAACCCCCTTCGAGGACCGAAGGAGTCGGCCGCCGAAAGACCCGAAACAGAAACCCAAACCGATGTTCAGACCGAAACAGCAACACCAACAGAAACAGAAACAGTGACTGAAACAGCAACACCAACACTAACACCAATACTAAAAGCACACAGTAAAAAATATAATTTTTTATAATAATTTTTGGAACAAAAATATATTTAAAAGTACAAAAAAAAGTAGATTGGTATTGTTTCTGAATCTATTGCTAGATTTTTACATTGTTTTTCTCAAAGTCTTTCAATCCTTGGCTTGAAATTTCTATTTCCTTTTAATTTTTACCTTTTAAAATGTTTTTGAAACCTTTAAAATAGGGTTTATTGTTCCAAGAAAGCAATTTTAGGCAAAAGTTAAGAGTTTTCTTGAATATGTTGGAAGAAAAGGGGAATTTTTTATACAAAGTTCTCAATAAAATTATTTTTGAAACCTTTAGAAAATCCCATTTAGGCAAAATCTAAGACTTTTCTTAAAAATAAAGGATTTTCTCTGTATTTCCTTTTAAATTATTTTTAAAACCTTTAAAATAGAATTTTTTGTTTTGAAAAATCAATTTTAGGCAGAAGTTGAGACGTTTCTTGAATATTTTGGCTTTATCCTGTATTCTTCATCCAAAGTTCTGATTAGAATATTATTCTAGTATTAAAAAGTATTACCAGTTTTCGGATGTTTTTACTTTATTCTGCAAAGTTCTGACGAAAATTAGACTCTTTTCTGGTATTGTTCCAGAAAGATATATATAGATCATATATATATCGATTTTTTTGCATACATCCTAAATATGTCCTAAATATAATATCTGATTAGACGAAAAAAGCTTCCTAAAGTACCTGAGGCTTTAACTTCTCCAACCTTAAAAGGTTCATCAATATTAATTGCCCGGTTTGGTTGCTTTTTTTCCACTGTGCATTGGTAATACAAAATCGCAACCACAGACACTCGCACACACACGCGAAGCCACCGTCTACGCACACACACGAGCACACGCGCACACCGACTAATACAAAGACAGCTCACGCACAGGACAGGGCAAGACAGGGCAGAGCAGGACAGGACGGGACAGAACAGGACAGGACTGAACAGGACAGGGCAGGACAGGACGGGATGGGACAGAACGAGAGACAGATACACAAACACTTGAGCGGGTTTCTGTTGTGGCCGTGGGCTAAGCAGCCGCAAAGTATGCTACGAAAAATGTGCCATCGCTTAGCAGCTGAGAGAGGGGGTGGAGCTGCTGCTGTCAGGAGGAGGTGGGTGGTAGGTGGGTGGTGTTGGCTTAGCCCTTGCCAAAAACTAACAAGCAACAACAAGAAAAACACGGCGAGGCGCGAGTGTGCGCAAATATTGGCTTAATTGAACCGTTTTCTTTGCGTTCTGCGTTTTTTTTTTCTGCGTTTTTTTCTGCGTTTTTTTTCTTCGTATTTTTGTGGCTTTTGAGCTTACACAACCGCAAAGAAAACGGGAGACACACACACACACAAGTTCTAACCAATTTGCATATGAAATCAGGCAGAGAGAGAGGGAGAGGGTGAAAGCTTTAAGACTCGCAAGCGGATCCTGTAAATCCTTCAATAATTGCCGCCACCCGAAAAAACACACACAAAACACACACAAAATAATCCGAGCTTCTTTCTGTGCAATTCAAAAACAGGATTGCGAGTCGGATTCCGCTTTTTTGCTTCGCATTCATCAATTCAGAAAACACAAAACGCTCCTTCTCGTCCTGCTCCTCCTCGTCCTGGCCAGGTTATTGTTGGCTTAATCTGGAATGCTTTTTCAAATCATTTCAAAACAATTTCTGCCTGGGTCGACCAGCTTTTTGCTGCTGCTGCTAGCTTCTCTTCAATCTGTTACCATGCTTTTGGTTAGCAGGTTTTCCTTTTGCCAGGACTCCATGGCACTCTCGACCCACAATCGACGACGTGCCTGGCCTCAACAATTTTCCCTACGAACGTACATTTTCTCTTAAATAACTCAAAGCAATTTTCCTTGGCAACCGGACTAGGGACAGCAGGACAACCGAACAGCAGGACAACCAGACAGCAGGACAACAGGACAAACCCAAGATGGAGCATTTTGTGGTGAAAACAAAAACCTTATCAAATTCATATACATGGGAGCTTAAGTAATAGAAAGAAATCAGAGAGGAAGATGGTGCACCCGATCGAGGGGAGTTGTTAAGCGGCTTTACGCTACCGCTTTAGCCCGTCACTTGCTCGTCCTTTGCAGGATATGCCCTCTATGGCATGTTTTTTCCTGTGTCCTATGCAGGCTGCAATTTGTTTTGCTTTTCTTTTCAATCCCGAACCCTGAAAGCTATCTCTGTCGGTTTTGTTGTCCTGATACTTTAATGCCGCTATTCATGCTAGTGCAATTTATGACTGGACTAGTCCAGGGACCTGGTCACCCACCCAGAGTCCACCCACTACAGTCCACCCTTAGCGTTATCAGTGGCACGCATCGCCCGTCAACGTATTTGTGGCCGTCGGTGGTTGCTTATGTCGTTTGTTTCCACCTCAGACCTCGGGTTTCTCTGGGTTACTCTGGGTTTCTCCTCGACAAAAAAATGAAAAACCTGAAACCCCAACCAACTCCCTTTAGCTGCTTGCATTTTTTTTCCCCGTTTTTTGTTGAAGGACTTCACGTTCGCATGTCTGACTCATCCGTGAGGATAATGGTGAGGTCGAGGGGACCAGAGGACGTGGAGAGCTCACAATGTGGTGCAATATGCCCGAGCATCTACCCAAACACTCGATGCACCACCACATACTATACTATACTGTAGTACACCCCACATTGGAATCCCTTTGGCTGGGCGACCCAAACCCCCGCCAGGACAAAAGGGAACACGCAATCGTCGCTGCCAAACAACCCATACAAAGTCCCCTGACAGGGACGAGGCTAGCCAAGGGTTGGGTTGGGGTTGGGGTGTAGCGAGTTCTTTGGGTGTCGTTGGCCATTTGATTGTCGGCTGGGAGCGAACTGCTGGGAACTGCTGTCGGCCAACTTTCGACCGAACCTCGCATCCTCCTCGTCCTCGTCCTCGTCCTTGTCCTCGTCCTGCCAATGCACTGAAGTCAACTGAATTAGTTGCTTCGCTGCTCGGTTCCCCGATAGAAAACGGAGAAGGAGAAGGAGGTTTTTGTGGCCGGGTTTGTGCTAACGTCGAGTCGCTATGAGTCACCCGCTGGGTATGAAATGAATCATCCGGGAATGCTATCCCAGCCGCCGTAATGGAATTTCTCACTGCCCCGAACCGTAAACTTTTTCTGGAATTTCGCGATTCGATCCGAAATATGCAGCGCATTGCAGGCAGACCCTAGAACCCACTCTTCATTAAATTCTCAATGTTTTTTCTAGCCACCGGAATGCGCTGGCATGCACTTGAAAAAAATCCCAGAGTTTGGGTTTCAGTTTCGGTTCCGGATCAAGTCACTCACGCAGCTGGCCAGGATGCGCCTTCTTTTCAGTCATTTGTCAGTCGTCCGAGAGTTGTCCACGTTTCGTCCTTTGTTCATTAGTTGTGGTGTCGATGTCCCACACACACACACACGCCTGCGAAAAAAAGGGAAAAAGTCCTGGGGAGGCATCATCAGGCGGCGGCGAGGTGGAAACCCACTGACTGTGCAGTGACCCCGACTTCCCCGACGATTTTCCTCCGGGCTCCTGATCCTTTTGTTTGTCCCTGTTTCTGCTTCTGTTTCTGTATCTACTTGTGTCCTTGTTGGGGGGCTTAGGTTTTCGTTTTGTCCTGCCATAACAACCGCCACCGCCACCTCCTTCTCCTCCTCGCCCCATCATATCCTGTTACAAAGCATTTACGCTTCAATGATTTTTTTCGATTATGCATTTTGCTCATTTCGACGTTGACAAAGGACCTCCCCCCAAGTCCTAGTCCGTGGTAGGCTTAGGCTAATGTGGCCATTGTCTGTGGCTCAGTTGATGTGTCAGAGTTGCTGGAATTAAGGTTAAGTGCTCCTGGCCAGCGATGCTCTGTCCCTATCTCGAGTATCGAGTGAGAAGCAGGTGGCTCACTCTATTCAGGATTCGGGTGGCTCTTGGCTCGATTCAATGCTAGGCCAAACGTGGGTCAACAACTTTTATCCGGTCGTCGGTGTGTGTCGTCGGTTGGCAAGGTGACAGCCCTTCAGTGCTTCCAGGCTTCAGTGCTTGAGGCTTCTCCTGGCTCTTCAGTTAAAATCTAACCTGGCAGGACGAACAGCTACCCAGGTCTATCCACGTTAATGATAATGATGCCCCGCTCCGATAATGATAATGACGATGACTCACAATCGAGCAAATGAACCAGAATGAATGACAAACGTAAACGAAACGAAACAAAATGAAATGAAATGAAATGAAAACGAATGAAAAGAAAAAGAAAAGGGGGGAGAAAGCGTCGGCAAAGAGGCATAAAATTGTCGCAGAAGGCGGGCGGTTGTGCCCCAAAGGTGCAGATAGCGGAAAATGGAAAGGGAGGAGGTAGGTTGGAGGAGGTTAACTTGGCCATAAGGGGGTTAACCGTAAATGAATGTGAGGTTAGGTTCAAAGTAAACAAGATCCCTTGGTTCTCTTTTCTAGGGGTTTCCTTGGGTAGAGGTTTCCTATTAAGGATTTCTTTTTTAAGTGTTTGCTTTAAGAATGAAAGGAAATAAACGGACTTTAGGGGAGAAACTATCGATATTATCGGTGGGTCATTTGAAGTCTTGATTTTTATCGATAAAGTACAGTCATCATCGATTTTTGTAGTTTCTTAAAGAGAACTCCACTTCCAAATGAGGTTTTCTGGTTTTCAATTACGATTCCTTCTTCAAAAGCATGTCCAGGTGTGTTAGTTTTCTTATTTTTTATTAACTAAGCCCGAAAAACTATCGAAATTATCGGTGAAGCGTTTCAAGACTTGATTTTTATCGATAAAGTACAGTTTCGAGTACATCGATTGTTGTACTTTCTTGAGGAGAAAATAACTCTGCTTCTAGATGAGGTATTCTTGTTTTATATTTAGATTTCCAATTAAATGTTTGCTTTAACATGGAAAAAAAGGAAATTGAAGAAGAAACTATCGATATTATCGATAAAGTACAGTCAACATCGATTCTTGTAGTTTCTTGAGGAGAAAAGAACTCTGCTTCTAGAAGAGATATTCTTGTTTCCAATTAAGAATTGTCCTTCAAAAGCATGTCCCGGTGTATAAGTTTTCCTATATTTTATCAACTAAACCCCAAAAACTATCGGAAACTATCGAAAACTATCGGGAAGTAGTTTTTTTTTGAGAAAAAAACTTAAAAGTGAACCCCCAGCATCAGGAAAACTTAACGAATGCAAGCAGAAAGGCGAAAAAAAATGTCCTGTTCCTTTTTTGGGGGAAAACGAAAAGGAAAAGCAAAGCCCCTCCGAACCTAGAATACAAAAAAGTTGTTCTAGGAAAAGCTTCTTCGTCTACTTGCCCCTCGTGCCACACCATTTGTGTTGCACGTCTTTGGCACAGCCGTGCGGTAATGTTTTATACATTTGTATGGCAAACATTTACGAGAGGGAGAAACTTCCCCTACTCCTACTTTGGAGGCTGACAAGGGGGTAGGGTAGTGGGCGTGGCAGCGACAACGTGCCGGGGCTAAAATTGTGGCAGGTGCTTGAATTTGGCATTTTGTTGACTGAGCCTGAACGACTTTTCTTGTAGCTGCGGCTCGTCTTCCTCTCTCTCGTTGGGGTTCTTACTACTTTCTACTTTCTTTCTGCTTTCTCGTGATTGTTGTTGCTGCCACAGAGCCGCATGCATTATTTGTTCGAGTGGGGGGGGGTGGGGTGGAAAGGGCATTAAAAAAAAAGGGGCGGAAGGTGTCCCTACTCAATACCTCGCTGCTGATTTCATTTGAGTAGCACGACTGGAACTTTCCTCTTCCTCCGACCTCCTTATAGTTTCCTTCAACGAGTCCTGATTCGCTGCATACGCCAAAAATAAAGGCCAGGACTCGAGTTGACTTGACTTTTCCACTCGACTGGTCCTGTGGGTCCTGTGAGATTCTCGCAAAATTGCAAATGGCAAGCAGATGCTGGGATTCGGGATTCGTTTGGATGTCTGGAGCATCATTATCGATGGTGTCATTAGCCATCAGCCTCAAGAGTAGACTAGAGTCCTTCGAACATAGATCCTTGGCATAAATCATTCAGATTTATTGGCAAGCCTTTTGCTTTCTGCCTTTTGGATGTTTTTTCAATCAATTCGTGGAAGAATTGGGCTTCTTTTGTGGTTAAATAGAATTTGGTAGTACGAGCTGCTAATTACGTGACCCAATTAATTCTAAAACACATCCACAGAGCTATATGCACTTCATGGCTTCCTTTTTTTCTGTATTTAAAATTATTCTGGTTTTTTTTTTGCTGATTTTTTTGCTCGGTTTTTAGCTCATTTTGTCGACGTCAACATAAAAATACAGAAAATATACTGAAAATGCGAACAAACCGAAATGTTTATTTGAAATTGTGAGTCAGGAAATACATTTGCTCGTCCTGCCTCTGCGTGTCCTCCTCCTGTATATCCTTCACAGAAATCGTGGGTGGTTGGAGGAGAAAAAAAATGAAAATGGAAAACTCCAACCAGAGGCAGCAACAACATTTAATTTTGCTGCCTTTTTGTGCGGCACGGAAAATCCAATTTTATTTGCATTTTCATTAACAGCAAATAATAAAACGGAAATATGATTTTTATGCCATTCCCATGCCGGAGCCATAGCAGCTGCTTCTCGAACCCTCTTTCCCTCTTGCTCTCTCCCCGTATTCCCATCTCTGTTGCACATTGGTGTGGGTGCCACGCCCCAAATAGCCTGGGTCTTCGCCCACTTCCAGGCCATTACAGCGTGCATTTCCGTTTTTTCGGCTTTCAGTTTTGCTGCCTTTCCCCTGTCTCTTTCTTTATACCCCTCTCTTTCTGTCACTCTAGCTCCTTCTCTTTCTGGCTGCTATTTTCCCTCTCTACTTGTTGTTGTTTTTGGGTGATTATAAGCAATTTGTGTTATAAAATCGCAATATTGCATTTTCGGCTGTGTTTCTTTTGCTTCCTCTTTAATTCCCGCCTCCGCCTCGGCATCCGCAGGACTCTCTTCTTTCGTCCTTCGCCATCCTGCAGGTGCACTTTCCATTTTCCACTTTTCTGGCCGATTCCTCGATTGGATTATTTTTCAATTGGCAGCCGAGTTTTCGCTTCCTTGGATTCCTTCCTCTTCGGGGGGCAACGCGTTTGAATCATTCATCGAGGACGAGAATTTATTGCCTGCGAATTAAGGCAGAGAGTCCTGAAAAGGATAAGGATAAAGGTGGAACTTGTTAGGAGATAACTCTACGGAATCGAGATAATGTTGGGTTTTCTTAGGGTCCCTGATCCGATTGAGAACTGTATCAGAAAGGGGTTTTTTTTAAAGGTTTCTAAAGGTTCTGAAAGGGTTCATAAGGTTTCAATCCTTTTTCTTCCTCAAATCTGGTTATCCTTTGGAAGACATCTTCCTCTACTGGAACCGATTGAGATTTATATCAAAAAACGAAAAGTTTTGAATGAATTTTGAGGCTTTTCATCACCCAATCCATTCAGCTTCCGAAACCATTCATCAGCTGAGTGCTCAAAGAGCAGATCGTATCCCCCAGAGGCCTCCGGCTTGACCTCTTCGCTGTCATCATTGGCCTCCTCGACGCAGCCATTTCCATTCCCAATCGGCATTGTCAATCGATTTCCGGGTGAAAGTACTGGGGAGAAAGCTGGGGGAGAAAGCCAGCCTGGGAGAGCACAATGAGAGGAAATCAAAGGCCAAACGCCAAAAATCCCCCGCCGGCAACTTCATTTGACACTTTAATGCATCCTTACTGTACCCCCTTATGCCAGGACATGCTTCACCTACGGCTGTTCCTTTGCCTTCGAACTCGGATTGGGATACGGATTCGGATTCGGTCCATGGCCCGGCATAGTCCCCAAATCCCATTTGGCTATCAGCACGCCGGCACTCTTACTTCGGGTGGGTACGAGTACGTTTTTTTTCCAAAAGGGGGAGTACAAGGAGTACGGGGAGTCCAGGGAGGACAAGGAGTACAGGGAGTACAAGGACTGTAAGGAGTCTAAGGAGTAGAGGGCGTGATGTCAAAGTGACGCCCGTCCTTCGACAAACCATTCGAGGGCCATAAAAGTGGGCGGGAAACCAGAGTGGAAAATAATAAATAGGTTTGCCAGAGTCAAGGGGGCGGGTGGCGCAATATTTGCGACATAAAATTTGCTATTAAATTAAATTTTATTTGCACATTTATTCAAAACACAACAAAATATGCCCCGGCACGGAAAAAACACGCCTTGGGTTCTCGGTTGTTGCAGAAATTGATTCGATGTCAGATTTTATGAGCGCGTTTGCAGATAATGAAATTTATCCGCACCGACAGTCGGTCGTCTCAGTCCCAGGATCCGCATCCTTTTTCTAGCAGGAACAGGACTAGACAAATGGATAGACAGTTAGTCAATCGCTCAGTCAATCGCTCAGTCACTCACTCCCTCAATCGTACGTGCCAACAGCCGCCACCCACAGCAAACGTTTCTGAAATGATTGAAGCAAACAAATGGTGGCTTCGAAAGCGAAAAGAAATATGTGGGTTTGTATCGGTAATGCATTCGAATGAGTTTAGAATCGCTGATAGATGGGATCAGGAATCAATAAGTTATGGCTTTTCAAATTAAGAGTCCTGGAGAAAAGAGTCCTGGAAGGAACAGACAAACTTTAGACTCCTTTTAATGGAATCTCTGTTTTTTGGCACATAGTTTCCTTTTTATTGTTCACACTCGGAGGGTAAAGTTTTTAAAGGATTATTGATAGACACGAGCAGCCATGACTCATCTGTTGTCCTGGAAGGATACAGAATGCACATTCCTTTTGGCAGCGTGCTTGGCATGCAACCGCAGAATGTGATCCCAGGCAATGGCGCTCTGGCAGCGCTCTGGCAGCAAACTCTGGCGGACACGTAGCCGGAAAAGGTCCTGGAGAAGGAGCAGGATACAGAGCATTGGAATGTGCCACATAGACTATAGACTGTTGGCAACGAGGCGACGCATATTGTTTTGGGGGCCCCTCGTTGGCCTCGTCTCACTTAATAAAATAATGTTGTATGCGTTGCGGCGCATAATGGCTGCCACACACATATACACCAAGCCAAATGCAATGTCTGTGTCTGTGTGTTTTGGTGGCGTCTCTATTAAATTCATCTGTGCCACCAAATTGCCATCGCAGTGGCAAGTTAATGGCCAGCCTGTGCCAGAGTCTGTGTTGGGGGGAGGCGCTGGCTTTGTCACTTGGGTTCTATTAGGCACAAGAACACAGATACAGATACAAAAATACATATACAAAGACACAAATACATATACAAAGACACAGATACATATACAAAGAATACATATACACATACAAAAACCCCCAACAAATACATAGACTTTCAAAGGCGTCTCTAGGAATGAGCTTCTCTGTACTTTATGGTTTAAATATTTTGAAAGCAGGCGAGAAACCGAGGGAACAAGGGGCATGCCACAATCCCCCCTCACATTCTACGCCACTGACAAGACAAATTTTTAGTGCTGCAGTCAAAGAAATGACTTTTTAACGTCTCGCATGCGCGCATCCCCTCCTATAAGAGGCTTCACTGTACTCCGGTACTCGTACTCTGAGGTAGCCATAAAACTGAATTGCCATTTAAACGCTGATTTGTGCGCTTTATTGATTAATGCGGCAACGGGACAGACTGTACTTCGGAACGATATCGAAGCGAAACGAAACGAATCGACTCTTTATCGATAGTTGGGTAATCGAAATGTCTTCATCGATGCCTCAGCGCACTTTATGAACTGTTCGAGCGGTAAATTTGATGTTGTACAACATTTGACCCACAATTCCTGGTCCTGGGGCTCGGCTTACTTTTATTATTACACTTTTTTTGAGTCCCAAAGTCCTGGGCAGGACGAAGGACCCACGAGAGTGTGTGTGTGGGTGCTTGTGTGGCCAGCCAAGCAGCAAACGAGTAAACTGAGTGGAAAAGACACAACTAACATGCCAGAAAGATGAGGTGGATGGGTGGGTGGGTGGTGCTTGGGAATTATAAATTTATATAAAAAAAAAGGGGGCAGGGGGCAGGACAGAAAATTGAAAGCATTCCCTGCGGTTATTCCGGAGCTGGCTGGCTGCGGGGGCTTTCATTCAATTTCGATTTTGTTTTTAAGCCACTTGAAAGTCGAGCAAATCAAATACACCAATACCCCTCCTGGGCCACGCCCATGTCGGGACCAGGAAGGGGGAGAAAAATGTTTGTGTCGTAAATAAATCGGACAAAGAATGGTATGAATGCCAGGACGAGGGAAGGATCCTGAAACTGCGCACAAAAGTATGCTACAAAAAATTGTTTAAGCTGGTGTGTATGCATGAGTGTTTGAGTGTGTGAGTAGGGGGGGTCTCTAACGTAAATAACAGTGTATTGATATTGAGCCTGCTTCCCTTTCGTCCTTTCGTCCTGCTGCCATCCCTGCTGGTGTCACATTATGGGGCGAGTAAAAAAATATTTCATCGCTGTATTCGAACCCTTCACTCATGCATATGTACATGTGTTTAGTTTTCACACACACACACATGGCTCGAAGGACCAACAGGAAAACTGGAAATGAAAAAGGACCCTCGAAGCGGGCACAAATACGGTGATTGAGTGGCGACTGCATCTGTTGTGATTTTGCGGTTGACAGTCAAGTTAATTTGCTTTCCCTCATCACTATTTACCCTCTCTTCCTGTCTTGCTCCTGCTACATCCTGCCTCTCTTTCTAGTGTCCTTTTTATCTTAACTGCTTGAACAGGTTTTTAATATCCCTTCTCAATGATACGGAAAATGAAGTGGTTAAAACTGTTTATAGCTCTTACATATGAATGCTTTCCCAATTCCCATTCCCAGAACCTAACTTTTGCGGTCAACTGTACCGCTTTTATGGATTTCCAGGGCTTTTCGTCGCGCCACATTTATTGTGGGTCACCTTTTTGTAATCAATATAATGACGATGACTTTGTTAAAGTAATTGTTGGGTTTTAGATGGGGAATTGTATAGTTTTCCATAGATATCAAGGTCTAGTGTGATGGCAACCCTGAACCAAGCTTAAATCCAAATCCAAATTCCAAACTAAAACCCAAAACCCAAAAAAACTAAAACCTTAAACCCTAAACCTGAAACCTAAAACCCAAAAAACTAAAACCTTAAACCTAAAACCAAAAAAAAACTAAAACCTAACCTAAAACCCTTTTTTGCATGCCTGAACATGTCGGTGCTTGTTTTTTTTTGTATTTTTTTGTTTTTTTTGATTGTTTTTCTTTGCATTAGTATAAGTGTAACTAACACATATGCCAAGTATGTGTTTGTATTCCGTGTGTGTGTGGACTTTGTGGTGTTGGCAAAATGTTGATGTCGACGTGTTTTTAATTTAAATTTTTGCACGAATCGGCATTTTGTTGTTCCTGTTGCCCGCCGTTTTGCCACTTTTCCCCGTTTAGTTTATTTTTTCGCCTATTTGCATATTGGGGGTGACCCCTCTTAGGGGATGACCCTGCCCGCTCCTTAACTTTTTGGAAAAAGAAGGAAAAAAATAAAAGTCTTTTGTATTCATAATTGAAATGAGTTTAAGCTTCCTACTTCCTACTTTCTGGGGATATAGAGTCAATCGGGTTTGGAGTTAAATGTTTTGTTGGGCCGAGATTTTGGGGCTTAGAGATGTGGGTCTGCCACAAAGTCGGAAAAGTCGGAAAAGTCGGAAATCCAATGGTCTGGAAATTCGAGAAGCCTCCGAAATGAGAACCCGAACCCAAAACCGAAAACCGAAACAGAAACTGAAACTGAATCTGAAACTGATTTTGAATGCGAATGCAAATGAATGCTCGACCTTGTGCTGGACGATGGGTGATGGGTGATGGGTGGTTGGTTGCTGTTGTGGGTTGCTTTTTGTTCTTCGGCTTTCATTGTGCAACAAAAACTATTGTCTGCCTCTCGGTTGTCGAGGGGGGGGGCTGCGAAGACACGCCTTGGGCGCAGCGCAACTTTCTCAAGAGTTGCTAATGCTTGAGCTTTATCTGCGCCTCGCCTTATGGGCCTCCAGGGTCTCTATATCTATCTCCCTCTCTACTATTATCTCTTTCCCCCTCATTTGTTCCCGGTTTTGCGTTGTCCCTGTCTCTCACACTTTGGCGCTTTTGCAATGTTTGTTAAACTTTTGGCCTTGTTGAGGGGAAAATACAATTTTTTGGCAAGTGGCAGCCGTGGCAGCAGCTGTGGCAGGGGGCGGTGCTGCCACATTTTTGTGGTAGGTTCTAGAAGCCGGCGGCAGATTTCAACACGGGTTTTGTTTTCCGTCTATTTTACACAAATTATTTTGAATTTATTTCGGTTTTCCCCTTGCCCCCGTCCACGCCCCTGGGCCGAACACCTTTCTCTACCTGTGCGTGTCCTGTGCGAGTCCTGTGTATACTTTTATGCGCTACAAAAAAGGCTCGGAAGGAGCAGCAGAAACCAATTTCAAGGATTCATTCAAGACGCAACCGAGCGAAAGAGATGGCAAAAGGGTGTTTGTATCTATAGCTGTGTGTGTGTGTGTGTGTGTGTGTGTTGGGGGTGTATTTGTGTGGGTGTTTGTTCGGTTGCCCTCCAGGCTCTTTTGCATAGTGACGACAGCAGCCACCCCTTTATAAAAAAAAGAAAAAAAACGAAAATGAAAATTCCATCCAACCTCCCCGGTTTTTTCCAAGACTTTGAAATACGCTTCAAATTTACTTTGATATCCTTTTAATTTGTTGGCCACCCCCTCCCCAGCTACCGTTTCCCCAGCTCTCCTTGAATGTCCTTCCCCCCGACATCCCGGGTTTTGTGGGTTAGCAGGGTTTCAATGTCTTAATTAGAACATTGTTTGCAAGCAAAATTTTCCAGAAACCAAGTTTCCAGGAACCCAGAGAGAGAGTGGGAGGGCAGGAAGGACTCTTCAGGACTCGGCAGTAAATCAGGTAAAGTTAGAGGACGTCCCTCCCTCAAGGGAACTCGCCACGATTATAAGTTTAATTGCAAGGACACTTCTGGCCAAAGAAAAGCAATTCCCTCAACTGCATTTACAAGTGCCCCGCCCCGTAGTGGGGGCAGGGTGTATGTGGCACAAAGTTGTTGAACCCAGAAAATTGCCAAAAAAAACAGAAAACAACTACCACAACAAGGGGGTGGCAGGATGGTGGGGGATGGAATATCGATTTTATTTTATTGACACGAAAAATTGCGCCTTGAAATATGCAATGCAAGAGTAGAAAATTTTCAACGAGGGGCCTGGGAGGACATGTGGAAGTGGCACAACAACGCCAGATAAGAGTCATAAAAACGCACACCCAAGGATCTCAAAGGGATCAGGATGCGGGGAGGGTCTCGAAGCGAGACAGAAGCGACAGCTTGGACGACAGAGAGGGCACTAACGATTATGATGATGACGACGACCAGGACGAGGACGAGGACGAGGGAGAACAACAAAAGAAGGCACAACAAGGACATCAACCTAATACCCTGCCGAACGAAATTCCTCTCTGATAGGATTATTTGTAAATCTCATTACAATAATTTACAATCTTTCGCTGGAAGTGATTCCGAGTGAAAGCAAATTGGGCTTAACATGCACCAGCGAGGAAATATATATTCCAGAATGAGGATAAAACCGGAGAGCTTATAATTTTAATCGAATTAAAAAAAGGGAAACCTTTAGGCAGTACCGGGTATCCATAATTTTGTTTGAAAAATATTGCAGAAAACTCCAAGAAATGTCAGTTCCAAAAAATGTTAAAATAAATGACACTGCGACAAAGCAAACTTCCTGCCTCGCCAGCATCCTTCCTCAGACTCTCTCTCTCTACTTTCTACTTTCTCCTTATCCTGCTCCCGAGTCCCGTTAACCAGCCCAGAAATGAGCAAAAAAAAAAACAACAATGTTGGGAAAGAAAGGAAATTACGTGTTGGATTCACTCGGCATGTCCTTGTTGTTTTTTTAAGTTTTTCTTCTTGTTTTTTTTGCTGTTTTTTGGTATGGTGGCAACACTCTTATATATTTTTGTTTCTCGGGGGTTGTTGTTTGTTGCTTTTTGTGGATTTGAAGTAATGCAGACTTTAGAGATTACAACAAGAACAATGGGGCACAAGGAGCTGGAGCAGGAGCCGCAGCTTAAGCACAAGGCGGAGGCGGACAGGACACAGGACACAGAACAACAAAAACAAAAGCAAATCCAAGGAAAGCCATTCGAAATGCTTAATGAATGAGTAGAGACGAAAAAAAAACAAAGCTGCGGAGCTGAGAGTCGTGGATGGAACAATGCCTCAAAGACAACGAACGGAAACAAAAGCACGATGAATGACACCAGGCGACACGACATTAAGCTGCAATGGTCTGTGATCTGTCATCTCTTTCTAATACTCTAGCTGCCTCTCTTTCTGGCTATCTTTCTCCACCGCTTTTCCCGTTTTTTTCGCCGGGAAAATGCAATTCCCTGATGAAGATTTCCATTTCTTAGATGTTCTTGGCGTGGGATCAATTGTGATTTGAAATGTCAACCCGGGGACAGGTTGTTTTGATATCGATTTATATCGATTGAAATCGATTGCTTACGATTGTTTGCCATGAACAACAAGGTATTGATAGGAAATTGTGTAAGAAATTCATAAATTGTTAGTTTAGTGAGGAAAACAATGGAATAAGAACTTAGAAGTTCAATGATTAGGATTTAAATGTTTGAGATCCTTTGATTTCATAAAGAAAAAGAAAATCTTATCCTTTTATTAAGTCGATTAACATCGATTGATATCGATTGCTTGAGATAAATAACAAGGTTTTGATAAAAGCTGGGTAGGAAAACTAGAAATTGTTAGTTGATTGAGGAATCAATTGAAAGAAAAGCCTTGAAGTTCGGTGAGATTAGGGTTTAAGTGTTTGAGATCTCTCTCTATATCAGAAAGTAAAGGTAGCTCTGTTAGTGCGGCTTAACTTCGATAGCTATCGATTACTTGCGATAAACAATAAGTTATTGATACAAGCTGGGTTGGAATTTCAGAAAATATTAGTTTCTTGAGGAAATCAATTGATTAAAAGCTTTGAAGTTCGATGATTAGGATTCAAGAGTTTGAGATCTTTTGATTTCTATAAGAAAAGGCAGTTCTGTTAAGGCGATTAACATCGATTGATATCGATTGCTTGTAATAAACAACAAGTCATTGATATAAGCTGATAAGCTGAAGAAATCAATTGAAGAAAAGTCTTGAATTCGATGATTAGGAAGTTATTTGTTAGGAAGAGTTGGAAATCTTTTGATTTGAGGTTCGGTTATTAGGATTTGTTGGAAAGAGTTTGAGATCTTTTGAGTTCAAAATGCAGAGACAGTTCTGTTTAGGCGATTAATATCGATTGATATCGTTAAGAGAAAGCTTTACTTTGAAGGGAAACAAGTACATTGTTTTCTCCCGTAACTCTACTACTTAGTGTTCTACTTTAGTTCTCTACTTTTAGTATTTCTACTTCTATCTTGAACAAAGAACTATTCCAAAACTATTCTTCGCCCTTATTTCTTGTCTTTATTTTCATATTTAATCACCTGAAGTTTTGGGGAATTGCCACAAAAGTCGCTGGCTGTGTAATTTGGATGCCTTTCAAAAGTGCCTGAAAGCTGAAATTGCATATTCCGCCATTATGAACTTGTTAACGCTCCACCCGAGCAACTAACTAACTGCCTAACTAACCCTGGCAACCCTGGCAGCCCATAACCTCCATCCCTTCAGCTCCCCCCCTTGACCCTTGGCAGGCGTCACTAAAAATTACGTCAATTAAAGTTAATTGTGCTAATTTTAAACATTTCCCCCGCCGACCACCGACCGCCATTCTATTTTTTATTTTTTTTTTGCAGAATATGCACAAATATTTGGGGAAAGTGCGGGGGGCTGGGCTGGGGGTGGGGTTAAGTAAGAAAACAAAATGGCGTCAAGCTGACAAAAGCAAAAACAGGGGGTTGGGGTGGTCGCTGGGTGGTCGGTGGGTGGTGGGAGGACTTTGGCAAGCGCAGCTGGAAAAGTTTCTGTTTAGTTTTTTGCTCGAAAATGAAGCTCGTTTACTTTTATCAAAATGAAGTTTGTTTTTCCTGCTCTCTCTCGCTCTGCGACCGCTGCTGCTGATTGTGCGCATAATGAGGGGAGGGGGACAGGATCAGGTCCTGGTCCTGGTCCAGGCAGGACCTGCCATGGACACAGGACACGGGACACGGGACTCTTGGAGGTGACAGCCAAGCGACGGCGAAAAATGTTGAAAAACTTTTGTGACCTTTGCCCAAAAATAATAAGCGGGGCGTCGGTGAAGGGGGCTTAAAAAAGCGGCAGGACAAGCAGAGGTGTGAAAGTTAACGGGAAAGTTAATCACAAAACAACAGAAAAAAAACGACACTCCAAAGCAACGATTTTCATTTATTTTATTTACATTGAAAAGGAAGCTTCAAAGGAAGCTTCAAAGGAAGCTTCAAAGGACGCTTCGAAGGAAGCTGCACTGTAACAAAAATTCAATCACAGCGAATGCAAAAAGAGATGCAGATAAGCAATGCTCCAGAAACAGAAACAGAGGCAGGTCCTGGGTGTATCCTGCCAGCTCAAGGACAAAGCCTTGAACGAAAACTTTTGCCTCGCCCCAAAAAACATCCATTTAGCACTTCGCTCCGACCACATTTTATAATGGCATGGCCCAAGAAATCAGCAGCAGTAGCAGGAACAGCAAGGATATGAATGCTAAAGGACTTCCCACACCAACACACACACACACAAAAAGGAGGCGAAGGAGAAGAAAAGAATTACGCCGTAGCATATGAAGAATTTAATTAAAGTTCATTTGCTTGGCGCTGCTCCTTCAGGAAGCGGGCGAAGTCCTTGATGGCAGAAAGTGGATGGATGTTCGGGCAAAGGAGGCGTCGTTTCCGTCCTCGGTAATTGCAATCGTCAGACAATCCCTGCTTGGTCCTTTTCGTCCTTTCTTTCTTTTCTTTTCCTTTCCTTTGCTTTCTTCCCTGACCCATTAACACGCACTGCAAGTCTGCATAAAATATCGATTTCTATCGATTTCCAATCCAATATTCATTCGTCCTTTATGGGTCTTCGTCTAACTTAATATGCATCCGAAGGTTTACGAAAGTTTTTTGTTAACTTTGGAAAGTTTCTAAATATTTGAACGTTTTCTAACTTTTTTATTCATTTAGAAAGTTTTCTTTGTTGGTAAACAATTCTATTTTAATTATGTGAAGCCTCGATATCGATAACAGGTCGATATCTTTATCGATTCGCAGGCGATTACTAAGCAGAGTTTTTTGTCGATTTGTAGATGATTTTCCCCTTGATTCGAGAGAGAATATCCTTTTTAGAAAGAAAATAATATAGATTCCGATAAACCCCCTAAAGGAATGTAACCAAAAGCTTGGCTATATGATACCGGGCACTTGTTTAGCCTCAAACCGAAGCCCGTAATTGCTTAATCCACTCAAACGGCTCCTTAGGTGTGTAATCCTTCGATTATCCTGGCGTGCAAGCAATTAGAGCAGACAATGCTCAGCCCGATTGCCATCAAGGACTAATCTGTATCGATTTCTGGTCTATTGTCCTGGCCAGACCAGACCAGGCCTCTCGTTGCACATAATTAAAATGTTTCAGCTTTGATCCTGGCAGGATTCGAAATCGGAGTTGGCGATGTCATAAATTCTCATTCCCCGCCACTGCTAATCTCCTCGAGGAAAAAGGGATCCTGTGTCGGGGAAAAAGTTTAAATTGCAAACCTGTCAGTGCACATAGGTGTGTGTTGCGAGTGTGTGTGTGTGTGTTCCAACACCTTGTCCCTGTCAACCTCGTCCTGGGGTCTCCTTTCCTGGGTCCTTCTCTTTCTTTCTGCCGCTTTTTTGAGACCAAATTGCGCATACGCCCCGTGTGACGTCGCGGGGACTGCGCTCTGTTTGTAATTTATGCACGTAAGTCACGCCCTTTACGCCCTAACCACCCTGCACCCCCCCTTGGGTAGTGCACTTTCGAATGAACACATTCATTGACTCCGCCGGGGGGGAGGGTGAAAGGTTGGGAGAAAGTGGCGGGAGAAAGCAGGCGAGATAATGAGAAAAACGTAACAAGAAGGCGAAGAAGAAATCCGAAATACGAGTCAGGGGTGGAGGTGGTTTTTTTTTGGATAAGGGGGGGTACTGAGGGAGAGGGGTTGAGCTGATTTAATGAACTAGGTAGCTGGCTTCCCCCCCTAGCTGCCACCGCCTCCGCCTCTGCCATTCAATCGTGCCATTTATCTGGTGAATGTGCTCGTAAGCCCTAAGACCCTGCATGTGTATTAGAATCCCTGTATATGTGTCTGCCTTGGTATTAGTGAGCGTTTGAGTGTGTGAGTGTTTGAGTGTTTGAGTGTTTGAGTGGCCGACTGTAATGAGTGTGCCAGAATGCTCCGACGCCTTAAATCGACGCTTATCAAAGCCACTGCGATTTATTTTCCCCACTCAGTCTCCAGTCTCAGTCTCTGCTCCTTGCGGTCGCAATTATCCTGCCAGCTCTGCAGTTCAAAGCGCTTCAGATCCTTGGGAACGAAAACGAAAAAATGCTCCAAAAAGGGTTCAATCGCAGTCGATTTGGAAAGGATTAAAACCGGAATTGGAATACATTAATTGCTGGAATTAAAATCATGCATAGATTTTTAGAATGCATAGAAATTATTCTCTAAAAAAGAACACAAGAGTCCTTTTCAATCGATTGCATTTGAATATTTTTCGTGCTTTTCCCACAAAAACCAACGAGTATTTGGAATCCTTTTTAGGGTTTTTGCAGCTTAAAAAGCACTCCCGTCCTGCCCCTGGATGGCTCCAATCTGCTTCAACTTCCTTCTATCCTTCCTTTTATCCTTGCTGGAAATTCTATTCTGAAAAGGGCATAAATTATGCACAAATTTGTTGCTAGCTCTTGGCTGTTCATTGTTGTTTTTATTGCTCAGCTCGAAGCTTCGTTATTAAATACCGGATAACGTAGAGAGGAGAAGGGCATACAGGATGCAGGATCCTGCTCCGATGATTAAGTATCTTTTTGGCTAGGTAAGATACATAATACGAAGTATCCGAGAGAATCTTTGCCAGCAGCTCCTTGCCAGGGGTTCGGGTGGGAGGCGGCAACAAATTGAAAAAGCTTTTGCTTGTGCGATTAAAATGAATGCGAGAAAAGGAGTTAAGGACGAAGGACGAAGGTTTTGGCTTAAAAGATGGGAAAGTGGAATTAGTCGCTGTCAGTTGGAGCGTGTCGGGTGGGTGGCGAGAAAGTTTTTCCGGGCTCCTCCTCGGCTCCTCGGCTCCTTGCCATTAGCTCCAAGTGTTGTCGAAGTCGCCATCTTGGAACACGCACGAGTCCTGCCATGCCATGCCACTCCCCACTCTCTGGTGCTTCCTGTTTCGCCCACTTTCTGGCAAGGCAGGCTTTCAATTTCAATTTGTTGTCGAGGCCAAGCCAAGCCAAAAGTTATGCCAAAAAGTATGCAAGCAATATACACACGCACGCAGTCCTTGCACACACACACACACATGCTCTAGGCCTGGTATTTTTTAAGGAGGAGTGGCATGGCAGCCTTGCATCCTTACAGCTATGAATCCTTACAGCCAGGAGTCACTTAATTAGTTTTCACAGTTAATTGAATTGCAATGGTGGCCCAAAAGAATGCCAGAACTTCATCTTGCCAAGCTAGCCCCATCTCTCTCTCTGCCACACACTCCATCTCTTTCTCTTTTTCCATTTTTGTTTCTTCTCGAGACTCAAAACCACTTTTCTGCCATAATTTGTTGATTAGTTTTTTGTTTTGGCCAAGCTTTATTGCATTTTCCAGCCAACACACAAAAAAAAAAACGAGAAACATTTTGTGGTCAACTGTACTTAGTCAGTATCTATCTAGCCATCTCTCTTGCTCTGGTTGGTTGGTTCATTCAGAGCCTGTTTCCGGTCCCTGTTTTCGGTCTTTTTGTGTAAAATTAATCATATTTATTATCGAACGTAGGCTTTAAGCCTCAGCAATTTGTGGCCAGGATCATGGATGTTTTTAGCCAACACATGCACAGGACCTGCTCCTGCTCCTGCTATTTTCTGCTTTTTGTGCAACTTGTAAGCGCATTAATGTTGCGTAATATCAGCTGATTGCTTTCCTGATTCAGCATTAATTTTTCATTTATCTCAGTTTTGGCCAAAAACCAACAAAAAATACCCGACTAACTAAGCCGTAATTTCGCTGATTGGTTATAGTTTTTGTCTCTCTATATATCCCTGCTATATCCCTTTGATTTCTGTTTAATTTCCGTGAAAATCTATTAGGAATTATCCAGTTTTTTGTCCCGTCGTTTGAGTACCCGTCGATTAAGTACATTAGAGCCTAACAAATGGGTTTCCAATTGTCATCTTGGGCCATTAAACGCACTCCTCTGCCATATCCTGCCCATCCAAGCTCACCCAATTAGCTCTTGGCTGGAAAAAAATAAAGAAAAAGTGGGGGAAAACCTGCAGCAAATCGACGAGTAATGAACAGCACCAGAGGGGGCGCCCGAAAAGGACGATGGGATGCTGGGGAAGGACTCAAATATTATGCAAAGAAATGAAAGCTCAAATGGAAGCAAATCGAAGTGAGCCAAAAACTTGAGTAATTTCATTTCAGGACCAAAAGTTGGATAATTGAAGAGATAGAGATAGAGATAGAGATAGACTCCTGCTGCAGGATGGCGTTGGAATTGGTCATGGATATGGCCCCTGGCGAGGGGTATCGAGAGGTTTAAATCAATTAGAAGGGGGGGAGGTCGCTATAAAGTGCAAAAATTGAAATTGAAAATGCCATTGATGTTGAAGGAGCAACTCCTGCAGCAGGTCCTGAATCGAGATGATGATGAAGCTGCCACCATCGACTCCGCCTCGAAGCACTTTAATTCAAACAGAGTTGCCACCCTCCTTGTATTTTTTTACGGGGTAGCCTGGGAACTACCCGCAAATGTAATTAAAAGTGCTTTCAGGAGCATCAATTAGGAAGTACACTACACACCCACACACACTTTTCGAAAAATGAAAAATTGAGGAGATACACACACGCACATCCTGGAAAACGTCTTGGAAAAATTCTGTTGCATACTTGCAGGCACTTTTCACAAAATTAATTTCAATTTGCATGCGTGTGCATGTCTGTTCATGTCTGTTCTTGTCTGTGTGTGTTTTTTCAAAGCAACTCTGCTATGTAGGAGCAACAGAGACAGCCTCAATCGAATGAAAATGTTTTGGGCCAAAAAAAAAAAAGAAACCTCAAATAAATAAATAAAGTTTTAACCAAAAAGTTTTCGAGTTTCTTCAGTTTTCATTTCTCAATATGCCAGAGTCGTCCTTCCGAGAAGGGGTTTCCTTAAAGGATATCTATAAGGTATCCTTTGTAAAAATTGAAGCGTTAATAATCATGTTTTCAGGTTTGAGCCTCCAGGCAGACCCCTTTAAGGCCTAAGCCACTGTGTCTGTGTGCTGAGCCTTCACACACACTTGCACCTACACATATGCAATCTCACACACACACACTCGAGCACGTTTCGGCTTGAATCGACAAAAAAAAAACAGAAACACCAAAGAGGAGGCAAAAATGCTGAAGAGAAAGCTGGAAAAAGCAGGCCAACGAGGCAGAGCTGGGTTCGGGGCAGGGACCATGTCCAAAGTCTGCACGCCCCTGTGTGTCTCTCGAGCTGGGGCTGGGGCTGGGCTTAGTGTGCTGAGTCATCATCAACAAAACAGCAACAACAACAAAGCTTTTTGACACTCGAAATTGAGCCACAAACAAACGAGAAGCACACACAGGACACACAGGACATGGCCAAAAAATGGCAAAATCATGAGGAGAGAAAAAAAGTTAAATGGCAAAAAGCGAAAATGCACAAAAGACACACGGACGAACGTAGAAAACTCATAAATAATAGCTCCATCTCTATCTATGTATGAAAGAGAAGGCACTAACCGAAAAGAAAGGAATAGCTAGATAGAAAACGTTTCATTTCCAACTTTGACTTACTTCAAGCGACACGCTACTTAGGCTACAAAAAAAAGGACCTCTCGAGTTCCACACCTCAGCTTGTGGCTATTTTTCACAATTTGTTTTATTTCTTTTTAGACTTGCTACGTGTTTTTCTAAAAAATTATAACCACCCCCCCTTGAAAACTAAATAATTATGAAAAATTATGTTTCTTTTTTAAATACTTTCCAACACTAAAGACTTTAAAGCTTATTTCGTGCTTTCTTTCTTTTTGTATTCCCTAAAAAGGGATCTCCCTCCGGGAACTGGTGTATAAAACAAACACATTCCACGTTTTATTTTGCATTAAAATTCTATTTGTCTCCAACTCGCATTAAGAACAAAAAACAAGAAAAAAACTCGAAAAAACAACAAGAAAAAAACTCAAAAAAAAACTCAAAAAAAAGTTAAGTAAGAAAAAAGAAATAAATAAAAAAAAAATATATAAAGTCAGGAGGGAACTTTTTTACGTGTGTTATTATAACGCAATTTTCTTTTGTTTGTTTCGCTCCTGTTCCTGCATCTCTCTTTTTCTTTTTTTGGTTTCTTCGCCGTGGTCCTGAAAAGTCCTGCCCAAGTCCTGGGGACGCTCTCGAGTGTCCCGCTCGGGCGAAATTAAAATATCATAAATTTGAGTTAATTACGGTCGAGTAAACATTAACATAATTGTGTTTCTGTCGTCTCCGCCGGACTGGCCCCTCGACCCTCGACCACCTTTGGGCCAACTCCCCGCGTCTTGGCCATTATAAGTAGCCCCTGAAATGCTTACTACCCGGTTTGCTTTGCTCTCCGCCTTTATCTTTCCCAGCCACGCCCCGCAACTCGAGTCTTAAATCGAAAACTTTTCTTTTAACTCAAAAAAAAAAAAAAAAAAAACGAGGAAAATTAAGACAAATTCTGGGCTTATAGGATTTTTATTAACCTGGCTGGGATAAATATAGAAATTTATTGGGGTTTGTAGGAGGATAAGGATATTGGGTTGCCAAAGTTAAGGATTTAAGATCAAAGATTTAGGATTTAGGAAGAAATTTATAATTAAAAATTAATAGAAATTGTAATTTATTCATTTAATTAACAAAATAACTAAAAACTTATAGGAATTTATTGGAAATTGTGAAAAGAAAATAAAGTTAATGAAAAAATGTATGTTTTTTCTCAAGAGTTTAAAGATTTAAGAAGAAATCTATGATTAAAAATTAATAGAAATCATAATTTATTCATTCAAAAAGCATAAAAATATTATAAAAAACAGTTTTCATGATTTAAAACCTTTTGGAATATCAAAAAATAACTAAAAACTTACAAAAACCTCGCATTTTGGTGACGAAAAATCTGTTTAGCTCTTCCTCTTGCCAGCCGCTTCCGTTGTCTTCATTTCCGTTCCATTTCGGTTGCATACTTTTCGGGGGGCGGAGAGAGCGAGTGATAAGAGACAGGAGGGCGACTGGTGGCGATCGAAACTCCAATTACTCGGCAGCTTTATGAGCTTGACCCCAACCCCCCAAACCCCCTTTAGCCAGTTAATCAATGGCTTTCCACTATTTTCCAACCGCCCCTCGCTCCAAAACCCCCTCTGTCACCCTACACTCTTGCCCCCACGACCCCCTCCGTCATTTAAGCGTGTTTTTCCGCTCCTTTTGGTCGGGCATAAAGCCAGGACAGGACACACACACTGCGCTAGCCACGCCCCTTTTGGGATGAACACACACACACACAGAGAGACAGGGATTCGTGCGTGCATTTGATTACAATTTGTCGCCCTTTCAGCTTGTTCAGCAAACAGGGGCGTCCCTGCAAAGGGGGCGACGACGGCGGCCATGATTGCCTTTCACCAGGACGAAAAAAAAACACAGAAAGTCAACGGATGTTGGGGGGGGTGACGGCGGTGGAGGGCGTGGCCACAACAACCAGCATTTGGCTGTTGCACTCGGTCATCCTGGATGTCCTGCCAACACGAAGTCTTCCCTCCCTCCCCTCGGAAACACCTCTCACAGCGCCACTGACAGATTGCCGGGGCTGCTGCAATTTCCTTTTGTCGCCTGTCAGTTTGGCGGCTTCTGATTTGCCTTTCGCCGCATTACTTTCTTCGATTTTTCCCAAGGATCATTACGCGAAGTGGGAGTCCTTGTGGGGGTGTCGGAAAACTGCAACTGTCAGGCTCTGCCTTCATCAATTTTCATTCGGAAAACTTTTCTGGCACCCAAAAAATAAACACACGCAAAAAAAACGACAAGAAGTAAAGGAAATTGTTCATATTTTCTTTAAAAAGTTTAAAAAAAGGTTTAAAGGGTAGATTTTTTAACTAATTGTTTGTATATCCTTAGGTATATCCTTTAAGGCAGAAGGTTTATGAATTAGTTTTCATTTATGAATATTTTGAGCTATTAAAGCTATTTATTCTTTTATAAAACTTTAAAAAGGCAAAAATACAATAAACTCAAGATGATTTAAGTAAAAAATTATCAAAATTAGGCGCGACCCTTTCCTTTCTTCGCCTAAGAATTTAAAAAAATATAGAGATTAAAAAATATATGTACAAAATAATTAATTAGGAAAAAAGTCTAAGATTCTAGAAGAATCTCAAAGATTCTAAAAGATTCTAAAATCTTCTAAAAGATTCTATAAGATTCTATAAGATTGTATAAGATTCTATAAGATTCTAAAAGATTCTAAAAGATTCTAAAAGATTCTATATGATTCTCTAAGATTCTATAAGATTCTTTAAGATTCTATAAGATTCTATAAGATTCTATAAGATTCTATAAGATTCTATAAGATTCTATAAGATTCTAAAGGAGTCTAAAAGATTCTATAAGATTCTATAAGTTTCTATAAGATTCTATAAGATTGTAAAAGATTCTACAAGATTCTAAAAGATTCTACAAGATTCTAAAAGATTCTAAAAGATTCTAAAAGATTCTATAAGATTCTATAAGATTCTGTAAGATTGTATAAGATTCTATAAGATTCTATAAGATTCTATAAGATTCTATAAGATTCTATAAGATTCTATAAGATTCTATAAGATTCTGTAAGATTCTATAAGATTCTATAAGATTCAAAAAGATTCTAAAAGATTCTAAAAGATTCTAAAAGATTCTAAAAGGTTTTAAAAGATTGTAAAAGATTCTATAAGATTCTATAAGATTCTATAAGATTCTATAAGATTCTATAAGATTCTATAAGATTCTATAAGATTCTAAAAGATTCTAAAAGATTGTATAAGATTCTAAAAGATTCTAAAAGATTCTAAAAGATTCTAAAAAATTCTAAAAGATTCTAAAAGATTCTAAAAGATTCTAAAAGATTCTCAAACATTCTAAAACATTCTAAAAGATTCTAAAAAATTCTAAAAGATTCTAAAACATTCTAAAAGATTCTAAAAGATTCTAAAAGATTCTAAAAGATTCTAAAAGATTCTAAAAGATTCTATAAGATTCTCTAAGATTCTATAAGATTGTATAAGATTCTATAAGATTCTATAAGATTCTATAAGATTCTATAAGATTCTATAATATTCTAAAAAAATCTAAAAGATTCTAAAATATATTCAAAAGATTTAAAAAGATTCTAAAAGCTTCCACAAGATTCTAAAAGATTCTTAAAGGTTCTAAAAGATTGTCATGGAAAACAGCGCCCTTCTCCACGATTCTCACAAAATGTACTTAACAAGTCTGTCCATAAACAAATAATTTGAATAATTTAAGAATATAATAATAATATTTTATAGTCGAGAGGTTAGTCTAGTTTCTTCTGGGTCCCGAGTTAGTTTTTATTATATTATTATATATTTTATTATTATTTCTTTTACTAAGATAGGTTTTGAAACGTTTAGTCTGTCCCCGAAGTTAGTTTTAATTCCTCTCCCGCATCTAAACTCCAAAAGAGAATATTTAAAATCCTTGTTTTTTTTGAAGGCTTTAGAGTGTCCTGCTCTTTTCTATGCTCATTAGCCAGGATAAAAAACGATGAGTGGGATATTCCGCATAATTGTCGCTGGACATGCACAGGATGAAAGCTTTAGCTTTATCCTGGCAACTTGTATCCTGTTGTAGCCTCTGTCGTTATTTATTTTTTTCCCCCTGGTTTTTTTTTGTTTTTTGGAAATCCTTCTGCTTTTTGCACCTTGGATACTCTGCTTTGTCGCTTTGTTTGCACACAGCGTTGCCATGGCTGGCGACATTATTATTGGCCCCGCCCAGTGCCGCCCCGTTGCCAGGACGAGGTTGGGTGGGGCTGCTGGTAGGGGATCCTTTCAGGATTGTTTGGCATATGCCATTGTTGGTGTTAGTGCAAACAAGGCAGCTGGCAGGAGGCAGGAGGCAGCAGGACAACAAGTGCAATCCGGCCTGACTCCGGCCCAAAGCCAAACAAAATCTGCATAAACAAACACATGTACACACACACACACTCATACACTCATACAAGTGCACAAACACACACACATGTACAGGACACACACACACTTTGAAAAGGCCATTGGCCAACCGAAATATATGTATTTGTTGTTGTTTTTTGGTTTGAATTATTAGATTGCCTGGAAAAATAGCTAGAGGGGGGTGGAGAGTGAGGGGATTTAAAGCCACTCCCCCCTGAAATCCTTTCGATCCAGGACCCCCGTCCTGACAAACAAAAGAGAAGCCCAACCAAGCCTGCCTTGGCGCCTTTTAGCCAACTTAATTACTTTTGAAATAGTTCAACGCACACACACTATCACAGCGACTGACTGAATGACTGACTGACTGAATGACTGAATGACTGAATGACTGACTGACAGTTTGGGCCAAGAAGCAGCAGAAAATTGTGGAAAATTCCAGCGGGGGGTTGGGAGAAGAGAATGCAATGCATATTGCAAGTGCTGCCTGGCAACCGGAAGTTGGCTTTAATGAAGTTTTACAAGTATCCGCCTGCTGGCAGAGAGTCCTGGCAGAGAGTCCTGCCAGAGTCCTGCCAGTGCAATTCCAATCAATAAAATTCCCCCGAAAACACTTTAGAATTTCACGGAATTTGATTAACCGAGCCTTGTTTCAAACACATATAATATATACTTGTATGTCTTAATTGGCTTAATTGTTTGGCTCCCAAGTGTCAATTGATTGACAGGCAGGATGAGGCAGGATATGAGGCAGGACTATCAGTTTCATCATCAGGACCTGAAAGAGAGGCAACAGGCAACACAAAAGCCCAGCCCAGGCTGTGCCACTTTGATTGCAGGCGCGCGCAAGAAAAGGCTCAGAGAAAGGAAAATAAAATTGCAGGCTTTTAAGCCTTCTGGATTTTAGCCAACAGATCGGAAACAGGACTCTGCCATTGTTGCAGCTCATAATTGGTAAATCAGTGAATGAGAGGAAAGACTGTTCAGAGTCCTTTTTCTGACAAACAACTCGCTTTGATTGCCCATCATTGTCTTTCGATTCAGGGCGTTTTTTCTTTCTTTCTTCTCTTTTTTTTTGGCCAACTACTAAGTGGCTTAAACACTCGAAAAAATAGGATGTTACTTGAGAATCCAGAATCTGTTAATGGAATCCAGGAACTAAAAACCGTTTTGTGCCTTTCAGCTGGAAAACAACGCATTCTTTCAGAGTTAGATGCTATTCCTCTTCTATTTCTCTTCTTTTATCCTTTCTATCCTTTATCCTTTCTATCCTTTATCCTTTTGCTTTCGTTTCCAGCCACAATGACGTCAATCAATCAATGTTTCAATTGATATCGTTATGCATAATTCCGCCAGACATTCATCATCATCGTTTTCACTTTGGATCCTAGCCAGGACTCTCTGCATGTCCTGAACCTGTCATGCGGTAATGAAGCATTTAAGCAATCGCTGGTCTCAGCACTTGCCACGCCCCCTCCCCGCCATAGTCCTTGCGCCCCCAGCATACCCCTAATGACGGCCATTAATTGTTCTTTTGGCCATTTCCTGGCTCGAACATCTTGGCGTATCCTGGCGCAGGACCACCCCGCTTAGTGGGAATCATTTTTTATAGCTTTGTCATGGCGTAACCCCAGCAAAGGGTAGGGACAGAGAGAGAGACAGCTGTATGGCATTAGAAAGAGCAAGCGAGAGCAAAGGCTTTGAAATGTGGGCTGTGCCTGTACAACGTGGCGTATGATTAATGTCCTTTGGCCTGTCTTTGTGTGCTGTTTCGGCGTTGTTGTCCTCTTGTCTTGTCTTTGGCTTTGTCGAGGCCTCAACCCACACAAAGCACACACAAAGCACACACAATACACACACAATACACACACAATACACACACAATACACACACAAAACACACACAAAACACACTCACAAATTACGCATACGCAGTGTTGGATTGGAATTTTTTTTGGAAAAATCTCACTTGATTCTCGGCCTCTGACAATGACAACTTGTTACACCCCCTTCGAGCCCAAAAAGAAGCTAAATTAAAGGGATTTCAAACGCCAGCTGGCAAGTCAATTAAAACTTCAATTCCAAAAACACACACAGAGTGTAATTAAACAAAAAAAAAAATAAAATAAAATTCCATTTAATATTTGCACATATTTGATAGTAAATGTTTGTGACATAACTTGTTGCACTTTGGCTTTTAATTAAAAGGAAAATAAAGTTTTCATAAACCAATTATTTTCTGTGAATAACTAAGAGAAATAATATATTATTTCTAATGAATAATTAAGGAGAGAGAGTGAGGTTTAATTTTGAAATTTTCTGTTCTGTTGATTTTTCAAAGGCTTCGTCTTGTTATCATAAACTTTTCCAACTCCTGTTTGGCTGCACTTTCCAAAGACTTTTAAGCAGTTTTATTAAATTATATTTGTGATTCTTTTTTTTTTGTCGTTTCAGGCCGCCTCGCCGCGATGGGAGCCCCAGATAGCCGTGCTCTGCGAGGCCGGGCAGGTCTACCAGCCGCAGTATCTCTCCGAGGAGGGACGCTGGGTTACGGATCTGACCAAGAAGACAACCGGTGCCACATGTTTGCGTGATAAAATGGATTTGCTTGATTACTGCAAGAAGGTAAGTAAGACTGACTGTAATGCGGTTACCTTCTTTCGTATTTCTTTTCCTATTTGATTGAATTGAATGGCAAAAGCCAGTCAGTCGGATGGGAAGCCGCATGAAAAAAATGCAATTTCCATTGCACTTTGCTTGAGATTGCGCATACGCCATGTGGTCGGGAAGGGATTTTAAATGTAATTTTATGGCCAGACTAACGCTATATATATTCTACAAGTACATGGATATATATATAAAAAAGAAAACCAATAAATCAAAAGCTGAAGGGGGGTCCTGCTGGCATCAACAATTTAATTTGCGTTGCGTTGAAAGCGTTTACATTGAGACAACATTAAACGGCACTTAATTAATTTTCCATTAATTTTCGCTTTTTACATTCTGTCTGGTTCAATCTCTGTGTGGAGAGCTCCTCCTTTTACATAAGGATATACATATACATATATACAATATATCCTGGGTGTCCTTGTCGTCGCTGTCATAAATTGGCATTCCATAGTCAACATTATGTCCTGTTCTACAGCTTCTCCTGTTTCCTTTGCTTTTTTAATTAAATTTTTCGCCCCCCTGCCTGCCATTCCAGGCTAATGTAAGCTTTTACTCCTTGTTGCTGTTGTTATTTAATCATCATCATCGCCATCACCATCATCATCATCATCATCGTCATCCTCATCGTCAAATGTTCAATAATAGTTCATAAATATTGACATTGCATTCTCGACCCTCGACCCATCGACCCCTCAACAAGAAATATAAAATAAAAACGTATTGACTCTGACATGTGGCATCGCACGAAATGAAATCAGATCACAGCCAACACAGATGTTCAATATTCCGTTTAAATAAATCATCTCCCAGCTCTGATTTTCAAAATTTAAAAGTCTACCAATCTGATTGAATTAATCAGGATTACAGGAGACGTTCCCTAGTCTTAGTCCTTGGTCCTTGTCCACCTCCCCCGCCTATTGAATTATGATGTAATTACATCTTGTAAATGCTGAGAGCTTTCAGTGAGTCTCTTGGGAAGTGAGATATTAATTATCCTGTTAGCTTCATGTTATTTAATTATGCCTAAAAGTTACCTGGGAATACATTCTGAAAGCCAACAGGAAGAGAAAATCTTGAGAGTTAATGAACAAAAAACGATTTCTAAGTAGTTTCAATTATTAGTAATTAATATTTTAATAGAAAATAGGGAGGTTGAGCCTTTTTAAGTTATCCAAATCAATTAGTTATCTTTACTATAATGATACCTGGTACTTCTTAAGGTAATCCTTTGAGTTTTAAAAACATTTGTATACCAGCTAAGTAGTTTCTATTAGTAGTTAGGGATATTTTAGTATAAAATGGAGGGGTTTTTACCTTTCAAGTTATAGAAAGCAGTAAAGTTTCTTTACTATACTGATACCTGGTACTCCTACAGATAATCCTTTAAATGTTATAGACATTTCCTTACCAGCTAAGTAGTTTCTATTACTAGTTATGGATATTTTAGTTTAAAATTGAGGGGTTTTTGCTTTTCAAGTTATAGAAAGCAAACTTTTTTCTTAACTATAATGATACCTGGTACTCCTGAAGTCAATCCTTTTGATTTTTATTAACATTTTTATACCAGATAAGATAATCATTTAAACTTTATAAGCATTTCTATACCAGGCAGGCGATTTTCACTTCTTTTTGTCTTTAAAAATAAACAAAATTTCTTAACTATCCGATACCCGATACTTTTAAGGGTCTAAACCTTGTATTTCAGAGTAACTTTGAGGCTTTTCAATAGATTGAAATCTAGAAACATTCCCAAACTAATGCCATTAAAGTTTTATTTCTGGAATTAATCTTTTAACCAGATTTGATAGATTGGAAATGATACCCGATACTTCTAAGGGCTTAAACTATGTATTTCCGAATAACTTTGATGCTTTTCAATAGTTTAAAATCTAGAAACTTTCTTCTAACCACTACTCTTAAGGTTCCTTCTCTGGCAATAATTTTTTAACTCGATTTTTCTCTCACTGCATTCATAAATAATTCAGAAATGTGAAATCTGCTTAAGGTCTTGAGATTCAGTTCAATACTGATTTGAAAATGACTTGGCCCAGGCATTGTTGTGGCTTGGGATGTTGATATGGGTGTTTGGCTTTGGTTTAAGGTCAGGGCAGGGCAGGGCAGGGCAGGTCTCCCCTTTTGCCACGTGCCACTACCCACTTGCCACTTGCAACTCATCGCCATCGACGTCATTACGATCATCTGTATGCAAATAATGAGCCCGGCAAGCTGTCAAAACTGTCGCATTTGATTCTGACATGCAAATTTTCGACCCCTCCTCGCAGCTCGCAGGATTCAAGTATCCTGCTGTCGCCTGCAGTTGCTGTTGCCACAACATAAATCGAAACAACACGCACACCCACGCACATATAGTATGTAAATGACAAATATTGTATTGGTTTTTCATTTGCATTTTGTTTTCCCAAACCAGCTCTGTCTCTTTTCATTTTATTCGTTTGGGTTCGAGGTTTGGGTTCGGGGTTCGAGGTTTGGGTTTGGGTTTTGGGCCAGAATTTTTTCTTTCTGCCTATATTTTATGTAATTCTCGGTTGCCCGTCGCCGTCGCTGCCACACAGCCTCTCACACATTTTATAATTATGGTAATTTATTTATTATGCTTAATTTATGTCGGTGGCAATGTTTTTGATGTTTCTGCCCCCGTTACCGCCGCCGGCTTCACTCCGAAATAAAATCCAATAAAATCGTAATTAAGCCAGAGAGCCCGCAGCCAGCGAATCGGCTGTGTTTGATGGCTTTAAGATGGGTTCTGGTTCTGGCTGGTCAGGGGGCCACTGGGCCACCATGGCGTATGCGTAATTTATACGAAACAGCTTTTAGTTGCTATGAATTTATTCGAAAAAAATAAAATACATCACAAAAAAGAATGTCACAGCAAGGATTTGTTAGTAATAATGTTTTTTTGACATTCATAAGAGGATTTTTTTGATGGAAATCGTAGGATTTATAAATGATTTCGGTTTGGTTTTAAAAGTTTTTTTCAGAGGGAGGTTGTAGGATTGTTCAAATTCAATAGGAATCCTTTTGATAGCAATGAAAAATATATAAAAATGTATAGTTTTTATATAAAAAATGCCATTTTCCTGATCCTTTTCTATCGAAAAAAGTCCACCTCCCTTACATAATCGTTATCCCGATTTTATAAATGATTTTGGTTTGGTTTTAAAGTTTTTTTTCAGAGAGAGGTTGTAGAATTTGAAAGAAACCCTTTGATAGCACCAAAAAATATAGAAAAATTTGTAGTTATTTTCCCGATCCACCTCCGATACTTAATCGATATCTTTATCGATATTCAGTGACCATCTCTAGGATTTTGTACGCAATTTCCCGTTCAGAGTCCCGATGCCAGGGAAGGCCTTCAAAATCCGAAACTAACGAATGCCCCGCCCCCCACCAGCCCACAGCCTACAAAGGGGCGTGGCCAGTTTGCTCTCCATTAATGTCAAGCCCGCTTTGGGAGCCAGTGGGCGTGGCAGCTGGGGTGGGGTCGCACCTTAAGCATTTTTTCTGGCCCCAACAAATTTGGCTATTTGCATGCAGTTTTTTTTTCACTTACTTGATTCGCACACAGGGGAGCCAAAACAGAAGAGAAGGGGAAACCCAACACCCAACCTTCCTCCCACCACCCACCAACCGAAAACCGAAAAAAAACACTAAAAAAAAGCTGAAAAGTGCGCACTGTACGCGTTTCATTCCGCTTGTTCCGCAAATAAATCACAGCTCTCGGCCCGAAAAAGTATGCAACACTTTTTGCTCGCCCACTCGACATTTTTTCCAACATTTTTTCCAACATTTTTCCAACATTTTTTCGACATTTTTTTCTGCCGTTTTGTTTGGTTTCACCTTGAAAGAAAATTAATTAAAAAACGCTTTATTGTCCCTTTTGTGCGGCTCCACCTTATACTCGGATATTCTTTTTTTTTTATTTTTCCACCCAATTGCCTTTAACTTTTTTCCTCCAATCCAGTCCCGGTCCGGTATAACATGTTTATATTTATTTATATCATTTTTTACCAATTTGCTGCCCCTTACGCGTGGCATTTTTGTTTCGATTTTGGTTGGAAAAGCTCTCGCCCCTGCCCAGCCCTGCCCTTTGCCCCTGAATGGTGCTTACTCTGCAATTCAAATGGAAATTAATTAATTTGCCGCCGGAGAGGAGGCGGCTCTGCTGTTGCCTCGAAATGTTTGCCTTGCGGTGTCAAGCTTCAAAATGTTGCGCGTTTCGTATTTATTCGAGTGACCCCCAACCCACCCACACACAGCCGACCCCAAAAGCCGAGCCAAAAAGCCATTCAAGGCACCCAAAAATCCTGTTTTCCCCGGCTAATGAGTTAAATTACATGTGCCATGGCGGGTATGGATAGAAATCTCTTAGCTCTGTCCTGGTTTGTTGGCCAAAATTCGTGGAAATTTCACATTAATAATGATAAATGAGACTTGCTGATGAGTTGAGTTAAGATGAGTTGAGTTTCTGTTTCATATTCCCAAAAACGCAATTCAATTCGAATTGAATCCAGATATTCAGAGATATCCAGGATATCTGGTTTTGCAGCTTCGTCTGCGGCCATTAATGCGGCAAAATTGCATTTTCCAGACATAAATCGCATCTAAATTCAATTAAATACATTCAATTCGATAGGCACAGTGAGACGGAGGGGTGCCTGTGGAAATGTAAGCTCATTTGGTGGAAAATCTCATTAAGTGACGGGGCGAGGGCCACACAAACCGCGGACCAGAACGTTAATTAGGAAGGCTTGTAATTGAATATCCCCCGAAAAGCGTTTTCCCCAGAATTTCCCCTTATTCCTGACCACTTCCTGACCTTTCATCTCTCTATATAGCGATTGTGGTGTGTGTGTGGGTCTTTATCCTTGTCCTTGTTGAGGTCTTAGTATATACATTTCTGCCACATCATCTAGCTCTGATCGCTTAATTATGGGCGCCTATATTTTAGCGCCTCTCTCCGCGCTTCTCATAAAGGACACTTGGATAGTTGGGCTTTGGCCAAACTATTAGCTGGATGCGCTAATTATGCGCTGTCATCGCCTCGATTCAATTCGCTTCTAGTGCCAACTTGGCCATTGCAATTGCCTTTATATAGACACGTCGCTTTGAGAGCTTCACAAACATCGAAACCCTTGGCATAATTGCAGGATATAATGCCAGGGTTTGCCAGGGTACAGTTTGCGCATCATTTAAGCGACAAGCCTTTTGCTTTGTAAGTTGGCTGACCCCATCCATCCGGGGATCTGACATAGCAGGAGGATCTGACAGGAAGCTGACAGGTTGGCCACTCACTGTTAAAGGACACCATCAGCGTCATCAGATGGAGGCTAGAGACCCGAGACCAGAGACCGGAGCCAGGAGGCGCCTTCATAATGGCCGCATTGAAATTCACTGAACAGGCAAAAAGTAGTTTAGTCGCTAAATAGTTTAGCCAGGCATCCATCCACCCACTCACCCACTCTCTGTCTCTCTGTGATGTGTGTCTTTGTGTGTTTATGGCTAAATATACTCGTATTCCCATTACCATCCACCCGTCGAGCGATGCCACCCGGCACTCTGGAAAAACAGAGACAACAAAAATGGGTCCTGCCTGCAAAATTGCACCGTCAAGAGTTGGTCCAGGTCCTGGCGCTAGTCCTGGCCCCAGTCCGGGGGCCCTAATTCAATTGTTTGTAATGTTGCTGGACATTTAGAGTTAAATGCTTGCTTACACATAATGCCCATTAAAGGTGATGTATGTTCCTGCCATTTGGGGGATTCTTCTCCCTTCATAGCCTGCCCGACCGGGTGTGTGTGGGTTTTGTAACCGAAAACTAAAGAGGAAAAAATAGCTGAAATCTTTGAGAATTAAAGGATTATTATATGGCAGAGCAGCCAATTAGTGGAACGAGTACGAGTGCGAGTACGAGTACGGATTGAATGTCAAAGTATCAGTCATCAGTTTTCCCGTAATCAAATGAGCAACACAAAGGACACGCGCAAAATGTCCTGGGAGGTACCTGGCAGCACCTGGGAGGTCCTGGGATTTTGTTTCCATGGAGTCCCTCGTAATTACACGGCATTACGGCGTTCAGTGCACATCGGCTTATCCCATAATGGTTCGACTTGACTCTACTTTTTACCTTCCATTACCCGGAAAGAGACAAAACTATGACAATATGAAAGAGACAGCAGATCCCCTCGTTGGACTCAAAACCCACATGTGGACACGCACCTTGAAATGCTTTTCTGTTTCTGTGTTTGCTTTCTGGCCATTTGCTTTCTGGCCATTTGACTGAAGAGAGTGAAAAAAACAAAGCTTTGGAGAAAAGCACAGAAAGGCAAAGGTAAAGGTGAAACGGAAAAGCCGCAGGATAACAAAAAACACACGAACGTTTGGCCTTTTGTGGCCCTAATGTCCTGACGTCCATGGGGGCGTGTATGGGAAATTATTTTTACAATTTCAATGTCAACAATGTTGGGGCACGCGCGAAGGCCAAGTGCCAAGTTCCAAGTTCCAAGTGAAATGACACGAAACAGAATAAAAGTTAACAGAAAATGTTGTATATAAAAATATTACGTATACGCAGTGTGTGTGTGGCTTTTGGGAACAAAACGGAAAGGCTTGGAACACATGGCTTGGAACGGGTGGAAGGCGTGGTTTTAGATCCTTGCCAGGAATGGGAAAGCAAAATGCAAAGTGGAAGCTGAGGTGATGGCACGATGTCAGTGGCACATTAAAAAATCATTTTCAATAACGCGCTCCACTTACCGCTCCTGCCACACACACACACACATATACTTATACACGGGGGATCCTTTGGTCCTTTTGCAACTCAATTGTTTGCATTTTGCATGCATTGACAGACAGAGCACACAAGGGACCTCATCCTACATCCTTTTTGCAGGTCCCTTTATTCGTTATCCGTTATCCTTTATCCTAAAACCGGATACAGATGCCTGAATCCCATCATATATCCACTTTCCTGCTTTTAACTCGATTCCTTCCACCTTGATCGACCCCAAACAGGCCACAAAGGATCAAGCTTTTTGCCAGGGATATAGGATATAGTTGCCAAATAGTTGACATATCGAATGACCGAAATAAATCCATAAATCCATGAGTGCAGAAATCGTGAGTGCACTGATTGAACGAAACAAATTGGATAACAATTTACTTCCAAAGTAGACAAAACCACAAACAATTTGTCTGCCAATTAACGAGGTCAAAAACTTTATGTATTTTTCCGTATTTTTACGTATTTTTCACAGCCTATTAGCGGACAACAATTTGCTCAATAAGCCGATCCAATTATATTGCAATTGAAGAAGCCAGCTGCCCGTTTATGTACAGTTTAGTGAAACATTTTAATTGTTTTTTGTTGGTCCCACGCCCTCGCTTCATTCCAATCGAATAAGTTGGAAAATTGTAAATATAATGAAACATAATGGATTAATTCGAATATAAGAGGATAAAAGGATTCTCTATTGTAGTTTTTAACGGGAGTGGATATATAATGTTTCAGAAGTTATTGAGGAGTATTTTTATTGAATAACTTTGAGAGAAACCATTTGTTTTTCTAATTTAAAGTATTTTGAAAACATATTCAGTAACAAAAGTTTTGAATCGATTCATGAATCTAGCTAGTTTTAGGGATAAATAATGAAGAAAAAGGAGGATTAAGGAGTATTTCAATTGAATAACTTAGGGAGTTGTTGTTTTTTAACAAGAAGAGTCTTCAATCTAGTCACAATTCTAGCCTTGAATCATGTCTCAAATCTAGGCTGTTTTAGAGATAAATAATTTACAAAAAAAAGGAATATTAAGGATCATTTTAGGTAAATAATTTTGGGAGAAATGATTTGCTTTCCTAATTAAAAACATTTTTGATTCATATTTGACAACAAAAGTCTCAAATCTAGTCTCTAATCTACCCTGTTTTAGGGATAATTAATTGGAAAAAGGATGATTGAGGAGTATTTCAACTAAATAACTTTGCTTTTCTAATAAAAAATATTTCAGTTTCATATTCAGCTACAAAAATCTTGAATCTAGTCTTGAATCTTACCAGTTTTTAGGGATAAATAATGGGAAAAAGTACGATCAAGAATAAGGAGGAGTTTTATGGATAAATAATCCCTAACAAACCCCTTAAGACAAAAGGACAACCTCTAAGGATCTCCAAACCATTAGACAATCCTTCTGGTCATTACCTTTGTTTTTTTTTAAAGAAATACAAGGACATTGCAATAATAATGACCAGCATATCCTGTCCGCGCGTATTGAGAACCGTATAATTGCATTGCTCAAGGATATGCGAAAAACAATGGCGATATTCCATATAACAGTATTCCATTTTGTCCCCAAAGTCCCACATGTGTGGGTGGGGAGATGCGTGTGTGGTTGGAACAATGGAACAAAATGTCAAGTTTAATTGTTTGTCTGTCATTAGCGCAGAGCCACCCCCGCCCACACAGACCCCCCCACGAAAGCCCAGAAAATACAATAAAAAAAATATATATTACAGAAACGAGGACTTTTCGAGAGCGATGCAACGATGCATGGATTTCCATTTTTTTCCATTTTTTCTGCTCTCTGCTAATTTTTTTATACAATTAAATTTGCTTGCCTCATCCTGATGTTGCAGGAATGTGTGTGTGTGTGCGGGCGGGCCTGAAACAAAAGAATCAAATGCTGTTACAATAACTTGTGGCAAGCTGCGGCCCCGGCCGGGTGCGCGTATTTGCGGCAAACTCTCTCAAGCGAGCCACTTAAACAGCCTCACGCTCGGTTGAATATGTTTTGATTAAGCCAAGTATAACGAACACATTTCAGTCAGGACGAAAAGGAATTGGTAGATGGTCGAGGGCCATGGGCGGTTGTGGGTGGGCGGTGGGTGGCATATGCTCTGGGGGGCTTAGCCAGCCCGTTAGCCCGGAGGCACCACGAAAGCGAGTCTCTCGTTTCTCGCCTCCTCCACAGTCCCTGGGGGGGAGGGAGGCGGGCAGTGCCATGGCTTGGCATATCCTTCAGGCCTCGTGGCCACTTTTATACACACCGGCGACCATCAGCCATCGACCAGGCACAGGCACTGGGCACTGGGCCGTGTGAATGACATGATGTCCAAACGCCCACGCATTTCTTTATTTTTAAAGCCATCGCGGTGCGGTTTATTTCGAGTTGCTGGCAGGCACGCAACTCCCCAAACAGGATTATGGGAAAGACCCGCCCAGGACAGCTGCCAGGACTACTAGGATATGCGATACCGAGTACTTGCTCTAAAATCCTGCTTTTAATTACAAATTTCAGCTACTTCAAGTAGTCCCTCTCTCTTTCTCTATCTAAAATCCTACTTGTTTCACTGTCAATGGAGTACAGTGAAGCCCCCCCTGAATCCTCCACTCCCTCAGAGGATCCACTGTGCTATTATGGGCTTTGTGCAGTGGCAGCATATGGAATGACCACAGCAGAAGGCCTTCTGCCAAGACTTTTCTGTGTGTTTTAGCCCCAAAGAGGCGTGGCAGTGGCAGGGGTGGGGAGGCGTGGCTGGTGGGCCTTTGGGGTTTCGGTTTTCAGTTTGACTTGACATGCATCAGCATCATTATTTTGTGCTTTTAATGTTTTATTTAGCCTGCTTGCCGACAGCAATATACGCAGGGGGTGGGTGGCATAGGGGGTGTAGTAGGTGTGGGCTGGCATAAGGGGTGTGGTCCCCGCCCCCCTCTACATATATGGGTTTTGCTGCTGTCTGACCGACCGCCTACGTGCCGTTTGCACTCGTTCTTTTTTTTCCAAGCCTGGAAAAGCCTTTTTCCATCTCTCTCTGGGTTTTTTTTTCCGCCCAACACCCACTCCATCGGAGAGTGTGTGTGTGGGTGGGTGGGTGTACTCTGGGTTGCAACGAAGCACTCAAACAACATTTAAAAAGGCCTCATTTTCATGAGCTGTTGTGTGTTGTGTGTTGTGTGGCAGGATGACGATGTGCGAGGATGAAGGATGAAAGCCTGAAAGGATGTAAGGATGTAAGGACGCAGCGAGTCCGGGCGGGAGAGCCACTCGGCACATAATTGTTTGAAACAAATGTAGTGCACACACACACCCACACCCAAACACACACACTCACACACCCTCACCGAGAAGAGTTAAACTCACACAGACTGGGAGGAAGGGATATTTTATTAGGCCATTCAGTTAGTCAGTCATTTAGTCAGTCAATCAAACTGGGCAGGCAATTAAAGTTTCACTGCCCATTGTCGGTAGCCAAAGGCACCAACAACAACAACAACCTGCTGCGGTTTCCTGCCAACAACAACAACAATAAGAACAACATCTACATAAAATACAACAAAATGTAAAGTAGGGGAAATAAACACATCAAATGGCCTGGCAAACAATCCTGGCTTCCAGCTTTTCCCACTCAAAAACAGCCCGCTTATCCTTTCAGATAAAATGAATTTTCCCAGAATCTGCCATTTGGTATTCGCCCATCCTCCGGCACATCCTCCGGCCCATCCTCCGGCCATCCTCCAGCCATCCTCCGGCCCATCCTCCGGCCATCCCGGAATGAGAACCTGATTAATATTAAATTGAACAGCAAAGCAGTCCGGAATTTCGAATCACAAACTACTAAGTGGAACGGTTGGTGGAGTTCACTAAAACCAATAGGTTATGTAAACCCCATCCCTTGTTTCCCAAGGACCTTCCACCTGGTTTGGCGGTTAACTGGGTAACAGGATGCGTTTTAAACTAGAGCTTCGTTTTGGGTTTTTTTTTCGAGAGGGAATGGGGTTAGAATTGAAAGGGGTAGGAATAGGATAACCCCTTTATCTTTATCTAGGATAACCCCCTCAAAAAAATCTAACAAAATATATATTCGTCAAAGATTATGAAGTAGTTTGATGGGAAATTAATCGATGAGTCCTTTAAAGTATTCCAATTAGGAATCGAATTGGAACAGCCTTCAAAGGTTGCCATATTTTCAAAATACTTTCCTTTCTTGATTTTTCATGGGGGTTTCCATTTCAAATTAATTTTTTTATGGGGCTTTCTATTAGAAATACTAAAAAAAACTATAAAAATATGTAATTACAAACTTTGGAATCATGTTTATAAGAAAATAAGTCAAAGAATCATTGGAGATATTTGGTTTATGAATCAAATCCAAACTGTCCAGGAAACATCCTTCCCAAAAAGGTCATATATTTTTATGTCGCATAATTACGAGAACTTTTTGTAAAGAATTGAAAATAAAACCCTTAAAAATATTTCCGAATCAAAACTTTGATGCACATTTATAGAGAATTCAACTAGCAATCCTTAAAGGTATTCCTTTAGAGGATCAGGATACTATAAGAAAAGATATAACCATAAAACTGCTTTAAAATATCTTGAAACTCCTTCCTTCGCTTCCCTTTTTTTCAAGTATTTTCCAATTACTTTTCCAATAAAAATTTTTAATAAATATTCTAATAAAAAACCCTTCCCTTTTGAAATATCTTCCAGGCCTATCCCAGCCGCGATATAACCAACATTGTAGAGTCATCCCACTACCAGAAGATCGGAGGATGGTGCCGTCAGGGAGCCTTGAACGCGGCCAAGTGCAAGGGATCCCACCGCTGGATCAAGCCATTCCGTTGTCTGGGTGAGTTAACCAATGACCGCAAGGATGCGAGTCCTTTTGGCGGCTACCAACTGATCCGCTATCCTTTCACTCCACCAACCACCACTATCCACGCCGACGTTTGGCTTCAGAAGGACCATTCCAATCGGACGCCCTGCTGGTGCCGGAGGGCTGCCTCTTCGATCACATCCACAACGCCTCCAGGTGCTGGCCATTCGTGAGGTGGAACCAAACGGGAGCGGCTGCCTGCCAGGAGCGCGGCATGCAGATGCGCAGCTTCGCCATGCTCCTGCCCTGCGGCATATCCGTCTTCTCCGGCGTGGAGTTTGTCTGCTGTCCCAAGCACTTCAAGAGTGAGTCCTTTCTGTTTTTCCATTGGAAAATTTTAACCCGAAATTCCTGTCCAGCCGATGAGATTCACGTGAAGAAGACCGACTTGCCCGTAATGCCACCGGCCCAGATCACCAGTGCCAACGATGACGTGATGGTGAATGACGAGGACGAGAGCAACGAGTCCAACTACTCGAAGGACGGCAACGACGACGACCTGGACGACGAGGACGATCTCATGGGCGATGACGAGGAGGACGAGATGGTGGCCGACGAGGCGGCTGCGGCGGGTGGCGCTGTCGGATATGGTGGCAATGTCGGCGGATCCTCGGTAGATGCCAACAGCGGATCTCTGGACGACATCAATGCGGAGTACGACAGCGGCGAGGAGGGTGACAACTATGAGGAGGATGGCGCCGGATCCGAGGGCGAGTCCGATGGCGGAGACACCTGGGACCAGAGCGGTGCTGGCGCCAAGCCGGTGGCCAATCTCAAGGTTAGCGGCGGGTCTGCTGCCGACAAGGTTCCCCTCAAGGCCGACGCCCCAGTGACCTCGACTCCGCAGCTCTCGGTGGCCGCCGCCGCGGCAGCCAATGCCGGATCCGGATCCGGTGCCGGACAGCCGCCATCCACCGCCCAGCCCACCTCCGATCCGTACTTCACCCACTTCGATCCCCATTACGAGCACCAGAGCTACAAAGTAAGTCAGAAAGTAAGTGTTTACGTTGAGGGCGCAGGTTTATTTATCGATGCAACACAAAACGTATTCTAAACAAAGGAAGCCCAACAGCGCCTCGAGGAGTCGCACCGCGAGAAGGTCACGCGCGTGATGAAGGACTGGTCGGATCTGGAGGAGAAGTACCAGGACATGCGTCTCGCCGATCCCAAGGCGGCTCAATCCTTCAAGCAGCGGATGACGGCCCGCTTCCAGGTCAGTTGTCCGTGTGAAGCACTCATTACGTCACGCTCACTCTTACTCTAAATCTCGATATCACTCTCGATCTCACTATCACTGTCACTATCACTCTCACTCTAACTATCACTACCGAGGCGGTGAAGGAGAGAGCTCAAAGCTTGTAACTGTGCTTGATCTTGTAAGATAAGCACTGGGAAAAATAATAGCTAGCTTGCAGGATTGAGAAAAAATAATAAAATACAAGATAGTGTGAAATAAAACCTTATATATTTGCAATTCAAATTAAACTCACAATAAATAATTAGATAGTTTAAAAAGTTAATTGGCTAGCTAGCTTTTTTTCCAGTGTAACGCTTAGAGAGTGAGAAACTTTCGAAACGCACAATTAAGCTTTGGGCTCCACTCTCTCCGCTCCACCACTCCATCGCATTGCTCTCTGTCTCTTCATCTCTTATCTCATCCACTGGCACTTAACCCCAACTGTCTTCCCATCCCACTCTGACTGCCTGCCCACCGCTATATCTTATATCCCCCTCCAACCTATCAATCTATATGCTATGTAAACGCTATAACTCTGCATCTGTATGTGTGTGTATGTCTGCGTCTGTATTTGGGAGTTTCATTTGTCAAGGAAAGTTATCGAAATAATAAATCGATAATTAATCGATTTGAATTGAAAGCAAAGATGCAAGTGAAGCTCCTGCTTGGTCATGACTTGTAACCAAAAATATCAGTAGCATAAATATATATAAAAACCATACAACTATCATGCTCCTAAGTTTTCTATTATTTTATTTCATATTATCACTAACTCCACGCACTCTTTACAACCTGTCTAATCGTAATCGTAATCGTTATCGTAACCTGTAATCCGTAATCTGTAATCTGTAGCTCATTGTATCGACATCTTAATCGACATTATGTTGTGCTCATTGTTATCGCTTGCTTTTCGTTTATCGCACTGGCGATACCATTTACCGAGATAGATAATTTCGATAGACAACGAAATTATGGATCTCGCGGATATCGCCGGGGCTGATGAGTTTTGATTTATGTTTTGTATATCCATATGTATGGCAAATGGGAGCGAAAGAGGCATCAGATTGTAATCATAACAGCAATTAACAATAACAATAACAGTAACAATAACAATAACAATAACAATAACAGTAAAGATAATATGCTACTCGTAATTAATCCAATTATCGAAGTACAACCAACAGCAACTAAATCAACTATAGATACAGATTTACCCATATTACTAACTAACATCCAAAGTGCTTTGTAGTTGAACTGATTGGCTTTTGAACTTAATATAATTAACCAAAACCCTACACACCTAACACCCCCACACCTCACAGTCCTCACCTTAACCTCAAACTAAACCTAGCTTCATTATGATCTTTTTAGTTCTATTATTATTTCCTTGATGCTGAGAGAACTGCTTACGTAACCGCGCTTTTCATGGAATGATAATGCATCCCATGTATATATCCCCTCAAGGCCCCCCAAGACTCGATTCGATCCCAAACAGAATCATTTAGAATCCAACTTTGCACCGCATCAGTGCACTAGCACTCTATCTCTCTCTTTGTCTGTCTACCCCTCTCTTTCTCGCTCGCTCGCTCCATCTCGCTCCAGCTCTCATGGCAGCACAAGCTACGTAGCGGTAGCGGTACTTCCTTCCGTTGGAAGCAAAATAATGAATAATCGAAACCCATTCCCAATCCCCCATCCAGATACCATCCAGAAACCATCCAGAAACTATCCCAAACATTTCAACCACAAACATTTCACGAGGAAATTCTTTTTTCGAAAACTTGAAAAATAATAATTTGAAAAAAAAATACTAATAGACCGATACTAAGAACCGTTACCGATACCGATACCGATCGACCGTTGCATATTGTTATCGATCGACGATCAAATTCCTCATGCTGATAATCTTTCTCTCTTGGTGTGCAATACGTCTTTATATGGGAATGTAATTTTAGACTTCTGTTCAGGCACTCGAGGAAGAAGGCAACGCCGAAAAGCACCAACTGGCCGCCATGCACCAGCAACGTGTCCTGGCCCACATCAACCAGAGGAAGCGGGAGGCCATGACCTGCTACACCCAGGCCCTCACCGAGCAGCCGCCCAACGTGAGTATCGGGTATTGATAGTTTCCGGGGGAATCGCATGGAACTTCAGATGCCCGAAAAGTTATCTTCCCAGTATTTTTTTGAGGTTATAATACTGGTTTTTGCCACCCTCTCTCAGGCTCACCATGTTGAGAAGTGCTTGCAGAAGCTGCTCCGTGCCCTGCACAAGGATCGCGCCCATGCCTTGGCCCACTACCGCCACCTGTTGAACTCGGGCGGACCCGGAGGCTTGGAGGCCGCCGCTTCTGAGCGTCCCAGGACCCTGGAGCGCTTGATCGACATCGATCGGGCGGTCAACCAGTCGATGACCATGCTGAAGCGTTACCCCGAGCTGTCGGCCAAGATCGCCCAGTTGATGAACGACTATATCCTGGCTCTGCGCAGCAAGGACGACATTCCCGGCTCGTCGTTGGGCATGAGCGAGGAGGCGGAGGCTGGTATTCTGGACAAGTACCGTGTGGAGATCGAGCGCAAGGTGGCCGAGAAGGAGCGCCTGCGTCTGGCCGAGAAGCAACGCAAGGAGCAGCGTGCCGCCGAGCGGGAGAAGCTGCGCGAGGAGAAGCTCCGCATGGAGGCCAAGAAGGTAGACGACATGCTCAAGTCGCAGGCGGCCGAGCAGCAGCAGCAGGCCCAGACTCCCTCGCAGATCCCGTCCGTCTCCGCCTCGGCCTCGTCCGCCTCCTCCATCCAGTCGTCCCAGTCGCAGCAGGATAAGAGCCTCAGCAGCAAGGAAGTCGGCTTAGATGGCGGCGTAGTCACTGCAGCCAACCTGAACCTGGAGACCACCAAAAGCGAGAAGGAGCTCTTGGACACTGAGTACGCCGAGGCTACTGTAAGGTAAGTGATCCCTCAGACTCTTCCGCATCCTAGAAAGGATATTTAATGAGAAACCATTCCCCTTATAGCAGCACCAAGGTGCAGACCGTTCTGCCGACGGTCGATGATGATGCCGTCCAGCGGGCGGTGGAGGATGTGGCTGCCGCCGTCGCTCATCAGGAGGCCGAGCCGCAGGTGCAGCACTTCATGACCCACGACCTGGGCCACCGCGAATCGGTATTTGAGATGCGGCGCCTTCTCGTACCGCACTTGCCTAAAGCATATCCCCTCTCTTTGCAGAGCTTCTCGCTGCGCCGCGAATTCTCCCACAATGCGCACGCGCCCAAGGAGGGACGCAACGTCTACTTCACGCTCTCCTTTGCCGGCATCGCCCTAATGGCGGCCGTATTTGTGGGCGTGGCCGTGGCCAAGTGGCGGACATCGCGCTCGCCGCACGCCCAGGGCTTCATTGAGGTGGATCAGGTGGGTAAAGCTCGAAAGAGCAAAAGCTTTTATGATACCCGTAACGGTTATCGATTAGCAGTGTTGTAAAGTGCTTTCTGATCAACTTATAACCTATTTCTTGTATCGCAGAACGTGACCACACACCATCCCATCGTGCAGGAGGAAAAGATCGTGCCCAATATGCAGATCAATGGGTACGAGAATCCGACCTACAAATATTTCGAAGTGAAAGAGTAAGCAAGACGGCTGCTACACGGCTAGAACGGGACGGAGAACAGCAAAAACAGTCGTTAAGCAAAAAAGCAAAAAGCAAAAGCATCAGCAAAGCAAAAAGCAAAAAGCAGAAGCAGCAGGAGGAACAACAATTTCAAAATGAAAAAAATCTAAGCATAATATTTAATGAAAAAAAAGGGCAGAAGTGGTAGAGAAACCGATTTTTTTTTCGTCACAAGGAGCGCAGTTCCAATAAGAGATTTAAAAGTAAAATAATATGATGAAGAAGCTTAAGAGAAAAAAATGGGGTAGCAGACAATGAAAGAGAAAGAAAATGAAAAACAGAAGAAGAAGAAGAAAATAATGAAGAAGAAGAAGGATAAATTCAATGAAAGGTAATATATCTATATTAAAATTAATGAAAAAAAAAGCAAGCAAGCAAGCAGAAAAGGCAAGAATATAAAGCAAGCAATTAAATTTAAGTATTTGAATGTTTAACAAAATGCAGTAAAAAAAAAAAACATCCTCTTTAGCTCCCTTTCCATCTCCCATCGCTCTGTCCTTGTTGCACTCGGTGTATCCTTTTTCTTGGTGGCCAAAAAAAAACACACAATTAGAACATTTCTCAACACTAAAAGCCAAAGAGGCAGGCAAATGCATGAATATTCGTGTTATGGCAAAGAGAATAGAAGATCAAGAAAAGGAAAGAAGAAAAAGGATCAAAGCTCAAGGATACGGTTAGGAGAAGAAAGGGAGCAAAGCAAAGGCAAAGCAAAAGCAAAACAAAAAAGATATTCCTAGTAAATAAATTGTCAAAAAAAAAAGGACACAAACACACACAGACACAGACTCATACTCACTCTCATAGCAACAAATACAAAAGCAAAAAAAAACAGTCCAATACACAGACACGCTTTCCTGGCTGCTTTCGTAGCATACTTTTGAGCGATATCGCTTAACGGTAAGGTTAGAGCCGCGTTAAGAGCCGCGTTAAGAGCCGCGTTAAGAGCCGCGTTAAGAGCCGCGATAAGAGCCGCGTTAAGAGCTAAAAGCCAACAAATAACACACACACACTGAGACACTTGTGAACCTAAGAGCTACCTACGCGTACTAATCCCTATATAACACCCACACACACACACATGGCTATATATATGGCAAGCAAAAAGCATAGAAAAAGCAACTAAAACCCAACACAAACACACTCATACACACACATACACACATATATATATATATATACAATATATTTAAAGCAAAGCAAGAAGAAATGTCCATAAATGTATTTATGTATCTATACACGAGCAAAAAAAAACACAACCCGATAAAAAAAGCAAGCCAGCAAGCTAAAAACTTAAAAAGCATTTAAAAAACAAAAAAAAACAATGCTTTTGCCGGCTATTAAAAAACAATATATATATATATACACATATATATGAATCAGCTACGTAAACCGAAATAATGCAAAAACGCTAAGCTAATTGCAAAAAATGATGAAAAAAAAAAATGAGAAATGAGGAAACTTTTAGAACTTTTTCTGCATATTTTGTGTGTAAGTCGATGGCAAAAAAAGTTTTTTTTTCTCGTTTTTATGTTACATGTTTCACTCAAAAGGCCAGCACAAAATCACACACAAACACACACACTGACAAACAGCAAGGAGAGAAGGTCCTTAAAAGAAGTCGAACTGTTTGCATAATTTTGCGCGTTTTTTTAGCCAAAGACCGATCGAGATCTGATAAGAGTTTTGGATCGAAATCGAATCGGAAAGAATTCCGGCACCAACTTAAGTGGAAGCCGCCAAGATAAACCATTTCGAAAAGTCTAGTTTCATTTCTCGGTTTGATTGCTTGGCAAATATTTGGTCTGCTTTGTTCGAGCAGTGTTCGAGCGATACTGTTACTCAATCGGACTGTTACCAAAATAGGGTCAACCGACTAGGGTATACCCTTTCCTTTGATTCGCCATTCCATAGGAAACAGGCTTCCAGGACTAGAAATCGAGTTGGAAACAAAAAATTTTTTGATAATTCAAGATTTTAAATCGGAAAATGAGATTCTGAATGAGATTTAATTTTTGGCGAATCTATCAAATATATTCATAAGAGTCGAGAAACTGAAATGGAAATTGAAGCTGTTTTTTCTAAATTGTTACGTAACTGAAAAAAAAGATCAAAGTTTGATCTCAAAATTCCAACTGAAACCGAAATGGCAACAAAAACTTTTAAAGATTTTCCCCAAAAATTGAACTGAAAAAACGGGAATATATAGATGTATTTGTTTCAAAAACATATATTTTGTAATTGAAGTTGTAGAATCAGGATTCGAAAGTCTTGAAGCCTCAATTTCAAAAACAAAATCCGAGTTTAAAGCAAATACATTTTAATATTCAGTTTTTGAGTATAATTTTTAGAAATAATTTTGATTTTTTTGATGTTACTTCGATTCCAGTTGAAGTTTTGGGTTCAAAAATGATTTTTTTGAAACGATTCAGGGCAGTTTTAATTTCAATTTCAAAGTCTTGGCCTTGATTTCAAAATCCTAGAGCCTGTTTAATGACAAATCAAAGTTTTTTCTTTGTAAAATTTCACTTAAAGGACTTTCTCATGCACACACAGGACACACAGGATTACAGACACCGACACCAATACATTATATAATGCTAAATATATGCATCTATTTATATATATGCCAACACACACACACACACATATATATTTCAACAAAAACAAAGAAAACAAAAATGCAAATCAACTACACAAAAAAAAGTAAATAAGAAGAAAATCTAACTAGTCAAAGCTTGAATATTTTTTAATTTATTCATTAATACAACAAGAACAACAAACAGAAAAAAAATGAAAAAGTATACATATATATATAAAAGAAAAACAACAAAAAAAACAATTGATATTTACACTTAGTGAAGCAAAAAACAAAACCAAAAAACAAAAAAAGCGGAAAGTAAAAGCAAAAAAAAAAAATGAAAACCAAAAAAAAAATGATGCAAATGTGTAAGAAATAAACCCCGTCCTGCATAAATAAAATTAAATAAAATAAATATAAAAACAAACAAAACCAAAACGTAATGAATATCATAAAACAAAAAAGATTTACACAAAAGAATAAAATTGCAAACAAAAAATGCAAAAAAGCAAAACCAAAAAAGGCGAGAAACCAAAAAACATTGAATTATAAATGAAAATCGCATGTGTTTTTGTCGTAGTCTCATCATTGAAAAAACTAAAAAATAAAAACACACAAAAAAAAACCAAAGAAACAGTCAAAAAAAAAATAAGAACAGAGAAAATTCAAAATACAAAAAATATAAAATGGGAAAAAAATTGTATGGAAAAAAAGCAGATATTAAGAAAGCAAGAAATAACATTTGTGTAATTCTTTTTGTCAAACTATGATTTTTGCATAAAAAACAAACGGCGACGAGAGATGGCCCGAGAGGAGAACTCAGTTTGGAGAAACGTATAAGAAAATTTAAATATTAAATGTACTCAAAGACAATTGTAATTGCAACAATAATTGTACGCTATATATACTATTATTAATGTGGAAAAGATTTCAGCATTCGTTGGCCATTGGTAACCGATTAAATATCAATCGAGGATCGAGGATCTAGGATCTAGGATCTATGATCTATGATCTAGGATCTACGATCTGTGATCTATGATCTATGATTCCATGACTCCATGATCTACAATCTACAATCTAGGATCTTCGCATCTTTTGGATTTACCCGACAGGATCTGCATTATCCCACAGGATCGCCTAAACCCACAGGGTTGGGAGTGTCGGAATGGAATCCTTCCCGTCCCCCCCACCATTTGCGGGCTCTCGGGCCAATGGCATCCCGGAAAATTGTAAAATGTTTCACACGAAAAACCCCAAAAAACCCGAAACTGATGGAAACCAAAAAAAATATATAAAACATAAGAATGCAAAAAGGAAACCAAACAACAAACAAAACAACCAAAAACCCAAAAAAAATACAATTTTCAATGTATAATCATATTATTTGATTTTGAATTTTTGTGTTCTTTTTCGAAATATTTTGCATAAATAAAATAAAATAACAGAAAAACAAATTAAAACAATCTTTTTACTAGTTTGGGAAAAGGGGAGTTGAGATCGGTCGACTATAGCCTATAGCTTTCATATATATTCTCTTGTTTCAGGATAAAAATTAGGGACTTTATTAATTTTAGTTTGTGTTTCTTTTTTCTTTATCTATTTTTTATTTTTTATTATATAGCCTTATGCTATTTTGTTAATTTTAAATTTAAATATTTTCCAATTGGAGTCAAACTATCGGAACTGCAACAGGAAATAAGGAAAGTTTTCCACGGAATTTGTTTTATTTTGTTTTTTAAAACAGCTTAAACCTTTAATTAATGCATCGATTATATCCTTGGTTAGTATCTTTAACTATTTTCATTAAGTTTTAAAAGGTATTTAGTAAATTTATTTAAATAGAATTAGAATTATTATAAAATTAAAAATGCTTAAATAAGTTTAAAAAATGTATACCTTAAGAAAAGTGCCCATAATTATTCCGTCAACCGAATAGAATACCCTAAAGAACTCACTATATCATCGAATAATACATAAATGTCAAAAAGAAGCTTCTCCAAATTATTAAATTTATATCTATTTAAGGATTTTATATTAAAAAATGGTAAAATTTATAGTGTGTTGTGCCACCATGATTAAAAATTACTTCGAACATCCTGTTTGGCAAGAAATCATCAAGATTTTTAAAGAAATCTAGAGATATACATAGTTACCCAAGCTTTCTTTATACCTTTGATAAGCTCGGTTGTTCTGGAATACTGTCTTTCAGATTCATACACTTTACGGTCCAACCATCCAATTATTTTTAACTCTGGCGAGTCACGCGGCCAGCAAAGCAAATCCTCGTTTTCTAATCCAGGATGTGTGGCTAGGCTCATTATCCTTTTATCCATTGCATTGGGTAGCCGGTCTAAAACGTGTCCCTCCTTTTTAGATAAGGAAAGTAGTATTCACAGGCTTGGGGTCCCTCTAAATTAAACCTTTCTTTGGTCTAAGAAGGCTTTGCAGGAATCCAGGGGTTCTGCCTTCGAAGTCTGGTTTAGAAATCATTTCTTCATCAATTTTTGCGTGCAGAGTCTCGGAAATTGGATGCGTTCCTCAAAAATATTCGTTTGTCAGCTCAAGGCTTGTGTTCTTTTCATATTCATAGTTAAGTTATTATTGAAAATTAATCTATTTGTTTCCAATAACTTATTATCTCGAAACACAGATAACTCAAGAAATAATACTAATAATGTCGCAAAAAAGTGACTTCAATTCGACGAATCTTCCAGCAAAAGTTGATAAAATAAAATAATGGTTCTTTAGGTCTCGGAGTTACTTTTGGAAATACTGCACAGATGAGAAAAAAAAATTATCGAATCGCATTAAGATATTAAAACTATTAACTTTAATACTAAGATAGTTGGGGAGGACCCTCCATTCGGGGCCTCTGTCGCGCAGTGTATAAACTTTTTATAAATATATGAAAAATCCCAAATATAAAATATCAAAAAAATGATTAAAAATATAGAATTTGCAATTACACAATATTATTCAAATTTAAATAAGCTTCAAGTATCAAAAAATGTGTATAGTACTTGAATAAGAGTTCCCTTAACGCCGAACCTGGCATTCCTTTATATTTTGTATACTGGGTGGGGCAGGTCCAGATAACCTCAAGATTACCTTGATTTATTTCACCCGATCGATCGATCATATATTTTATCGATAATTCGGGGGCAAAGGAAGCCAATCTTAATCAATTATCACGCCCCATTTTTTGGATTACCATCTGTGGGTGACTTGAAAAAATGGAAATTTTTATTAGATTGGATTTTGAAGAAATATTGTATTACTTCAGCGCCCTATATAGAGCTCTCTTTCAACTTCGAGTTAAAGACATTAATCCATCAAACGAAGAACCTTTTAAGCTTTTGAGTAAACCTGTAGTCTTGGATATGGAATCGGAATCTATTTCCCGAATGCCAGAGAGTCTGGTCTTGGAGGGACGGCATCCACTCGATGGAATCGAATTCTAAGCCGCTGAGATACACAGCCATATAGTAGTACATCCGCCAACTCATAATGAGTTCGAACTTCGAGTGCGCCAACAAGCCTTTACAATAAATCACTTGAAAAGGTATATGGGAAATCAATGTAAAGCACTTCAGTCTATCAAGTGTCCCGAGCATGAAAATTGACGTACATTTTGATATATGGGCGGGAGCTGCTTTCAGCTTCTGACTGGCTTGGTTTGATTTGGTTTTTTGTTTGGTTTTTGGTTTTGGGTTTGCTTTGTTACTAGACCACTCGATTGATCGATGTGCAGGGTTCCTAGTTCTGTTATGTAGACCACGGACTAGCGGACAGATAGTGGATCTAGTTTTTGTTTTAAAAAAATAAAGAAAAATAGCTCAAGTACTTGGACTTTTTGTTTTCGCCTTCGTGTCGTTGTGTATTGTGAAACTTTCCAAAGTGCATTCTGCATTCTGAAGTATCTGATCCCCACAAGTGGGAAGTGTCCGCTGTCGGCTGTCCGCTGTCCTCTGAAACCCTGTATCTGTCCCCTGTCCGGGTACATGACAAATGACAAACAGCCCACTTGGCGGGCATGCCCCGTCCTCTATCGGAACAATGTTACACGCTCCCAGATACAGATACAGGTTGAGATACAAAAAAAAAAACACCCAACAACAGTCAACTTTGAAATGCACTTGAACGTATTGAGAACTCTGGGGAAACATGGGTACTTTTTTTCTAAACTAAACTTCTGAACTAATTTCCCTGCTGAATGACTCAAGGACGATGGTCGAAATCGAAAAACCTCTTTAAAAAACCCCTAAAAAAGCTCTCGAGCAATTATGTCAGCTTGAAGCTCTTTCGAGAGCCATCTTCAAATGGGTTTTTATCATTTATTGATCTGCAGTGCTTCCACTTCCATTACAAGTGACACGATGTCAACCCCTCCACTGGGACAAGAGCCGGGAAGAAGCTTCTCTCCTCCTTGGATGTTTAGACAAGGCCAGAACTAGTAATCGGGGGAGGCGGTCTAGCCGCTCCAAGATAATGGCATAAACAAAACGATTCGGGCCAACCACAACAAGTGGGTGCGACAGGGACGAATATGGAATATATATGAGAGCGGTACGCCCCCTCTGGGTGGTATATCGGCGGAGCTGCAGGTTAGTAATCGTAGTAGTGCTGCTACCCGATAACAGACCAAAACGGTAGCCCTCTCCGATCTGATAAGAATCGTAACTGGGTCCGAATGGTGGCAACAAACATCCAGCTACAACATTAAAGAGCCAAAAGGAATTCAAATCGGTTTGATTAGCCAAAGCATACAGCATATATAGGAGCATATCGGAGGGTGCCAGTCAGGGTGCCAGCTCGAATGTAGGTTGTGTGTTCCATCGTGTCCGCGTATTATCACAACTGCCATATCTTTCACTGATATCTCGGGCCTCTCGACCCATGTGCAAACAAAACAACAAAAAAATAAAGGGGGGGACGAGTTAAATACAGAACAGAAACGGGAGTTTTATGACCCAACTCTTAACTCTTAACTCCCAACTACCGATTCCCAATTCTCGCCCCAACCCATCAACTCCTCAACCCATTCCGATCGAGCTGTACGATATTGTTTGTCAATAAACATACGCGCCACATAATCACCCATCATAATAATAATAATATCATCGTTGGTTGGAGTATTATTATTATTTTACGATCCAGCTTGGAGGACAGCTTAGAGCTCCAAGAGCTCTCGTCTCGTCTCCCACCTTGGTCCGTGGTGAGTGGAAAACATCTGGGCCTTGAAGTGGTCGCATTACCCGGGTCTCCCATTAAGATATTTATCGGCAATCACTGGCACTCAAGGAAATGTTCTACAACTGATGGATTGCCGGGTTCCACGATGTCTTCTTTTTAGTTAAAAGAGATCTTAGATGGGACTTACAGGCTTAAGAGAATCAAAGTCTAAGTAAGCCCTAAAAAGTATACTCTTGTTTTTAGAGAAACTCCAAGGGTGATCAGGGTAACACCGAAAGCTTTCTGCTATCCCTAAGACCTGATCTGACTTCCTTTTCAATCAGTTTGCACCACAGTGCTGCCTCAGAAGAATCACCTATAAGCCAAAAGCCCGATTTGGGGCGTTGCGAGTGCTCCATGCACTCCATGGTATATCTCTCCCTGAATCAGTGTATGTATTCATGGCTCCCCGAGCCAGTTATCGCCCAGGTTGCGGGGCCCAACACAGAACTCCCGTCCCGGGCCTTACACCAATGTGTCTGACTTTATCGATATTCTTGTGTACACTTATTGATATTTGTTTAACGCGATTGCCCCGCCAGGCCAGGCCAGGCCAGGCTGACTGACTTTTCGACAGCGTTGCTCTGTTTTGTTTTTAATACCAATTTGACTTTAATAAGTGATTGTTGTATAGCCTTTAAAGAGTCGCCTCCAGTCGCGGTTGCGGTTCTACCACTAAAAAATCTACCTATCTAGCTTTTTTTTGAGCCAAAATAAGCGACAACGATCGCCGGCGATTGCCAATATGTCGCGAGTGCTAGAGTGAGTGCGAAAGCTTGGGTGTATCTGTGTATGTGTGGGAGCAGGCCAGCGGTAGATAGTGCTCTCTCGCTTTTTAGCCCCTTTGGACGTTTTTATGGCTTATTGAAATCGAACCGCGGCAGTCAAAAAGCGCGCGCTACGCCTGCCACTACCACCGATCGAAAATCGAAAAAATCCAATCCAATCTTCGGAAAATGTAGTCAGTGCAATTAAGAGTTAAAAAAATATTAAAAAAATATATATATTAATAATAAATATAATACTAATTGCTGTTCATACAAATTATAAAGTGATCGCGCATTAAAAACCAATTGGAGTGCAAATAATTCGCTCGACAAACAAAACAAAATTCATTAAATGTGAAACCACCAAATCGCAATCTTATTTCCGTTCTTTTATTATTTTTTTTTTCTACTACTACTATTACTATTATTATTATTCGTTTCGGTGATTTTCTCCAACGACAAGTCCTGATTTTCCGCCGATTTTCCGCCGCACGCGAAAGCCCGAATAATTATGAGCAATTATAATCCGAATTGCGGTTACTTCGAGGATTGCGGTTATTACACGAACAACGTGTACCAACAGGATTATTGCATGCAGCCGGATTACGAGTACAACAAGCATGTCTACGAGTAAGTAAGCCAACAAAAAATGCAATTACCAATCATAGTTTTAATCCAAAATATTTTGTAAGTGAAAAAAAACGACGAAATCCGACGGCAATGCCACGGGTAAAAAGGGGCTATTTTTTAGCAACGAAAAAATTACTTCTGGAATGAGAATTTTCTCTTCGAAATCCTTTTTTTAAATAACATAATTTAGGAACTCAAATACTTTATGAAAAATGTATAGAGTTCTCCTAAATCAAGCTCATTTTCCACTACAAATGGTTCTTAAAAAAATACTTCAAGGTTCTCTGATGCCTTGGAAAGTATCCCAGGGACTTCCACCAAAAAAGAAATCATTATTTATAAAAATTAATTTATAGAAATCCTTTTTTTAAATAACACAATTTAGGAACTCAAATCCTTCCTCTAAATCAAGTTAATTTTCAACTACAAATAATTCAAAAAATTCCATCGAAGGAATCAGAGGTTCCTTGAAAAGTATCCTAAGGACTTCGACCAAAACCTTTCACCAAAAAAATATTCATTATTTTAAGAAATTTATTTATAGAAATCCTGTTTTTTAATGACACAATTTAGGAACTTAAATCCTTTTTTGTTTAAATTATAGAGTTTCTCTAAAACAAGAGTTTCCTTTACAACTAGTTCTGAAAAAATCCTTAGAAGCTACTTCCTGATGCCTTGAAAAGGTATCCTTAGGACTTCCACCAAAGACCTTCCACCACAAACCAAATCTTGGTTATAATCCACTTCAAGGAAACTTCCATTAACCCCCAATAAGCCCAATAAAAAAAACCGAACTTTATTCTAAACAAAAACCAAAATAAAAACAAACCCCTTGTATTTACAATCTCCGAAAATTGTTGAAGAGGAAACAGCTTTCTCTATACTTTTTATGACGTCTATCTACGTCATAGGACCTGGCAGACGTAACAATTAATGGAAGTTTATTAGAAGTGGCGTCTCGGGGCAAAGATTTAACAGCCATTGAGTTTTCCATCAGATCACCCGAAAAAAAGAAACCAAAAAAAACCAAAAAAACATTCATTCATTAAACTCTTATCAGTCAATAGATCAAAGAGCGATATTTTTTATGTGATTTTTGGGGGAAGGGGCAGGCCTCAAGTTCACAATCTTTCATTCACAATCATTGGGATTGAATGGTGGCATGAGTTGGCCAAAAGTTGAACCAAAAAAAGGTCGGAGAGGGGATTACAAATATTTATAATAATATTCAAATTTTGATATCTCCCATCAAAACCCTAAAAAAGTCTTAGGCGGGAGAAGTGTTTCACAATCATAAGGCAGGTGCCTCGGGAAAAGCAAAAACACCTGCAAATGTGTCAAAATATTTCCTGGAAATCGATGAGGCAATTAAAAACAATTTGATTTAAAATCAGCTAAGAAAACAGAGAAACCGGGCTAAGAAAACAGGGCCCGAGGAGGAAGGTGCAGGATTAACATTAAAATGGCATAATATAATGAAAAATTGTATTGGAAGCTACCGAACCGGATCGAAATGGGACAAAATCGATGTAGAAATGGGAAATAGTAATGGTAAATGGTAAATGGGAATGAAATTCAAAGGACACCTCGCTGTAAGGATAAGTCCCCTGATTTTCGCACACTTCTAAGCCAATGTTACGGCATTGTGAGTGATGGATGCCTACGGCAGGACTCGTATCCTGACTGACTCACGACGACGGCGAGTCCTGGTTATAAGCCGAGCCAAAAAAGGTGTCGGCAACAATGCGTATTATTTCCAGCGACGGGATTTTTGAAAAACCAAAACACATGTTTAGGGAAATCGTTTGGAAAATCACAGACATGCGAGTATGAAAAAGGTGAGAGTTGAAAGGTTAAAGACAGAGAAGGGAAGCCGAAAACCGAGTACCAGACAGAGTAGGAGAGTTTAATTGGGTTTGCCCATAATCGTTGCATCGAACCCTCGGCTTATCCAGGATAATGCTGTTTGCCAAATAAAACCAATTCCATTTATTTGCGCTTTATGTCATGTTCTTGGCTAGATTTTTCCATATCCCAAAAACAAGTACATAGAATAGTTGTGGTATTTTTCATTCATTGATAGATCGATCCTACCGTCTCTCTCTCTCTGTCCATATGGCAGGTCCTTGTCCTGGGGAATTCCTTGTCGTCCCACCAAGTGGTAAGGACTTGAAGGACACGCTACACTTGTCTCCTTGGGCCCGGCCCTGAAATATGAAGTTCGAAAAAATAATTTCATTTGAACGCAAAGTCCCCAAAAAATAACAAAAAAATAACGCAGTCACTCAAGTTGAACGTACTCCAAAAATATAAAAAAAAATCCTATATATATATATTTATGTTTATAAAAAAACTAAAAGATGTAACCCGAAAAAAATGCCTGGGAATATGTGCACATGTCTCCGAAGTCGATGAGCCAGGAAGTAAACAAAAGCCCAAAAAAAAACCCGCCGGAAAAATGTTAGCCAACTTTAGGTGCGACTTGAACGAATCAGGAATCCTCTATTCTATCAAAATTCTATATAATATCTTTTATTTTCCTATCAAGATTTTATTTTCTTTTGAAAAGAACTCTACTTTCGTATTCTTTGAATTTTTTTGGATTTTTTGTAGCTCATTTGGAGAGTCGGTTAGGCCTTGAAGATTCCTTCAAATGCGTTTAATATGCGACCCTCACTTTGCGATAATTTGTGTTTATGTTTCTTTAGCGCTTTTTTTCGATTTGTGTCCCTCAAATATTAATGTCAAGTCCTGACTGAGAAACAGGGTTGTCAGGTGATTAGAAAACATATTAATTAGCTTTGGAAAAGCTTACAAAAGTTGGTAAATGCGTAAAGAATCCAAAATAAATAGCTTAGAAATGATTGAGATCCTGAAAAAAACAGTTTAAAATGTATTTCAAAATGTAGAGTTAATGAAAATATAATTAGAAATACTCTCCCATAGCTTAGATAGAATTTTAAACATGATTTTATCATTTTTCAGACTACTTAGGAATATATTATTAATTTAGTTAAGAAATCCTTGAGTTCCTGGAAAAGTACTTGAAAAATCCCTAAAAATAGGTCTTCTATAATCCAACCAAAAACCCGAAAATTAATTCAATAATTTCCCCCGACTACTTAACAACTCTGGAGGAATAGATTTCATGTTCCTGCTCAGGAAACTGTCACCCGCCAAATAAAAGGAAAGTTTTTCCACCTTTCTGCCATTTCTTTTTGGGCTTAAACGGTGCTGTCAAAGCGACGGGCACTTGCCAGGACAGAAAGGATGAAGCCTAAAGTAGGGGGAGTGGCATGTCAAAAAAATAAAAAACAAAAAAAAAGCAAAAGGATGGCCAGAAATTGATACATTTTGCAGAATTTTTCTGTTGCAGTTTTTTGTTCGCTGGCGAGACGCGTGACTTTGTGACATTTAATGCCAGTTTGTCAGCCAGTTTTGTTCTGTTTTGTTGTCACAAAAAAAACCAAAAAAAAAAGAAAGCAAACTATTATAATAAAAATAATAATAATAAAAAAATGCATCGCATGCGGGAATATGGCTTGCATGGCGGATGCGCGGATGCGAATGCGAAAATAATAAAATTTGCATCCAAGACAGCTCAGCCCTCTTTCTTTTTTTTGCATTTTTTTATAAATTTATTGGAAGCCAAAGGGGTCCTGAATTCCGAATATTTTTTGATGGGCCTATAATGAAGCATGTGATTGCCTGAAGTGTCACGGACAAGAGGGAAATAATACCCCAATTCTTTTTTTTGGCACATTTTGTCTGGTAGAAAAAGTATAAGAAAAGGGGTTAGATTTTCCTTAATTTAAGCTAAAATAATTACAATAAAATATCCAGGAAAATCCTTAAAAAATAAATCAAAAACCCAGACAATAAACACCACAAATGGGCAAGGCAAGGTGAATGTTTCGGAAAATATCAAATGGAATGAAATTAGGAAAGAAAACAAAGCCGGACAAAGCCATTACACACGCTGGGCCATTCATGAGTGAAAAAAATATTGCAATTGAAGCTGGAATTGTCCTGGAATTGTCCTGGCATTTGGAATAAATTGCAAATGTATCTCTCGACCGGTGTCCAGCTGTGCGGGAGGAAGTAGGAAGTGAGTTTGGAGAGGAAGTACCAAGCTGGACAACTGACCCGGCAAAACTCTGGCCAAAAACCAAAAGAAAAACCCAGTGGGACATGTAGTGGAAAGACTACAAAAAAACTGAAAACTGAAAACGAGCAGGAAAGACCCGGAAAAAGTCGGAAAACCCATTTGTCAAGTTATGGGCGCTACTCACACAGATCCTCACAGCTGCCCAAGAGAGATACATTTACAGATGCAGATACAGATACATTAACCTTTACAGATACAGATACAGATGGAATGGCGGGATGCTTGCTGGTTCTCCTTCATCCTTTTTTCAAATTGTTTTATTTTCATTTCAATGAGGCCGTGAATGATCCAACCTCTTCTCTGAAGAGACATCGACGAGGATGGACTGTAGGGCGGTTCCAAAGTAGGAAGTAATCAATCTGTGCTTTATATTCAAATTAATCCCAAAATTTCAATTCATTCTAACAATAATAGGAAGAAGATGAGACAAAACCATGTCGTCTAAATGCTTTAATTAAATTGCTTTTAAAGATAATTCAAAACCTGGTCCTATAATTTTCGTTTAAATGCCTTAATTAAATTACTTTTATATTCCCAAAACAAATTAAATCACTTTAGTTTTATAGAAAAATCATGAAAATATTTTTAAATGGAGAAAAGGGACCCCTTCTTAGGCTGAAGTAAGGAAGGAAAGGCCCTTTAATATCTCCTCTTCAGTTTCTCAATCTGATCACTTTGATCACTTTTCCTTTTATTTCGATTTTGATTTTGATTTACTTTAAGCTGACTTAAGCCACTGATGGATTGGTTTTTGCCACCGAAGGCATTGACTTCCAAATGCAAATCTCCTTGCGACTTTGCGATCTCGTGTCACCCCAAAAAAAAAGGGAAAACCCGAAATCGGAATTCCAGCTGTGTTTGTCAATCTTAAAGATCCCTACGGCCACGCCTCTCTTACATCATAGTTTTTCATTCATTTTGCGAACAGAGCAAACAATCTGTCCGAAATCAATAATGCATCTACAAGATACAAGATCACGCCAGAAAACAACTGACCAGAGGACAAAACCTTTGATCGTAATAGAGGGGTGTTAGGGCTCGTATACTCGTATAAATCGTATATTGAGGTACAAATAGGTGAACAAGGCATTTCCGCCGGGTTTTTGGGTAAATCACTTCCGCGCATCGAATCGGAGACCCAAAAATTGTCATGGCCGTCAATTGAAAACACGAGCTGGCCAAAGACTTAAAAAAGATTCAATAAGCACTGCAAGAAATTTGTTTTTTAAACTGAAAATTAAGTAACTTAAGATTTAATGTTTTGAATGTAGATTTCGTTAAGAAGAAAAACTCTTTGAAAAAGTTGGAAAACTGTTTGAATTTTTAAGTTTCTTTAGAAGGAAAAAGTATTTTTTAAAATAATATAATTTTGCTATAAAACAAGCGACATAATTCCGCTCTAAAATTAAAGCTAAAAGATTTTATGAAAGAATAGATTTTATTAAAAAATTTATAGCTTTTAAGGTATTTTTTGAGCTTGGAAAACATTTTCATTTGAAAAGACTCCCAAAGCGACATGGTTCCCCCAAAAAAGCGACATAACTCCCTTTAAAAGTAAAGCTAATAGATTTTATTAAAGATATTTTATAACTTTTAAGGCATTTTTAGAGCTTAGAAAACATTTTCATTTGAAAAGACTCCCTAAACGACATAATTCCTCAAAAAAGCGACATAGTTACACTTTAAAAGTAACAAAAATAGATTTTATTAAAGATAATTTATACTTATCTTAAGGCATCTTTAGAACTTGGAAAACACATTCATTTTAATAGCACCTTCGCCCTGCGATATGGCGTTCTTTAAAGGACATAATTCCTCCCAAAAAAGCGACATATTTGCGCCATCTTTAAACCACTTTTATGTCATTTTAAATCGACTTTCTGCAAACTTAGTCAAGACTTTTCCCCAGTGCCTTGTAAGAAGAGGATATATCCTCTATATGCCGAGGCGGTCGGGGCGGGGCCCTGCGATATGGCGTGTTTAAAACAACATAATTCCCCCCAAAAGAGCGACATATTTGCGCTATCTAAAAGCCAATTTTTATGTCGTTTTAAATCAACTTTCTGCAAACTTTGTCAAGACTTTTTCCCAGTGCCTTGTAAGAAGAGGATATATCCTCTATATAAAGAGACGATCGGGGCGGGGGACGGGTTATTGGGCTGCCCAAAAGGAGGCAGAGGAGAGGGTCAAAAGGGAAAGGGAATAAAGGCAGAACCGGAAGGTAAATTAAAATGGATGACAATGGGATGAGCGTGAAGAGAGAGGGGCTGCAGCCAAACGAGCATTGAATGGATAATAGATGGCCGAGTGTGTGTGTGTGTGTGTTTGTATCTGTGTGAATGAAGTCGAGTGAGTGTACATGTGTGTGTGTGTGTGGCACGCTGCTTGAGGCTGCTGCAACATGGCCGCTTAATTGTATCTGAGTCCCGAGTTAAGCAAACACCTTTTGCCAAAAACACCCGAAATCGAATGCATTTCTGATTTTTTACGGCTGTGCAGAGTTGCCTTCCTGGCTGACTGTATGTGTGGCAAACGAGGCGTTTAATTGGGGTTGTTATAACGCCAATGGAATCAAAAAAGGACACCCCTCCAGCTTCGAGCCTCCTGTTGCCCAAAATTCCATGAGGATTGTCGCGCGGTTACTGTGCGATTAACAAGGACAATTTGTGACATTCAACATATTTTATTGCATTCGTATTGTGAATGGGATTTTCACTGCTAAATGGTATTCAACTGGCGTGGTTAATTTTGTGTATCCGTCAGATACAGCTACGGAAACGGATGTGAACACCGTCTGCCCTGCCTTCTGCCTTTTGGCCCAATCACATTGTCACACTCCAAAAATTGTTGCAATGCCGAGTGACAGCTGCCGATCCTTGTGGAGAGAGAGAGTCCTTAATGGCAAGAGGACATTTGAAGTCCTTTGGAAAATGCTATTCAGCAACTTTGTGCAATTTGTGGTTAAATAATTTAGTAGGTTTTTATAAAGGATTAAAGGGAATGTGTTTAAACAACAACTTTTAGTTCTTTTCAGGAAGAATACAAAAGGATAATAATAGAAGCTATTATCAAAATTTATTATTTAATAACCTTAAATGGTTCTGTTATTTTGTGAATAAATATTAAAGAACAATCGTAGTTTTGGATCAATATAAATCATAACAGAAAATACCAGGATATCTTTTAAGGACTTGTCAACAAAAGCCTCTTAAAATAGAGATTTTCAAGGGATTTCGGATATTATTTTCCTGATCTTCCAATGAGGGACTAAGCTTTAATCGTATTCTTTAATTGTTTCTAAAAAATATTAGGAAAGAAACTCAAAATATTTTGAAATATTGTAAAAAAGTTTAAGTTTTCTTATCAAAGTATTAATATTTATTTTTTAGTAACCCTTTTGTTTGAAATCTTTCCCCTTCATAATCCCTCGTTGTTATTGAAATGCAAATATCTGAAAAAATATAAAAATCCACTAAAGGAATGCCAAGATAAGGACGAAGGATATTAGAACCCAAAATAGAAAAAAACAACAAACAAGAAGCCGTTAAAGTAGTTTGAAGTGCGGCAAAAAAAAGAAAAAAAAGAAGTAGCTGAAAAATAAATAAATAAATAAACAAATAAAAGCGAAAACAATAAAAACAAACTAGTTTTTGGGCAAGAATCGAATTGAATTTGTTTGTAATTTGAATGCCAACGCAGATACGATCCATGAGATACATTTATGGTAGTAGTTGTTGTTGGTTGTTGTTGTGGCTGCTACTTAAACTTCCTGCGGAAGCTAAGCTACAACAACAACAACATTTTTACATTGTTATTAAATGCAACATCATCATTAAGCCCATAACAATGGAATGGAAGATACAAACACACACACAGAAACATAATACAAGAGCACAAAAAAAAGATACAAAGATACAGATACAAGCACACACAAATACAGTTACGAAAAACCAATGGAAAATGGGCGTGCGCACAAAAGGGAAATTTCCCTAGTCCTTAACGGTGAACAAAACGAAAATATCCCAAACATGCAGTGCTCGAGAGCAGTGTGACCCTCTGTGTGGTCCTCTCTTTTCCGCACGCCTCCCATTGGTGCGGCGGCCATTGACGCGCCCACTCGGCAGCGACGCCGACCGCGACGCAGAATACAGCTCTAACCCATTACCCGAAAGTCTTTCCCCCGATCCGATCCCTTTCTCTCTCATAGAGGATGGTGTGAACGTCATGAGCGACAATGGAGTGCCCACTCTTGTGGAGGAGAAGGAAAAGGATATGCCCTCAAAAGGACACTCCACACGCTGGGGCGTATACACTCGTACATAATGTACACATACACCATATCCTTATATCCTTTTAGGGTAAATCTATATAACATTTTCTCTGTTTTTTCTCTGTTTTTTTCAATTGCTCCAACAAAAGTATCCCCAAGTTAGTTTAATGTTCGTGTTGATTATGTACTTTCCTATATTTCACTCCGGCTTTCGTCCTGGGGTGTGTCCTTCCCATGTATTGGCATGTGAAGGATCTGAGCTAATCATGGGTTAGCTTATGAAATCGAAAATCAAATTGCACGAAAGAGACCGAGACCGAGCTGGTGGCTCTACTTGGGGCGCCCCAAGTGCTCTATAACAGTTCCGTTACACGCAAGTAGCGTTGTAGGACTCCCCAGCGCAAGGACCTCACAAGTGAATCCATTAAATGCGAATACGAATATGAATATGAATATGAATATTGGGTTTGAGAATAAACAAAAAAATATATATACTCGTATGATATATCCCATATCCATGGACACGCAATCCATGGACAAGCTTTAAGGTTGAATAATATTTAGGGTTTCGAATCTATTAAGTTTTTTTTGGTTTTTCTTTAAGATGGGGTGTACGAGGATGGGTTTGATGGAGATTATATACCTATTGAAAGTAATATCATCTAGTATTTGGATACTAATATTTGGATATTTATTATTGAAGTAGAAAGTTAGGAATATTTATTTTAAATATTTAAAAACTAAATACTAGGATGTGTTTTGGAAAAATGATATACCCAGTTATCTTTTTGGACTGGAAAAATACTATAGCCAAGCCTATTGCTACTTGAAATTTAGTATTAAATTAGTATTATTATTTAGTATTAAGATATATATTCAATATTGGAGTAAAAAATAAGGAATATTTTGAAAACAAAGTAAGAGGATGTGTTTTTTAAATAAAGAATCTCCTGTTTTATCGATTTAATTAGAAAAAAAAATATAGGAGAGCCTATAGCTACTAAGAATTTATATAAAACTAAAGGATTTAAGGATGTAAGGATGTCAAACCGAAAAATATAAACAGCTTTCAAGTATAGTTAAAAAAAAGGATAAAAGGAAATAGGAGGTCCTCCTCCAGCTTTATCTGTTTTTTTCTAATTGCCTTGCCGCGTTGAAAGTAATTCCCGATCCGATGATATCTCCATTGAGGGATACGATACGAGATTTGGTTCCCAGCCATAAACACATGTCCTGCCAGAGGGATGGCAAAGGAAGCAGAAGGAAAACCCACAGCCTGGACACAGCCTGGACACAGCCGGAGTAGGTCGGCTCAGTTGTCGAGCGATGATAATGATAAATACAATATAATGACGCGGCGATTGTTGACAGCATCAAGTGCAGAGGAGGGAGTGAGATGAAAACCGGCTAGAGGGAGAGAGAATGAGACCAGAATCTTGGCATCCCAAAGAAGAAAAAACCCAAAGAAAAAGTAGAGTAGGTGCTTTCTAAAAATCCAAGGAGTAGCGATACCATAGACCTCTCTCGCTCAAGTGGTCCGCCGCCACTCGGTCGGTGGAGCGAGCGAGAGGGGTCGTAGCGGGAGCGAAAGGGAGCGCCTACGGCAAGGACATGCGACCATCTCGCTCTAACGGCGAATGGTGGTTGTTCGAGCGATTTTCGAGCTGGTGGTTGAATGGGCCACTCACATTGTTGCCGTGTATCCTTGTTGAAAAGGACATGAGAAGCCACTTAGCGCGCCCAACAAAGCCGAGAGTCTCTCCAGTATCTCTTAGTGTTAGTGCCGCTATACGAGAGTGTGTGTGTGTGTATCTGTGTTATATACCAATGGCAGGCAGAGGGATGCAGATGCAGTGTGTGTGTGTGTGTGGTTGTGTGTGGTTTTTGGTACTTTTCTGCTGTTGGCCGAGTTGGCGGACTTGGACTTGGACTCGTGTCGAGTTCTTGATGCCTCGTTAGTTGTTGATGACACTTCAGTTTGGAATGTTTAGAGTGCGCTCCGAATCCGAATCCGAGTCCGAGTCCGATCCGTGGCAGAAACAAACACACAAGAACCCTTGAACTATGACACTGGACCATTGCTAAGCTCCATTGCAAGGATACTCTTTTATTAAAGCTATCAAAAGTGACTTAAAATCGGAATAAAGTGTTTGAATTTTTTTTTACCGTGCTATCCGATCCCGATCTGGAAAATATCCAAAAAACGAACAATAATAATAAAAAAAGAAAATAAAAAAATCCATCAAAGTGGCGGAAAAACGGAAAAGTCCGCCCACGCCGCCGCCTGTGCCGCCGCAGCGTCGTAAATCGAATTCCGGTTCCGGATCTCCGGTGGATTGCCGGACAACGCCACCGCCACCGCCTCCTGCCCAGAGCGCCAGCGAGATGACCAGTTCCGTGTCCTTGGAAAGGACGCCCACGAAGAAGGAGCGGGAGCGGGAAAGGGAGCGCGAGCGGGACAATAGCAGCGGCCTGGGAAGCGCCGGAAGCTTGCCGGCTTCGCCGCAGAGCGCCATCACTGTGAGTCCTGCCTCGCCGGCCACGCCCACAACCCCGAAACGCCCACTACGCACTTCCACTCCTTCTCTGGAACGGGAGAAGGAACGCGAGAGGGAAAGTCAGCGCGAACGGGAAAGGGAACGGGAGCGGGAAAGGGAAAGGGAGCGGGAACGGGATCGGGATCGGGAGGATCGCGATCGCTCCGCCAAAGTCTTCAGCACCGCCAGCACCACCGTGCCCACAAACACCAATCCCTCCACCGGGTTGGCGCCCGAGCATCTCCGCATCCCGACGGGGGCCGCCGCCTTCAGCGGCTTCCCAGGACTCCACAGCATGAGCAGCCTGATGGTCCCGTCTTCGGCGGCTGTGGCCGCGGCGGCGGCTGCTCCCTTCCTGCCCTGGTCGCCGATCTTGCTGCCACCCTGGAGCCACGCCCTTCTGCCAGCCGCCTTCTATCCGGCGGCCCTGAGAAATGCTCTTCCCGGGTAAGCCACAGGATGATATTTTGGATGTGGATTTTTTGATTTTGGAATCGGAAAAAGGGTCTAAAAATATCCTGGAAATCACTTGAAATCAAAAGGATATTTTTCCATGTCTGGGTTTTGGGTTTCATCTTTCTCAGAGTTGGGGAAAAAGGATATAGAAGGCCTAACAGTCCAACATTTTTGATTTTTTAAACAAACTATTCAGGTTTCTCGAAAGGATTAAATAGTTTTTTATTCCTTTTTTCTTCCTATTTTTTATTGACGTCTTTTTGGAATATCTTGAAAATGTTTTAATCCTTTTTAAACTAATCAACCTATTTTTCCTATTTTTTAAATTAAAAAGTTTTAAATATTTAACTTTATATATTCGATTTTTTTTACCTTTTTTTATGATCCCATTTTTTATGAAACCAACTTTTTATCTAAAAATTTTTATCACATAAAAATTCCGAGATATTCGTCTCAATCTCTGATAAAAACTCAATATTTTTCCCAAACTTAGTCGTCAAGAGTATTACCTCTCCCACCGAGGATCCCCTTGATCCTTGCTGAGCTGTTCCTGGCCCTCGGCTAAGCTCTCGTCCTCAGAATCAAAATCACACCCCTGCCAGCCCCTGTTCTGTATTAGTTTTAGTCCTGATGCGGATCTGCATATCAGAAATAAAAATAAACCACTAATGGACTTGTCCGGCTAATCCCGACTGGAGGCCACTTGCCAAATTAGTTAAATCCCCGATCTAGAGTGCGGGATGGCAGGATAGTAGGATGGCAGGATAGCAGGACGACAGGACGTAATTCCCCCGTTTCTGAGCCTGGCAAGTACTCAAGGTCCTGTGTGTTGTGTTGGCGATTGGGAAATTCTGAGGTGTCCTGCAGCCTGGCTTAGAAATTCCCGCTTGGCCAGAAACGAGGGAAACCCCAAATCGCCGCAGAACATGTGTGCAACAGACTGGCCATGTTTGAGGACTCGAAGCGAAGCGATATCCTGGCGTCACACTGTCTGGCAGTGGCCGAAGGAGGGAATTCCGCACAGGACGACGGGGAATGCCCGTCTTCGCGCTGTGTCCTGTGGACTGTGTGTCGATATCCTGGCGTGGGAATTTCGCAAGACGAGAGTTGGGAAAACTCGGTGTGGAAAAACCGGAAGCAAACGATCTTCCACACAAGACACAAGAACTTGCGCCAACATGTGGCAGTTACCTGTTTCGACCTGCCTCGCCTGACCCTCGCACTGACCCTTACTGACCCTGCAGGTAAAACCCAGGCATCGATTTGCGTTTTTAATTGCTGATGGATGGCATTAGTGGAGGATCTAGGACCTGGGACTAGGTGTCAATAATCCAGCGATTTGTCCGCACTTAATCAAAGTTAATTCCGTTTCCTGAGCTATAGATGCTATGGAATATATCCTGGCATATCCTTCGAGGGGCAAGTGCGAAAATCTACCAAAAATCTTGTGAAAATCTGTCAAAGTCAGAGCGCGGCAGGTAGCTGTAGCGATATCCTTGCAGTTTTCAATTTGTACTTTCCTTACCTTTTTTTTTTTTTCTTGTTTTGCATCCTTTGTTGCACCTTCCGGCCATTCATAAGATCCTCTCACCGGATGTAGCAACTATCTGCGAGGACAATTCTTCGCTTTTCAGGTCGAAGATCGGAAAAATCATGGGTCATCCTTTCCGTTTCATACAATATTTCGTTAATCATTAATCATTTTTGGGGCAGGAAGTAAGATATTTGACTTTTGTCAACTCTTTGCAACAGAGTTTTGATAAAGAAAGTTCAAATGTTTCATTTGCTTTGCCGTCAGTCGTTGGAATAAGTTCCTTATTCGAAACCCTAAGGTTTGTGGCTTTTTCTAATCAAACGAAAACCTTTATCCTTTCAGCTTGTTTGACGCCAAAGTTCCATCGTCTCAACGCTCCGGCTTCCACATATCGGACATCCTGAACCTGGAGGGCTCCGAGCTGAAGAACGCGGCGGCGGCCGCCGCTGCCGCCGCCCACCATGGCAGCGACCTGAGCCACCATCACCAGCACCAGCATCATGCGGCAGCGGCAGCAGCGGCGGTGGCAGCGGCAGCGGGTGAGGCGGCCAGCGGCACGCCCTCAGCGCTGTCGCCCACGCCAGCCGGTGGATCCTCGGCAGCCTCGGCGACGGGGACGGGAACGAGCAGCGCTGGAGCCGGATCAGGGGAGGAGCAGCATGCCGGTGGATCGGTGGAGCACCACACCACCGAGCACCATGCCCCGCCGCAGCATCCGCACCACCAGCAGCACCCACACCAGCACCTGCAACACCATCAGCACCACCAGCAGCCCCAGCAGGGCCAGGGCCAGGGCCAGCATCCTCATCACCAGCAGGCGGTGGCACCGCTGCCGCTGCCCCACCATCAGGCCGGAGCCGGGGGCGATGTCAGCCACGCCCATACCGCTGCGGCCGCCCACCTGCTGGCCAGCCACAATGCAGCCGCCGCGGCAGCCGTCGCCGCCGGCCAGTATCTGCCCAATCTGCCGAAGAACTTTGCCGGGAGCTTCCAGGACGAGATGTCCTCGTACCACCACATGGCCCAGACCATGCTCCAGCATTCGGGCCGGAGTGCGTGGATCAAGGAGAACGAGCTATACGGTGAGTCTATCTTTAAATCAATTAGCTTTGTGACTCCTCGTCCTGCCAAAGGACCTTAAAAAATAGTTACCCCTTGAGGGAGAAAAAACATAATTGGCAGGCACTCGTTCGGTCAGTCGAGCGATGAGCAGGAGCAGGCAGCTGTGTTTGCATAGCCGCAGGACCTTCGCAGGACCTTCCACAGGATATAGGATTCAGGTGGTATCTGGCCCACACCCAACCCTCGTGTTTTTTAGAGGGTTGGGTTGGGTTGGGGGGTGGGGCAGGAGTTGTTGGCAGCCGTTCCCCGCTCCTCTCTCCTATAATCTTGACTAATAGTTTGTCTGCGCTTCACACTTGAGGATTAGTCCTGTTGTTGTTGTCCTTTCCGTTGGGCGAAAAAAAAACAAAAAAAAAGGATAGTCAATCGCTTCGATCGACTCCTTGTTGTTGCGGCCCAAACACTCGGCTCGTCCTGGAAATTTATGGCACGCACTTCCGCCTCGTCCTTATAAATATCCTTCGTTTTTTATTACAAATTATAATTGCTGCCCGCTTGCTGTTTTTTTTTCTTTGTTTTTTGTTCCTGGTTTCTGGTGTCTGGTGTATTTTTTTTTGGGAATTTCCACAGCTGTGAGAAAAGCAGAAAAAAAAACGCTCGTTTTGATTATATTAAGTTATTAATTTGTTGAGTTGTCATGGTGAAGGGTTTAGTTTTAGTTTCAGTTTTTTTTTTCCTGGATTCTAGTCGCGGGGTGGCACGCCCCCCCTCTCCGATAAATCATCATCAAAAGTGGGCGAAACGCCAGAGACCATTGATGGGTGTTTTTGAGGTTTGCCTTTTGTTGTCCTCCGGGTCCTGCAGGACCCATTCAAGGTCAGCAGTCAGAAAATCAAACTGAAGATCAGGTAGAGAATCTCCCTAATTGATGTTATTAGCCAGGTCCATGTAGATCCTAGCTCCTAGATCCTAGGGGTGTGTTTTTTTTTGCACCCCTAGGGGTAGGGATAGGGGGTTCTGTAGTTGTATTATTAACAAGGGTTGGTGTGACACCAATAATGTTCATACATCTGGCATTTGGCCACAGCCTCATGTCGCGCCTAATCCAATTTGCAGTCTCCTCTATTATCCTTGATCCTGCCCGATTTTTGCCCGATCATTCATAGATCCTTGCAGTTCCATAGAGTTCCATAGAGTTCCATAGAGGGGTGTGTCGGTGCATTAATTTATGGCCAAAAAAACACACAAAAAGGCATTTCGATTGCTGACAAATTCCCACCCAGCTCCCGTGTCCTTTGTGTCCTTGATCGGTTCGCGCAAGCCTTGAATGAGAAAAGGATATGGCAAAGGGGCTACCATTTTGTTTTCTCTCCACAATTAGGGTTAAAGTATGGCGTTTCCCAAATAAAAAAACTATTTACGATTTATTTTTTTCTAATTTCAAAAACCCTTCGATTTCCAGGCAACCAGCAGCCCGCCAGCCCGGACAGCACCTCCCCAGTGACCTCGGAGGTCTCCTACACCTACATTGGATCCAATTGCCAGACCTCGCCGGCCCTGTCCGGGGACTACAAGTCGTACAGCCGATCGGCGGACAGCGATGCCCTGTCCGTGGGCGATGCCCTGAACTCGATGCACGGCGCACCGGGCGGAGCACCTTCAGCGGGAGGTCCTTCGGCCGCCCATGTCCTGCACAATAACAACAACAATACGACCAATAACAATAACAATAGCCTGAAGCACGACGGCATGAATGGGGGCAGCAGCAACCACGACGATAGCCTGAACGAGGACGGGATCGAGGAGGACATAGACGATGTGGATGATCCCGATGGAAGTGGTGGTGGGGGCGGTGGTTCCGCCGACGGAATGCCGAATAAGAAGCGCAAGCGTAGGGTCCTCTTCACCAAGGCCCAGACCTACGAGCTGGAGCGCCGGTTCCGCCAGCAGCGCTACCTGAGCGCCCCGGAACGCGAGCACCTGGCCAGCCTGATCCGCCTGACGCCCACCCAGGTGAAGATCTGGTTCCAGAACCATCGCTACAAGACCAAGCGGGCCCAGAACGAGAAGGGCTACGAAGGACATCCGGGCCTCTTGCACGGCCATGCCACCCATCCCCATCATCCGTCGGCCCTGCCCTCGCCCCGCCGGGTGGCGGTGCCGGTGCTGGTCCGCAACGGGAAGCCCTGCCTGGGGGATCCCGCCTCCAAGCTGGGACCCGACTGTGTGTCCGTGTCCTCCGCCACGGCCACAGCCATGCAGAACGCGGCCGCCGCCCACCACCTGGTGGCCTTGAATGGGGCGGCCGCCTACCAACACGCCGCCGCCGCCGCGGCCGGCCTTCATGCCCACGCCCATGGCATGGCCCACGCCCACGCCCATGCCCAGCACGCCCACGCCCAGGCGCGTTGGTGGCCCTAATATTGTTAGAAGGGGCCTGGAGCCACTCGAATAGCTAAAAAAAAACAACAAATCACACGAAATGGGTTAAATGCAATAAAAAAAACACTGACAAAACGGAGGAATCTAAAGGAGTTGGAAGGACACCAGAAAAGGATGAAGAAGAAGCCAAAAAAATATATAAAAAAAAACAAACTTAGATCACAACTAGATCGTAGCCTACACATTCCTGTAAATAGGTTAGACGGGGAATTAAAACCCAAAAAAAAATTTAGAAAGTAACTCAGAACCGGAGGAGGAGAGCGGAGAAGGCCCCAAGAACCTAAAGGTTTACATAGTCAGGGGTTAAAAAAATAAATAAAAAATAATGACAAGAAGGATTCAAGTAAGGAAAGTGTTTTGAGAACCAAGAAAACTCCCAGGACTTCCCAGGATATTTCAAAAGTTTTTGAAATAAAAGAGCCTCTAAAAGAGCAAGTTCTTAGAAGAAAGAAAAACATTTTTCCTGCTTCAGATCCAAAACATTTAATAATACTTTTAAAACTTTAAACTAAAAACTAGCCATTCCTATTTTTTTCTTTTTTTTTATAGCTTCTAAGAAACCTAAAAGATCTAAAAAACTTTGTAAATATTAAAAAATTAAAACCAAAAAATTACAACAAAAAAATGCAACTTAAACTGTAAAATATTATATTGCATAAAAAAGCATAATTAGTGTTCAAATTTTTTAGAAAGAATTTAATAAACAATACTATTTTTTTTTTCGATTAATATATAAAAAAAAAACATAATTGTAGACATTTAGTTGTAACCAAACATTTTTTTTTCGAGTGTGTGCGTGTATAGCGAGTAATGGACAAAAAAACTCTTTGAATTTATAGTCAGTAATGAGTTCGTAAATGTTAACAAAAATTAATAATAAAAAAACAGGACCCATGACAAAGGACTAAGGACTAAGGACACTGGACGAACGCGACAAAACAAAACCGCAAAATACATTTTAGAAATTTAATAAAAACCATTTACAAAATATTAAAAACAAATGCATTTTCAATCGAATCGAATATATTTCTTGTGTTTAAACAAACCTTTGCACTTTTATGGGTCTCGTATAAAAATAATAAAAAGAAAAAATAGAAACACTCGCATTTCTCCTCGGGCCGTATAATATTGCCGGACAGACCATAAATATCGGCTTGATTATGGTTGTTAGCTACCGTTCTACGATTGGCATCGTAATCCATCCGCCTCCTGATTACGACGCCACCAAAACAATATTTTCCCTTCCATAAAGTCGCTTCGTCTCCGATAAGGTTTGACCAAAAAAAAAACAACAAGTCGGAGCTCTCGAATATAGTTATACCCGGTACTCCAGGGGGGTCATAATTCTGTTTACTCCGAGATTTTGATGCTCTACTGAGGCGGATACCTCTAAAGGTGTATCAACGGAATATACATTTTATAGAGGAACGTCCTCTCCACTCTTTAGATCCACGGACAAGACGATACAAGACGCTCCCTCTCTTGAGCGGACAAACCCGAAAAGGCTACAAACTCGGTTAGGCTTCTGTTAACCACCCATCAGGACTAGAACGAGGCTGACACCTATAAAGGTATATCAAAATTATAGATATTCTATAGAGCAACCTTTTTTTTAACTCTGAGAACCACGAACAAGACGATACACCCACTCTCCCTCTCTTGAGCGGACAAACCCGAAAAGGCTACAAATTCTGTCTGTCTCTTGGCTTCAATTAGGCTTCGGTTAAAACCACCCATCAGGACTAGAACGAGGCTGACATCTATAAAGGTGTATCAAAAGAACTATTTCTTAACTCTGAGAAACACGGACAAGGTGATACACCCTTTCGCCCTCTCTTGAGCGGACAAACCCGGAAAGCACTGTGCCTGGTAGCTTCAGTTTGTCTTCGATCAGCCACCTATCAGGGCTATAGCGAGGCAGATACCTATAAAGATGTATCAAAAGAGGAACCTTCTCTCAACGTTTAGACCCATGGACAAGGCGATACACCAACTCTCCCTCTCTTGAGCGGACAAACACCGAAAAGGCTGCCTAGAGGCTTCAATGTGGCTCCGATTAACCACCCATCAGGGCTATAGCGAGGCAGATACCTATAAAGATGTATCAAAAGAATATATATTTCGTAGAGGAACAAGACGATACACCCACTCTCCCTCTCTTGAACGGACAAACACCCAAAAGGCTGCCTAGTAGCTTCAATTTGGCTCCGATTAACCACCCATCAGGGCTATAATATATATACAAATACGAGCATATATATATTATTATATTTTATGCCATCGAACAGCAACCTGGTGATAGCCCTCGGGCCTCGGCCCGCCTCGGACTCCGACTCCGATGACACGGTGACACATTTGGCAAATAAACAACTCGAAGTCAAGTAGAGGCGCTGGAGTATCTCATAAAATAGAACGAGTGCTATTCTAATAAACGACAAATTAAATTACTCATCAATAGAATACAGGCACTTGGGATCAAGTGGATCCACATGCCCGTCCGTACCCCTAAAAAACAGATCGAAAGAAATATCGCGAATAAAATTATTAAATAGCCGTCAACAAAATTCCATTAAACACAATTTTTTACACAAGTATCATAAATGGAAATGGGAATGGAAACGATTGCACTTGAAGTGCCATAAATATTGCCCCTGCATGTTGGCCACTTTGCTTAATTATACTTTTACGATCGTGGCCATATATACTATATATGGGTATATTTTTGGGGTAATTGGGATCCATCTCACTGACCACGGTTTACTCTAATCACTGGGGGTCCCAATCATGAGGAATGGTCATGATTGGTACTTGACCAAAAAATTTGAGTACCCATTCTCGAGGAGCTCTAAAGATTAATCACTTTCAGGGTTAATTAATTAACTAATTAGGGTTAAAAGGTTTTCCTTTATTGAATGAGATTTTAAGGACTTAAGGCTTCCGAGATCGTAAACCCCATCCATCCAGAAATCGTAGCCCTTGGCTAGCAAATTACGAGAAGTACATAATTGCTGCACCCCCAATAATAACCCGCTTGAATGGCAATATGGTCGTAAAGCAATCGATTAGCGGGGCACCCAATCGTATAATCGTAGTATCCGGGGGGTACAGTGGAGTGGCGGAGTGTGGGAGTGTCTGAAAATCCAGGTACACCCCGATACCGCTACCGGCGGTTATCGTAATCGTCGCCTAATCATTTGCATAACCCTATCGCTCGGAATCGAATCGTATCGGATCGGATCATACAGGATGTTGATATACGAATACGAATACAAATATATACCCATTATACCATATATACCTATATAATTGTTAATGTTTTGGTATAATACGTAAAACGGGTATTGGGTATATGGCCCAATGAGTACATTTCAATACAATTCAATGATCCAGATTAGAGTGTGATGCCAATGGGAATGGGAAATACAAATGGAAATGGTAATACTCTAAAAAAAATGGGTCTTCTTTTAAGGTTACAGATAGGTAAAGCTTCCCAATAGATCTTGTTTAATCAAAGATTTAAAAATGCTTGAAGGACAGCCAATGGACAAAGTTAGACTTCTTTAACCCTCATCTTGATGGTTTCTTTTCTCTCAGTGTACCTATGGCACAATCATGAAATAAACTAATAATATTTCCCGCACCTCCGAGTCCGATAAGCCACCTTCGACTACTCAACTATTTGACTGTTGGACAACCCGCGACGCTTACACGCTGCGCCAAGCTGATTGCCACTCCTCGGCCCCTCAAGAGCCCCAATTTCTTGGCTTGGGTCGCCACGCCGCCATATCAGCGATATGTCTCACAACCACCGGACAGTTATTTGGTCGATCGGCAACCAGTCGACCAGTCGACCAGTCAGCCGGACCCCAAAAAAATTTCCAACCGATCCGATCCGATCCCATCCATTCGGGGGGCCATGCATGACCGTCATGTCAAGTGCAAACGTGCCGCTTATCGGATTGTTAACACGGCCCCAAAGGGATTTATTTGATTCGATTCGAATGGGTGTATACCTTAGAGTGGGTATTATGGTAAGAGGATATTATAGATGGGTAGTACAAGGTCCCAGACTTCCTGGAGTTTCTGCAATTTCTAAGCTTTCAGACTTTCGAGACTGCCTAGACTTCCTAGACTTAATAGACTTCCGAGGCTACCTAGACTTCCTAGACTCCTTAGACTTTCTGGACTTCCTAGACTTCCAAGACTTCCTAGACTTCCTAGACTTCTTAGACTTCCTAGACTTCCTAGATTTCCTAGACTTCCTAGACTTCCTAGACTTCTTAGACTTCCTAGACTTCTTAGACTTTCTAGACTTCCTAGACTTCCTAGACTTTCTAGACTCCCTAGACTCCTTAGACTTCTTAACTTCCTAGACTCCTTAGACTTCCTGGACTTCTTAGACTTCCTAGACTTCATAGACTTCTAGACTTCTAGACTTCTAGACTTCTAGACTTCCTAGACTCCTTAGACTTCCTAGACTTCCTAGACCTCCTAGACTTCCAAGACTTCCTAGACTTCCTAGACTTCTTAGACTCCCTAGACTTCCTAGACTCCTTAGACTCCCTACACTTCCTAGACTCCTTAGACTTCTAAGACTTCTTGGACTTCTTAGACTTCCTAGACTTCTAGACTTCCTAGACTTCCTAGACTTCCTAGACTTCCTAGACTTCCTAGACTTCCTAGACTTCTTAGACTTCCTAGACTTCCTAGACTTCTTAGACTTCCTAGACTTCCTAGACTTCCTAGACTCCCTAGACTTCATAGAATTTCAAGAATTAAAAAGAAAACATGTATGATGAGGTTTACGAAATGTTGGATTGCTTTTTATAATATTTATATCTGGATTCTTATCTTTTTTTTATTTAAAACTTTATCGTTTTGGCAAGCGTACAAACGATTTGTTGAAAAAGCAAAATAGAATGGGTAAACCCTATAAAAAAAAATTAAACCATAAACCTAAAACAACAGATTTGACTAAAAAAGATTATGGAAAATAATTAAATAGGGTTTTTCCACTATAGGTAAAAATTCCTATTTATTCACCGTGACTGGTCAGTGTTTTATTTGTTTTATAAAAATAATAAAAATATAAAGAAATATGTATTGGAATGTTTGTCCAGCTCTTTGGAAGCGAATTGGGTAATGGGAACAAGGCAGCTATACTCCGGTTTCGAATCCGATTTCCAATTCCGATTCCGATTCCGGCGCCTCCAGCCACTTGTCATTGACGGGACGGGGTACCCAGTACCCACTCTACAGATCTTACAACACTCGACCCATGGCGATTTCCGAATGTTCGGACCCCGAACTGCCCGAATTTGGCATTGAATGCCCTAGACTGTGTGCTACAGATACAGATACAGATACAGATACAGATACAGATATGGGATATTGACGCGGAGACAATCGTAGTCAGTTTGTAATGAAAAATTGATTAAACCCCACCACCTTTTCTATATATTTATTTTTATATATATGTATATTATGCCCTGCCGTTCAAATAATAAATTTATCACAAAATAAACGTGAAAATTAAACACAAAGCGTTGTGGGGCAAATAAATGAGATTACAATTAATAAAATAATCGATAAGTGCAGCTACAGAGATATATTTATTGTATACTTATATATTATATATATTTATATAGAAGATATATTGCCCCGATTATAGACAAAAGTTAATTAGGAAAGAGTCATTCGAATGGATTTTGGGAATTCCCGAAACTAAAGCCAAGGATTAGGAAACTTTTAAGTTGGTTTTTTTGACTTCTTCATTATTTTACCAATTCCCTTACCCTTTTTAATAAACCCTAGATAGAAGCTGGATATCGTTTTCCTAAATAGCCTTATTAATGGTAATTTAAACCTCTAGTATCTACTCTACTCTACTCTATCTAACCCTCCTACACGAACACGGATAGACGGACTAGAATTTATATTCCTCTGTCCCTCTACATGAGCCTGTAAGGGTACTGCGTTTGGACAAATCCTCAATCCTCACCTACCTTTCAGAGCAAAAAAAGCACTCTTCTGTTTCCTCGTTATCCTTTCTACACTTTATTCCCTCGGATCTGTACCCACGATCCAAGCCGTACAACAAACCGTAGCGTCCCTCAGTCGGTTAGACGGGACATGGTCTGTACGTTATGCAGCAGGATTATTAATCTGAGAATGGAAATACCAAAAAGAATATTGTTTGTAAACACAAGTAGGCCATGGAGCAAAATTCATGAGCTCCAACTGTCAAAAAGTTGAGGCCCGGAGCCTGAGCAAGTTTTTCCTCATTAAGTTTCTACTGCTTACAGTGAACAGACCTCCAGGAAACACAACCAGATTTCGATCACAAAAATCTTAGTTTTTGTATTGTTTTTTTTAGTGTTAATTTTTTATTTTTGAATTGTTTTGGATTTCTCTTTCGGTACTGAAGTGTCAAAATTCCTCAAAATTTCCTCCTCCACCCAACATGGGCAGTTACTTGCAGGCACCGATCATGGGCTTCATATGCCAAATATGCAGCGATATAAACCGGAATGTGCTCCATCTGTATGGCGATACGGCCCGAAAGCTCCAGCTGGTGGAGAAGATGGAGAAGTATATGTCGATCGAGGTGCGTGAGTTCGATCTTCTGCCCAAGACCATCTGCAGGAGGTGCGTGGAAGTGGTTCTCTACGCAGAAAAGCACTATCTGCGTGAAGCCATGTTGAAGAAGGTAAGCTCAGAGTTTCTCTCCAAGGACTTGATCTGTGGATCTGTAATATGGCTTCGCAACAGGGAACCACCCAGCAGTCGCGTGACGAGCCATTAGATCTGTCCCTAAGGTCGTCGCAAAGGGCGATGTCGGTGACGCCTCCGCCGCCGAGGATGCCGCCGCAAGTATCTTCTCCAGGAGGTCAGGAGGAATGATTGAGCAGATCATCAGAGGTAGTAAGAATACCCGGTACTGCCGGACCCCCATCCCATCCACTGGCTTTTTTTCTTAAACTATTAACCATTTCTTTAACCTTTTTAGAATCTACTTAAAACATGAATGGATTTCCTTTTGAAGTACTCGTTAGTAGAAAATAATACTCCACTCTTTTCCGATAACCGATTAATCCGATTATCCGATAACCGATTAATCCGGTCACTTCCAATCACAGTATCCAATGCCTCCAATGGAACTTCCTGATTCTGCCCAGAATTATCTTTTCTATTGCAAGTATTTCAAAGATTTCGATAAAATATCGCATTGTTTCATTAATATCCAGTTTATTTCTTTAGAAATTTTGTTAAAAAATAGTTAAACCATCACGGCGAAGTACACTTTTCTGCTAAAATCAAATAATTTACGCAAACCCACACTATATAGGTAAGAGATATATCTTTATATTCAGAAAATAAATACAAATTTTCAAATACATCTATTTCAGATCAAATTTTTGCACTCATGGATTATATATAGGATATTATATATATTTTACACTGAAAATCTTACACTATTCTGCTAAAATCAAACAGTTACGCAACTTACACTATATAGGTAAGAGATATATATATTTATATATAAAAAATTAATATAAAAATTTAAAAATATAATCTATTTCAGATCAAACTTTTGCACGCATCATGCTTTATATATAAAAATATTATATATATTATTTTACACTCTACGAAAAAGACTATTCTGCTAAAATCAAACAATTACACTAGAGAGGTAAGGGATATATCTTTATATACATTTTCTGTATTATATAATATAAGATTTTTAAATAAATTTGTTTCAGATGAAACTATTGCACACATCATGGAGTATATATAGAGAGATATTATATATATTATTTTACACTGAACGGCACACATTCTATCTCAGCTAATCGCACATTTGGGAGTAAGTTTTTAAGATTTTATTATAATTATTATTTAAATAATTAATAACGATTTTTATTATATAATTTTATTAGTTTTGTTTCCCGCAAAATCCCAATTGTGTCGATGTGTCACACTTGTCAATGGAATTAGAATTCTGCGGTTATGAAAATACTTCTCAATGTTATGGATGGCTGAGACATATAATCTGAGTAAGTTTTCTTTGGTTTTCAATTTCTTAATTAAATGATTAATGATTTTAATTAAATTTACAGATTTTACACAGCTGCCTGACTAGCTTCATTGGCGCTTTTTAGACACTAATGGAGGTGGGTTTTGTAATTCATCTATTAAACTATATTTTAATTTTTTGTTTCTATTGATAGTGCATCTATTATATTCTACTCATCCTGAATCGAGGCATTGGACAGTACTTCAAAAGGAAACCAACTAGACTGCAAATTGAAGATCTGAAGCTTTGATTTTTCACTTCCCCGATGAGTTCCTCCGATATACATATCATCTATGTAGCAAATAAAGACATTTTAGTCCTCTGACTTGAACCACGAGCCTTTTAATGTCCTTTCTCCACTTTTTCTTTCGCATTTATCGCCGCGATGCGAGCCGTACGATAAAAGGCAGCGTCCCTCGCTCACTAGGTGGGCTGTACGTTAGTCCTTTGACTTAAACCACGAGCCTTTGAACTAAATATAACGTCCTCTATGGCATTACTTGACCTCTTCTATTAAATCCTCAAACCTTCTAGTTCCTCGTTATCCTTTCTATTCTTTTCTTCATTCTGCATTGATACTGGAACATTGCGGATGTGTTTCTTTTCTGTGACCTGTTTATTTGAAAATATACAAAATACTCCAAGAGACGAGTAAAAATTACCCCCAGTACTGGAGAAGGGGACAAAACGAAGCCAAAGCCCTAACCTATATACATTTGAGAGAAAAGCTCGAATATTCTGGGTAACAAAATAATTGAACTCTTTGGAAAAGACAATTTCCACATAGTACCCCAAAAAAAAGGGCAGAATTCACGAAGCCAAGGTCCAAGTAAAACCCGAAGAGAACTTTAGGACTCTTGCAAATTATTTAAACAAAAATAACGAAAACTACTACACGTACCAGGTACTAAAAAGTAGTAAGGGCCTCCAAGTCGTTCTCAAGGGTATAGAGCCTAACGTAACACCCTCAGAGATCACGCAGGCATTAAACGTTAAGGGTTTCAAGGCGAAAACTGCCATCCTGAACAAAGACGGGAAACCGCAACCAATCTTTAAAGTCGAACAAGAACCTGACATTAAAGCTATCTGAAAAAATTAAGTGCATCCTATTTACAAGCTACAGTTTCTTCTGAATTGTAGAATTACAGTAGATTCTGAGCTTCAGGAGCTTCATGACTCTGCTCATTGCACGACAAAAAAAGCGACCCCAGCACCAAAAAGGGCGGAAATTGTGAGGGTAACCACACAGCAAACTATAGAGACAGTCCAATATATAAAGACCTCAAAAGTCATATTCATTACCGAGTAACCTCCATAACGCAAAGAATACATCTACTATATATCATTAAAGACAACCCCAGAAGTCTTTTTCGCAACGGCTAAGAGGTCCTCATTTGGTCCTTCGAGCACCTTCCAACGGAAGGTGATAACCTTCGCAAACTTGGTATAATCGGGACTCACAGAACCTAGCTTTACGACAACAACTCTGCATGAATCCCCATCATCGACGCTACAACAAAGCAGCTTTGAAACCATGATGCATATTCCGCAGCAGAATATGATCGAATTCATGTCCTTCATGAGGACGACCATGCCAGACCTTATGTGGAACCAAATCATTCAGATGGAAAAGCACAAGCGATTAGAATTCGCATCAAACTCCACTACCATAGCGAGCTTGGAAAAAACTACAAACTACAACTAGGGAGCGACAATCTTACCCTCGTTTCAATGTTTCCTGACAACAATTTCTGGAATTCTTCAACATCCTAGGGGACCACTTCATTGATGTAGGTGACTACAACGCCAAATCCATCCATTGGGGACCCCTAAAGGAAAACATTTGTATAACGCCATCATAAAGGCAAACAGAAAGCTTGACTTCGTCTCTTCAGGCAGACACGAACAAAGTTCCCGACTTGATCGACTTCCCAATAACCAAAAATATCCCTCGAAACCTCATCAATGCCGAATCTCTACCGGATCTATCATCTGACCACTCGCCACTCCTTTTAAATCTCAACCTTCTCCAACGCCCTGAGACTACATGCAGGCAAACAGATTAACATCAAAGAGAACAAACTGGGTCAAATACCCTGAACTTTAATGCCGAGATAGAATCAACAGCAGATATCCTGGAGAGTGCCTTAGTTACAGCCGCCAGAATCTCAACACCTCAAAGAGAGAGCGAACCTAGCAGACCAAGGATGACAACGGGAGTGGCAAGTTCATAGATCGCCAATCGCAAAGCAAAGATTCAAAAACTCACTAGGGAAAGCTCATCCAAGTTTAACCAAACCGGCAGAAACTACCATATATCACCATTAAGAAATATCACTGATAGATGGGCCCGCAGCGATAAAGACAGAGCTACCACATTTGCAACGCATCTTCAACGTGTATTCCAGCAGAATCCAGCTACAAGTTCGTTTGTATTACCAACAGTAACAGACGACGACCAAGCACCACATGAGCCAATCGAACTCCAAGCGAATGCAATAGCTAAAATCATAAAGGATCAACTTAATCGATCACCTTAATCAACACCGTACTTCCGAAAGCAAATAAGGTGACGTGTCTTGGAGTGCACCTCGACCGACGGCTTAACTGGCGCAGGCACATCGAAGCCAAAAGAACACACCTTAAGCTTAAGGCTGGTAGTCTCCACTGGCTCATCAACTCTCGGTCACCCCTCTGTCTGGACTACAGGGTCCTTTCTACTCTACAAGTCCGTACGAAAACGAATTTGGACGTTCGGTTCCCAACTATGGGGAAACACCAGCAGTAGTAACATTGATATCATGCTAAGGGTTCAATTAAAGATACTGAGAACAATCACTGGAGCACCCTCGTATATCCGAAATGAAAATATATATAAAGAGACCTTAACACCAGATCCGTCAGAGAAGAAAAAATATTTAAAATATTTATTAAGGCAACCGGGGTCACCAGCGACCTCTTTAGAGCCTTGCTTGCTGTTATTTCAGCCCAAAGGGCGCGTCGGCTAGACACTTGCCTAGCTTAATACTTGAAAATTAATAATAAAATAATTAGACTAAATACCAATTTAAAGTCGTCTATGGAATCGACCCCTAGGGGATCGTGTTATTAGGTCCCTCGGCTGACGCCTTTTCAGCCTCCTTAGCAACGTCGTCCCAGTGGCAAGTCGTTGTACCAGTCTGTAGTCTGTTCCTGTGCCCGTGTAGATGGTATATATTGGTGTATATTGTAGATGGTCACCTTATTATCCAATGACAGTTTGCTTCTTGAACTTAACAGCCAAAAATGTTTGTTTATTGCATTTCGTATGCGCGTTCTAATGGCGGTGATGTGCTTGGCGAAGGTGAGTCTGCGATCCAATGTAAGACCAAGGTATTTAGTTGAATTTGGTCTGTAGGACAGGCCCTCCTTCTAAGTCGATAGCAAGCGGGGTTTTCCTTAATAAGGAAAAAAGAAACATTGGCGGATTTATCGGTATTTATGCCGATGTTCCATCAGCCGCAGAGGTTTCACAGCTGTATCTATGGGTGATAAAGACGAAGCTTAACTAGATTTTGCGACCGATCCTTCCGACCCAACGCTGCTCATTAGGTCCTTTTTTCCGAACACAGTTAAAAAGACGAGTATTGTATATAATTAAGATTTGACAACCTATTATTAGTCTCATAATTTCTGAGAAGATTCAACAAATACAGCAAATCCTTTCTACACTTTGTTCCTTCGGATCTATCCCCGCGATTAGAGCCGTACAACAAACCGCAGCGTCCCTCAGTCGCTTGGTCGGAAGCTGGGCTGTACGTTATGCAGCTGGGTTATTAATCTGGGAATGGAAATACGAAAAGAATATTGTTTGTAAACACAAGTAGGCCATGGAGCAAAATTCATGAGCTCCAATTGTCAAAAAGTTGAGGCCCGGAGCCTGAGCTAGTTTTTCCTCATTAAGTTTCTACTGCTTACAGTGAACAGACCTCCAGGAAACACAACCAGATTTCGATCACAAAAATCTTAGTTTTTGTATTGTTTTTATTTTAGTGTTAATTTTTTATTTTTGAATTGAATTGTTTTGGATTTCTCTTTCGGTATCGAAGTGTCTAAATTCCTCAAAATTTCCTCCTCCAACCGATATGGGCAGTTACTTGCAGGCACCGATCATGGGCTTCATATGCCAAATATGCAGCGATATAAACAGGAATGTGCTCCATCTGTATGGCGATACGGCCCGGAAGCTCCAGCTCGTGGAGAAGATGGAGAAGTATATGTCGATCGAGGTGCGTGAGTTCGATCTTTTGCCCAAGACCATCTGCAGGAGGTGCGTGGAAGTGGTTCTCTACGCAGAAAAGCACTATCTGCGTGAAGCCATGTTGAAGAAGGTAAGCTCAGAGTTTCTGTCCGTGGACTTGATCTCTTGATCTGTAATGGCTGTATGGCTTCGCAACAGGGAACCACCCAGCAGTCCCGTGACGAGCCATTAGATCTGTCCCTAAGGTCGTCGCAAAGGGCGATGTCGGTGACGCCTCCGCCGCCGAGGATGCCGCCGCAAGTATCTTCTCCAGGAGGTCAGGAGGAATGATTGAGCAGATCATCAGAGGTAGTAAGAATACCCGGTACTACCGAAAGACCTCCCATCCCATCCGATTGTTTTTTAATTTAAATTATTAACCATCCCTTTAACCTTTTTAGAATCTACTTAAAACATGAATGGATTTCCTTTTGAAGTACTCGTTAGTAGAAAATCATACTCCACTCTTTTCCGATAACCGATTAATCCGATTATCCGATAACCGATTAATCCGGTCACTTCCAATCACAGTATCCAATGCCTCCAATGGAACTTCCTGATTCTGCCCAGAATTATCTTTTCTATTGCAAGTATTCCACAGATTTCGATAAAATATCACATTGTTTCATTAATATCCAGTTTATTTCTTTAGAAATTTTGTTAAAAAATAGTTAAACCATCACGGCGAAGTACACTTTTCTGCTAAAATCAAATAATTTACGCAAACCCACACTATATAGGTAAGAGATATATCTTTTTATATAGAAAAGATATATAATATTTTCAAATACATTTATTTCAGATCAAATTTTTGCACTCATGGATTATATATAGGATATTATATATATTTTACACTGAAAATCTTACACTATTCTGCTAAAATCAAACAGTTACGCAAACTTACACTATATATTATATAGGTAAGAGATATATATTTTAATATTGATTATTATTATAAATATTTTAAAATAAATTCATTTCAGATCAAACTTTTGCACGCATCATGCTTTATATATAAAAATATTATATATATTATTTTACACTCTACGAAATAGACTATTCTGCTAAAATCAAACAATTACACTAGAGAGGTAAGAGATATATCTTTATATACAGAAAATGATTATATTTTAATTATTTTTAATAAATCTATTTCAGATGAAACTATTGCACACATCATGGAGTATATAGAATATATAGAGAGATATTATATATATTATTTTACACTGAACGGCACACATTCTATCCAGCTAATCGCACATTTGGGAGTAAGTATTCAAGATTTTATTATAATTATTTTAATATCTAATATGGATTTTTATTATATAATTTTATTAGTTTTGTTTCCCGCGAAATCCCAATTGTGTCGATGTGTCACACTTGTCAATGGAATTAGAATTCTGCGGTTATGTAAATACTTCTCAATGTTATTGATGGCTGAGACGTATAATCTGAGTAAGTTTTCTTTGGTTTTAATTTTAATTTCTTAATAAAATAAAATACTTTCCATGTTTTGACACAGCTTCCTGACTAGCTTAATTGGCGCTCATGGAGGTGGGTTTTGTAATTAATTTATTAAATTATTTTTTCTAACTATTTTTTTTGTATTTCTAGAGCATCTACTATATTCTACTCATCCTGAATCGAGGCATTGGACAGTACTTCAAAAGGAAACCAACTAGACTCCACAGAAGATCTGAAGATCTGAAGCTTTTGATTTTTCACTTTTTCCCCGATGAGTTCCTCCTATATACATATCATCTATGTAGCAAATAAAGACATTTTAGTCTTTTGACTGAAACTATCGTATCCTCAATCCTCACTTACCTTTCAGAGCAAAAAAACGCACTCTTATGCTTCCGCGTTATCCCTTCTTCCGTACGATAAAAGGCAGCGTCCCTTGGTTATGAGATCCCTTGTACGTTTTGCAGCGGGATTATTAATCTGGGAATGGAAATAACCAGAAACCAGAAAAACTAAGCACAAGTAGGCCTTGGATTGGACGGTACTTCAAAAGAAACCCAACTAGACAGCGATTGGTTCCTCCTAGATATAATATATATATATCTCTCAGGCTCGTGCCAATAAAACCCCATAAAATGTAACTTTTATTTTGTAACAAAGTCGGTTTTACAGTCTCGTCCAAAGGCACAATGTAATTAGCCATAAACCGAAGGATACAAGGGCGGAAGAGCCCAGTGGGTGGTGGCCTGTGGTGGGTGGTTTGGTGGATTGAAAAATCAAATCAAATTAAGTTCCAAGCCATCAGACTGCTATGCTTTCGGTTTTTAATAATGTTGTTGCTCATTTTGCAGGCAAAGTCATTATCTGCATGTAATTTCTCATTTTCATAGTCAATTAAGTCAATCACACGCCCTTTTAGCCACCGCAAGGATATTTGGTAAAGGCTGGAAAGTTGAAAAACCAACCCATCAACCCCCTTTTGGGTTTTTTTGGAAAATTAACACGTTGGTGGGTGCTGGAAGAAGAGGTAGTGGTGTGTTTCCGTTTCCGCTTTTGTCAGCCGCCCCCTCGGCTTTTGTTTTGTTTTTGGAAGCGCAGCGACGCTTCGCGGGTTTATTGCTCAATTTTTGGAACAAGAACAAAAGGACGAACGTATTACGTATTCATCGATGACTCTCTATTTTGTTTTTGGGAAATATCCAATCTTCCACCCTTGCTACAGTTTCAAGCACTATAAGGACACGTGGCAGCTGCTTTTAAAATTGAATTTCCTGCCATGTAATCTTGTCCATAAAGTCAATTGTTTCTGTATGTGGCTTTCCTCCCGCACGTGTATCCTTTATTTGTTGTACTTTTTCCCTTACTGGCTGGCTCACACTGTATTTTATTTATTTATTTATGAAGATGCGGCCAATATGTTTACGATTTGCTGACCCAGAGCAAAGGTTTACTTAATGGGTGTGAATCGTTGGTTGTCGTTCGCTTTCGTTCACAGATTCACTTTCCAAATGGGGTGTGAACAATGGTTTTGTGTTTTGTGGGTGGCAAGGACATGACAGGATAACGCCGATCAGCAGGTCTCTTTGGCGTCATAAATTGCTAATTAATCGAGGGGAGGAGAAAACAATAAACAGAAATGGCTAATGAAAAATGTTCTGGGTTTGGTTCTGAGTTAATTAATTTTATTCCCGATCACGGTTACCTCTGAAATCTATCTATAATTTTTTATTCCATTTAGGCAAAAGCCTACTTTCATTGGACTATAGATATGAAAGGGAAAATATATATATATTATATTGAATTATTAATATATTTTTTATTAAGATTTTTCCTTATTTTAATGTTATTTAAAATTTAAATATCTTCCAATTGACGCCAAACTATAGGAACCGGAAATAAGGAAAGTTTTCCACTGAGGTTTCGCTTTGTTTATCGTTTATCGTTTTTTAATTAATAAATGTTTTAAATTAATATAAATTTTAATAAGTAATTGAAAGTGATTAAAAATTAACAAAATTAATGCCGGAAATATGCAAATGAAAGATGTCGAATCCTGACATCTCCTGACAACATCTCAATAATTCCATCAAATTTGTTTATCCTTGAAAAACATTCCTTATTTCGCAAAAACTCCAAACATTTTGGATTTCTTTGTTTATTTATTCGTTTACTTATTAATTTGTTTTAATGCAAAGAATATATAATATTATATTATATCTTAAAATATCAAAAAAACATCTTAAAAAACGTTATTTTTTTATAATATATTTTTGTATAATTTTTCTTAATCGTGAAACCGAAAACTAACAACAGGAAAACACCACAAAGTAATCGAAAAATCTGATTTATCTTAAAATATCAAAAAAAAAACATCTTAAAAAACATAATTTTTGTATATTTTTGTCTTAATCGTGAGATCGAAAAATCAGACTTACTTAGAGCTTTATTATATTTTTTTTTAATTTAAGGTTTAATTTTTACTTGAACATTTTTTTATTTAATTTAAAATTGTAAAACGTAAATCAAAATCTATATAAATCGAATAAATGAAAACACGCAATCCCCTCTCCTTTTGGCATTGTATGGCTTTGACTGTTAAATATCCTTTTAAATGTATATCCCTTTTGGTTAATTTTAATTCTGTAATATTTGTAATTCACTATTTCCCTCTCCAAGGCTCCTCAATTTCCAACCGACTTCTGGTAACCCATAAAAACCAAAAAAGGTCCTTCGATTTTCCCACAGAAACCGCGCCGCGCCGTTCACAGGACTCTAATTAACATGTCAATAAGTCGTCCAAGGGGAAAGGGGAATAAATAAGCAAAAGTCAGTCCAAGAAGTTACTAAAATTATTTCATTTACCCCTAATGGACGCGGAAAGAGACAGGGCTATACCGGGTGAAAGAGAGGACACGAGACAGGGAGTTGCGTGCAAAGTTGCCGCAAAACGCAAAACGCGAAACGTGCGCCATTAAAAAGCCACCGAACATCAATTTAAATATTGCATTACAATGATTTGCATAAAGGACGACGCACACGCACACTCCCACTCCCCTCTAAGGGCTCTAAATACGAGTATGTCCTGGTCTCTGTTTGATATCCTCGAAATCACAGAAGAGACTAAACAAAGCCCAAAACCCATTAAACCAATCAAAATTTGCACTTTCACATGACCCCCTCGTGCAAGTGGTCTTTCGGTGGTTGCTCCGACTTTCGGTGGTGTCGATCGACTAATTTGAATTTGAATTTGAATGCCAACAACCACTGCACCTTTGCATCACCTTTGCACCTTTGCCACCGCAGCGCACCGCAGCGCACCCACGCCTTCCCACGACATTGATAGGATTCGGGCCATTAGCAGGACAAAAGAGCAGCCCGAAGGACACCTGTGAAACGGTGCACTCAGCGAAAATCAGTGTTTGAATGGGAAATATTACTGAATAATGGAATTCAATAATATTTTATTGAAATGTGCTATATCTATTATAATATCAGTTCTAGACCAGATACTAGAAAAGGTTAAGACCCAAAAGGGGTCTTTAAAAATTTCTATATTTCAAATTTATCTGAAATCTTTATAGGATTTTTCTTATAGGACGTCTATAATGATCCAAATTGCATTTATACCAAAGTTTCAAATATCATTATTATAAAAAAATTGAATAAAATCGTAATATATATGCAAATAATTCGAAAAGATACAAAAATGGTAAAAGAAACCTCCTTCCCAATCAAAATACTTTAAAAAAAGTCAAAAAATCATTGAGGAATTGGGGATTAATGGGAATATTGGAGGAATACTATATAGTATATAGTTTTAAGAACTTGGATTTAATTTAACAACAAAAACTATCACAAACTTTTATTACTTTAAAACACAGAAGCTCCCTGAAATATACATTTTATATCAAAAGAAACAAAAATATTTCTTCATTCAAAATACTTTCCATTTAAAATACTTTGAAAAAGTCTAGAAAATTATTGGAAAATTGGGGAATATTGGAGGATTACTATATAGTTTATACTTTTAGGAATTTGGCTTTGGTTTAACAACAAAAAAATCTCACAAACTTGTATTATTTTTAGAATACTGAAGCTCCCTGAAATATACAATTTATTTCAATAATTTTACAAAAGAAACAAAAATATTTCTTCATTAAAAAAAAATACTATTAAAAGTCTAAAAATTATTCCGAAATTAAGGAATATTGGAGGAATACTATATAGTATATACTTTTAGGAACTTGGCTTTGATTAAACAACAAAAAATCTCCCAAAACTTGTATTATTTCAGAACACAGAAGCTCCCTCAGATATCCAATTTATTTCCCTATTAATCCAAAAAAAAACACCTAATATTTCCTCCAGTGCCGAAGAAAGGGTAAAGGATTCTGAAAGGCAAATAGAAAATAGAAAATAGAAAACTAGACAATAGAAAGGGTAAACTCCGCGCTGGTCACCCACACCCCCGGATAGAGAGAGTTCAACCTTTTTGGCCTTTTATTGCATTATTATTGGTAAATAAACAAAGGCGAAGGCAAACAGGATCAGGAGCAGGGAAATCAATCAATGGGAAGGTCCTTGTTTCATTTGTTGGTGGCGGCAATTAGCGGAGCGGCGGCCGAAATCGCGCCCAAACGGAAGTCATTAAAAGGGTTCGCCTTGGAGTGTGTCCTGCGCGGCATATCCTGTGCCCATCCCCCTTTGGCTAATTGCGCGGGATTGGGATTGAAATGAAGTGGAGTGGTTGGAGTGGAGTGGAGGGGTTTCTGGTCAGTAATTTGAGCTGCTGGTCTTTCAAGTGTCCTGAAGGGATCCCTGAAGGACACCTGAGAGAGTAAAAGCTTTAAAGAATATCAACTAAATCCTAGAAAAAAACCAGAAACAGAAACCAATTGAATTTCATGCCGGAAAGTCCAGCCTTCCCCCCAAAAAGTGTCCACTCGCATTGCTTTTTTTTATTATTCGACACAAAAACGAGGCCACTGACGACGCAGAGTCCTTGGACAGTTAGTCCTTGGTCCTTACTGGCAGACCATAAATCAGGGGTCAGCGGAGGAGCAAAGGACAACCGGACAATCGACGTCAACAATAAGTAACAATGATGTCAACTTGTAATTGAATTGATTGACAATATTTCATGTGGCCGGGCAGTGAGACGTTTCCGGATATGGGGACAGGACATCCAGGACATCGAGGACATCCACGACGACATCCAAGGACCCTTAATGACAAAATTTGTTTAGATTAGCATTAATGTCCTGGAGGATGGGTGGTTGGTTGGCTTTTCCGCCGCCGTCGCCGCCAGGACTCTGGGTGGGTGAGTGGCCATAAAAAACCGTTGCAAGGATTCAATAAAAATACTTTAAGCGGAAAAACAAACTTGAATGGCGATAAAAAAATAAAAAAAAAAAAAACTACGAAAAGGGGGAGAAAAGAACTCCGCCCAGGCGATTGAAAAAAGGGCAAACAGGGCCAAACGGCAAGGACATTCACAATATGTGTTCGGAAAAGGACACCCTCGCAAAAAAGAACATATACTTGTAGATTTATATAAACCACTTTTGACTGCGCTTTTTAGCTAATGAAATCGTTTGCTAAATGAAACGTGAAGAGTCGAATCCAATTTCCAAATCCCAGCCAGAGGACGAAAAATATCCTTTCTCGGGCCGAAACGGAAACGGAAATGTGTCGCCGTTCAGTGGCAGACAGGACAATGTAATGGGGAAAAAGCAACAAATAGCTTGAAAAATTTTAAAATCAAATCTTGACTGCGGTTTGGGAAAACCAATTTAAATCCACTTGAGTTGGTAAGTTTTTCCACGATTTTCATCTTTGTGGCGAACTGTGTGTGCGTTTCCTTTTCCACAAGGATATCAAGGGGGAAGTGATAGTGGATGAGTGTCCTGGCAGGGGGAGGGTGTTATCCTGCAATCGGCTATGCGTTTAATTTGTTGATTTATTCGCAACGGAAGGGTTGCTTAATTCCTGTTGACGGGCCTTTTATTTATTTACTTTGGAAAACAAAAGCAACTAATATCTGCCCAGATCCGGTAGGTTTCTAGGGTATACAAGGCTATATTTTTAGGCTATATTATCCTTCAAAATATAACTACTTTTACCTTTAATATTTCTCTTATTATTGAAACTAAACTTAATTAAATTAAGAATCCTGATATCCAAGTAAAGGATATTTCCATAGTTGGTTTCGAGTTCCTTAAACATTTTTCCATCTCTGGACTGGAATAATTTTCAGCCAGCTTTGATTCATTTTCCTTCTTGTGGAAATTTCTTTGGGTTTCCTTTTTTTTTTGGTCCTTTTTTCCGGGCTTTTGCATATGCAGAAAAATGTTTGTTTGTTGGTCCGCCAGCCAATTACTGCAATATATATAAAAGTTAACATAAATATTACCAGTCAGGACGAGACAGGACAGACCCGGACAGGACGTCGGCAATTCCACAAAGTCCTGTTATGGCCCGAGTTCCCGAGGTCTTTGCAGATTTTGTATACTTGTTGTCTGGTTATCAACTTGCTTCCGGAACTTAATGGCCTGAATCCTTTTGCTGCCTTGATTTGACTCCATGTCCTGGCGCAGGACCGAGTGCATTGCCCGGGACTAACCCTTATGCAGCGAAAACCAGAAAAAAAACCAAACCCAATGAAGTCATCAAGATATCAAGAGGCTTTCCCTTTAAAATTCTCTTTAGTTTTCTTCAAACTATTAGTTTGTGTTGTGTTTTTTAATTATCCTTTGAAGAAATAGAATTTACGATTCCCTAACTGGGTCCTGGGATCCTTTTGTTTGGTTTCTTCCGTTTTTAATGCGCTTTTGATGAAGCCATCATGTCACATTACATCAAACCAAACCAACACAGGCCAAAACAAAGCCAAACAAAGCGGCACAAAGGACACAGTGTGTGAGGGTGTCCTGCGAGGGTGTCTTGGTCCCAGGACAAGGACAAGCAGCGGCAGCATCAGCTCGAAATCTCATAAACACTTTGCTCGGCACAAATTGAAATCTGGTTAGCAACAGGACGAAGGACGAAGGGTGTCTCTGTGTGTGTGTTAGGTGGGGGTGGAGGTTAGGGTTTTCGGTTATGTATTGAAGGATAAGAGGGGTTCTAAATAAACATTGACACGGCTGAGATTTTCATGAAGAAAAAAAGGTCACTGAGAAAAAAAGAAGGTTAGGCATAAAGATTATTAAAAAATATATATTTTAAAAACAAAAGTATTACGAATTTTAAACTTTAAAATAAAGGAATATATAAGTAAACTATTTAATATATAATCTTAATTATAAAACCCAAAGAAAAAGTATTTTTTGTGAAAAAACTTGTGAGAAAAACTTTCTTGAACCGTGGAAATCAGAGTCTTTGAAAGGACAAAGGGCAAGAAGTTAGGGGCGGCGACTCCAAGGGGGGCCTGGACAGATTAAAGGGGGATGTGGGTGGGATGGCAGGGAGGTGACTGGATGGATGGGTGGGTGCCTTGTTTGGGAACAAAACACATTTATTGGCCCGGCAAACGTTTAGTCTTGATGTCCATTAACTCCGCCCGTGGGACGAGATTCATGCTCCTTGTTACGATTTCTTTCCACTTTCTCTCCAAGGATTCACAAAAAGACACTTGCAGGCTCGTGTGGGGAATACTTTATTGAATTTTTATGCGGATCGTAATGGGGATCGTTTAGCAGAAAGGTCATACAAGGCATTTCCATGCAAAATACTTGCTCAGAAAAGGTTATACTATATCAAAGGACAAAGGGCAAACCATTCTTCGGGATGGAAATAAATTCCTTGATACCACAACTAAAGAGGTAAGTAACAGGGATTTTTGGGACTAAAAATAGGATTTCCTTTCAGAGGAATTTATTTTTAATCAAGGATATACATTTAGGAAACGATTTCTGAAATGTTGCAAAGGAAAAAATTTAAAAAACTGCAGGCGAGACGTCATTTCCGGCCAGCCAACGGAAAATGGCAACTTCCTGTTAAAATATTTATTTAGTTAAGATATAAAAAATATGAAAATGTCATTTATCACAGCCGGGCGGTAGCCGAGTGGGTAAGTGGATCCTACTCGGTTGTTGAAAGCATGAGCAGTGCCGCCCGGCCCGGGTTCGAATCCCGGTTACTCCAACAGACTTAGCACTAAAACAGGACAGCACAACAACGCAACAACAGAACAACAACAAGACAACACAACAACATTGAGAAACAAACAACAATACGACAACATAAGAGACATTGAGAAACGAGCAATACTCTACAAACTGCATGCAGACCTTAGCTGCTCTGGAAATACATTTTTTACTTCCTAAATTTTATTGAAAATCCTAAATTTTTTTCTACAAAAAATGCAAAAAACTTACTAAAAGTTGCCTCGATTTATTATTTTTTTAACCATATAACAATGAGTTGCTAAATATAATTAGAAACTATTCTAAAAATTAAACTAAAACTAGAACTAAAACTAGAAACTAGAACTAAAAACTAGAAACTATTCTAAAACTAGGTAACTATTCTAAGAGGAATTTATAAATTATAATAAAATATTTTCATATGCATATAATATAATATAGAATCAATAATTTTCAATATTTTTTAATACAAAAAAATTGCTACCTTCAAGTACTAATAAATTCTATCTTGAAAACCCTTTTTAAAAATTGCATTTAAATACATTTGAAAAGTTTTCAAACAAATCTCTTGAGATAATTTTAAAAAATGATTTAAAATAGGTCTAAAAATATACTAAAGGTTTAAAAAATAAATAAATTTCAAGGAAAATATTCTAGAATTATTCTAAATACTCTATATTATTCTAATATTAATTAATGAAATACAAAAATATATATTTTAAAACCTTACTTACTCCAAAACTAAACTACTCCCTATAAAGGATGTTTAAAAAATGTCTAAAAGGATCTCTTTGTAGGAACTCAAGTATGGCCCGGCAATTGACCCTGAAAGGTTAAAAATTGAACTGCATTTTGAAATAATCGTAATTTATTGACCCTCTGACTCGATGAGGATGCCGTCTCCCAGGCGGAGGCGGAGGACAGTGACGGGCACTCCATGGTCCATTGTGGCATCCATTGTGAGTGTCATTGCAGGCAGTTTGGGTGTTCAGTTCGGGTCGGTCGGTCTGTCGGTCGGTCGGCTTTTTGTGTTGATTTTTTAGTACTTCCTCGACTTCTCGACTCCTCGATCGCGGAACAATGGCCGAGTCTCCCCTGGCCGGGCGGCAATGTGTCATGCTTGTTGATTTGTAAGGATGCAGTGCAGCAGCAGCAGCGGCAGCGACCGCTTGAATTGTATTGACCGGAAAATCATAAAGCTCTTTGTTGTGCCCTGTTTGGGAAACGTAAAAGAGGAAATCAAATCGTAGCAGCCTCGTCATGGATCTGGACATCGAAGACCGAACCGGAAATGTTGCCCAGTTGCATTTAATCTCCGTCTCCGACTCCGTCTTCGATTTTCCATTACCCGATTATAATCCTTTTTCATTCCTCTCTCTTTTTGATTTCAAGATTTTTGTTCGTTTTTTTTTGGAAAATTTCTTGTGTGGAAAGTCTCGACTTCCGCCGCAAAAGTTGCTCCCAGCGGCGGCGTCATTATCATGGAAAATTGTTTATAAGTCGACAGGCAGTAAACAGGATTTGCCTGCGGGCCATCCGACCATCCGACCATCGGGCCATCGGAAATGCTAAGAAGCCAAAAGTTCAAAATTAACATTCAACTATGACAGGAAGTCAGCTCTGTGCCAGTGTGTGTCTACCATATTTTCTTCAGTGTGGTCTCTTCTTTTTTATGGCTTAAAGAATGTAGAACAAGTGGAAAATCAAATCTTTAAGAGTCCTCAGATTCGGGCAAATTCTGGCTTGAGAAAATTTTTGCGATCTTGTGATATCTTTGATAATTCGCATTCGATCCTCAAGTGAAATGTTTTAAGAGGTTATAAGACATCCTTTTTATGTTTCTTCTTATAGAAGCAGCTTATAACTGTTACTTTATTTTATTAGTTACCCAAGTAGAGTATTCTTTTTAATAGACAATAGACAATATTGACCGGAAATTAGCGAAAGAATAAAAACAATTCAAAGTTTTCATCAAATTCCATCTATTTAACACAAAAATTAGCTTTTAAATTGTAATTTTCCTTCTAAACTATTAATATTAATTATTTTTTTTTTACAAAACCAATTTTCTTGAAGTTGAAGACTAATTGGTTCAGGCATAACCGAGATATCAAGATCAAAGACGTAGAAAAGTTTATTGAAAAGAGTAGAAAATGGGCTCAAAAGTTAAGGAATATCTAGAAAAACATATATCAAAGTGGATTCCAATTTTCACTGGAAATCTAAGAAGATCGTTTAAAAGTTTAAGACTAATTGGCTCAGACATTACCGAGAGATGGAGCTCCCCAAAAATATACATCAGATTGGGTTCCAAATTTTACTGAAAATCTAAGAAGATACTAATGTAAAAGTTTAATACTAAACGTCAAAGGCACAACCAAGATATAGAGAATCCCAACCTGGGAAAGCTTTATAAGTTTCAAAAGGTTCCTAAAAATTGCAGAAACTGGGCTTATAGATTACGGTAGGTATATCTCCAAAAATATATTTCAGATTGGGTTCCAATTTTTACTGGACATTCTCGAGAAGAAAATAAATTTCGAACTAAACTAATATGTTTATGTTTTTTAATTTCAACCTGCTAATAGCCCCATAAACTATCTTCAACTTGATTCCTATCAAGGTGCTCCAAAACAGAGGATCCAAAGCCGGGCGGTAGCCGAGTGGGTTAGTGAAACCTACTCGGTTGTTGAAAGCATGAGCAGTGCCGCCCGGCCCGGGTTCGAATCCCGGTTACTCCAAAAGACTGAACCCTAAACGGAACAACACCACAACACAACAACAAAACAACACCAGAACAACACAACAACATTGGGAAACAAACAACAATACGACAACATAAGGACATTGAGAAACGAGCAATACTCACAAACTTCCTGAAGACCTCAACTGCTCTGGCAATAAATATATTTTTACATCCTAAATTTAATTTTTAAGATACAATTAAATAATAATAATAATAACAAAGGATCTTTATTGATTCTTCTGAAGGAATCCCTTGAAAAGCCACACAGTTCCTCAAAGATAGCCAGAGGATGTCCATTCCCTATCAACCTGCCCCAAAACCTGGAAACAAAATGATTTTTAGATATTATTTATTTCCACTTTTTTGGGATAAAAATTAACCGGAAAAGCCTTGTAAAACACAAATTTTGAATGAAATTTTGACCCTTTTTATCCAAAAAATACAAATCCCAACCCCAATCTTTTCACTTGTTGTTCAGGTTCAGGTTGGGTTTTATTTTTTTGTGGTTCCATTGTGCAAGTCTGGCAAATGACCCATAAATGACACGCACACAAAGCGATTCCCCTTCGTCCCGGCCCGGGGCTGACATGACCTGACCCGAATGAGCAATGTCCAACCAGGACACTATCTGGGGGATCCTGGCTGGTGTCCATCCCACACCCTCTTACTCTCTGGCACTCATAATCGGACTCATATTCACCATCACGTGCTGCTGGCCGGCCTTCTGTTTCGCTCCTTGGAGCATATGCACCCACTACACCAGGCCGGGCTTATCCATTTATGAGTGCACATTAACCGTTATGATTTATCCATGTGTGTGTTTGTGTCCATGTATGGGTTGTCGATGAGGCAGGGGCAGGAGTCAGGAGGCACAAAGGACGAGCGGCGTCCGGTAAGTGCCGCTGTGCATTTAAGTGGAAACTATAGATAATATTTTTATAGTTGCAACGCCACCGAATGAATGACCGGATGAGTGAGTGAATAAATCCACTGGAAAAAATCTTTCCACAACATTTAAATAAATAAATTGTCTAAGGACTACTTTATTTTCTTTAAATTAGATTAATTAAAGGATTTGCCGTTGAAACCTTGGAATATTCAGATACTTTCTATAATCTTCTTAAAAAGTATTAGTCTTCTCGAGAATATCAATGATGCACTTTATAAAGTTTTATTGACTTTATTTAATCTTAAATATAATAAATTTATATAATTTATATTTATAAATAAAATACATTTTTAATGTAATATTTTGTCAGAGCATTTTTTAAGCTTTCCTAAGGGGTTAAGGGACTCATAAGGGACAAGGATATTCATCTTGTGGTAAAATATTGATTATTATTTCAGTTAAAAGTTACTTAACTTTGTCAAATATCTTTTAAAGTTTTTAATTTAGAAAACATCTTTTAAAGTATAGTACAAAGTAAACTAATTTATAAAGTATCTTTTAAAGGATTTATTTTACACAAATATATATTTTCGTTAAACTTTTCATACTTTTCTTCTTAATATTCCAAAGGTTCTAAAAAATGGTTTCTTACGGAAATTGGCCGATAACTCATCGGAAATAAAAAAAACAATATAAACTTATTCCTTTACTTGTAACTCTTGGTCTTTGAGAAGTATTAATTAATATGACTTGTTAATATGTAATTATGAAAAAAAGAAAAGGAAACAACTCCTTACAACATCTTAAAAAGTTAATCAAATAATAAAGTTTTTAAAGACATGGTTTCGAGAAAAATGATTTCAACGACGCCTCACTTGCTCCAAATCGATAATTATATTTTTAACTTAAAAAGTATTTCCCAAATCTTAAGGAAATTTTTAATCAATATTGTAAATATTATAGGATATTTTATTTAGAGATTTAATTAAGGGGGAAACAACTAAGTAGACTTTTTTCAAGTGTAGTTGTGAGCGCTTTTCCTTGGCCTGGTCAAGTCTGTTTTGTATATTAAAATGTTGGCCGCATTGAAATTTATTTTCGCCGATTTCTTGATTTATGACTAAGCATTTTCCTTTATTCTGCCCTCAACCCAGTCACCCCCCACCCAGCCAGGCCCTTTTATTTTATTTTATTTTTTTTGTGGACTCTCTGATGGTCAGCAAATGATGCGTCAGCGTTTAATTTCATTTTCGACATGTGCCGGACATTAAGGATGGGGAGAGCGAAGTGGCGGTGGAAGGACAAGGAGCCGACTAATTGACAGCCACAGTTTTCGCTTTGGCTTTGTCCTGGAACCGGGGAATCATCCGAGGAGGTGGGATGTCCTGCCACTACGTGACTTTGGACTAAACAAACGGACACCGAAACTAGCACGGATTTCGGATATAGGAGTTAGGATTATAAGGAATGGGTTAAGATTTTTTTGGCCAAATCATGTATGAAATCTGGTTTCTCTAAAGCTTCTTCCTTGTAAAGTTTTAATAAATTTTCAAACCAATTGTCTTGTCCTTTTAGGAGCCGGACATGTCTGGCGTGTCCTCCCGTGGCTTTGAATGCCTCTCCTCATTAGCCTCGAGTACATCAATCATCGGCTTGTTTTAAATTAAAAAAGGAAACAAAAAAATCTCACGCTGGCATTTCCTTGGCCCCCGCCCAGCCTCACTTTTTTAACACCCCCGTGGCTTGGGCACTTAATTAAATGCTCCGCCGCTGACTTGGCCACATGCCACACCCACAATCTAACCCCCACACCCACACCATCCACTGAGAATCTCAACCAACCACGTCCGGAATCCCGCCCACCGCAAACCCGGAGAAGAAACCAAAAAGTCAGCTGCCATCTCTTTTCAGCTCCTTGGGAAATTTCCACCTCCACTCGAGGGAAATTTTCAAGCAACGTTCAAGGAGCGCCATTTTGAGAGTCACCCACCACCCATCATCCCACCACCCACCCACACCCACATCCCTTTTTCTTTGTCCTTTTTCCTGTGGGCTTAACTTCCTGGCCGGCACTGAGCTGGGCAAGATTGATCCATTTTAATAAGCGGCGGCTCACAAATTTCTGATTACAAAAGCTGTAAAAAAATAGCAACGAATTTTTAATTTAATTTTAAAACCAGCCTCGTCCAGCCCCGCCCTAATCCCAATGAAACAACAAACTTTATTTAATATTTTCAATGCGGTTTCTCATGTATTTTGTTGTTTTTGTTCTTTATGTTGTAGGATCCTAGAATCGTTTTATCATTAAAGTATCTCGTATAGTGATCTCTTGTAGTCGGAATAAATAATTAATTAATAATAGTATATAAACTATGCTAAAGCTAGTCCGTACCTCGGACCCTCTCCTCTCTTTTTTTTTAACTCTATAGTTATTTATCGTTCATGCGTGTAAAAAATAAACTCTGTACCAGGCAAAAAATAGAATTTATATAAAAAAAAAAAATAAACTTTAGCAACTACTTCGCCCGAGTGCAGTCTGGAACCTGAACCTGAACCTGATCCAGAGGCGTCTGGTTACCGAAAAACTGTGATGGATCATGTCAAACACGAATGGTTTCTTTGTCTTAACCGAACGCTCCGTTTACAATAGACTTAAAAATAGGAAAACAGGGAATTAGATCTCGTCTGTAGAACCGAAAAAAAATAAACAAACAAATGCCTTCGGTTTCCTTCTGGAGCTTGGAGCGCGGACTGCACCCGGGCAAGACATGGACGTAGACACACTTGAGTACTAGGCGGAGGGTGTAACAAAAAAAAAAAAAATAGATTTGCTTGCTGTCCAGGCTGGAAATTCTCAATATACACAAAAGCTAGGCCCGCGCAGTGGGCAGTATAGTATCCATTATCCTTTATAATCTAGGTCTCAAAGTACTTGTAGATAGCCGTCACGTAGGACATGACCTGCATCCAGTCGGGTCGTTCGATCTGGCACATGTCGTTGATGTTCTGAAAGATCCAAAAGTCAGCAAAGTATCTAAAAAATATATAAGTTTTCCAGCGCACCAGAGTGGTTCCAATGCCCACGGACTCGGCTGCGGCAAAGGCCAACGAAAAGTTGCGCCTCTTGTTGGCGGGACTGAGCTGGTCGTAGGGAATGCGATCTGGGAGATAGGAGTGCAGGATCGCACAGAAGGCCAGGCCGTCGTTCCACGAGGAGCTAAAGTTGGTGATGTCGATGTTGCGGTAGCCCACGGTCTTGTTCTGGCACCACTTCAGCAGGGCATTGCGCTTCGAGCCGCCGTTCTTGGCCAGCATATTCAACGGATCCTTGCGTTCCCCTGGAAAATCGAAAGATCTAATTATTTTCTACTCCAAATAGTTCAAAGGATATCGTTGCCCCACCGCTGATAAAGGACTTTGAGACATTGCCAAAGGGCAGGCCGCTGCTGCTGCTGCTCCCGGCACTGCTGGGCGTGGCCGGGGTGGAAGGCTGCGATAGATTCTGGCCCGAGCTCTGGCTCTGCTGCGACGTCTGCTGCTGCAGCTGGTGCGGTGCCCCAGACCCCGACTGCTGATCGCGCAGCGGCATTGTGGCTTTGGTAGTGCTAGCTGATCCTCCCGAGCTGCTGGTCAGCGCCGGACCGCCCACGTTCACGTGCAGGTTGCTGCTCTGCAGCACAGGCAAGCGGAGCTACGGAAGAGTTGGGATTAGTTGGGATATCTAAGTGGGTATTCCATCACTTACGCTTTCGTGCCAATCACTGGACGGCGGCAGAATGATGGGCGTGTGGCCCAGTTCCGGAGTGCCGCTGTTCAGGCTGGACGTGGAACTGTAGTGGGACTCTGCCTCATCAGCTTTTCCCTGCTGTGGATGGGATTTAAAATGTTTAGTTTTGCTTTCAAAGGGAAAGTAATCCATGAATCCCTTACCGTCTTGTTGTTTTCGATGCTCTCGATGAGCGTCTTCACGGAGAGCCGCGAGTCCTGGCGACTGAAGTTCATCTTGGTGCGCCTCGTGGCCATCTCCATTTCCCGCTGGACTGTGGACAGCACCGACTGCGGCGTCTCGGACGGTTGCAGTTCTATTTACAAAAAAGGAAAAGGCTTTTAGTATGAAATTTAAATAAAATCTTGATAAGATTTCGTACGCTGCTTGGTTAGCTTCTCGAGCTGCTGCTCCAGGAGATGGATCTTTTCCTTCTGCGTCTTGTTGTCGAGCACGAGCTGCTCCCGGGCGCTGAGCGCCTCAGTCTTGAAGTCGTTGGCCACGCGCACCGTCATCAGCAGATCGGCCTGGAACTGCTGCCACTCCTCAGCGTCCTTGCGCCGCAGATGGGTCTCCTGGTCGAGGCGGTGCTCCGCCTCGCTTAACGCCAGCTTGGTGTCGCCGAGATGACGCTGAGTCTCGCCCAGCAGTGACTGCAGCTGGGCCTTGTCCTCCTGGTGGCACTTGCACTGCACTTGGAGCTCGGCCACGCGCTCCTCCAGGACCTGCCACTCGCCGGCCAGCTTGTCCTTTTCCCGCTGCAGCTGCTCCAGCCGGTACTCCAAATGGGAGACGGCGCACTTGGCATTGTTCTTGGCCACCTTGCACTCCTCGGTGACGCCGGAGAGCTGCTCCTTCAAGCGGCGGAGTTCCGCTTGGCTGCGCGAGCACTGATCCTGCAGCTCGGCCACACGCTCTTCGAGGGCATCCTTTTCCTTGCGGGCGGCGTCCAGGACATCGCTGAGGTCCGTCTTGTCGCCACGGGCCAGGTCGGCCTCCAGCTCCTCGATCTTGGAGCGGGCATTCTCCAGCAGAGTGCTGAGGCGGCTGATCTCGATGGCCCGGTGGGAGATCTCCTCTTTGGCCTGTGAGAACTGGGCCTCGCCCTGCCTCCGCTCGGCGTTCGCGGCGTCCAGCTGGGAGTCCAGCAGAGCGATCCGCTCCCGCTGGCGCTGCTGCTCCTGCTGGGCAGCTTCCCTGGCCTGTCGCAGCTCAGCCAGCTCGGCGCCCATCTCCTCCTGCTTGAGCAGCACGGCCTCGCGTTCCTCCTGCGACGTCTTGATCAGATCCAGCAGCTTCTGCTCCCGCTCCGAGGCACTGACTTCGTTGGCCGCCTGTTTGGTGTCGCGCAGCAGCAGTTCCTGGAGCGTTCCGATCTGGGTGCGGGACTCGTTGAGCTTCTCGGTCTGCCGGCAGAGGGATTGAAACAAGACATCCTTCTCCTCGGCCAGGCGCTCGTTCTCGGTCTGGGTGTCGGTCAGTTGGGTCTGCAGATCGGCCAGCTCCTGGAGCGTAGCCTGCAGCTCCTCGTTGGTGGAGTAGTGCGTCTCCTCCATCTGGATGATCTTGTCCTGCAGGCAGGCTACCGAAATCTCGCTAGAGGAGGACTGTTTGTCCCAGTCAGGGGTGAGGCAAGGAGTGCCATCCTGGGCATCGTTTGTCTATAAGGGATTACAGGATAAATCTTAACTCTTGGTGGGTCAAGCGGTTGGATACTTACACTGGGCAGGGCTATCGAGGCTGGGGCCGAGCTGTGCAAACGCTGCGAGTCTTGGATGATCTGGTGCTTCTCTGCATCCGACAGCGGCGAGTTGACAACGTCCCGCAGCCGATTGCGCAGAGATTCGTTCTCGTATTTCAGGTTGCCGATCTCCATTTGGGTCTTCTCCTGTAGACTCTGAAACACAGACAGACATCATTCTTGATTAACGACGCAAAAGTCAGTCAATTTCTAGTCAATTAAAGGAGTCCATCGCCTATAGAATTCTGGTATTGAATGTCAAGGGTTTGGGTTAGCCAAGCGCATCGCCCCCGCTATGAGACTAGCCTAGTACCCTGTAATACCTTCCTTCGTTGGGATTAGACATCAGAATTAATTCTTTATTCGATTCTTTATTTAGAGAAGGTCTGGACAGTGTGAAGGATGGCTCGGAACTGGCTTTCTTATGGATTCTAGTGACTATTTATTAAGTTTTAAACCAAAACAAAGTCTGTTTTTGAAACAGCTTTGGCTAAAAAACAGACAGCAATATCTTTCCCAGCAAAAACAACATCAATCAGCCGTGACAACACATCAGCATTTTGTGGTTTCGCCAGCAGGGAAACCCTCCCACAACCACCTGCGCACCTGCATCTTAACCAGATCCCCCTTCAGCCTGGCCACCTCGCTCTGGTAGGGCAGCAGCTCCGTGATGCGTGTCTCCAGCTGCTGGTGCTCGCCTCCCAGTCTATCCAGCTGCTTGTGCAGCTCCTGCATCTTCTGGTTAGCCTCTAAGAGCTGCTGTTGCTGCTGCTCGCTGTTGATCAGCTGCTGTTGCTGCTGCTGTTGCTGTTGCTGGAAGCTGCTGGCTGCTACGGCGGCTACGGCAACGGCTGCTGCTGCTGCTGGGAAGGAACTCGCCGGACTGTGGCTGTCCGTGGCGGGATTGCTGCCACCGGAGGTTGCAGAAGCCGAGGCTGCTGCTGCTAGTTGCTGATAGAAATCTGCTGCAGCGGCGGCAGCGGCGCCACCATCTTGCAGCGCGGCCAATGCGTTGTTGTTGTTGATGATGTTGCTGCTGCCGTTGGAGTTGCTCGTCCCGGTGGCACTTACAGGTTGTGGCACAGCTGCCAGGGAAGTCATCAGAGGTTGCTGCGGCGGCTCTGTGGCATTGCTAATCTGTGGCAATTGTTTCGGTTGCTTTTGTCCCTTTAGTTTGGATTTCTTGGTCGGCAAAGTCTGACTCTGTTGCGGTTGCTGCTGTGGCAACGGTTGTTGCTGTCGCTTTTGTTGCTGCCTCAAAGCCTTCTCGTCGCCCACATCCACGCCCCGCTCGTAACTGGCTGCCTCCTGGGGATAGAACTTGGTTCCTGCCGCAGGATTCTGTTGTTGCTGCTGCTGCTGCTGCTGCTCGTGGGCCGTGTTCAAGGACGTGCTGGACTGCGACTTTTGGCGATTGTTGTTGGAATTCGACTGCGACTGCTGCTGCTGCTGTTTGTGGGAGGAGTTGGAGGAATTGGAGCTGGAGGTGCCCTGTCCTCTGCGGAACAAGGATTTCAGTTTGATCATCGTAATGGCTTTCTCGGCACAATGTGAACCATCAACTTTTCTCCTCGCGTTTCTTTCTTTTCTCGCTCGCGTTTTTTTAGGTTTTTTTTTATCGTTTAGCTATTTGTACATGTTTGTCGGACGCGTCTCTTATCACAAATGCTTGTCGCTTTTTATCACTTCAATTCAATTCAATTTAATTCGCTCTCGCGCTGCTTTCTTTCGGTTTGAAGGGGAAGCAAAAAAAAGTGAAATTTCTGTGCGAAATTGGTCCGGAATTGGTAATGCAAGACGAGGAATGAATGAATGAATGGAGGAACGAACTAGAGGCGGCACAGATGCTAATGTTGCATGCAACTGGTGACTTGCCACAACAATATAACCCGTTTGTGCAGCCCCAAAACAATCGCCTGCCATTGTTGTCGCCAAAAGGGACGGAGAAATGGAGAGAGAAGAGAGAGAGAGACTGTCAGAGTGGAGAGTGGAGAGTGGCACTGTGTGGAGCGAGAGAAAGGGGCAGCAGGAGGAGAGCTCTGAGGCATCCGGAGGAGAGAAAGGGGCAACTGGAGGATAGTGAAAGGGGCAGCTGGAGGAGTGAAAGGGGCAGCCGGATGAGAGTTCTTGGGCAAGTGGAGGAGCGAAAGGGGCAACTGGAGGAGCGAGAGGGGCCACTGGAGGAGCGAAAGGAGCAGCTGGAGGAAAGTTCTTGGGCAACTGGACTAAGAGAGGAAAGGGGCAACTGGAGGAGAGCTCTGGGGTAACCGGAGGAGAGAAAGGGGCAGCCGGAGGCAGATGGAGGAGAGAAATGGAATAGAAATGGAGAAAAAGGGTCAGCAGGAGGGGAAAAAGGGACAACCGGAGAAGCAAGAGAACATGAGAATCGACAGAAATCAAAACAAACACAAACTGAGACCTTGCACCCCCCTCCTTCCTACCCGACTTCCCCATAAAAAAAACGATCATGAAATGGAAATCCAGAAAATTCAGAAATTAAAATTCTGAAAACGCAACCGGAGCAGTCCGGAACGCTTGCAATGACAAACTGCCGGAATGCTGGAATGCCGGAATGTCGGAGTGACGGGTTGCCGGACAGAAAGGTTGCAGAGAGTCGCCTGTCACGGCTGCAACGTCAACGGGTGATAGAAGAGCAGCTAACCAGGTAAACAGTCGGGGTAAACCAAATAGAACCAGGCCCTAGAAGGGGGACCAAAAACACCCCATTAAACGCTCAAGAAACTGTAAGATTTTGACAATTTTCCAATTTTTTTTCAATAGATTATGAAATATTCTGTTTTTTTTTTGTTTTGATTTTTTTTTTTTTTTATTTATTTTTTTATTATTTTTTTTCCCCCAGGTATTTGTTTGAATGACCTTTGCTGTAGTTTTGTATGCGTGCGAGAGCGGGTGAGCCCCACTAGGCCGAGAGCGGGATCGAGGACTCTGCACCCCTCCCACTTTCGGCACGGCCACCCCCCAACCCTCCCGACAAGGGCCCCCTTATAGATGTGTACGTGCGTGTTTGTTCATGTGTTCTTTCCCATTCTCTCATTGTCATATTCCGGATTACTCATGTCACGACGCGTCACATCGAGAGCAGCGCAGCGACGCAACTGCAGCGGATCAAGAGGGGTTCCCGAAGGGGTGAAGAGGCAGAGGAGGAGCGCCCCCACCCCCCTCTAGTTTGTTGACAAACCCCCTTTAGAAAGCCTTGGACTACGCCCCTGTTTTCGACACATGACATTGACAGCTGACCGCAGCAGCGCCGCTGCACTTGCAACACGCGACCTGGCGGCCAGTGTTGGTAAACAGTCCGTTTATAGCGGGCGCTGATTTACCATTTATGGCCTCCGACTTCGTCATTTTGGCCTTTTTCGACAGCTCGACAGCCCACGCGAAACATGCGAAATATTGTTTGGGCCTTAAATTGAAACGCAAACTGTGATATGACATCACCAGCAGCAAGACAGCGAATTAAATTCACATTTGAGGGACACTTTTGGCCTAATTGCTGATGGACATGGTACTTTTCTGGGTTTTATCAGGCGATGGGCTGGCGGTTGGCCCCCGCGACTTTATCTCCTTCTACGAAATCGCTTGTTTGCACAACGATAAGTTGGATAATTGGAAGAAGTAGAAGAAAACAGCATTTAACAGGCGAGTGTTAATTTTTTCTTTTACTTTTCAATTGCGAGCTGGGATCGCGCCCTTAATTCGGCGTTGTGCAACACTCCGAAAAGGGAGAGGGCTGAGCCCGAGCTCAAGAGCGAGATCAAAACAGGATGTGTGGGAGCGAGAAGAGATCAAGATTGAGTTCCACCGAAAGAGTCAGAAATAGCTAGGTGCTAGGTGCATGGCGAGGGGAGGAGAGGGCTAAAAGGGGGTCGGTCGACACATAAACCAAAACCCCCGTTTAATTGTTTGCACCAGATAACTGTAAAAGGGATTTCTGCTATGTTTCTTCTTTGCTTTTCGCACAACTCTCATTCGTCTAAAAACCGGAATACGCCAGCAAAACAAAAAGCCAACTCCATACCAATACCGACATAGAAATGTGAGCTGCACACAAACACAAACACACTCCGAGCCTCACACCGACAGGCACGTACCGAGCCGAGTTATGGTTTGCTTGACAAACATTTAATATTTCACAGAGTTCGCGGAGGAAGGAAGTAAAAAAAAAAAAAACATTAATTTAAAGGTGCAACAAATAGAACAGAGCGAAGGGAATCGCGAACGAAACGAAACGGGCACAGACAACAATGCGACGCGCGTTTTCTGCCGATTTCTGATCGTCGCCCGAACTAAATACCTTAACGCGTGAAGCTGAAAAACTCCCTCGCCAGGGGGCGCTCCGCCACGGCGCATGCGTGACGCGTTAACCAACACTGAGTGCGAGGCGCGAATTTAAATTTATTTTCTTTTAAATTATTTGTGAAAAGTATGCTTTGAAATTAGTGTAGGCCTGAAAATTTTACCTTTCCCTGTTCCGTTCTCTATAACATTCAGTCGGGTTTAAAAGTTTACAAAAAGAACACGTATTTTTATAGAACACATATATACAAAGTTTCCTAAATTAAAATAAAGTAAAAATACAAATTTTAGAATCTCATTCCGGAAGAACAAAAGTGAAAAAATCGAATTTATAATCGTTGAAACCAGTTCGCGTCTTGACTTTGACTTTATTAGTTCTTCGCTTGCAGTCCTGTGGAGCAGGTGCCTCCCGGAGGATGACCTGGAGGAGGGTTTGGCAGACGAGGAGGACCTTTCGGTGGACCTGACCGATTGGGTGACCGATTGTGGGGATGTCATGGGGACATTGTCGTGGGGCCAATGCGACCTTGCCCCTCAAATATTACCCTCGTACTCCATAGACGGATTCTCTATGCGCTCAAAGGATCAAGGAGGAACGAAACCTGGTCTGGAAGAGCGACTTAAGCCTCATCTAGAGACTTAAATCAATCGATATCCGAAGCCTTGCAAGTGGCAGGTGCCTCCTGGAGGATTTGCCCAGTTCCATAGACGGATTCTCTATGCGCTTGAAGGATGAAGTATCAAGGATGAAGGGAGATCTGGTCTGGAAGAGCTACTTCATCGTCCAAAGCTTTGTTCTTTTTGGTTTGGATTACGTAACACTTTGTCCGGTTTGAACAAAAAAAATACAAAACACGATTTTTCTATAACTCAAAGCTTTTTCGGGGGGGGGAATCCGCTTTCAGGAAAATCTTTTGGTGACTCCCTTGGAGCTGGATGACATCTCTGAATGACTGTCTTGGCCTTCTTTGATACCTTTTTGATGTCTTGATGAGGTGCGTGTGACAGCACTGAGAGAAAATGTGGTTTCTAGAGAATCATTCATCAATTTGGCTTTGCAAAAGCTTCCAACCTCATCGAAGAATGTTTCCAGAGTTCTTTCAGTGCCTCCCAGCTGGCTGCTCTTGCCACTGGAGCGGACAGAAGAATCTCAGCTTCTTCTTCGTGTTTAGCTTCTTAAGCCCCTCCCCCCGCTTATCAGAAACAACAACAACAAAACCTGGCCAAGGGGAAAAACCGCAAAAGCCAGCAAAGCGCGTCGCCCGGCTCTGACGATGTTTGCGGTTTTTCTGCCACTTCCACGTTTCTCTCCCGGCCTAGGCCTAGGCCACCTTCTCCTAGTCCCCCAACCCAATCCAAGTCCCAATCCCCGTCCCAAAGCCCAACTCCACGCACACTTTCCCCTCTCTCCGCGTTTCTCTTTTATGATTTTTTATTGTTTGTTGGCCAAGTACGCGGCTCGGCGAGGTCTATGACCAAAAAGCCAGGCCGAAACCAGCGCTAACGCTTATCGTTGAGGCGCCTCTGCCAGCCCGGAGCACTGAGAGAAATCGAGGGGCTACTCTAGGCAGCTCTAAACCTTTAGAAACCCCTCTAGTTTAGAGCTTTTCTTGCAGTGTAAACCCCCTCTGATTACCCCTCTTGGATCGCATTACCCGCCACCTGAGGGGCTGGCCAGTTAAAACCTAAAAACTTGGCCATTCATTCTTCGCTCCTGACACATTCGGGAAAAAAATGGAAATAAAATAACCAGAAGCTGTCCGTGGAGGGGAAAGTGGGGAGTGGGGCTGCGAGAGTTGCCACAAAAAGATAGTCAAGAGGCAGGGGGCAGGTGGCAGGTTGCTCTGTGAATTTTCGTTTCTTTATGAATGTTACGCTTTGGCGCGCCAATGTAATCTGCGCTACGCTCTGTGGCAGCCTATTATTGGACAGAGGGGGTGTTGAGGGGAGGTGCATCAAGGGGATCCCTAGATCCATGGATCGTTTGGATGTGGGAAAAAGTGCATTAACGATCTGGGAAGAGTGCGTAATAATTCAAGAGCGACGACTCCGTCCAAGTCTCAGTTTCATTTTTTTTTCCCAAGTCTCAGGTGTTTTCTTTTTCTTTATTTTTTTATCTCTAAACTCTATGACATAATCGGCACCTTAAAAAACGTCCATCCAGAAGGGCCATTTACCTCCAGAAGCCTCCCCAAAACGGGCCAAAAGCAATTAAATATTATCGCCTGGTTAGGGTCCGATGGAAATAAAACTCTATTAATTAAGCCGCACAGAAAAAACACACAAAAAGGGAACCCAACATTTGATAAACAGATAAACGAAACATCTTTACCCTCATTTGCATACGAACCGACCTTTCGAACCCTCTTTCTATATATTTTAAGAAATATGTCTTTAACCTAACACCCTAGTTAGTCTTGATAGATCTTCAAATAATTAAAATATTTACTTTATAGTGAACAAAATATCTTCTAAAGATCCTCCTAGTTCTACTCCTATCAAAGGGGTTTCCCTAAAACTTTCTAAAGGTAACTCTCTAATGGTAACTGGTAATGGTACATCTATTTATTTTTTAGTCATTTAAAAACATTTCTTTTATATTACTCTCTTTTGCAAAAGTTGCTTTCCCTTTTATTCACTCTTGACAGACTTTGAAATAATAAAAATATTTATTTGATATCTAAAAGGTCCCTCTCTCTTACCCTCTCTTATTGTTACCTAATAATGTCGTTTCTATATCTTTATGTATATCTATATATTTTTTACTTTAGACCCTTTGGCAAAGGTTGTATTTCATTTTATTTAGTCGGGACAATACAATACTAATTATTTTACATCTAAAAGATCTTCTAAAGATCCTCCTCCTAGACATCAAAGGTTCTACCTCTAAACTCTCTAATTTACGCCTCTTTATCTATATTTTTTTACAGTAGGTATTTACTAGTTAAAATAGATAGTTTTTAGGTATGGTTCAAAATATTCATTTTACATTACACCCCTTTTTAAAGGTTTATTAACTTTTGACAGCCTTTAAAATAATAAAAATACTTTTTTTTGTATTGAAAAGATCTTATAAAGATCCTCCTAGTCCAGTCCTTAGTTCTGTCTCTAAAACTCTCTAATTTCCACCTAATAATAATATCGTTTCTATAACCATAACTGGCAAGAGTATCCCACGATCTCCCTGCTCTTGATTTCACTTTTTTTTTTGTTGAAACCTCATAAAGATCATTCTAGTCGTCAAAGGTTCTACCTCAAACTCTCTATTTTTTACCTATTTTGATCTATTTTTTAATAATCCCATTTCTATATCTTCATCTAAAAGGGTATCCCACGATCTCGCTGCTCTGGATATTCCTTTCTGTTTCTCTGCTACTTTTACATATGTTTGGGGAGTTTTTTTTGTGGTCCGCGTGTGTTTATCTGACTTTTGCCGCCATATGTTTGGGGCTGACTTTTGCCTGCCTCTGGCTCTTTTTTATTGTTGCCGCTTTTTTGTGTTATTTTTTAAATAGAAATACTCGCCAGCATTGACAATAAATTATTTTTAGAAATCGGTTTCATTTTCACTCCCCGCGAATCTCAAATTAACTCTTTTTTTCCGACTTTTTTTCGACTTTTTTCGGTTTTTTTTTTCTCGACTTTTTTCGTGTTTTTTTCTTTCTAAAAACTCCATCTCTAAAAAAAAACATAAATATTTATGCGCGACTTCTGCTTCTTTCACTCCGCGAGTTGCAAGTTTCTTTGTTGATGGTTCACATTTTGCCTTTCTTGTTGTTGTTTGTTGTTATTTGTTGTGTATTGTTGTTGTTGCTGACTCGGCTTAGAAGCAGAAAGTGGAAGTTTCACTTCCCCGAATTATATAATTAATGCGCTTTTAATAGTTTTCGAAACTCTAGCGGGGCAGCAACAACAATGGGAATCGAGTTTAAAAAAATTGCTTTTCTTTTTTTTCGACTCACCCTTTTGTGGCGTTTGCCGCGTCCCTCGAGGGAATCGATGATGTTGCAAGCAGGCAGGGGGCAGGAGGTGTAGTCTTCGGATTTATGGATTTGCACCGTTGAGCGGCATTTGCACCTTTTTGACTTTTTGTTACACTGGAAAACACGAAAAAAATGCACAAAGATTATAAACAACAACAACAATCGGTTGCAAGGGGTAGGGGGAGGGTTGTACACACAAACAGCTGCGACTGCAACTTGCCCCACAACAGTAATTAGAAATTCGTTGCCGAAGCCTTGCAACAATGGAAAAAATGCAACTAATTAGCAATTATTTTGCGGCTCTGCGGCATTTCTCCTCCTTCTCCCTCTCCCTCTTTCTTTTTGCACAAATTCCAATTAGACGACTGCAAATGCCATTTGTTGTTGTTGTTGTTTGTGTCAGTCCCGTTATTTTACAGACGCCGCGGAGAGTGCAGTTAGCTGTTAGTTAGAAGAGAGCGCACGAAACAAGCGAAGGAGAGAGCAAAGACTGGCGAGACGAGGAAAAAGGGGAGCACCGCCGATGACCTCGGCAATTAATATTCATTTAGATTTTTTTGCCACAATTAAAACTGCGTTTGGATGCTGTTTTTTCCGACTGCAAACTGCAGACTGCAACTGCAACTGCACCGCTGCTGCTGCTCAGATCGATTTGTTGTTGCCACAAAAGATGCTAGAAGCTATCGCTGCCGCAATCAGCGATACGCGAAGGACGCGCTAGGGCTAAGGACTTGATCGCTATTATCACCGCCAGTATTATTACGTTTGTTTTTGTTGTTGTTTGCCGTAATTATTGTTATCTTTCGTGGCCGAACCATCCGCGTCGCGCTGCTTTTTGTTTGTGTTTGCCGCGGTCGCGTCGCCCTAGTGATGGCCAATCGACGATAACATTTTTCGATAACTTATTACACGCAAAAACTACAGCTTGAGGGTATACTTTCTAGTTTCATTACAATTTAACTCATTAAAATATAAAAGAATATCCAAGGAATTTTTTATAAATAAGCTTGTCTTGCATTTTTATCGCTGCAATGTTATCGATAGCCCGCTCATAAATGTTTATTTTGATAGTTCTGTCAATTTATCAAAACATAAACATACCCGCGAAAGACAATTAGCCAAAAAGTGTACTTATTAGAGGGCTATTAGATAAATTACAGAGCTAACTACAAGTTCCAACATTTAAATTGATAATTCAATTTCGAACAATTTGCGCGCCAGAAACACACAGGGTTGCCACACTCCTCCCAAACAAACCCTTAAATAGGATTCAATCAGTTTATTGGTATTTAACAAAACTTTGGCCAAAAAAAAATAACTTAAACTATAAGCTAATCAGCCTGGCAGCTACTCGTTCACACGCTTCGCTTCGCTGGCGTCAAACGGAATCTCCTCCACCTTCTGGAAGCCCGAGATGCGGATGATTTTGCCGGTTCCCTCGACGTTGAGGTGCCTGGCGAACTGCTGGGCCGGCGACAGGGCCAAATCCGCCTCTGACTTGTAGCCATAGTACTTGGCCCAGTCGTTCCTGCCCGTGTAGACCATGTAGCAGACCAGGCCGAACGCCTGCCAGGCCAGGATGGCGTACCCGATGCTGAGGCGCCGCTTCCACATCTCCGCGCGGTGCTCCGGAATGGGATTCGTGTGGCGTCGCACCAGGCGGCGCAGCCACTTCATCTCGAACAACGCCATTTCGCCAGTAAACACTCGGTATTTGTTAAATGTTATATAAAATCAGCAGCTCGAAACAAAAATGGTAAACAAAAACGGAGTCCGAACAGCTGACGGTGAGTGACAGGGTTGTCGAGACATTCGAAAGCATTGAAATTAATCCCCTGCAAGCCAGGGGGTTAAAATGTAAGACAAATAGTAGTTGAGTATTTGAGAAGTTTTTGTACTCTCCTAAACAAGGTTTCTAGTCTTTATTAATTCAGATAAAACAAGAATTAAAGAAAAAGATGTAAATATAAATAATATATATACAAATAATGTAAGTATATTCCTATTGGATATGTAAGAATGACAAGGTTTCATACATTTTGTTTCAAAATAATATTTTTAAATTTAATTAAATACTATTTTAGGCCCCAACGACCTTCAACAGAGGGTTAAGAACAAGTGGGTGGCGTGGTAACCCTACCCTGACAGCCGTCTCAGCCAACAACGGTGCTTTGTGAGCAGGCAGGCGAACGTTGTTGTTGTTGCCGCCGCCAGAACAGAAGATAATGAAACTCCGATCGGGGGAAACAAAACCAGAGCACGACTTGCACAAATCAGAAAGCAGCCACCAGCAGGCGGACCAGGAAGGAATAAACCGAACAAAATTCACGCGATTCCCAGCAAAGAGAGGAACTGGGAGCGGAGCGGAGCGGGGAGCCGGACGGAACAGAATTGGCGGAGACAGAAACCGATACAGAAAGTTCAGGAACTTGGCGGATTGCAGCGACAGACTGCGCAATTTTGCGGAGAGTCCTTGCACCTCGGCTGCGGCTTGCTGGGGTCCTGGCACCTGGAGGTCAGAGGGCGCTCCAGGCAAAGTTGGGAATCCTTGAGACGAGGAATTCGAGAAAACCAAGTAAGTGTGTTTGCCGAGTTAGATGTGTTGGTGAGTAGGCCTGACATAATGTAAATTCGAAGTTGATCCAACGCACACAGCTATTGGAAACTGGAACTGGAATAGGAATCGGAAACGGAAACGGTAGCTCGAGCGAATCAGGATGCCCACCACCCAACACTCGCCCCAGGGTCATCATGCCCAAGGCCCCAGCCAAGGACTAGGACAAGGGCAGTCACAGGACAAGGGTGAACCCGTTAAGGGGAAAGAGGAGGGTGCCAATATGCCCAATCTGTCCACGTTGTCGCTGGAGGAGCTGAAGCAGCTGGACAGAGATCCTGAGTTCTTCGACGACTTCATCGAGGAGATGTCCGTGGTGCAGCATCTCAACGAGGAGCTCGACTCGATGATGAACCAGGTGGAGAATATATCAAGTGGGTATTTCTTAGCTGATGACTCATCGCGCCGCCCCAAGAGACAATCCTAATACTTAGACACGATTCCAGGGGAGAACGAGAGCAAGGGCACCCATTTGGTGGAGCTGAAGCGGCGCCTCAGCGACGACTACACTGCCTTGAAGACTCTGGGCGAGAAGTGCGACCAGCTGAACAAGAAGTATTTGAAAAAGTCCGAGGAGTATGCACCCCAGCACATCAGAGTGAGTCCTGGCCTCTGGTGGGATTCTTAAAACAGAAACATTAGTCGTGCTCGTGGCCGGGGTGTTGGCTGGAAACCAAAGCCTTTCCCGAGTCATCAAGTTTCCCAGCTGCCTCAAAATTCCATTTAATTCAGTTGGTATTCAAATTGGTTTTGCGTTCTTGGCAAGAAACATTTGTCCAGCTAGAATTACACGGAATTTAGATGGAAATTCTCTGAAACAAATAATTGAAATTCTCTTTTCCTCCCAGGAACTCCTTCAGATTGCTGCCTCCAATGCCGATGCCGACTGTGATCGGCATGTGGAGCACTTCCTGAACGGGAAAATCGATGTGCAGACGTTCCTCAACACCTACCAGAGCTCCAAGAAGATCAGCGCCGAGCGCAAAGCGAAGGAGGAGCGCCTGGGCAACCAGCTGAGTGCATTGGAACGAGCTGGAATCTAGGATGCAGCAGCAGATGCAGATTGATTATCTCACACACGAACCTCCATCCGCCGCGAGTCGCAATATAGAGTCTAAGCAGGATTAGTCCACAAGGGAGAGAGGGGAGAGGAAAATGAGGATAGGAATGGTAGAAACCACAGGAAGAGAGACCATTTAAATGCAAGAGAAAAACATAACACAGAGCTGAAACAGAGCTGGAAATGCGGAGAATTAACACGGAAAAACACACACATCAAGCAATCAGTCAGTCGCGATGTCGGAGGATATGGAGGATCCTTCGGAAACGGACCGGAAACGGATCAGATCAACACCAAACAACACTCAAAACAGTAAAGATCATGCAAAGATAAACGCTCGCTAGTTGTAGGCTATATTTAAAGCAAAACAAAGTCAACAAAAAATCAACAAAAACCAAGAAAAAATCGAATGAGACACACTTGTATATTGGTAGAGGCCGACGCCCAGTGGCTGGCTTATAATTCTAATTATACTCCTAGAGCGGGAACCCTTGTGTTATGTCCCATCTCCAAAATCACACAGAATATCCAACTCCAGTCCCAGTCCCAAATCCAAGTCCATCCCCATCCCCATCCCCGTACACATCTTCATCATCCATTTCTTCACTCCGCGATTCTCCCAAAAAATAGGTATAAATCGTTTGGTCCATTATTTTGTCACATGGCCAGCCAAATCGTTCTATTTGTATTATGTATATTTAAAATAAAGTTTATGATTTATCTATTATCTTTTGTCTCTTTTTAATTCAGGTATTTTGTGTTTTTTTGATTTTCTAATAACAAGATTATTAAATATAAAAATTGTACAATAATAAATTTAGCCTTTTCAATTGTATTTGTTCCAATAATTTTTTTTTTAATTAATATTTCGTAAATTTCATAAAATACGTTTCAAAAATTTTATTTAAAAAATGTAACCCTTATGCGTTAGGGAATTTTTTAGTATTTTTTATTTAAATACTTTCCCGCCTACTTCACAATTACATTATTTTTTAATATACAAATTGTACAAGTGAAAATGTTGCTTTCTTAATTTAAATTTGTTATCCTGTGTAAAGTATATTTTTATAAACTTCACAAAATACTTTTAAAAAATGTTATTTTAAAAATGTAATCCGAATGCGTTAGGAAATTTTGTAGTATTTTTTTTTTTTTTTTTTAATACTTTCCCGCCTACTTGTTTGATTTAAAAAAATATAAAAGTAAAACCATACTTCAGTAATTAATTCAAATTTCTAAAAAAGTATCCCATACTTTAGGTATATTTGGTATTTTTTACTTTCCCGTTTGCGGTCATAAATTGTATTTTTTCTGTTTATAGCAAAATTTATCTAAAGTTTCCGGTGAGCTTCTGCCGCCCACTAGCCCCCCGCTTTTGGCCATGAACGGAGTGGCTAGCTGATAAGGATAGCTCGCCCCTGCCCTTGCCCTTGTCCCCGTCCCCTGCGCCGGGTCACTTAATAGCCACTCAGTGCGGCGATAAGCGGAGCACTCGCTCTGCCAGAGCAGAATTGTATGTTAAACAAACTAAATTCATTCGTCAGTAAATCAAACTTGCAGCTGCATCTGCTCACTAGAATCACCAGGAACATGGCCGAAACCAAATTGACCGAAGTGCTTGTCTTTGGCTCAGCCATAATAGATTTTATTTGGTGAGATTGCAGATATTTTTAGATCTAAAGAAGGGTGTTTCCCTCTTTAAGTATTCAAATTTAATTATCTTGAATTTTTCCCATGACAGCTACACTCCCCGCCTGCCAAAACCTGGAGAGACCCTCCACGGGCATCGCTTCCAGACCGGATACGGCGGCAAAGGCGCTAACCAGTGTGTGGCTGCTGCTCGCCAAGGATCCCGCACCGCCCTGGTGGCCAAGCTGGGAGCCGATAGCTTCGGCGCAGACTACCGGAAGCATCTGCAAGAGGAGGGCGTCAATGTGGAGCATGTCCAGCAGCTGGAGGGTCAGACTACGGGTGTGGCACAGATCGGAGTCTCGGATGGCGGAGAGAACAACATAATCATTGTGGTGGGAGCCAACAATTGTCTCAAGTCCTGCGATGTGGCCGCCGCGGATTCACTGTTCCAGGAAGCCAAGGTTTTGGTTTGCCAGTTGGAAACCCCCATTGAGGCCACCATCGCGGCCCTAAAAGTCTTCAAGGGAGTGTCCATTGTGAATGCAGCTCCTGCCATGGAGCACACCCCGAAAGAGCTTCTCAGGCTGGCCACCATCTTCTGTGTGAACGAAAGCGAGGCGGCTCTCATGACCAAGGTGGCCAGCATCGCGACAGTAGAGTGAGTTCATCCTTGGCGTAGCTTTCCTGGCCAACCAGGTTGATTCCTCTCTCTTTTCAGGGAAGCCCAAGAAGCCATCGCCGTGCTCATCCGCATGGGGGCCAATACGGTGATTATAACCCTGGGCAAGTTGGGCGCCGTTGTGGGTTCCAAAAATAAACCTGACGTATACGATCATGTTCTGGCGCCCGTCGTGGCCCCGGAACTGGTGGTGGATACCACGGGAGCCGGGGATGCTTTCATAGGAGCTTTGGCCCACCAACTAGCACGTAATCCGAAGAAGAAGCTGACGGAACAAGTGGCAGCCGCCTGTTCCGTGGCCTCCCAATCCGTCCAGCTGCCAGGAACTCAGTCGAGCTTTCCACGAGCCTAATCTGCCTTTCCTCGTCTTTACTTTGCAATAAATCTCTCCTAAAAAAGCATGTTCCTTTGCGAACCTATAAAGAATATATAAACCATTTCCCAACCTGACTTGGCCATTTCCTTCCGTTAGCTTCCTCTCCAGAATAGAACGCAATTGATTCCGCATCACGTACAATGCTCTATTTAATCGTAAGTAATCGTAAGTATAAAAAAGAATATGGTTCTGAACTGGCTACACAAGCAATTTAGTTAGTTAAGTCCACATGTGTGTTGCTGCGCTTCTTAGACTTGAAGATGAAGAAATGCTGGATGCTGCTCCAATCCGTCTGGGAGAGAGGTTGGGGCAGACTATCACTTCTTGCCGGACTTTTTGATGCCGCCCCCGACGAGGGGACCCTTCTTGGCGGCGTTCGCCTTGGCCGCCTCCATCGCCTTTTGCTGCTCCTTCTGCTTTGCCTTGAAGGCCATGTCATCCTCGTCCATGTCCTTGCCTTCCTTCTTTGGTGCCTTCAGTGGCTTCTTTTTGCCGCCCTCGCGTCCAGACATTCTGCCTTGCTAGTTCTGATTGGGAAAATAGGGAAATTGCGAGATATTAGTGGATATTTGGCGCTTTTCGGAGGTCACACACCTTTTATCACACACGTTTTCTCGATTTCTTCTTCTCGTCAATCGCTATCGATAGTCCCAGGGGTGGGCTAAACCATCTATCCCAGAGATGGCAAATTTTAGTCTTAATTAAATAGTTTATTTTTTGATACAATAATTAAATTAGTAAGTTTTACGTTAGTTAATAATTGTCCTGATTCGCAAAAGAAAGTAAGTAAAGCTAAGCCAAAGCTTGACTGGGCAAGTAAACCATAATAAATCGAAACCTTATTTGAGTTTTAAACAAAAGCGTACCTGATTTCCGTTCAAAATAAATCCAAAAATGATATATATTTTTTAAATCGCTCTTTTCGATAACTTGTATATTCGATTAATTGTAATTTCGAAATTCGGCGGGCACCGTCTATCGATAGAGATGTAATGCTGCTTCTTGTAAAACAATCGCTTGCTTCTCCCATCTTCATTCACAGATTCCTCAGCCGAGAGCGCGGACGTTGTTGTTTGACCAGAAATCTTCGCGAGATCCACGTTCGCCTGCTGCAGCGATGTCCTGCGTGGGATTCCCGCCCCGAGCCAGCACGTGAGGCTGCAGGCCGCCTTACCCCGTTACCCCACCTCGAAGGCACACAGCATCCGCTTCCGTAACAACAACAATACAAACAACAACAAACACACAACAAGGCTGTGAGTTTCCCTCCGCTTATATTTTCCGGGCGGGGGATTAAATTAAGTGGGAAAAATTGGACAGGTAGATGGGACAGGTGGATGGGTGGGTGGAACAAGTGAGCCGCCGGACAGGTTGTTGCGTGACGCGAGCCGGACAAATTGGATTAGCGCGCGATTGGTTCTCGCAGCGAGATGTAAACAATCTTCCGTCTCCAAGGCACTGAAAGAAAGTGTGGGAGATCTTTCAGAGAATTCAAAACATACAAGGACTGCGAAGGTAAAACCCATTGGATTCTTTTTGAAATTCGAAATGGTTTCGAAGATATTTTCGATTCTCTAATCCGGTTGGAAAATGGATTTTCTTGGGCATGAAATTTCTTGCTGTGCATCCACCTTCTCCCACCCGCGGGTTCGGTAATTTCCAATATATAAGGAATGCCCAAGGCATCGGGCTATTTTCGTAACGATTAGCATAGTCGTTATGGTGATAGAAGTTTCGGGGGGGCCGCCATCCGTTATGTTGCCAGGACGTGGGAATCGAAGCATACTTTCGGGGGACGGAGACCCGGAATATTTTCCCACCTTTTCCGTCTTCATTCAAGCGTCGATAAGGTCTTGGAAAAGTTTGATTTTCTTAACAAACTTCGAGAGGAAAAACATAAATCTTTGAGGTGTGAAAAGTACGAGAAGGAAATCAAAATGTTTTGTTAATATTTTGTGGGTTTTAAAAATAACTTGTTTTCGAAAAGTGTTTTTCTAAAGAAGCAGAATTAAGTGTTCAAGTTTTCGAGTTTATAATTCGGGTTTCTATTTGATAATTCTTAGCTCGTTTTTGTTACAAGTCTCTGGATAATCGTTTTGTCACGGTCTGTGACCAAGTTCGAAGACTTTGCATGTCTCTGGAAGACCCCCAGACCCCAGATGTGGACTTTGAGACAAGTCTCCGGAGCACGCGAGATAAGCAGCCGCCAATCAGAATCAGAACTGGTTTCAATGGCGGGTCAGAACCAAGAGCCTTGGCCCATTGTGTGCGCATTTTGTATGCAAAAACCTAAACGAACATAAATTGGCAGAGTGCCGGGGGAATGAGGAATCTCTAAGAGGGTACGAGACCATTGTCCAGCCATTGCCGTCAAGTGCTTATCACTTATCACACCCCCTCTTGCGCTCGTCGTGGCTCGGAAGATAATCAATTGGCCATAAAACGAAGGGGCGTGGGTGGGTTAGCCAGCAGACATTGCCGGGAGAAGGGCTAGGCGGGTAATCAATCAATTTTACGATTCGGACAACCAATTTGTAATCTAATCCGCAGTCTGTCCACGATGAGCAACGGAAACGGGAGCAGCAGCGGCAATGGCATTGCCAACGGTAGCCTGATGCAGGACCTGCAGCAGAAATACTCCTTCCTGGAGAACCTCTTTAGCAAATTCTGGAAGTCCATCATTAAGTCGAACTCCAGGCTCAAGCTGCAGCTGCGGAACGTCAAGTGGAAGAATGCCAAGGCCAAGCCGGGCTGCGCCTACCAGCCAACCGAGGTGAGTTAATGGGCAGCTTGTGTATTGCTATACATGCTTCAACGCTTCACTTGAAACAGATTGAGCAGGTGGCCAATGTGATTACTCACGGGATTTGGATTGTGCCAGCCGTGTTTGCCGCAATTAAGCTCTTCGAACGCTCCACTAGTGCCAGCCAGTATTTGGTTTCCTGGGTCTACGGCGGCGCCCTTTGTATGCTCTTCACGGTGTCGACCTTCTTCCACTGCTCCTGCTACTGCGCCGAGCACAAGTGAGTGTCCTAATTTCTTATTTATGATAGAAAAAACTTATTTTCTTCCCATAGACCTCCAAAAAGTGTCAAGGCTTGGCCTAGTCTCGGCTGGCAGACGTACCAGAGCCTCAAGAATGTCCTGCATCGGTGCGACAGGGCCATGATTTATGTCTTCATAGCTGGCTCCTACTTCCCCTGGCTGACGCTCGAGAATACCGATCAATCCACGATACTCTTCTGCATGGAATGGATCATCTGGCTGATGGCTGGCATAGGGATAGCCTACCAGCAGGTGAAGCTCTCAGTTGCAGTCACAGAACTCCTTCTAATTATTTACTTATAGCTCTTCCACGAACGTTACAAGTGCTTGGAGACGTTTTTCTACTTGGTAATGGGCCTGGGACCGGCTCTGGTGGTGATTTTCACCGGTCATCACTTCCACGGAATGCTGCAGCTCAAGTTCGGCGGCGCCTTCTACATTCTAGGCATCATATTCTTCAAGGCAGACGGCCTGATCCCGATGGCCCATGCCATTTGGCATCTTTTTGTGGTCTTGGCCGCCGCCTGCCATTACTATGCCATACTGGTGAACCTGTATCCTGGCCAGGCAGGACTCGGCGAAGAGCTAGACCAGTAGTAACAGCGAATTTAGACCTTAGAGTTTAGAGTACTTAACAGACGAAGGTATTCGAATTTGTCAGCCCCTCCCACAAGGCCAGTGCTCCAAAAGTAGCCAAATTTTTTTTTTCGAGCCAGTACGAGTAGGTGTATTGTAGCTTTAGGAAACCAACTAAATCGAACTAAATCGTAACGATTCTTGTGATCAGTATCTGCGGTCTTGCCAAAGATTCAAACTGTGCGTGTGCTCATGTCTCTCTCTCTTACTCGCTATCCCTAAATCTTGATATTACTAGAGTTAGTCCTTAAATCCTACGAATAGTATAATCTATTTTTAAACCAGCTCACGATATTTGTGTCACGACATGTGTTTCCCGGAAAACGTAAACGTAAAAGACTTCAACCTGTACTCAAAAGGCGGACAAAAAAGCGAAATTGTACAAATCCCCGAGATCTATTTCCCCGCCCACCCACGCCTTTTGACCGACCAGAGGAAGCCCGCCTAGCCTGCATTGCAATATACATGTTTATAACGATGTACATCCACTTATATATACATATATACATATATCTACGATTATTAAGACATATATATACCATATACAGGATATACTTTATAGATAGGACTAGGGTAGGCCGCGAGACATGTCCCAGGCGCTTCCCGTGTCCTCGGTTTATCGTCCAGCTCAGGGAATATTCGATGTGTTGTATTATTATATTATTATGTATGATATTATGCGATTGATATTCGGGGCCTATCTCGCGGCCAGTTCGAATTGCGTTTCCCTCTCTTATAATTGTAATTGTAATTGTAATCTTTTGGGTTCGCCGTGATTATTTCGGTTTTGGACCCGGTTTCTTGGTGCAGCTCGTTTAGTTCTATCCAGGGAGGGATTCTAGCCATCCCGTTGATGCTTCAATGAGTGTTTAATTTCTAAATAAAAACAAATTTTAAATATTATGTTAAATAAACAAAAGTATAAAGTATCAAAAAAAAGGAGGCCTGTTTTTATTTCATTTCGATTTACTATTTAGCCTTGAGTTTTAGTTCGAAATTTGGTTCAGTAAGAACTCATTTCTAGACATTTTCACAGACTTCATTTACATATTGGTGTTCAGTTGGATTGGTTATAAATTTTACGTAAGTAAAAAAATATATTTTTTCATAAAATAAAACAAGAAAACCCTTATTACATGAAATTTATTAGACATTCATTTGAAATATTGCGTTTCCTGCAGCTTAATTATAAAAAATCGTAAACATATCTCGGGCAGAAATAGATTTCCCAAAATTTCCCTTTTTTGAATTTCGCGCTCTTAATTAAAAAAAAATACTAAACTCTTCCCTCGCAGATGGTATACTTTTTCTACTTGGTGTCGGTCACACCGGCAATGACAGCCGCCATGGAAAACGACCGAGAAATACTGGATACTATCCAGCAGAAGATCGTGTCCACCGCCGAATTGGACGCCGAGACTCGCCAGCGATATGTGAATCTGGTCCTGGAACTGCGCCATCCCCTCGGCATTCCAGTGGGCGTGGCCGCCGAACGTCTGCGACAGCTGCTGGAGGAGGTGCGAGCGAGAAGGAACTCCGACCTGTTGCGGAATTGGCAGCTGTGGCTAAACGAGCTGATCCTCGCCAGAAAGGTGATCGTGGTCCGGCCACAGGTGCTTGCACAGTGTCTCCTCGAAGGTGACCGTCAGGAGATAACCGTGGAAAGGATGAATCTTCTCCACACAGTCGTAAAAACTCTGCCAAAGGAGGAGCTCAGGAAACACTGGCCAGAATTGGCGAATTTTCCATACACCAAAGATCTTAGCAGTGCCCTGCTGCTTGTCCAGTGCCAGGACCTGGTGCTCTTCGATCTGGAGCAGTCCCAAGAAGGCGATGCCAATGGCATTTGCAGCCGCCAAGTGGCCAGTGCCCTTTTGAATTGCTTTTTCGAGGGGATTTGGCTGGAAAATGCCAATGAAGAGCAGTGGACGCTGCTACTCTCCCACGCCCTGCACCTGCTCCAAAGGCTGGTGGCCAAGCTGCCGGAATTTGCTGCCCAACATGTCCAAGAATTGATGGGACTCGTCCAGAGCTACATGCTGTTTGGGGCTGAAGGCGAGGCGGGGGTCAGGAATCAAGTGCCTCGGAAGGTGCAGCCAGCGCAACAGTCGGCGGCGTATGGCCAGGACGAGGAGCCGGATCCGGAGCCGCAGCCCACACAGAAACCACGTGCCGGTGGCCGAAAGAACAAGGTGCGAAAAATGCGATCCCTGGCCAGGCAGCGCAATGCGTCAGCAACCGAAAGTTTGGAGGCTAATCCCCGGGAGCGTCTGCTGCTAACCGGGAACCTCGACTACGGCTGCTTGACAGGAGATTCGGGCGAAAACTGTGCCGCCTCGGACTCGGCGGGAGACCCACAAATGTCGGGAGCGCGGCAAGTTCGCAATCTCCAGGCCAAAGTGAGGATATCCGCCCTGAACCTCCTGGGATCTTTGACCAAGCATCTACCCCGTCGCTCCCTCTACGGCTACTGGCACATCCTTTTTCCCAGCGGGGAACCCGGGACTACCAACAGCCATCTCCTCCTCCTGGGACTCCAAGACTCCAATGCCCGGTGTCGAGCCGTGGCCTTGCAACTGGCTGCCCAAATCCTATACGGATCCAAGACATTCCTCAGCCAGGCCAGCTCCAAGGGCCCCAGCAACTACACTCCGTTCGCCATGAGCCTGGCCAGCTCCGTGATGGGTTCCTATCGATGCCTGAGCACTATTTTAGAGCGAGAGTACGCTCCGCCCGTCCTGACGCAGTGCCTCAAATGCTTGGCGGTCCTGGTGCAGGCCACGCCCTTTGAGCAGCTGGAAATGGGCTTTGTCTACGAGTTTGTGGGCCACGTCAAGAAGCTGGCCAAGAGCGGAGACTCTCCCGTGGCGGTTTCCGCCCTGCTAGTGATGGAAATGTTGGTGGCCACCCCGAGACTCACCTCGGAAATGGCCAGTGCTGTGGGTCTCGCGCCTAGTCAGAGAAACCTTCAGCTGGAAGAGGTGCAAGAAGGCATGGAACAGGACTTTCTCGACTCGGATGCGGAAGTGGAACTCGAAGAGGATGCAGAACCAGAACAGTTAGAGCAGCCTGGGCCTCAAAAGGTTGTCTCGGCTCTTAGTACAGGACTTCCTCCGATTCCCCGCAACTCTTGGCTGCTGCGGCAGGTGCTGAGGTACCTGGAGAGCCTCGGAACGGTGCCACCTTTACGCGTGGAGTGCCTTCAGGTGCTTCTCGCCATGGCCACACACATCGGTCTCTTGCGAGGCCATCAAATGCGTCTTGGCAGAGTCCTCGCGGCAGGACTAAAAGATCCAACCTTCGATGTGCGATTGTATGCCGCACGCTGCCTGGATTCAATCGGCTATCAACTGGGCAGGCTTGTTCTCTCCGAGTCCTCCGAACGCGAATCGCAGTTATCCTTCTGGCTGGGATTACTGCCTGCTGTTTACGCAGCGTACGACGAAGCAGCAGGAGCATCCCTTAAGTGCGCACTTTGCGATGCCTTGTCCAACATTGGGACCTTTACTTTCGAGAGACTGTCCCTGGGAGAGAGGAACGCTCTGTTGGCCTTCCTGAGCGGCTGTGCCAGTGACGATGCCGAGGATCCGCTGGTAAGAGCGGCTGCTCTCCGGGCCATGGCCGTGCACGTCTTGCATCCGTCCCTGAAGGGGGACCTGGTCTTTGTGGAGAATGCAGCGGAGCTGTCACTAAACATGGTCAACGACGCCCAACTGGTGGTGCGAACCAAGGCGGCCTGGGCCTTGGGAAACATCAGCGACGCCCTAACCGGTGCCTTGACCAACCAGTCGGAGCGGATCTCCGAGGAGCTTCTGGGGCGCCTCGTTCAAGCAGCCACCCAGAGTTGCGGGGATCACGACAAAGTCAAAGCGAATGCTGTGCGCTCCCTGGGCAATCTCCTTCAGGTCCTGCAGATCCAGCCGGGCGAGAACTCCGAGCAGATGCAGCAGGCCATGTCCAAGCTCCTGGATTGCGTCAAATCCGGCACCAGTGCGAAGGTTAAGTGGAATGCCTGCCACGCCATCGGGAATCTGGTGCGACACAGAGCCTTCTTCGCCAGCAGTCACCTAGCGGGCATCCTCTTCCCCGCCCTGAGTCAACTGATCGTCCAGCATGCCAACTTCAAGGTGCGCATCAACGCCACATCCGTGATCCTTCAGGTGGAGCAGCGCCAGGACATAGGACAGCATTTTGCGCTGGTGTGGCGTTCCCTCCTAGAGGCTCTAGAGCGCTCCAATGCCTTGGACAGTTTCGAGGAGTACAACCATCGCGACGCACTGCAGCAGCAGCTATGTCTGGCCATTGCCAAGCTCCTGTCGCTGGCGAAGGTCTCGGACTTGCCCGGCATGCGCGAATCTCTCGAGGAGGATCGTCTGGAGGCCGTGCGTAGCACTTGGCGGCGTGTCGCCTTCCGCATCGTTCCCGAGCAGTCGGCGCCCCTCTTCACCTGCATTCCGCTTCTGGAGCAGCGGCTCCAACCGGAGATTTCTGCGCCCCAACAACGTTCCGCATTGGCATTTATTGGCGAAAACCTCAAGCTAGATCCGTAGAAATAAGATCTTGTGTAACAACGATGGCCCAGCCAAAACTTTTTAACTCATCTGTACATTAGATACCCGCTTATTAAACCCACTTTATAACAAACAATTTGTAATTGTATTTTATATTTGATGAAATCATAATAGATTGGTAAGTTTGCTATTTGTATAATCTTAAACTATTTATTAGATTTTATTTTGGCATTGGGAAAGCGACTGTACTATATGTCGGTCATTTCCATACCGATGTGGTAAAAAGAAACCGCCTTCTTGGATCACGGCTTCAAGCTCCAGGATAGTTTAAAAGGTATTTAATTCTCGTCCATATCGAAGCTATTTTGGAAATGGTATAGCCTTTTGTATCAGAACTGAATTCACGTTTATATCTAATGGCTTTCCTCTGCAAATTTGCGAAATATATTGGTGCAGATTGATGGAAAATTAAGTGCCAAAATGGTATAACATTCCGGAATCTGTTGGGAAATGGCCAAAATATTCATAAAAAAGTGGCAGAAAATCGAAAAAGTTGAACTAACCCGATTTTTGGAAAAAATCATGATGGTACCCCTTTCCAAAATCGCGAAAAATCGATCGAAATATTTTTTGTCCTCTTTTCCAGATCTTTTGATGCAGATTGACGGAAAATGAAGTCCTGATTCTAAAATGGTATAACATTCCGGAATCTGTTTGGAAATGGCCAAAATATTCATAAAAAAGTGACAGAAAATCGACAAAGTTGAACTAACCCGATTTTTGGAAAAAATCATGATGGTACCCCTTTCCAAAATCGCGAAAAATCGATCGAAATATTTTTTGTCCTCTTTTCCAGATCTTTTGATGCAGATTGACGGAAAATGAAGTCCTGATTCTAAAAAGGTATAACATTCCGGAATCTGTTTGGAAATGGCCAAAATATTCATAAAAAAGTGACAGAAAATCGACAAAGTTGAACTAACTCGATTTTTGGAAAAAATCATGATGGTACCCCTTTCCAAAATCGCGAAAAATCGATCGAAATATTTTTTGTCCTCTTTTCCAGATCTTTTGATGCAGATTGACGGAAAATGAAGTCCTGATTCTAAAATGGTATAACATTCCGGAATCTGTTTGGAAATGGCCAAAATATTCATAAAAAAGTGACAGAAAATCGACAAAGTGGAACTAACTCGATTTTTGGAAAAAATCATGATGGTACCCCTTTCCAAAATCGCGAAAAATCGATCGAAATATTTTTTGTCCTCTTTTCCAGATCTTTTGATGCAGATTGACGGAAAATGAAGTCCTGATTCTAAAATGGTATAACATTCCGGAATCTGTTTGGAAATGGCCAAAATATTCATAAAAAAGTGACAGAAAATCGACAAAGTTGAACTAACTCGATTTTTGGAAAAAATCATGGAAAGGGGTACCACTTTCCAAAATCGCGAAAAATCGATCGAAATATTTTTTGTCCTCTTTTCCAGATCTTTTGATGCAGATTGACGGAAAATGAAGTCCTGATTCCAAAATGGTATAACTTTTCGGAATCTGTTGGGAAATGGCCAAAATATTCATAAAAAAGTGACAGAAAATCGAAAAAGTTGAACTAACCCGATTTTTGGAAAAAATCATGATGGTACCCCTTTCCAAAATCGCGAAAAATCGATCGAAATATTTTGTGTCCTCTTTTCCAGATCTTTTGATGCAGATTGACGGAAAATTAAGTCCTGATTCTAAAATGGTATAACATTCCGGAATCTGTTGGGAAATGGCCAAAATATTCATAAAAAAGTGACAGAAAATCGACAAAGTTGAACTAACCCGATTTTTGGAAAAAATCATGATGGTACCCCTTTCCAAAATCGCGAAAAATCGATCGAAATATTTTTTGTCCTCTTTTCCAGATCTTTTGATGCAGATTGACGGAAAATGAAGTCCTGATTCTAAAAAGGTATAACATTCCGGAATCTGTTTGGAAATGGCCAAAATATTCATAAAAAAGTGACAGAAAATCGACAAAGTTGAACTAACTCGATTTTTGGAAAAAATCATGATGGTACCCCTTTCCAAAATCGCGAAAAATCGATCGAAATATTTTTTGTCCTCTTTTCCAGATCTTTTGATGCAGATTGACGGAAAATGAAGTCCTGATTCTAAAATGGTATAACATTCCGGAATCTGTTTGGAAATGGCCAAAATATTCATAAAAAAGTGACAGAAAATCGACAAAGTGGAACTAACTCGATTTTTGGAAAAAATCATGATGGTACCCCTTTCCAAAATCGCGAAAAATCGATCGAAATATTTTTTGTCCTCTTTTCCAGATCTTTTGATGCAGATTGACGGAAAATGAAGTCCTGATTCTAAAATGGTATAACATTCCGGAATCTGTTTGGAAATGGCCAAAATATTCATAAAAAAGTGACAGAAAATCGACAAAGTTGAACTAACTCGATTTTGGAAAAAATCATGGAAAGGGGTACCACTTTCCAAAATCGCGAAAAATCGATCGAAATATTTTTTGTCCTCTTTTCCAGATCTTTTGATGCAGATTGACAGAAAATAAAGTCCTGATTCCAAAATGGTATAACTTTTCGGAATCTGTTGGGAAATGGCCAAAATATTCATAAAAAAGTGACAGAAAATCGAAAAAGTTGAACTAACCCGATTTTTGGAAAAAATCATGATGGTACCCCTTTCCAAAATCGCGAAAAATCGATCGAAATATTTTTTGTCCTCTTTTCCAGATCTTTTGATGCAGATTGACGGAAAATGAAGTCCTGATTCTAAAATGGTATAACATTCTGGAATCTGTTTGGAAATGGCCAAAATATTCACAAAAAAGTGACAGAAAATCGACAAAGTTGAACTAACCCGATTTTTGGAAAAAATCATGATGGTACCCCTTTCCAAAATCGCGAAAAATCGATCGAAATATTTTTTGTCCTCTTTTCCAGATCTTTTGATGCAGATTGACGGAAAATGAAGTCCTGATTCTTAAATGGTATAACATTCTGGAATCTGTTTGGAAATGGCCAAAATATTCACAAAAAAGTGACAGAAAATCGACTAACCCGATTTTTGGAAAAAATCATGATGGTACCCCTTTCCAAAATCGCGAAAAATCGATCGAAATATTTTTTGTCCTCTTTTCCAGATCTTTTGATGCAGATTGACGGAAAATGAAGTCCTGATTCTTAAATGGTATAACATTCCCGAATCTGTTTGGAAATGGCCAAAATATTCATAAAAAAGTGACAGAAAATCGACTAACCCGATTTTTGGAAAAAATCATGATGGTACCCCTTTCCAAAATCGCGAAAAATCGATCGAAATATTTTTTGTCCTCTTTTCCAGATCTTTTGATGCAGATTGACAGAAAATAAAGTCCTGATTCCAAAATGGTATAACGTTTCAGAATCTGTGGGGAAATGACCAAGATATTCATAAAAAAGTGACAGTAAATCGACAAAGTTGAACTAACCCGATTTTTGGAAAAAATCATGATGCCCCTTTCCAAAATCGCGAAAAATCGATCGAAATATTTTGTCCTCTTTTCCAGATCTTTTGATGCAGATTGACGGAAAATGAAGTCCTGATTCTAAAATGGTATAACATTCCGGAATCTGTTTGGAAATGGCCAAAATATTCATAAAAAAGTGACAGAAAATCGACTAACCCGATTTTTGGAAAAAATCATGATGGTACCCCTTTCCAAAATCGCGAAAAATCGATCGAAATATTTTTTGTCCTCTTTTCCAGATCTTTTGATGCAGATTGACGGAAAATGAAGTCCTGATTCTAAAATGGTATAACTTTTCAGAATCTGTTGGGAAATGGCCAAAATATTCATAAAAAAGTGACAGAAAATCGACTAACCCGATTTTTGGAAAAAAACATGATGGTACCCCTTTCCAAAATCGCGAAAAATCGATCGAAATATTTTTTGTCCTCTTTTCCAGATCTTTTGATGCAGATTGACGGAAAATGAAGTCCTGATTCTAAAATGGTATAACTTTTCAGAATCTGTTGGGAAATGGCCAAAATATTCATAAAAAAGTGACAGAAAATCGAAAAAGTTGAACTAACCCGATTTTTGGAAAAAATCATGATGGTACCCCTTTCCAAAATCGCGAAAAATCGATCGAAATATTTTTTGTCCTCTTTTCCAGATCTTTTGATGCAGATTGACGGAAAATGAAGTCCTGATTCTAAAATGGTATAACATTCCGGAATCTGTTGGGAAATGGCCAAAATATTCATAAAAAAGTGACAGAAAATCGACAAAGTTGAACTAACTCGATTTTTGGAAAAAATCATGATGGTACCCCTTTCCAAAATCGCGAAAAATCGATCGAAATATTTTTTGTCCTCTTTTCCAGATCTTTTGATCTGTCCTGATTCTAAAAAGGTATAACATTCCGGAATCTGTTGGGAAATGGCCAAAATATTCATAAAAAAGTGACAGAAAATCGACAAAGTTGAACTAACCCGATTTTTGGAAAAAATCATGATGGTACCCCTTTCCAAAATCGCGAAAAATCGATCGAAATATTTTTTGTCCTCTTTTCCAGATCTTTTGATGCAGATTGACGGAAAATGAAGTCCTGATTCTAAAATGGTATAACATTCCGGAATCTGTTTGGAAATGGCCAAAATATTCATAAAAAAGTGACAGAAAATCGACTAACCCGATTTTTGGAAAAAATCATGATGGTACCCCTTTCCAAAATCGCGAAAAATCGATCGAAATATTTTTTGTCCTCTTTTCCAGATCTTTTGATGCAGATTGACGGAAAATGAAGTCCTGATTCCTAAATGGTATAACTTTTCGGAATCTGTTTGGAAATGGCCAAAATATTCATAAAAAAGTGACAGAAAATCGACAAAGTTGAACTAACCCGATTTTTGGAAAAAATCATGATGGTACCCCTTTCCAAAATCGCGAAAAATCGATCGAAATATTTTTTGTCCTCTTTTCCAGATCTTTTGATGCAGATTGACGGAAAATGAAGTCCTGATTCTTAAATGGTATAACATTCCCGAATCTGTTTGGAAATGGCCAAAATATTCATAAAAAAGTGACAGAAAATCGACTAACCCGATTTTTGGAAAAAATCATGATGGTACCCCTTTCCAAAATCGCGAAAAATCGATCGAAATATTTTTTGTCCTCTTTTCCAGATCTTTTGATGCATATTGACGGAAAATGAAGTCCTGATTCTAAAATGGTATAACATTACGGAATCTGTTGGGAAATGGCCAAAATATTCATAAAAAAGTGACAGAAAATCGACAAAGTTGAACTAACCCGATTTTTGGAAAAAATCATGATGGTACCCCTTTCCAAAATCGCGAAAAATCGATCGAAATATTTTTGGTCCTCTTTTCCAGATCTTTTGATGCATATTGACGGAAAATGAAGTCCTGATTCTAAAATGGTATAACATTCCGGAATCTGTTTGGAAATGGCCAAAATATTCATAAAAAAGTGACAGAAAATCGAAAAAGTTGAACTAACCCTATTTTTGGAAAAAATCATGATGGTACCCCTTTCCAAAATCGCGAAAAGTTTAGATTTCTAGATTTATCTAGATTATCTAGATTTTCTTCTAGATGGGTAGCCATTTCTATATAAAACCCTGTAAATAAAACACACATCAGATTCTTTTTCATTTTTATTTATTTATTTTAATCTTATTCATATTCTTATATATATAATATTTATAATTTGATTTATTTTTTTAGGATGGGATGAGAATGCGTTGTTAGGTGTGCGTGTCCTTGTGGAAGAGTCGATGGTGCACCCAGGCGATGTCCAGGATGTTGCAGAATGGCGGAGTATCTAGCGGGCACAATGAAGCGTCCATCCTCGTGACGCAGTTGGACGCAGTCTGGGGAATACAAAATATTAGGATTAGTTAATTTCTAAATAAATTTAAGGTAGAAATTAAAAATAAATAATAATAAAACTAGTTATAGAGATTTTGTGATAAGAATTTCTGTATACTACCACAATAAATTTTAATAATAATATTAGAATTGATGTTTTCTTGGGTACTAAAGGAAGATATAAAAATAATAAAGGGAGAAAAATTCGAAACTTCAAGCTTGCTTTTTATCGCATGAGATTTTTAGAAAACGAAAGAATCATAAAATACTCACATGCGATAAAATCCGTTTTTTGGGGCCACAAAAAAACACAGCGGAGGTTCCGTGAGGTGCTGCTCAAGATCCGATCCGATATCCTTGATACCACGATGAGAAAGTGAGTGAGAAGAAAGTGTCTTATTCGCCTGGTTGACCTGGGAAAATATAAACATTCAAAGCCCAAGGCATTATTAGATTACACTATATAATAATATAATATAATATATTTTTCCTTACCTATCAAAAACGTTAACTTTTTTTTTTTTTTAATTTTTATAAATATAAAGTAAATGATTCCCTGAAATAATTACAAATGGCATAGAATAATTTGTTTACAATTCCAAAGGGTAAATCTCGGTCATTTCCTAAATGATTTGGAAACAAAGTTAATACATCGAAGTATTCCTAAACAAAGGCTTTAATGCCCTTCGAAATTTAGCAAAACCTAACTTGGAATTCATATTCTGCATACATGTTATATATATTATTCTATTATGTTTACAGTATTAATATGTATTATTTAATAATTATAAATATTTATTATCCCATCTGCGTCCAAGAGAATTCTTGATCCTGCCTCGTCCGCTTTTGTAAAACCGCAGGAGTAGAAGATATCGATGTCTCCTGATGTATGGGGTGTGCCTTTCCAGTTCGTTTCCATAATTAGCTATTTTTAAGTAAAAAAATTATCCTTTATCCGGTATTTAAATAAGAAACACAATTCCATTTTCATTTGCATAACAAATTCAATTAAATCTCATTTTATTTCAGTTTTGTTTGTTTGTTAGTTTTTTTTTGTATTTTTTTTTACAATTTATTAAGCTAAAGTGTGAAAAATTTTCGCTTTTAATTTATATATATATATATCCTTTTGGTTTTGTATTGTTTTTGTTTTGGTTTTGGGTTTCTTTTGTTTTCATTTATTACATTACAATATCTTTAGGTTGCCCATTTATTAATTTGATTTATTTTTGGTTTACTTTGTTATAATTTGTTTTATTCTTTATAAATTATATATAAATTATGCAACTTGTTGGAGAACTAAAAAAGCGTTAATTATTTATATATAATGAAAATAAAAATGTTCTTTTGTTTTTAGCGCTGTTTCTTTGGGCATATTCTTTGCATTTGCTTTGTTTTTTTATCATTTTAGTTCATATTTTTTACATTTAGATGTTATTGTGCAGTTTTGGTTTTCTTTTTTGTTTGTTTTTTTTTTGGGTATTTTCCATTTTTTTATATTTTATTTTGAGTTAACTAATTATAATTCATTTTCATTTGCGTAATAAACTAATTCAGGCGTTTGTTTCTTTCGTTTTTTGTGTTTTTTTTTTGTATTCTTTTTTTGTTTTTTTGCTTTTATTTTTAAATACATTAATCGAATATATCTTTATAAAAACAATTGTTGTCTGTCTGTGTGTATTACGAGTGTTCTGTTTTTTGGTTTCCAGTTTTGTATTTTTCCCATTTTCCCATTTGTTTCGTTTTGTATTTTGTATTTTGTTAATAAAAATGAATACATACAAAAATTGTTGTGTTTCATTTGTCCCATACAGATTTTTTTTCCTTACTTTGTTATAAAAAAAATATATATGTATATATTTATATTAATATGTGTGACTGTGTGACTGTGTGTGTGTGTGTTAGTGTGGGTGTGTGGTTCAAACAATACTTCGATTGTGTCAAAAAAATCGATAACAAGAGGCGAGCCATGAAACTCGATAATCGAAAATCAATCGAGAATCGATTTGCCCGCAAAAACATTTAGATGCACGACAGCGATATATCGTCAAAACGCTACTTATATTATTTTGCAGAGATTATTTAGAGTATCGCTAATAAAAGTTGATGTTTTTTTCTCAAAAAAATTCATTTAAAAAAAACCAAAAATCTAGAAAACAAAATGCATGTCGTGTGTTTGTGTTTGTTATGTTGTCTCTGTATATGTTTGTGTCTGTTTGTCAAGCAAATGGACAAAGTGTTATACTACACATACTTTTATACTGCTACATAAATATACTCATATTATCATATATATATATATTTGTATATATATATATATACAGTCGATTTCTTTTTAGTAGAAAAGTGGCGGGTGTCATAATTTTTAGCATTATTCTTTTGTATTTTTAGCTGCTTTTTTACTTTTACTTGATCGCACATATATAATCTATACATATTCATATGTATATGTATTTTCTTCATTTTAGGGAGATTTTCTGAAAGTCTGTTGTGTTGTGTGTTTTGGGTGTGTTTTTGGGTGTGTGTTCTACAGCCATCTGAACCACTAAGAATTTGTAGCCGGGGAAGTTGCTATCAAATAGAGTTGCTCGATAACGGCTGGTTCGGGGGCGTTCCATGAACTGGCTAAGAAACCAAGGTCAGCTAACAAACGCATACAAAGACAAGAAGAAGCCTGAAAACTTTGGTGCGCCTCTCTACACGCTTCTCAAGGCGGCCACCTAAGCTCAAGGTTGATTGAATGAGATGAGTGTTTGTGTGTGTCTGGGTGTCTGCACAAGCGCGAGAGAGAGATAGATATAGTGTGTTGGTATGTGTGTGAGTGTATGTGTTAGAGTCAGACAGCTAGGCAGATGTAGGCATATGGCAGGCATATATAAAGTCTTTACAAAGACATCATCAGTTGCTTCGGTTTCTCACTAATAATTTACTTCAATTTCGTATTTTCGTATTCATTTGCTTAAATTGTATTTGTATAAAAAAAATATGCTAACGGTGCCTGTGTCGCTTTAGTTTTTTTATTAGTTTAGACTTCCTTTAAATATGTATATTTAAATTATGTTTTATCATGTATCCTTTTTTTGCTAGCTTGCTTTTGTGTATAAATATAAATACATATTTCCATTATGTTCTCTGATTTATTATTTTATCCCTTTCATTGCGAGCTGCTCCACTTTTTCTCAGTGTCTCTGTGTGTCTGTGTGTGGGTGGGTGTTTGGTTGTGTTTGTGTTTCTGTGAGCATGTAAAAGCGGCTTGGCAATATATATGTGACTCTCGGATGCAGCTTTATCTTTATTGGCTATCATTATATATATAAATTTTCTTGTTAAATAATTCTCATTTTCTTCAGTCTGTTTTTGGTTTTTGCTTTTTACTTTTTATATATTTATTTATTTATATTTTTTTTTGTTCTTTTCGTATTTTCGTGTTCAACGGGCTTTATATAAACTGCTATTAACTCTTGCTCTCAAATGTAAATTGCAAATACTTCGCTGGATGGCAACTTTCTTAATTGTGAGTTTTTCTTTCAGTGTATTTTGTGGTTTTTAGGTCGGCTTGGCTTGGCTTGGTATCTCTGCTTGTCTCTGCTGCTCGGCTTTGTGTCTCTGTGGATGATGGTTCGGTCGGAATGGATTGGCAACTCAAAGGCAATGATGAAACCTAACCCAGAACTTAAACTTGAATAAATCGAATCGAAACAAGTGTTTTATTGAATTTAATTGCGAATGTGTGAGTTTTATTGTGTCAATGTTTGTGTGTGTGTTTGTGTTTTTTTTGTATATGCACCCTAAGCTTGACTAAAGATTTAGAATTTTTTATGTAGAATATCTAATTGCATAATTGTTCTTATTTTTTTCTCGTCTCCTGCTTCTTCTCTGTATTTGAATTTTATTAGCTATGCATAATAACTGGCTGTTTTACATTTAAATGTTTTTTTTTACAGTTCGTTTTTGGTTTTCTCCTTTTTTTTTAAGATTTTCTTTCACTATTTTTTGTTTTTTGCTTGTTTTGTAATTATTTCGAATTTCATTTGCTATGCTTCGTTTGATTTTGGGTTTTCTTTGTGTTTTTTGTTGCTTTTTTTTAAGTTTTTGCGATTTTTTATTTGTAAAATTTTCTTTTGTTTTCCTTTTTGTATAATTATAATTTATAATATATTTTCTATTTTCCTTTTGTTTTGTTTTTCTTTATGTAATTAACTAGACTTATGTAATATATTACAAATGTACGAGTATAAAGCTAAAGTTTTTGTCCATCTTTGTTTTTTAGTTTTTGTTTTACATTTTTTTGTCTTTTGTATTTTTTCTTTTTTTTTAATATATAGTGAGTTAACAAAAAAAAAGGATTTTATTATTAACTAATATAGAAATTTCCACGCTTTGATTTTTGAAGTGTATCTTAAAAAAATGTATTATCGTATTGGTATTTCTTACTGCACTTACTTCATCATTTTTTTGGTATTTTGAATTTGAGAATGCTGCTGGCTGGTGGAAAACTTTGCGACGCCACTGTCACAATGACGGTGCAAAAATTCGCCATTTTATTTTCTGATGTTAGTGTGTGGGGGTGTCAGTGTGTCTGTGTATGTGTGTGGGTAGTGTTGTGTATTGCTCTAAAATTTTTAGAAATTTATATATATATATCTATATATATATATATTGTTGTTATTGTTTTCATGTTTTTTGTTGCGTTGTGACTTTCTTCAGCAGCACAAAATATGCATTTGTATTATAATTATAAGTTGAATTTTTTCTTCTTGTATTATTATTATTATTTTTTAGTTGTTTATTTGGTTTTTCTTTAGGCGTATTGTATATATAAGTAATTTTATTCTGTCTAATGGCAATGATGCGCGTGTTGCTTCGAACGTAACCTCGGCACAAAAAATATGTTTACACGTATGCTAAAATTATGAAATAGATTTCCTAATCAATAAATATCCTTTTTGCCTTCCACGACGTGTCAACTTTTCGATTTCGATTTGCGTTGCGTTTATCGCTCGAATTTTCCATATCCGGTATCCGGCTTCCGGTTTCCGGCTACCGGTTTCCGGCTAAAAATTCGCCTCCCTTTTATTTTGATCTTTCGACATTTTGTTCTTCGGTATTATTGTAAATTTACATAATTTTTATAAAAAGAGAGTAACTTTCACGGATTCTGATCGGTTTGTTTGTTTGTTGCTTCTGTTTTTTTCTTTTTTTGTTGTAGCTTGTTGCATAAGCTTCAGGTGTGATTTTTTGTTGTTGTTGCTGTTGTTTTTGTTGCAGATGATGTTGTTGTTTCACACGTAGATAGTACAATATCTTGCAGAATATACGTACCATAATAATATATGTTTTTTGTTTTGTTTTCTTTTGGTTTTGTTTCATTTTCGATTTGATTCGATTTTTGTTTTTGTTTTTTGTATATTTTGTTTTGTTTATTTAATCTCGCCCCGCCCCTCGTTTATAACAGTGCACTCAGTATAAGTAGATATATTATTTGTTTAGCTTTTTGTTCAGTATTATATGCTTTTTCATTTAACTTATGCATTTTGTACGGAATTTTCAAACTTAATTTTCTGTTATTAGTATATAGCATGTTTTTTTTGTTTTTGGGTTTCGCTTATAGTTCTCGATTATTTCCATGTGTTTTTCTATTATTTATCGAAGTGGGTACTCGTATTATTTGTCAAACAGCCAACAAAATGTATAATAATGAAGCTACATTCAAGTCGTTACAAAAACTCGGCAATTGGCAAGCATTTTAAAAACAAAATCTGGGGATATATAATATAATAAAGTACGGAATGCGAAACTGAAACGGAAACGGAAACGGGCTACGCGTGATGAAGGCTAGAAACAAAAAGCCGCAACGGTAAATGTTGGGATTTTGAGCGAAAAAAGGGTGAGAGGGCTTTAGAGGGGGTTCATGGGTTTAACAATACGGATTGATTAGAGGGGGGATTAGTAATGGAATTACACACAAACATCTAAACAGGGTTGCTGATCATTTATATATTTTTGATATACAATATATTGAAAAAGCTCTTGTAAAAGCGTGCGCAAAAAATAAAGACTTAATTTTTTTTGGACTTTAAGGCAACGCTTAAACTGGTCCCCATAATGTACACAAGTTAATTACTTTACAATTTTTTGTCGTTTGCGTTACTCTTTGTTATAGGTTATGTTATTGATTTAAGGAGAGGTTGCGTTTGAATTCCGTTTTTGTTTATTCTTTTGGGAAAGGTGAGATTGGAACGGTCTAGTGTTGGGAAACTATTTCGGATTTTAATTTGTCATACAACCGGTTGTTTAATGGAAAGTAGTTCGATTGCAATTCGTAGGCCACGGATCTTTGTTTCTGATGAAGTTTTAAAACTGTAAGAAACTGTTGGAATCGTTTAAAACTCTGTTTTACAACTGTTTTAAACTGTTATACAGCTGTCATACGCTTTAAAATGAATCAAGATCAACGTTATCGGCCTTCAAAATTGGCAATCAAACAACTGCGTAAAATTAATTGGTAACTAATACAAATAAAATGTATTTATGTAGAAGTAGGGTATGGCAAATAAAAATAGTTTGCGTTTCGAAAGTAAACTAAAAAAAATTATTAATTTCTGCCAAGGGTGATAGTTTTCAACTTCCAATATTTTGTAAAATTTTGAACGAATCTTGCTGTTTTTTTTTTAGAATATATTCTTTTTTTCGTTTCGTTTTTGGTGGTGAATGTGAGTGTGAGTTTAGAACAAGTTCCGCATTTGTATTTGATTTAAACGGATAGCTAGAAGTCAGGCAGTGTGTGAAAGCATGTTTTGTATAACAGTTTCTAATCGTGTCGGAGAGAGTAAGTCAGCGAGAAGAGATGTCCTGTCTGTGTGTGGTGTACTTGTATGTCGGTGCGAAAAGTTTATAATTATTGTCATAAAACCAAAAAGCGAATTTTTTCCCAAAAGTATTCGTTTTCTATTCACCTCCTACGATTACAGCAATTTCGAAGCAAAAGCAAAGCATTTACGGGAATGTGTGTGGGTGGTTTCTCTATATATCGGCAATATATATCGATATATCGGCATATATGCATATCGTGTGTGTTTGAATGGGGGGGAGGTATGACTTTGTGCTTGTGTGTGTGTGTGATTTTGAGAGTGTATGGTGTGTATGTGCGCAATGGAACCTCACATATACTTTCGTTTGGTGTCGCTATGTTCCCAACTGATCGTTTCGATCGTTATCGTTATCGGTTATTGTTTATTGGTTATTGGTTGTTATCGTTTCAACTGAACAGCGACGAAAAGGCATTGCTAGTAATTAAAAATCAAGAATAGAAATTAGGAAATCAAATGCAGCGAAAGCTGATTCAAACAAAGCTTAGCTTGGCATAATTGGGCGCAACTGAATGTGAACACACTATATTTTTCGATTTACTTTTACATTGTTTCAATTTTCATCTATCGGCAATCGGCAAACGGCTATCGGTTATCGAATTCGATTTTTTTTTATCTTCGGCTAGGCTTCGGCTCTTAACTCGAATAACGGCTGATACGAAAAGGAAAAGCGAATGCGAAGGCTCTGGAAAGTATGCTACGCTCTAAAGCAGTCGGGCTAAAACTTTGCTTGAATTCAATTCAGTTTTAATATCGTATCGTATGTAGTTTAAATTATTTATTTTATAATTACGTGTAATATATATTTGTTTCGTATTTTTTTCTGTTTAATTTGAATTGGGTCGCCGCCACCCACCATCGTTGCGACAAAAAAGGACCTATGAGAAAATAGAGAGCACATTGAAAACTCAAAACTTGTTTTAAATTCTTCACTCGTTTTCGTTTCTCTATTTGCTTTTCACGTTATTAGCTTGTCTTGTGCTAAGCACACACTCTTATTCTGCGGATTTTTCAAATTTCTTCCTGTTTTTTAATATTTCATTCATTTTGTTTCTCAACACGATTTGCTTTGAACTTGGTTCTCTTTTTTTAACACTCGAACTTATTCACTTTCACATACTCGTACTTAGGTATTGTTTTTAACACTTTAACGCCTTTGTTCTACTTGTAACTTTTAATTGTTTTTAAGTTTTAATTTCTTTTGTTTTTCATCATAATCGATTTTTGTATTGCTCAAATTCAGATTTGATTTGCTAAGATTACCGTTATTGAATTACATAACTTCTTTTAAATGGTGTTTGCTCAGATCGCTTCACATCCTTTCAGGCTCCATGCGCCCCCACTTCAAGGATTTGTTTCGGTATTTTCGTGTGTGTTCTTGGTTTCGAGGAGAACATAACCTCGAATTGAGATTACATAACCTCAAACATCCTGCATCCATATGTCTGAATGTGTGGGTGTGTGTTTGTATGTTTCGTGACTGTGAGAATGGAGTTTTGTGTGAAATGTTTGCTTTGAACTTTTGTTTGCTGGCCTAATGGGATCGCTTATCGCTTATCGCTTAAATCGGAACTGCAACGAAATTATCGATAGCACAAACGTATCGATCGCTTCGGAAATAACTCTGTCTGCCTATTACTCTCTGCTTTATCCTTTGTTTTTGTTTGTATTGTATATTTTTTTTATCGTTTCCTGTGTGCGGGTGTAGGTGTGTGTGTGTCTGTGTTATCGGTTGAAACTACTTTCATAATTCTCTTCAGCTTTTCTCATATACTTGTATGTCTATATAGATTTATCTGTATTTCGTATTGCTTTTAATGGCAGTTCAGGCGGTTGTTCTTGTTCGTCTTTTTGGTTTTTGAATTAAATATTTCTTTTCGGTTTTTTTCTTGGTGTTGTTTATCGGGCCCGTGTTTTTCTTTTGATTTTGTCCCACGCCTTTATTTTGGTTTTTGTTTTTTTTTTAATTAGTTAGTTGGATAAATGTTAAATACAAACTATGCAAATTGGTGTTGTCGTCTCATTAAGAATTAGTTATTAAAATTCCATCTTGTTTATTTTCTTTTAATTGTTTTACTGTGAGAATGTTGTTGTTTAGGGATTGTTGTGAAATTTTGCTTCTGCTTCTCCTTACCATTACCATTATTGGCGTATTACTTGTTAGGTGTTGGTTGTTTTTTTTGGTAGCACTTTGGGTTTTGGTAAGTTAATTAATTAAATCAAGCGAGTTGCTGTTGTTTGTTGTTGTTGTCCTACTACTGGCAAATACAATTTTTAGAGCTTGTTCATTCGTTTTTGTTTTTATTTTTTAACTTTTTGTGGTTTTTATATTGTTAGGGTTTTATATTTTCATTTTGATGTTTAATAACCTGTGGGTTGACTAGCTCATTAACATTTCTTGTGGAAAGTCTTGTAGAAAGTAAAGGAAACCCTTGGATGGGGTTCTAGTTAAGAGAATTTATTAGAAATACTAGAATTTGTTCATTTATTTTCTAAAAATATGTAAATATCTTTAGAAAAGAATAATATTTGAAATGTTAATGTCCTAGATGGTGATGTATTTTTTTTCTGTTTTGTGTTTTAATGTAGTGTGTGGGTGTGTTTTTATTTTTTATTTTTTTTGCTTAGGCCAATAATTGTTGTTGGGAAAACGCCTAGCTGCTTAAAAAGATTTCTTTGAATATTCGTCTGGTTTAGCTTAAATATGATTGTTGTTGGTTGCTGACTCGTTAACTGAATAATGTGGGTAAAAAATTAGGTTTTTTTTCATCTTGTTTGTGGATGTGGTATTTATTGTGTTGGTTTCGGTTTTTTGGTTTTTTGTATGTGATACTTTTTTTCATTATATAGCAGAAAATTATGCTTGTTGTTCTCCTTGTTGTTGTAGTTGTTGTTGTTGTTGTTGTTGTTAACCACTGGGGACTTGGATGCCCCCAGCTAACGTGCAACGTGCAACATCATCGTACTTCATGCTAATACTCGCGTGCATCTTGGAGGGGGGGGCGAGGCCTGGCTCAGACATCCGCCGTGCGGGACGTGATGCTCGGCGATCGCGAGTGGATGACCACCTTGTGGCCGTTCTTAGTCACGAACCCGTCGCTCTCCACGAGCACGGCCGTTTGTCGTCCGGCACTGCCCGCACCGGGGCTACCGGCTCCTCCGCTGCCCGGACTTCCCGCCGCCGTCGCTCCCGCTTCTCCTGGACTATTTACATGGTTCTCCTCGGCGGCGTCTGCCTCTGTACCTCCTCCTCCTCCGTCGGGGGTCTCGTTCGCTGGATCCGCTGGATCACTGGATGTGGCTGGTTCGGCATCACCCGCACCAGAACCAGCACCGTCTCCGCCATCACCCTGGTCCGGCTCGGCATCGTCACCGCCACCACCGCCGCCGCCGCCACCGGAACCGGAACCACCCTCGCCGCGCGCTTTGTGCTTCCGCCAAGCATGCTGGATGAGACGGGCGCAGTACTCCTCCCGTTGGCGCCAGAGGGTCGAGGATACGGGCTCGTAGCCCTCCGTATCCGGCCGTGCCGCTATCTCACCAATCTCGCCCGTCTCCTCAATCGGATTGCCCTTGCGCGCAAAGAAGTCTTTGGTTAGGGCATCCAGGATATCGACACAGTACATGAGATCGCCGCGACATATGGGTATATCCATCGATATGATCTTATACTTATTCGGCTTATGGATCTGCAACGGTGGCTCCAGCACGTCCAGAAACTCGGACAGCTGGTCGTAGCGTATGTACTGAGTACCCTCTGGATCGAATTGCTGCCAGATCTCGTAATACATATCGTAGTCGTCGTCGGTCAGACCCTCTTGCACGTCCTCGGTGGCCTGACTATAGTTCTCGAGAATGACAGCAATGTACATATTAATAACTATCAAAAAGCTTATAACTAGGTATGAGAGGAGAAACGTTATTCCAACGGTCGCTGAACCACAATTGCCCGGATAGCCTTTGTCGTTGTCGGGTGGATCGCATGCTTCCTCATTGATAATGGCGTCCAGTACACCATCCCAACCGGCTGACGTCGACATCTGCCATAGATGGTATCGAATTTTTCGATTTTGAAAAGGTTATCGGGAGGAGAGGAATTCCAACAAATATGGGAAGTTAAATTAGGGATGGGAAGTATTGAATCGATTAATTATCGTTTGGCATTGGCATTTGTCCGATCGGTTGGGCATGGTTTAGATGCATCGATAGTTATGGGTATGGGTCGATATTTATCGATGCATGTCGTAAGTCGATAGTACGGTAAATGGGTTTTTTGTTGGTATTAGTGAGTCCGTTTCAAGTACAAGTACAAAGTGTTTGTGTGTGTGTGGACGGTGGGAGAGAGAGAGAGAAGTTTAAGACAGAAGATACAATAACAAAGAGAGTCATCATTAGTCAAATTTATCGGCACCGGATCGCTGATTAAAGCAAACTAGTATTTATGGCATACGGTAGGTGGTTAGTTAGTACAGTTACGGCTATAGTTAGTAGTTATACATTGAGTGTGTATTTTGGTTACTTTTTTTTTGGCTAATTACTGGCTAAGTACGGCTGCTTTGATTCAACTCTCTGATACGGGTACGGGTACGGGGAGAAAGCTTGGAAGCCAGCTAATACGTACATAAATGACCTTGGCCCCGGTCGAAGGGGGCGCTATCAAGGCCATAATGGGCGTGGCTATTGAAAAGGGGACTTTAAACGGGAGGAGATGCTAGTCTCCTCCAAAAACTAAGGGAATCAAAGCGGTAAGCGTGGCAAGCGTTTGGTAAATCTCTCCCAATTTTTTTGTAGAAGTAGGATAGTTATATAAGCGAAGGCGACAGTAAGTAGTTAGAAAATAGTAGTATTTATAAACAGCTAGAGAGTGAGTAGGATGGATAGATAATAGAGAGAGAGAGAGATAGGTAGATAGATATAGGTTGAAATAAGAGAGATCTGGGAGATGATGTTCCCGGGATCAAAAGATCGAATCTATATATATTTTCGGTTTGCCTTTACTTTTTTTTTCATTAGGGTTTTCATAGGGTTCGATGGGTTTTTTTTTTTTTGGCGGGAGCAGGGGGTGTCTTGAGGAAAGCTCAACATATTTTTTGGTGTTTGTTGAAAGAGCTGAATTAGATTTGTTTTTTGTACAATTTACTAAAATTATGCATATACAGAGAAGCAGATACATTGGATTCGAATCGATTTCAAAACAAAAAAACAAGCTTTTAAGAAGAAAATAAATATATTAAATATATAAGCTGATTTATATATTTTTGGCAATAGCTATTTTTGTTTTCTATTCTTTTTAGCAATTAGCTAATGCCATTTGGGGCAAAAAAATCTTTAAATGAATCTTTTTTACATAAAATAATAAAGTAAGGTTAACCAATAGGCAAACAGTTAGACAGAGAGAGTTTAAGAGAGAGAGAGAGAGTTAAAACGAATCGATAATCGATAATCGATTAAAATAAATCGTAGTTTAATCAAAAAATCGCACTAATTTAGCTTTTACCAACAACTACCGTAGCTTCAATCAACATTGTGATGTTGCCACTGAAAACTGAATTTTCAAGAAGTTCAAAGTTCAAAATAATTCTCACTACCGTGATCGATCGGCGGCATAGCTCCAGCGATAGAGAAGCCGTCGATCGATAATCCGGCTTATCGGTTATTTATTTTTTTTGGGTGACGATAACTAGGCAAGATTTCAGTGCGTTGTGGCAACATCACCCAACGACAACAACAATAGACAACATAAACCGTCAACGGAATTGTGGCTGGGCCTCTTACCTGAAAGAGCAGGATCATGCTCTGGCCGAAGGTCTTGAAGTTGTAGACATCGTTGATGCCGCTCTTCTCCTTCACGTGCATGAAAAAGGACATGCCGAAGATGGCGAAGATGAACATGACCAGGAACAGCAGCAGGCAGATGTTGAAGAGGGCGGGCAGGGACATGGCCAGCGCGAATAGCAGTGTCCTGATGCCCTTGGCTCCTTTCACCAACCGAAGTACTCGACCCACCTTGGCCACTCGCACCACACGCAGCAGGGTTGGCGACACGAAGTATTTCTCGATTATATCGCTAAGTACAAGACCTGCGATCGCAGCATTTGTTGGGGACAAAAAATCGATTGAGTTTCGCAGTAGAGATGGTCTGAGAAAAGTCTGAGAGGATCATGGGATTGGGATGTTTCTTATGGGGACGGGACAAGAACTCTCAACATAGCTGAAATATGGAAAGTATTAGGGTTCTTCGCTCCTCCATCTTCTCCGGGAAAAACGTCGGTCAACACTCAAATACATTGACAAACGGACACTCACACAACAAACACACAGATAAACTCAAAGCAATGGTTATAAGTATAAGTACAGTTGAAACAAAACATTTTACATATACACGTACGATAAAGTATGGTACAGTCGAGACACAGAAACATAAACAGGCGATGTTATGGAAACACAAAATCATTAAATCATCATTAAAGTTAATATACAATCGTAGTTTACACACATTTACAGTTACAACATACATATACGGTCAAAGTACAGTTACGGGTTAGCAGTAGTACAAGTACAGTTAACGCAAAAGGTTTTTACAGCTGGCTTTAATAGCTGCGCAAAATTCAACACAAAAAGTTTATAAGAAAGAGGATAATAGAGAAATATTTATGAAATAAAGATGAAACAAATAAGGCGGGAAATGTTATGTAACCTTGGTTATTTTACAGTTAAACTTTGAAACACTAAACAGTTAACAGAGTAAGAGTAAGCAGCATCGCTCGGTTGTCGAATCCTTTGGCCGTTCGTTTTTTTCTGGCAGCAGCTGGCGCAGGAGCAGGCGATTAAATTTTTATATTTTCATTATTATTTCTTTTCTTTTTTTGAAGCAGCAACAGCGAAAGTAGCGTTAAATAAAAAATCGGTTCAAATTCGATAGAAAGAACCGATAAAATCGATATTTTTTTGGGGAGTTACGTTTTCTTTAGCGATAATCCGCAGCATATTTTAAAAGTGCCAAATACTATAACACTGCAAAGTTCGTTCGCTGTCCTGGGAATCAAACTGTTCATTGGTTTTAGAACGATTTCTATATATTTTGGGTAATATATAATTTTTGATGGCTCTAGCAATGGCATGAGCGGAAGGATTGGGGGGACGATGGCGAACGAACTAATTGCAGGACTTTTCGGGACATTTTTACAGCTATTTGAGGTTGTATTAAAAAAAAAACATATACTTATAAGTTAGGAGGAAAAAGTTGAAAGCTTCTTAACAAAATACATAGAGAGAGAGAGAAAGTAAGAGTGGTTTAAAAAGAGGAATATACATATATATATCAGATATATTTTTTTAGGGTTAGGGTTAAAGTCCTGCTCTGGGAAATGGTCTGGGAACCATCGGGGGTCTATAGATAATACACGCTATATGCTTTTTACTACGTTCATAGTAAAGTACATAATCTCCATCGTAGATTGGACCAAAACCATTAAGAAGATTCAGGCTAGCTGCCACGGCATAACCAATTCTGTTTTCTGATTCATCGAAAATATTTGTCATTGGTTTTTTTTTCGGGCGGAACCCTCCGGCTAGGACTACACACTAAGGGATATAATCGGGTGTCGGATTTAGGCCTTCGGGTCCTTTTTGGTCCGATCCAGTTCAACGGTCTTGCCGGATTCTGTGCGCTAAGACAGTCCGCATGGCCGTTGTCCTGGCTGGGGCCCCGCCCTCGAATTTCTGGAGCTGTATCCATAGGTAATCCCCTATGGTTTTTGGGAATTTTGGTTGCCAGGCAGTAGCCGTACAGAGTTATGCAACCGACAATCGCACAGAGAGTCTTGTGGAATGCCCATTGACACCTAACTCTGAATGAATCTTGTGTGATTGATTTGAAATCTTCGTGATTCGTTTCACTTTCATTTTCATAATTCATTTTTTTTTTTTCATTTAAATCTTAATATTTCTTATGCGTTTTTTTTTGCTTTTTTTCTGTGCAAGCCATTTAAAGGTTGAAGTGTAGAAGAGTGTAAATGTAAAGTGTGTGTTTTAGCATTTATTTTTATAAATTTGTTAATGTTATTCTTTTCTTTTTATTTGGTTATTTGCATAAATTTGCATTTACAAAAGCTTTGCCTTATTTTTCCTTTTTTTTTGTTATATATATTTTTAAAAGTTTTTCTGAATTTTTTCTTTGTGTTTTTTGAAGCGTGTATTAATATATTCGTCTATAAGGATATCACTCTGCGTCTGCCGCAACATCGAAGGCAAATAAGTAAGCAAACTTTTAGGCGCTCAAAATATTGAAAGCTGGGTTGGTTTTTTGTTTTTTTTTTTGAAACTGGGAAAAAGTGCTTTTGGAGAACGAGTTTTAGCACGTGTTGGGTCTCTGGCGAGTATTAAACATATCACATAAAAGGAAGCATTAAGCAACATTTAAGTCTTGCAGCTCTTAAATAGTTAAAGTAAACTTTTACTTGAAGCTTCTCGCACACAAAACTATAGAAGTTTGATTTAAAATTTAAAACGAAAAAAAACTTGTACATTTTAAGGAAACAAGATAGAAAACACAATACGTTTCGGTTTGTTTAGGTTCCGTTTTCTCCTCAGCTGATTTTCTTTTTGTTTTTTTGGAGGGGTTTTTGGTTTTGGTTTTTGACTTGGAGGGTTGGATGGTTGGGGGGTTTCGGGTTCGTCGACTTTCGCTAGACAAAATATTTTTTTGGGCGCAATTCGAATTGGGGCGACACTTTTTGTGGCAACAATACCGAAAGGAAGCATCCTTTTTAGGGCTCGATGGATCGTCATCGAGTTAAAAAGAAAGCCTTTTGTTGCATTGGTCAATGTAGTAAAGCATATTTTAAGCCATCTTTTGTATAGTTTTCAGTCTCGATCGACTGGGTACTCCTAAGTAGTTCCAATTCCTACATTTTCTCGTTTTCAGCTCATCCATTTGTTCTGTTTTTTTTCTTCATTTCTTGTGCTTACGTATGCGCTATATATATTTTTTGCTTTTAACGTTAAGATATGAATTTAAAATTAACGAAAAAACGGCCAAAAATAAAACATAATTATGAGTCGTAAAACCTGACTCATAAAGCTTAAATAAACTCGTATTTTTTCTGACAAACTTCAATCGAAATCCGCCAATGGTTAGTAGGTTTTGTTATTGCAAAAATTATACAAAAATATCATAGTTAAACGAATCAATTACGAATATTTAGAATTTAACGCCAGCAACAAACGACAACAATTACTTGGGGAAAATACATTAAAATTAACACCAATATTTGCAACGATTTACGTTTACTTTTATAACTTAGGACGGAAACATAAAAATTCAACATCAATTACTTATTTTACAAGCAACTTTTGAACAACAACAACGATAATCGAATGCGTATTAGTACAGTTTGCAGTATAACAGTTTTATAACAGTTAATTACCGTTATAATATACCGTTAGATAATTCTGAATAGCATTTAAAGCATTAAATAAACTTTGGCTTGTAGCGTGATAAGCTGTATAACAGTTATTATATAAAAGATTATAGTATTTTTTGCCAGCAAACTGTACTAATTCGCAGGTTAGTTTTAAAAAAAAAGCGAAACTCAAAAACATAACTTGGAATACGTTAAGCACAACAACAGTGAGCTGCCCATACGGTGATATGGAAAAGTGATCGGTATAACAGTATAACACTCCACCGATCACCGATCATATCGCATGAGAGCTCGCTATGCAACAATTTTATACACAACAAATCGGTTTTTAGGGTTTTTAGGGGAAACAATTACTTATTTAAAACAATTACTTATTTGCATTTTTAGGAGGGTTTCAGGTTTTCAATACGAATCAACATCGAACAATGGAATTATTACTTATTACGTTTTTATGACAGCAAATTAGCGATAATACTTGGAAAGGATTCTTAACAATACAGCGAGAGAGAGAGAGAGAGGAGCGTACTGTGACAAAGACAGACTTAGTTTGTACATCAAATAACTCAAAGAGAGATAGAGATAGATAGAGAGCTGGGAACGGTGTGAAAGGGAGAGGCATACACACTGGTATACAACTCGAACAAAATTGCAATTGAATCATTTTTTTGGAGCTTGGGTGGGTCTTTTGGTATTTTTATTGGAAATTTGGATTTTTGCGTTTTACTTACCTAAGATGGATAAAATGACAACTACTACATCAAATAAATTCCATGGCTCAATAAAATAGTGATATCGTAAAGCGAATATTTTTAATAGACATTCGGAACTGAAAATAACTACGAATATCGCATTGAGATAGTCAAGGACCGCGTTGTACGTGTCCGACGCATCGTAACGATCGAGTGTCATGGTGAACATGTTCAGACCAATGAATAACATAATAATTATATCGAATTTCTTATCGGTTACTATTTCAAAGACTATTGCTTGTGGTCGCCACTGGAATGGTAGGAATGAAACACAAACGGAAACGGAAATAAAAAACAAACATAAAAAGGGTTAAAATAAAAGTTTTGAAAAACATTTGGTAATCGTAATCAGGATTCAATCGTTGAACACCGGAAAGAACACATTGGAGAGAAGAGAGAAAAGGAATAGAAGAGTTTCGTATAAGTACAATTATGATTAAATACGTTGATTTTTTTCATTTTTTTTGGTTTAATGATTTATATTATAATAGTATGGTAGTTGATCGCTTTGTTTTTATTGATTTACTTTCGATTTATTGATTTATTATTGATTATTAATACATAATACATAGTTCGTTGGTTCGATCTGTGCCAATTGCAAACTTTTTTCCATGACGATATAACCATTCTCTGTGGAGCACCTGCAGTATAACAGTATAACAGTTGGATAAAATTCTTAAACAGTGACTCGTTGTGTGCTAATATTGTATAACATTCATTCATTGCATCATTAAGTTTGTAAGTTTCAAGTACAGTCACTTCACGAGGCGGCATAGCAACAGACAGAGACAGATATAGTTTAATATTTATATATTTATAGAGTAGAGATAGAGATAGAGAGAGAGAGAGCGAAAGAGAGAACGTGCAGTCGGTCAATGGATCATCGGTTTGTCTCTTTCCTTCGTCAAATGCATGCCTTGCCTGTCACTTTCTATACATATGGTATATAGGTATTTCCCGATTATAGTAATGCTTTTTTTTGGTAAATTTTGTTGGCTTTATTCGTTCGGTGACTAACTCTAAACATGCCCAGAGATTAAATAGAGAGACGTGCCAAGATGTATGCTATTTACACATCCAGATTAGAAGTAGATTATAAAGGAAACATGCAGTATTTTGGTTGCCATATCTAAGTTGGAAGTTGCGAGTGTTTAGGTATTTTTATAGGTATTTTTTTAGGTATATACATATAAAGGAGAGATTGTAGTTTTTCATTTGCATTTTGGAATTTTAAATTTGATCGATCGTCCAGCTGATAAATGGCAGACATAAAAATGTTTAAGTACAGACGAACCAAACGGACACAATACTTAAATACAGCCAGTGGAAATTAAGTATTAGAGTGGAGAGAGTAAGTAAAACGGTATGTTGATGTTGCGAAACATCTCGTTGTCGCACTCGCACTCAGGAGTCGCTCAATGGCACCAGTGGCACTGTTATAAATCTTACATTCATTTAAATCTATATAGATATCGCCTGAGCTAGTGACGTCAGGACCACCGAAGCCATTCCAGAGACTCGACTTGGTGCGTGGCTTCATCTCCTCGTTTCTTTTTTTTTTTTGTTTTTTTCTTTTCGCATTGTTTCTTGTTTGTTGTTTCTTGTTTCAAAGATCCATCAATTAACTTGACAAAATATTGCTAGAGAACGGGGCCTTTCTCATACATACATACATGTGATTGGTATGTATATATACTCAACGGATTTGCAAGGGTATTTGGTCGAGTCGGGTCAGTATAACAGTTTTTTTTCAGTCAATTTTTTTCAATTTAATCTCAATTTTTTAAAGTCTCGTCTCCCAATGAATTTTAATTGCGAGTTCCAAGTCGTATAACAGTTTGTATAACAGTATTTTTGTTTTTATAACAGTACTTTCTGTCGTTATCACTGTTCGGTGTTCATTCAATACGATTTAACATAGAAAAAAGTTTATTATATATACAAAATGGTATATATACAATACAAATACGATTGGCACAGATTAAGCGATCAAAATCTTGAATTTCTTTTATTTTTTTTATATATTTTATAATTAGTATTGTTTGATTATATTATTTGGTTTTTGTTTTAAGTTATATATAATTTTTATGGGGCATATATTGAAGGAAAATAAAATGATTTGTCTTTGAGACGAACAAAAGTATTCCAGAGGAATATTTGAAGCCCAATATTTATTTGATTATAAATTTGTTTCATTTATTATTTTATGGAAATATATTATTGATTTTCGTATTTCGTTAGTTCGAAGTTTTCATAGTTTTTTATATATTTTTATAGTATTTTTATTAATTTGTTATATTTTATAGTATAGATTTCTTTTGTAGTTTGTTGTTGTCTTACCCTTGGTCTTGGAATGGCTTTTAATGGTTTTTTAGAGCCCATCTTTTTCATAGCATTATAGTACTTTTTCTGATCTTCTGTCATGAACATTTCTAATGATCCACCTGCTTTTTTCTTTTGCTCATTAAAATTATCAATGATAACACCAATGAACAGATTGAGTGTGAAAAATGATCCAAATATGATGAAGAATACGAAATATAAATACATGTAGATGTTCGTTTCACGAATTGGCTGCTTGTCCACCTGTTATCGATAAATTTTGCGATTGGCCAGGCGGTTTTTGAGATCGATAGCAGCCGGAGTCGGTTGGATGTTGAATTTTGTGGCATGACATCATTGGTTTTTGGTTTTCATTACATTTTTTTTTTGTATTTTGTAGTAATTTTTTTTAGTTTTTTTTTTTTTTTGGGTGAATGGATCATTTTTAGTGTTGCTCGTGTTGTTGTGGTTGTGGTTGTGGAGTTAGAGTGTGACCAGAGTTGTGTTTGAGTGGTGTGACCATATTCGTTGTTGTTGTAAGTGTTGAGTGTTGTTTTGGAGTTGTTGTTGTAGTTGTAGTTGTAGTTGATTTTTGTTGTAGTTGATCATACATAAAAAAGAGAAAAAAAAGTTATAGATAAAAATTGTTTGATTAATAAAAAGTATATAGGTTGGACATAATTTGAGAATATTCGACATATCTGGCTAGACATTTACAGTATATGAAAATATATGGATATACTAACTATATATTTGCGACATAGCTTTGATTCAGCATAATTTCATTAGTTTTTGTATTTTTTTTTTGGTTTATTCTGCTCTATATAGTACATTTACTAGCCTATGGTTTTCAATATTATTTTGCTGCTATATTTGTTGGTGGTTGGCAAAGCGCATTGGCATAGCATAATGGTTGTGTGATCGATAATTGCAAGTGTGGTACATTACCTCTCGTGAATCGATTGCATCGTTCATGATTTGTATCCAGCCTTTGAAGGTGGCCACTTGGAAAAGGCACAGATACGCGTTACCTACATGATCGAAATTCATTGCTGAATTCACCCACGTGTAGTTCTCGCTCTCGCAGGCATTGCGATTTGGTATAATCTCGTGGCTGAGCTTCGTGCCATTCATGTCCTCGCACTGGTTTATCGATGATTGGCGATCGGTTATTGTAGTTAATCGGCGAGTATCGTTGAATATCGTTGGTCATCGAGTCGATGAGTTTGGTTGTGTTTTCGTATCGAGTTAATTTTGAAAAAATGTATTTCAGTTATGAGGGATTTCATATCATATATATTGTATATACATAAAATATAATATTATAAGTATAGATCTAAAAACGGGCGGGGCATTAAATTGTATAAAGGATTACTAACTCTAGAGAGTTGCTAACTATTTTGTTGTATTTTGTATTTGTGTTCTTGTAAGTGTTTGTGCTAGTTTTTGAATATTTGAGCAGCTAATTAGCAGCTTAGGCCTCGTTACTATTTCAAAAAAGCTTTGATAGGATTCAATTATAATTATAATTCTTTTATCTGCTGTTTTCAGTGCAAATTGGCAAAAGTATAAACTAATTCTAGTACTAAGAGTGTACTTAAAAATTGTTTTTAGTGCTTTCGCATGGTCGCATACTCGTATAGTTTATATAACAGTCGATAAGCATGCTGTTTTGCCCAAGCTGATTCTGATTTAAAATTAATTGCTTTTAGATTCTGATTCTGATACTGATTCTGATTCTGATACTGATACTGATATACTGGCTGAGTTCTGATTTGAATTTAATTACAGTCTGCGAAACCAAAGGGTTTCGAATCGTGTTTGCTTTGAAACTCAACTATTTACGAAAAATAGATGCAAAGATACGCATTTGATTTGAAATTGATATTACTGATCGATTTAAATATTAATTCGGATAATTCGGATGCTAATTATTGAATGCTGCTTGAAATTGTTATTATTTCTAGCCACTTTGAAGGCGAAACGAGTACAAAACTGTATGGTTTGTATTCATTTAACCTTTGATTTAATATTGGCCTGTTTTTATTATGTTTCGGTTTTGTTTTTCGGTTTAAGTTTTTTGTTTTTGTTTCAGTTTTTCTTTGGTTGAGGTTTTAATTTGAAACATTTGGCACGTACCTTAAAATATTTTCCAGCAAAAAGCTGTACACCCATTATGGCAAAAATTAGCCAAAATATTAGACACACCAATAGCACATTGAAGATGGACGGTATAGCTTGTACCAGCGCATTAACGACGACCTGAATTTGATTGGTTTTGGTATTTTGGTATTTTGGTATTTTGGTATTTGTGGTTTCGGATTTGGTGGATCGATTAATCAATCGATCGATCGATTACCGATTGGGTCGTCGTTGGCAACGTCGATGATGAGTTATTTGGGAGTTAGTTGATAAATCGATGGATTGGTTATTTATTTTATTTTTTTTTGTATGGGTGATGCGTGGCAAGGCGAGGCGAGGGCAGGGAAGAGGGGATAGAATATAATACAATAAATGCAGAGAGATATTTAGTCAGTTTGGAATATATTTATATATTTATAGATTATGGTAAATAGTTAGTCAAGTTGATATCAGACTTAAACATAAATGTGGATGTACAGATGGATGTGTGGGTGTATTTTTGATTTTTATTTCTCTGTGAAAGTGCCAGATGGTAAGCCTAAATCAAAATAATAGCAATGTTTATTATTTAGTGAAATATATTTACAAGAAATGAATGCTATTACTTTGGTTTTGTTTCAGCAGAATGATGAAATGCGAAATGTAGTTAGTTTTGAGTTAGATTGTGTTAGCCAACACTGTACTTGCAGGCAGCGTGCGTTGCTCAATACTGAGCGAAGCTTGAGAAGCAAAGTGCATTTAACAACACTACACGGTTAACACGGTTAACGGTAACATAAAACAGCAAGCAGATATCAGGAGCAGATTGAAGTAATTCAAATCGGGCTAAAATTTAACTTAAACTAGAGACTAAGTATGACTCTGATCTAAATGAGTATGCTTTAAATTCGATAAGAGTTAAAATTTTTGGTGTAGATACAGTTTAATCGATGATAATCGATGTTCTAGATCTAATTTTGATCGATTTCTACGGTGCTGGGGCAGGCAAATAGATTCGAGTCGGTTCGATTAAAGCTAAAGCGAATTTTCTTAGTTTGGTTTACGTTCAAATTAGCCAATTCTTCTAAGAGGTGGACGTAAAGACAGCGAGATAGAGATAGAGAGATGTAAACAGAAATAGTAAGACAGAGAGAGAGAGAGAGAGAGAGAGAGAGAGGGAGAAAGAGACAGCAAGAGCGAGCGAGAGCGAGCAGTGACGCAACTTGTGTGTTAGAGATAGAGAAGGCAAGGCAAAACGTTGTCTAAATATGATTAACGATATAAGGATTAACGATAAACGATATCTAAAATTTAAGTCTAGTACTTGGAGTGTGGTTTTAGTGTTTGGCAGATCGATGAGAGAGAAATTGGTTTGATTAAAAAGTAATTAATATTTTGGGTGGCATATCATCTAATCGAAATACAAGATACTGTTACTGTTACTGATACTGATACGAATACGGATGCAACAAATCAAATCAACTGCTGATCCAAGAGTTGAAACTGTTTTTAAAATTGTAAAATCTACATTTTGAACTTGACTAAATACACAAAAAATATTGGATTGTATCTGGTTTTAGCTGAGTTTGAATTGAATGAATTGTGTTGAGAGAGATAGGATAAAAAACAGCGTAATTATTCATTGTAATTGTGATGTTTTAGCTGATATATACTGATTATTTGATACTGATTGATGGATTTGTTTTGTTTTGTTTGATTGTTACTGACTGATACTGATACTGATAACTGATATTGATACTGATACTGATTTTGATTTGAATTTTTGATTTTGCTTTTGGATTTTAAGGAGTATGTATGGAAAGTACGTACCCTCATGCCCTGCATACGGGACATGGCACGTAGTGGTCTCAGTGCTCTTAACGTTCGCATAGTCTTGAAGGCTTGAATACCACCAGCTCCAACAAGTGAAGCAACGAAGTTGATAAGCGATACCTAGTTTCGATATAGTTCGAATAGTGCCAAGTTTAACATAAATAGGATACATAAAAGTTTTGTTTTTTTTTTGTTTTCTTAATAAAGCAAAAGTCTTTCTTTTGTTTTTTTGGTATTTTTTGGTAGTCTTTTGTCTGTCTGTCTAACTGAAAGATGATGTTTAATAGCCTAAAAAGATGCTCTCTTGCCAAAAACAGGGGTACGAGTTTTGGGGGGGTCAGAGTTCGGAGTTCAGAGTTTAGAGTTTAGAGTTCGGAGAACTTACTTGCATATATGTACGAGTACGATCTGACTTAGGCGAGAACAAGGGGGTTTTCTTAAACGATAGCCTAGTGTACGATAGTTGATACATTTTATATATATGTAGTTTGTACGAAAATATATAATTAGTTTTGGATATATATCGAGTATGTCTTTTTTCAAATACATAGATGGTATAACACTTAAAGACGTAGGACACATACACACAAAACAGGTTAACACATATGCATAAATTACTCAAATACTGATGGGTTTTGATACTTTTGGTTTGTTGGAATTTGTTTGGTTTCTGGTTGTGTATTTTGGAAGTAGTTTTGGTTCAATCCAAAGGGACAAAGACTGACATCTGGGTTCGAGAACCAAGGGGTTCAGGCTAGTACAAGCTCTGTCTAAGGGAGAGTTTTAATTTTTAATCCTAAATCGCACCACCAGCCGCACTGCCCTCCACAATGGACAAACTGGGCATGCGTAGGCCTTTTCGGGCAATTATTTTGGACGATTCTTGATGATGTTACTAATATTTACATTATATTTCGATAAAGGAATCGATTGGTGAGGATAGTCTGAAGTGTCTGGAGTCTGGAGAGTCTGGCCTATGCAGGAACCTTGATTTATCCATTGTGCAGTCGTGCGACCTCATCACTAGGTTCTCATGGAAATGGCTTTCGGCTGTATCGGGTTTTATTTTTTATTTCGGTTTTGATCTGTCTCTATGTTGACACATTTTTGCTCAAACTTTGCTGCCGGACTCGATTGGTTGTTGTGGAGTTTAAGGAGTACGTATTGAGATCTTTCGATCAGTTGGATTTCTGGATATTGTTTCAGAGTTTCTGAGTTTGAAAGTGTTTCTGTTTAGCCCAGACGAAGCGACATCAGTTGGTGTGAGACGCGACGCGAATGGGAGCGTCGATTGCGGCTTTATTTTAAGTAAAACACTGCCACCACTGCGTATGAGCGATTTTTGTTTGTACTCGACCTGATCGAGCAGTCGACTGACTTCTGGTTTTGGTCTGATCTGATCTGATTGTACTGATTTTTGTGGTTGAATATACACAAGTATATACGAGTAAACGATATATATTCTATACACTAACGACTCAGCGTCGTGAAGTTAATTTTGATTTGTAAATAATTTTGTAAACCTAATCTTTGTACAATTCAGTGCAGTTTGTGGCCCCATAATGTTCGCTTGTTTTACTTAACGACGGTTATATATTGGATATTTTGATTATTGCTCTTTGTACACCTGTACAAATATAATATATAGATATATTTTGCCGCTAATTGTGCCGCTAAGATTCGAGGTTGTGAGAGGGCTAAAAAGGGGGGGTCCCGATTTCATATTTCATATTCGTAGTGTTCTGGAGATGTTTCTGGAAGATGGGGGCGGGGACGGTTTTCTCTAGGGTTTATTACGGGGGAGCTACGGTATCTAAGGCTAGTTATTGAACCAAACTACTTATACACAGGGTACAATGGTTTCTATTATACTTTGTATAACAGTTCTGTGTGGCATGTGATCTTAGCTCTATTTTATACTGTTAAGCAAATACGTATGATACAACTTTATAATTAGTACTATCCTAGGTTTCGATCAATGATCCTAGATTTTCGTAGTATAACAGTTGAATAACACTAGTATAACAAGTAAGCTGAAGCTCGCCACGGCAATTATTATTATTATTATTTTTTTTTTCATTAACTTTTAGTTACAACTAGGATTAGAACAACAGGATATATAGAGGGATATTAATATATTATATTCATATTTATAATGTATAAGGTAAGGATAATCAACATCAACATTTACAGGCAGCGGAGAATGTACAGTACTGGCCGGGTATAACAGTTATTTGCAAGGCGCGCTGACCTAACCTGGGCGCTTCGGTTCGGCAAGGACATTTATTTATTTGTAGCGTATAACACACACATACATACACACGCACACACATACACACATACGTAAACCCGAAAATGACACCCAAACAATATGTATATTGCGGTGGAACAGAAAATTGTATCACAATGATGAATGCAAATGATTCTAGTACAGTCACACACGAACAGAGAGGTTGGATGATGTGTGGATGGGATTTCGGGTATAACAGTTAAGCGCTGCCGATAGTTTTTGATGGTATTACAGTTAGTATGACACTTTAAATGTATTGAATGTATCGTTTAGGCTTAGCCTCTGAATTGGAAGTTGACAGTTTGGAATGACATGTAAAATCGGTTGTATAACAGTTTGTATAACAATTGTTGTGTGACAGTCACACACGAACAGAGAGGTTGGAGGTGTGTGGATGGGATTTCGGGTATAACAGTTAAGCGCTGCCGATATTTTTTAGAACATTGATGGTATAACAGTTAGTATGACACTTTAAATATATTGAATGCATCGTTTAGGCTTAGCCTCTGAATTGGGAGTTGAAAGTTTGGAATGACATGTAAAATAGGTTGTATAACAGTTTGTATAACAGTTGTTGTGTGACATTTTGGAGAACTTTGAGCAGTTTTGACAGCCTTGATGGGAGAAAGTTGATGGGAAGAGTTTTTTTTTGAGTTTTTGGTGATGCCACAACATTTAATGGATATGGAATGGGAGTATGGGAGTGGAGTCCACACAAACACACGCTTATGTTTCGCACTCACACACACAACAGAGAAGGCGAGGTTAAACACACACAAAGAGATAGAGAAACAGTTAGGTTAACAGTTAGTTCAGCAGATAGAGACAGAGAGAGAGAGAGAGACAGGTATATAGAGAGAGATAGAGAGAGAGAGACGGAAAGAAAGAAGACAGAGTGTTGGGCGCTACTTACTTTCATGCCCTCCCAGCGCGAAACGGCCCGCAGCGGTCGCAGGGCTCTCAAGGTTCGCATCGAACGGAAGGCGGGCACGTCGTCCGCCCCGGACCAGACCGCGGCCAAATTAATTAGCGATAGCTATGGTAGATGGGGTTTTCAGAGGTTTAGCTCGGTATGAAACTTAACGGTACACTGGTAAGGGTGACTCGGGTAAGCGGGGTTTAAGCTATACGAGTACATAGTTAATATATATACGACTAGATCTAGGGATGTTTTTACTTTAAGCTAATCGTGAATAACTAAGATAAACCTATGGCATTATTGTTTACTGATCTTTATCCATACTATATATATGTACACTTTACAAACTCTGTGGATTTTTTTTGGGTTTACAATAAAGAAGCTTTTCTTTTTTTTGTTGGGTTTTGGTTGAGAGGGACGAGAACCGAAAAGTCAGATACAAAGTTCAAGCTGTCCAGGGTCTGTCTTAGAATAGGTTCATATAAAGTAAGTCTTTGTCAAAAAAAACGAATATAGATTGTATAGATAAAAAACGTCCGAAAGCAGTATCGGGTGGAGGAGGCATTATACTTGGGAAACCGTTGGACTTACCATGACAATGACGAAATCGAGCCAACACCACGCATTCGTGAAGTACACTTTGAAGCCGAGCGCCAACCACTTGATTAACATTTCCAAGAAGAATATAACCGTAAATATTCTGTCCATATAGTATAAAATATCCTGCAGTATGGGTCTTTGTGGCAGATGTACATCTTCTAATGCCTGTTTTCGGGTATTCCAAGTTTGAAGCATAGAAGAAACACACAGGGGGACATTTACATTGGCGTTATAGATTGGTTTTTAGTTTTGGTTGTTTTGTTTTTGTTATTGGTTTTGGAGTAGAAGATTATGGGTTACGAGAGTACGAGTATAACAATTATCTAGAAGCAGTATAAGAAGCTATATAATATTAATGAATATTCAAATGGTATTAAAATTGAAAGCATTGCCGTTTACTTATTCTTTGTTTTACTTTCGGTTTTGTTTTCGGTTTGTTTTGGTTTCTGATCTTCATCATGGGCGGACAAATCAAAGTCAAACGCAATTAAAGAAAAATTTTCAAAGAAATTGAAGACAAAATTCTTGAAATGATACGCACAAAGCGTCTACAATTAACTCTAAACTAGATGTAACTATCTATTTGAAATATTTATATATGCCTAAGGCTAACAATAAACGATCTACATGGAACAAATATATTGTACTTTAATATATTTTAAGATTTACGTTTTCGAATGCAATCTCTACGCGAAGACACAAGCTGTTTGACTAGAATGTGCCTGGGCATAGGAGGCAAACTTTTCAACACAAAAAAAAATTATTATCTTCTGGTTATTTATCGAAAATTTTGAAAGGGTCTAAGGCCGATGAAAAGTCTTGTTTTTGGAAATATTTTACACAAAATTTGGTAAGTTATTGGATAAGTTTTTATAGCCTTGCAGAGGTTTGAATCCATGATTACTTTTGTTCGTGTTTGTTCATGTTAGTTCATGTTAGTTCATGTTAGTTCATGTTAGTTCATGTTAGTTCATGTTTATCCGTGTGTTAGCTTGTCCCTTTATCATAATGTTAATGTTTTGGAAGCAAAATTTAGAGACTTTCTTAGAAAATATTTAATCATAATAATTTTTATAAGAAAAGGTTAAAAGAAGATCGTCCCTCGGTATTCTATAAAAGCTCTTTAATAGGTATAACCTATTTATTGATAAGTATTTTAATTATGTAAAGCTTGAAAATAAAATGACTTTAAGGTAGAGTTAAAAATTTCTGCAAGGATATAAAGCTCTTCGTTTTAAAGACTTAACATCGGCTTTAAAAAACATAAAATTGAAATATCGAATTCTTGATTATCTAAGCTAAGCTAAGCTAAACTGTAGAATCGGAGGAATGGAACTAAAAATCGAGGAATATTACACATATAATGAAGCAATCAACTTTGGTAAAGTTTTTAAGCATGGCTTGGATTAACTACATTTTCAATTGTTTTGCTCGTCGAAATCGTTTTCTATTATTTTTTGAATTTATTTTAAATTTGGAAATATTTAGTTGCTACAATTTGCGTTTTTAGCATTTGATAAAAAAGCAAATGACACAACAATTTGGCAATTAATGTACAAATGGCAAACAAATAGCTTTAATCTTGTTAAGATTTCTTTTTTTTTTTGTTAATACATTAATTTTTTTCATTTTGTTTTTGGAAAAAGATAAATTTGAATTGGAATTTTTGTTGCAGTTGACTTACCAAAGCTAAGCTACTCATTAAAATCATAGTGATAACAGCTGTTTCAAAATATTTATTTTCAATTAATTGAAAAGTTTTCAGTCGTAAATTGCCCCATCCTTGCCAGAACGGCGAGTCTTCGTCACCGGCTAAGATCGGAAATTTCTTATAGTACGAATCGGGGCAGCAATCAGCTGGATATTCATCGAGTATATCCTCGTCGTGTGCATGAATTATGATATCACCGTCCAGCGGGCCCTCCTCGCATTCGCCCTCCTCGTCCAGTTCCTCGTCGAGACCTAAATCCTCCTTGCTGGCGTCCCGCTTCTCCTCGCCCTCCATCGTCTCGGCGCTGCCCTTGTGGCTCTCGTCCTTGAATGGTCGATTCTTATGGCTACCATATGAGTTAATGCTGGCAGTGTCGTCGTCCTGTAAGGACAAACCTCTATGGTTTAGCTCGTGTTCCAGTCTATTGTCTTGGTGGTTAATTGAGTTGCCAATCATCTGTATAGTTATAGTTATATAGTTAAATATATATATTTTTATCGGTATATACGGTATTCGGTATTTTTGGTATTTCGGTATTTTGTATTTGGTATTTTGTAACGGTATATATATATTGTATATTTTTTTTTGGAATATATATATTTTTGTATATAGTTTTTAGCGATTTCAGTTCATGTGTTTCGTTTTCAGTTTTGGTTCGGTTTGGTTGAATTGGTTTGGTTGAGTTTTTTATTTGGTATTTTTTTCGGTATTTTTTCATTGATTGGGTGTTGGAATACACACACATAACGGTACACATATAGACAGTTATATGTAAAGTAAGAAAAAAACGTGAAAATTTAATGAACGAAAAAGAGAAACGAACAAAAAAAGGTAAATCAATTTTTTTGTCGTTACCAAAATATTCAGTATATTTTTAAATTGAAATAAAGTATATATCGTATCGTATTTTTTTCGAGATGGGTAAATATATATTATATAGGATAGGTAGGGGATTTATTGAATTTAAAAAAAAAAAATTAAATAAGAATCATATATATATATTTTTTTTTTCAAAGAAACGGGCAAAGGAATTCAAGTTATGTAATCGATATCGAATTTATTTACCGTTGCGTTATTTAAATATTTGGATTTCTTGGGCTTGCTGTTCTTCATGTCGCCGTGTATCGTGAACTCCATCCCATCCCCGATGGCCACCTCCAGCTGGGTCTGCTCCTTGATGCCCTTCTTGATGAGCCCGTCGGCCAGGATCTCGTCGTGTCCCAGCTCCAGTTCGTTGTCACCATGCTCTGCAGATATACAACGACAAACGCCTTTGCCTTTCGTATCCCAAACATCATTCAATCATTCAAATTCAATCATTTTATGATTTGATTTGATTTCGCATAACGCAATGGGTGTATATATAGTTTTTATATATATATAGATAGTAGTTCGATATATACATATGTAACGTAACAGAGGTATATGGCATATGGTACATATTTTTTTTTTGATGGACAATGACGATTGTTGATCGGTTGAGATCGATTGATCGGTTGGTTGATTGATTGATTGGAAAATCATAAAGCGAAACGAATATTCATAATTCATAATTCATAGATAAGCAGTTGCCGTTCGCATTCAAGTTGTTGTTGTTGGTTGTTTGTCGATTTAATTTTAGATTTTGAGATGATTTCGATTAAAGCGTTGTTCGATTCATCGGCCAATAAAATATTTTGATTTTTTTTTTTGTTTTGATTTTTGATTGATTTGATTTTGATTTTGATTTTGGTTTTTTTTTTCGAAAATCATGACAAGCCATAATAAATGAAAAGAATGTAAATAGATATTACGGTTAATTCTCAATATTTGGGGGTTCAAATCTTTAAAAGGACACACACAAATCATAACACAAGATCAGCGTCTCCGCGGTGGTTTCTGTATTGATTTCTCAATATTTTTTTTTGTGTTTTTTCATGGCTTATGAGTCGAGTGTTTCTATGTGGTTTCAGTTTCAGTGTGGCTTTGTTTCGTTTGTTTTTGGAGAAAGTGGAGAAAGGAGAAACGCTCACAACACAACAGCAAACAACACAAATCGCAATATGATCGACGAAACTAAACAAACTAATGATTGAAATTTTACTAAAGTCAGCATCAAAATGATGTTAACTAATGTAGAAATAAATGTTTAAATTTAATTAAAATATTAACCCTGGAGAGGAATCTAACCAGGATTAATACCAAAAGCTAAAAACGAAACTAAGCTGGTCACACTACTCGGCATCAATGCGAGTGCATCTAGAGTGTTTCCACCTACACTCGCATTCAATGCCAACAAATAAATTTTTAAATAAAATGTTTTAACATAAAAAATAAGCAGATGAATTTCTAAGATGATGGTTTCGAGTTGCTAAGGTTTTTTGTTTTGGAGTTTTTATAAAACACAAAATATCACATATATGTATATATTTGTTTTACTAAATACAAAAAGACTGTTAATCGAACTAAATTAAAGAAGTTTTGATAGTAACGAGAGTAAGAAAATTTCATAACACTATGAAGGATCAAATCCACTGTTTTACTTTCAATTTATATAATTTCATATTACAATGAGGAAGTCTAATACTGTTTTCGCATATTTTTTGTGCTTGCTTCGTTTCGAGAGATCTCGAACTTCTGCAATTTGCCATTATTTGGTTTAATTCTAATGAAATAAATTGTATTTTATTTTGAATTCTTCTTTTGATTTTTTGTTAGCTTTGTTTGTTTTTTTTGCGGCTTGGCCAATCGATCTCCGCTTCGAGACTATTATTGAAAATGCAAATGTACAAGAGAGAATGTGAGGGGATCATCGATCGGGGTGATCAAATCAAATGTATAACCTAAAACCGAAATCAAAATATATATATGGGTTTATGGGGTTTCAAAAACACAACAAGGCTAACCAACTTTTATATCTAGTTTCAAAAAACTCAACTCAATTTCTAACAATATCGACGACGGTCAGGTTCAAACTAGTTTACAAAAATGTTTTGTTGAAACTTTTAATAATATTTCTATCTAAGGAAAAGATACAATATACTTTGTTTAAACTTTTTTTTTTAAGGATTTATATACTTTTTTTTGAATGGTTTGTTTTTTGTAATTTACTTTCGGTTCAGCTAAAAAATACAGACTATCTAAATAATGCTAAAGATTATGACGATTGGTATTCGGGTATGAGAAGTGATTCGGTAATAATGTCACCACGGAGCATTATTTCGGAGAGGTCAGAGGTCGGTGGTCGATAACCAGCTGAAGAACAGAACAACAACACTCAGGCTCCAATTCAAATCGAACCGATATCGAAACCGATAAAAAAATCGATGACAGCGATCGATCCCTCGATCAAGATGATACATTTTTGGCTTTAGATATACAAATAGTACATGGTGAGTGGGCAGTGGACGGGTGATTTTATAAGATCTAGGGGAGGAATATACTTGAAAACTAACTAAAGAGAATTTGCAAATTTTCAGCTAAGGAACATTTGTTTTTTTTTGTTTGCAACTTTTGGATTTTTTTTTTAAAGTAATTTTGGGTAAATTTGTAAAAGATTTTGCTGGGTTTATAACTTGGTTTTATTTCGATCGATTTACGCAATTCAATTACTGGCCAATAGTAAGAGTTGAAGTTAAACGTTAAACGGATTATACGCAATTATATCGTTGGCAATATACGAGTATTACGAGTATCATATATAATTAAAAGTAGTTTAGTAATTGGAAAACAAGTGGATAAAAACCTTCGCTCCAAATCCAACTGATCTGGTTGGTCCTCTCACCTGATGGTTGATCACTTATTTGATTTGTCAATTTGTTACGTATTAACTTGAAACAATCAGCAATATTACGCTTAACCCACGCTTTAAATCGGCCAATTCGATTGAAGGCCTCGGCTATTTTATTCGTATCGTTATCGGCAGTTGGTGCTGATAAGCTGGATGAACCGAAATTGGACAAAAGCAACGCTAAGAAGAGGTTAAGTACCTATCGAAATGACATCGATTAGCTGGCACACGATCGAAATAATCGATTTTTATCGATTCTACTCACCACAAGATTGCCGATGACAACGGTGGCCAAGAAGAAGGGTATGCACGATACATCGCCCACGTACATACAGTCCCACATGGACTCGATCCATTCTCCGCACAAAACCCGGAACACGATCATAAAGCTGTGCATGAAATCGGTGAAGTTCCAGCGGGGCAGGTCTCCATCCGGGAAGCGATCCTTGTGATCTGTATGGTATTAATTTGTCAATTATTTTGTTTCAACTTTTTGGTAATACATTTATTGCATTCTTTGGGAATATTTTGGACATATTTTCACTTGGTGTTTGGTTTGGTTTTTATTCGGTTTTTGTTTCCTTGAAAAGCCACATACAAAAGCGTGTGCAAAAAGTGTTCAGCGCAGAGCAGGGCACTCAGAAAAAAACGGTGTAGAAAATTGCACGACTCGTTATGATTTTTTTCAGGCTAGAGCTACGATTCAATGCATATACTTAGGAGTGGAAAAAATTCAAAGAATCGAGCTGGGTCTTAAAAAAAATCTAGGAGAAAATTACTTACAGAGAACTTTCTCGAACGAACATTAACTCAAAAATCGGACTTTAAAGCAGACTTGGGGTTCTTTTTTATGGTTTAAAAAATCATGCTACTTGATGATGGGTTTTTTTTAGATGGTTTAAGGAATCACATAGAGAAAAGTATTTCAAGAGGGTTAAATATTTCCGATATATTCGATTTTTATCGATTAATTTCAGAAAACTTAGACTACAAGTCTCAGTTCGACCCCTGTTGAAGTACTTAATGTCTATGAAGACTTGTATTTCGAAAATCCGAAACAAGGATATGTGGTAAGATTAAAAATAATATGATCCAAAGAGTGAACTGATTAAGACAGAAACTCACACATAAAGTAACACACACATCGAGGATTTGTTTGGTGAGATCTTAGAGTCCTACTACATGATACTTACCATGATAATTCTTTCCGAACAGTTGCATTCCCATCACCGCAAAGATGAAGATGATAATGCAAAGTACAAATGTCAGATTACCCAAAGCGCCCATGGTGCGTCCCATAATCGAAATGAGTAAATTAAGTGTTGGCCAAGATTTGGCCAATTTGAATACACGCAGCTGCAGTTTTACGAATTTAATTTGATTTTGTAAGTATTTTTTTGGTATTTTTTTGGTATTTTTTTTGGGGATTCATTCACAATTGGTAATGGGAAAAGTTGATTCGATTTTTGATTGGTATTTATCGATCATGTTGATATTATACGATTCGATTGGTTTCGATTGGATTTGAAAGCCGGGCAAAGCGTAGGAAAATATAGTGGGAAAAAAAATCGTATATAGGTTATGTAGAATTATTCCAAAAAACAATCGATTCTAAGAATTAAAGTAAAAGTATTATTTTGTAAACGATTAAACGATCGATCACCGCCAATACGATATGTGGATCGTGCAGAGCAATCGTCGGATATATGGCTTACCCATTATATAGTTTATATATAGTTTGTATATTATATACAGGTTATAATCATTCTTAATTAGGCTTAATGCTTAAGTTAGTTATGTATTTCTGGGCCTAGGAAAACGTGAAATAGCATTCGCTGACAATGCGGCAAGATTTCCTCTAGAGAAAAGAAAACAAAATAGCAGACATAGTCCGGGCAGGATTTTTCGCTATAATTTCGCTATAATTTCGGAAATTTCTTCATTTTCGGCAGCAAAGCAAACAATCTTAAACAATCTTAAAGAAAAACCAAAGTGAGTTGAAAACTAAAGCAAAAATCGTGCCCAAAGCGTGGCTCACTAAAACGGATTCTCATCTTCATCGAATTCGAATTCAGGCGGATTCCGGGTCTAACAATACGAGTAGGTGTTCGACTAAAAAATAATTTATTTGTATAATATATTGTATATATATTTAGTATTTAGGTAGATTCAAAAACGTATGTAAGTTGAAAAAGTTTTGGAGGCAGAAAAGTTGAGAAATATTGCACTAAGAAAATTAGTTCATTTGCACGCTAGAACTTTGCTTTGAATTCGAGGAGGTCTGTTTGGGATTAGGAAAGGATTTCGAAATGATAAAAGATAGAGAGACCTTTATAGAGTTTGATTTATTTTCTAGATCTGATCTTGTAGAACTCTCTATTTTTTTTAGGGGGGACGGGGTCTTAAGAGGAGGATACGGTTTCTCCCAAGTACCTGTGTAGTTCTTGCCAAACAGCTGCATGCCCATGACCGCAAATATGAAGATTATAATGCAGAGGACGAAGGTCAGATTGCCGAGGGCGCCGACAGTGCGACCCATGATCGATATGAGCAAGTTCAGTGTCGGCCAGGACTTGGCCAGTTTGAAAACACGCAGCTACAAGTTGGTCGGGTCAGAGAGAGGAAAGCAAAGGAAAGTGGGTTTGTTTTTTGTTTATCGATATTCAGATTCAAACTTCCGGTTACCCGCTAGTTTGCCTGCTAGAGGTTAAAGGTTAAAGAATCGCAACATCTTACAGCTAACTTAGGGCTACAACTAGTTGGATCAAACGGTTTTTGAGAGTCCTGCAAATGGTGGGTTTTCTTACCAAGCGAAACGAACGCAACACGGACAGGCCCTGGACACCCTCGAGTCCCAGCTCAAGGAGCGAGAGCGCCACGATGAAGAAGTCGAAGATGTTCCAGCCCTCCTGGAAGTAGTACTTGGGGCTCATGGCCATCAGCTTCATGGTGGCCTCGATGGCGAAGGTGGCCGTGAAGAACTGTGGATGAGAAAGAAGTATTTTAGAATCTATTTGAAACTAAAAATATCGTTTCTCGTTACTCGTCACTCGTTACTCGTTAGAAACGAAAGAAGCGGGAATAAAAACTAACTTAAAGCTTTACTTGTTTTGTAACTAGTTTTTGATAATTAACAAGATATTTCTCAATACAACACTTACGTAATTGCCACTCTTGAGGACCCGTTCCATCTCCTTGTTCATATCGTGGTGATCCATCGCCATGAACATCGTATTAACCACAATACACAGCGTGATGAAGAGCTCGACAAATGGATCGAAGACGATGAGAGAGACCCACTCCTGAAATTTCAACCAAACCCAGCAACAGTCCCACACGCAAAACACATCGATGCCCTTGAGGATCACTTCAAGCGCCTTGTCCTTGAACGTCGGCCCATCCTCGTCATCGTCCTCTGTTGGGAAATAGTAAACGGAGACTGAACCATACAAAAATTTGTTATTAGTGATGATTTGACCAACTTTGACTCAGCCAGATTTTGCTTTAGATATTCAACATCATTTGTATTATCTTTTTTTTTCACTTTGCATTTTCTCTTATTTTTTTAATTTTCGTTTATTTTGTTTTTAGTTTGTTGAAGCTCATTGCATTGGATATTGATATATTATTTGTCGTTAAGCAAACGGTTCAAAGTTTGTGTCTTGTGTGAGAGAGGCTTTGGCTTTGAGATAAAGTACTTGAAATATTTACCAACCCCGATTAGAGCTGCTTTAAATCGATTGTTTATCGATAATATATTCATATCGATATAAATTTCTTTTTCTTGATTTTAAAGCTTATAGTTATCGATAATTTTTGATAGAAACTTTCATCAGGGTTAGTAAATATCACTAATATCGCTTTTTATTCTTGCTTTGAATATTGCACATTACGAAAATAAAAAAATACAGATTTGAAAATTCAATTCGCAACTCAAGTGGATTACTCTGTGTTTATCGATAAAAAAAAAAGTATCCTGCACTGTAAAAAGATTGGTACTTCATCTACGGAAAGCAGATCGAAATCGAATGTTTGTAGTTCTACATATATGTTTCTATATGCGACTATATATATGACTGATATGGCTAACTACTCTCAAAGTTTTGGAGTCATACTGGGAGCACCCAGTAATCGGACTATCGATAAACTACGCGAATCATTTTCCAATACAATCTTTGCTCTGCGCTTCAATTACCAGTTTCAAATAATTTCTATATACGACGGGTATTATTTATTAAAATGCATGGTATAGATTCTTAAAAAATTTACTTAGTTATAGTTATGAAAATCATTAGGTAACGGTGAATGTGTTTTTGGACTAAGAAATGTTCTACGATTTTTGTCAACAAAGCATGCTTCTAGCATTAAATATGAATTATAGAGTTAATTAATTCAAAATACAAAATAACTACGAAATAAATCTAATTAAGGCGGGACATTATCTAAATATACAAATTATTTTAACATTTGCAAACGGCATGCATTAAAAATAAATATATAAAAAATATATAAAAAAAAATCGAAATAAAACTAGGAAAAAAAATCGATTTTTTATCGCTGATTTTCGAGTTCGAAACACTTTATTTTTCGAAATTTATGGTGAAAGTTGAGCCTCTCATTGTGACGTCACAACCCGCAGGAGAGTGCGAGCCGGGGAGAGAGAAAGCAAACGCCATCTCTCCTGCTGCTTGAGTGTGTGTGTCTGTGTGTGTGTGGTGTGCGTGTGTTTATGTTTGTGTGAGAGCGTTGGTGCAAAAGGCGGAAGCTGGGCGTAGAGAGAAGCTGCAAGAGAGCGCGGCGCTCCCCTGGGTGTGAGCAAACATTTCTAACTAAGTGTGGCGTGTGTGTGTGTTTTTTTTTGAGTGTATGTTTTCATTTCAAACATTTGTATAGTTTTTGTTTTCAATTTTGTTTGTTTGTTTGTTTTTTTGCTTTTTCGCTTTCTTCTGTTAGCATCAACGGCATTAAATAAAATGGACGAGTCAAAGAAGTCATTCATTGGAGTATATATATATATGGAGATATATATGCATAGTTATATATATATATAAAATATGTTTGCTTTGGCTTCGCTTTTGTTTTGTTTTGCTTTTTGTTTTGTCTTTTATTCAGCTCTTGGCGTAAAAAAGAGGAATCAAAAAATGAGAATCAAAAATATTTTTATATATATATGTATGTTGAATATGCACACGAGAGGGGGGGTAGAAAGAGAGAAAGTAAATAGAAATATGCAAAAATTGAAAATCGGAACATAACGGAACACAAAGGAAAAATGCACAATGGGTGAAATATAAACAACGGGACTCTAGCTGGTCGGCATTTTTTCCGCAGTTTGGGTTTTCGCGGCTCATCAATTATCAATCAACCATTATCCGTTATTCAATCGAATATATTGTACATACGCGTATGTACTTTTATTGTACATTATATGCTTTATAAAGGATATGTATATAGTTATGTACGGGATGCAGGCCGCATGCGACAGAGCTCTACAGGAGCAGGACATTTTCTTGCCATTCCAGTCAGCCGTAAATCAATCAAAGGGGGATAATGGATGGGTCGCCGGGGGTACAGACCAAAATATGCATGCGAACCGATAAAATCAAAATCAAGACCGCAATCAAAATGCAAAATGAAATGCATACAGAATAGGGGGGTCGGGGAAATTAAATTAAACTTTCGGAACAATTCGGAATCAGATTCCGATGTAAATGATCTTATACTAAATGCTGATTATTTATTTCTTTTGTAAGCCAAAAATTTAATGTCAATCAAAATCGAGAGAGAGACACAGAGAAAGGGCTTCTCTGGTAAAAATTTTTAATTAAATTTGTATAATATTATTTACATGATTTGGTTGGAATGGGAAAACAGGAAACGGAAATTAAACTTGAAATTCGAACAATGCACATCATGTTAGGATATAAACACCAAATAATAAAGACGACGATCGATTTTTTGGATGCAGAAATGTACAAAATGAACGAAATGACGGTTAATCGATAGTCAAACAGTTACAGTTATCGGCAAGCAAATAGATCGATTCACTTACCACCGCGATCGCTAGCTCGACTGTGCCGACCAGCGGCCTGTTCAATGATGTCGTTCAGGACCATCACGTCTGCAAGTGGAATAGAAAATATCGATTTTAGATAATTTATCGATAAAAAATAGATATCTAAATACCTTTCATGTCGACCACCGTTTGTGTCTGGACGGGCTCGATAAAAGGATTGTCATGATGTTTAATCTTGCCAGCTTCGTCCGTGCACTCCAGACCAATTTCCTGCAAAAATATCGATATAATCGATAAGTCATCGATTGCAGGGCTTAGAAACTGTATCAAGACTTACGTAGTCGCGATGCTCGACCTTGTGATTGGTGTCCAGGCAGGTGGTGCCGCCGTTGGTGGCTCCCACTGATTGATTGCGTGTATTGCGGTTGCGCAGCTTGCTCTCCTTGGTCATTGTGCTGACGCCCATGACGGCCATGCCGCCGAGTAGATCGCCATGTGAGGTATACGAAATACGGGACTGATGCGAGGTGTACGACGAGTGTCGTGAGCCTATCATAGGGTTTCGATTAGATCTTGAAATAGAGACCTGAGTAAGGTTATATCTCACCTAGATTGCCGTAGTAGACGGGCACTATGATGGCCCCGTTCTCCTCGGACATCGGGGTGACGGCATTGGAGTCGTCGGCATAGGGCAGGTGCTGCTGGGCGTCCTGATATGTTGACAGTACCAACGGTTTGCGATCGCTACCGGGAATCCCAAAGCGGCCACGTCCGTTCCGTATCGTGTACTGTGTTTGCGGGGGTATTACAAAATTTTGGATTAGTATACGTCTGGCATTTCAATATCCTCCTTGGGCACACACACACACACTCCGGGCTAACTGATACACACAATTAGGCTTTTATAGATAGATATATATATTTATAAAGAATTATATATAGCAGTAGAAGTAGAAGTACATAGAGTGGATTTTAGCCAAGAGATAGATTAATGAGTTATGGCGCTGTCTAGTCTGGGCTTATCAACCAGATGAGAGTAAGATTATACGATAAACTCAACATTGGAGGTAAAAATTAAGCGGAGTTTGAGGGTTTCCTCATACAAGAAACTTTTGTTGGGATTCAAGACATGATATATACCTAAGGTTGAGACAAACAAAAGCAAAATAAACGCAGGACAAATCACAAAGAGAAATTATAATAAAAGGTAAGAAAAAGTGAAAGTGAATGTGAAAGTGAGAGTGAAAGTGAGAGTGAGACAGTGAGAGACAGTGAAAGCGATAGTGAAAGTGAGATTGTGAATTCGAGACTGGTATCCCACCCATTTATAGTAAAGCCCCTCGGGTTACAGAGATCAGGGAAGTATTGTTGATGACTCTGATTCCGATTCAGGCACACTGAGACAGACACACACTTGCAGTTCAGAGCAGTACAGTTAGTTAGACGACTAAATATATTCATATTATATAATGATAGATGGATATGCACGATAGGTTATATATGGAGTTACAGCGATACACAACGTAAAACAAGGCTAAAAACGAGGAAACTATGTATTATCAAAGTCAAGGTAGGAGAAACATAAACATGAGACTTGTAGACAGTTAGTTAGACGATTAACGTGAACATGAGATAATGATTCTATGACAGATAATGTATTATATATATATATTGTATATATCTCTCTGATCTCTAGAGGTGCTACGATTTCTTTGGTGTTCAATGGAGTCCTTAAATATACTCTAAACGCTTTGCCTACAAGTTACGAGTACGGTTTTCTAATTGTAAGACTAGGATCTATGATTCTCGGATGAGCCATGATCTATGATGAGGGTGTGTGGGTGTGAGTGTAGGTGTATCCTGTGTGTGTGGGTGTTCTCGTGTGTGTGTGTTGGGCGCTTACCTTGTGAGAACTACGTGATCCCCTGCGTATGTTAAACGGTGAACCAGGTAAGGATAAGGATGTCTAAGTTTTGTTTTTTTTTTTCATTTTCATTTTCATTTTTTTGTTCATTTTTCATTTGTCGTACAAACAAAGTATAAATAGAGAAGAAAAAGAAAAATGAATCAAATAAAATATATATATTCCTCGATTGCAGTTTATTATTTTATTATCTAAAGATAAATGTATAAATATTTTTTTGTACAAATTCTTTTTTTTTGTTTTTTTGGTTTTTTTTCTGTCTACAATTTAAAAAAAGGAAATCGATTAATTTCAGCGTTTACTTGTATGAGTGTGAGAACACACGTGTGTGTTTTTGTGTCTTACTATGTGTGTGTGTGGTTTTTTTAATTAATAAAATGATTTTATTTAGCAATTTAATTTTTATTGTGTGATTCGATTTCTACTTCAGCGTAGCGTTTTGTTTACAATTAATTTAGCTCAATATATTTTTTAAAAAAGGGGTCGGGGTGGGGTGGTTTTGGGGCTTCTTAAAAAACATAAACTTTCCATACAGACTTATAATTATACGATTCTGGAATCAATCAACGAAGGAGTAACTCCAATGGAATAATATTGGGAAAAACAAAACGGAATAAAGTTGTTTCGAACCCCTTTTGGCTGCCATACGTAACGGGTAACGGTAAACGGTTAACGGTAAACGGAAACGGAAACGATCAAATCAAATAATCGATATAATCGAAACGAAACTCAAGACTTAATCGATAAAACTCTACAATCAACTGCAAATCTCTGCAAAAACTTTCGTACGGATGCATTTCTAGTTTCAAATCACAAGTCTACGGCGCTTTAAGTCTCTGTAATATTTTTTTTTTATTGCGTGGCAGGGGGCGCTATTAGCGGATCGAACGTTGTTATAAGGGTTATATCTAAGGGGTATAAGTATGTTTGTATCTACTTTGTATTACAGTTCTTGCCTCTGTTACACGGGACCTTAATCGATATATTTCTTGTTCGTTTTTCTGTTTTCTTGTCTGTGTAAGTTCAGAGACAGAGAGAGAAAGGGTTAGAGATAGAAAAAGAGTGTGTGTGGGAAAGAGAGAGAGAGGTAGAGAGAGCGAGAGAGAGAGCAACCTACCTGAGGCAAGTGGGGGACAGTGGATCCCAAATAGTTTCTGCTCTCATCGAAAACTATCTGAGCCTGTCCTGAGCAAATTTGATCGGTTAGAACGAGCTAGCGAGCGAGCGAGAGCGAGAGCGAGAGCGAGACAGCGATAGCGAGTAATCAATCATTAGATAAATATATATTGTATATCGATAAATATACGTGTGTGGATATATAGGTATGCTCGTTTTTTGTCTATTTATCAAGGCAGTTCATAAGTAGCTAGGCTGTGTTTTGTTTTGTTTAATGTTTAAAAAATTCCCCGATAGCGATACCGAAAAGTTTCTATTTTGGAAGAGTTTGCCTGTTATCGGTTATCGATAGCGCTTTTCTTTCGTGTTTTATGTAACTGTGCGCTGAAGCGACCGCTTGTCAAATGCCAAAATGTCGTGCTTTCGTGTGAGATTAAAAATATATATTATATAGAGAGAGAGAGAGAGAAAGTAAGAGCTCAGCTGATCTAATTATCGCATTATTGGTTATCGCTCGCCCGATAGACCTGGTGATCGGTTCGACTCGATATATCGTTGTGCGATTGGCACGAGCTATCGCCAATCGATGCGCTCAATTCAAATATTTTTTGCAATTGGTTTGTGGTGTGTGTCAACTGTTATATAACTGTTATACACATACAAATGCTATAACGGTAAATGTAACGTTCGATCAAGGCATGCAATGGTTAATGCAACCACAAAATTCATCAAATCTCAAACTCTATCGCACAATATCGAAAAAAAATAGTCTCGAAAAATAAAATTAAAATCAAATGGGAAACAAAAAATAAGAAATGCCGTTGCTCAAAGCCTAAGCCTAAGCTGAGTTCGAATTGGAATACGAAATCGAAAACAATAACGCCTTATAGTATCAAATTATATCGAAAAAGGAAAATCAAAGTGAGATTTTTATAAGTTTTTGTGGGTTCAAAGCCATTAAGCTGACAAATCTTAAGCCGAACACCCACACAGGGTGTTCTTCTATGAGTTTTAGCGTTTCAATGACTGAATGCGAGGCAGAATGCAATAGGAAATTCAATTTTCGATAAAACGATAAGATATTTGTTGTATTTAACAAGAATTTTTCGATGTTACCTAAAGCATTCCGAGCAATGACCCAACCAAAATCGTAATCGTAATCGAAATCGATATCTAAATCGAAATAGTAACGAAAACGGAAAGAAAACTACTAAAAAATAATATAATTAAATGAAAACTTAAATAAAAATTGTAAAAGTCTGAAGCTAGGCAAATGGATAAATTATTATTAAAAGCTCCTAAGGCAGAACTATAAACTAACCGAGATTTCTATTTCGTTATCGATTTATCGATATCACGCACACACACAAGCACACGCATGCACATATCAAACCAAAAATGAAAATCAGTCGAGGATCCCGACTATAAATACCTGGTACACACTGTGAATATTTTGAAAAGGACTTTTAAGAATTATCGATTGTAATCGATTATAATGGAACAATATGAAAGATATATCTGATAAAGCAGACAGACACAGATCGAATAGAAGAATACTTTTGAATACCAGATATTACCAAATAATAAAATGAAGAAACGTAGAAGGAAGAGCAAAACTAAAAATGAAAATATCTTTAAGAGATAGAAGTTACAGAAAGAGACAGAGATAGATAAAACTTGAATACATACATACATATTGACACGCACTAATACTATGTCCATATACAGGTATGAAAGGATTCAATATCTAGTTGCATGATCATACGGGTAAGTATTAATAGCAATATAAGGCACGAAATGTACGATCCAATCAAACTAAAAACGGAAAACTAAAAAGGGAGAAAGATCTAAAAAATATAAAACGACAACGGAATACAAAAGAAAGAGAGTACAAAATGATATGCGATAATCGGAACTCAGATTCGATATAAATGCAATGGCAATGTAACGGTAACGGTAACGGTAACGGTTAACGGTTAACGGTAGCGGTAACTGTAGCTCTAAACTGTAGCTGTGGCGGCAATATCGAAATCGGCGGAAAGGGAATTTTGAAAGGCTGAGCTGCAACACAAGCAAAAACTCGAGAAGAGTAGGCGGGGTAGGCCTATAAGTCAGCAATCGATAGGCAGCTTATCGATAGGCATGTGATCGGAGGACGAGAGCCTCGATTATGGCAAAACGCAACGGAAAAGCAACCTAACCGAGGCCAAAAAAGAAATGAAAGGCAAACGCATACAAAACAATCGAGTGTCTGTGATTGTTGAATCTTGTTTCATCGATATTTGGGTGGTTTTTGCTTTAATTTCAAATGCTTTATCGATAATAATCAATTTTTTTGTTAGAAAATTCAACAATCCCAAAAGAAACTCTTCTCCAGTGAGTACAGTTAACACAACTAGAGATCCATATACATGGGTACAGTAGAGCCCAAAAGTAGAGCAAAAGCCGAACCGAAACGGAAAGGGAAATCAAAGATAAAGAACTTGAAAACGGAAACGGAAACCGAATTCAAAAATAAAAACCGAAATGCTAAAACGAATCAAATGACAAGAAAATTAAGTTAAATGGAAAAAAAACTAATCAAGACTGGAATGGAAAGGAAAGGTAAAGAAAAATGCTTCGCCTGCGCTCGGAATACTTACCGTGCTCACTTTACGAACTTTGGTAGCTTGGTGTGCTGTGGTAGGTGCTGGTTGTCTTTGTATAACGCTCACCGACTCCGACTCGACCTCGACGCTCCGTATGGACATCTTCTCCTTGTTGTTGTCGTCGTTGCCCTTCTCGCCGCCGACGAACAGCTCGTAGCTGATGCAGGAGTAGGTCGGGCTCTTGGCCATCTCCGGATGCAGGGCAGCCTCCTCGGCCGCGGCCGCGTCCGCCGCTGCCTGTGCCTGCGCGTTGGCCCTCTCCTCCAGCTTCGCCGCCTTGGCAGCAGCCGCCTCCTCCGCTTCCTATAACGATCAAGCGAATGCATCAAAATATGATCTACCTGACTGGATATTGGATATTGATCTTTGGCCTCCGGAGAGGAGGTCACCGGGTTGACGGGACTGGGGGTTAGGATGGGATTTCCGAACTTGAGCCAAAACTATGGAGGGTTCTTCAAGAAAGTTTATTAATAGATCCCAATAGAATATCCTAATTCAAAGAAATCGAAAAAAATCGATAACTTTAGGTGTTTTTACACTCCGTTAATGATTTTTTATTGATTAACAAACTTGATAAAACGTTTTTCTAAAAGATTTTTTAGGGTTCCTATAATTTAAAGTTGCTTTAATATGTGTTACATAATTCAACGATAAATCACCGATAAAAACGATAAATATTTCAAGAAAAATCGATTTTATTTACATTTTTTTATAGCAAGTAAATCTCAATGTGGTTCTTTGTATATTTGATTAAACTCTTAATGTTTCCAATAAAATAATACGTTGTATAATCGACGATAAAACGACAACTATCGATAAAACGATAAACATCGAACACTTGTGGAATGAACCTATTCAAGACATAACTTGAATCGGTTTTTTTTCTTTATTTATAAATACCTTCTTTTATATATTTCAGAATATCTTGAAATATAATGAATATTATCAAACTCATCCATAGTCCTTGGCTCTAGTACCGGGGCTTCGAGGGTCTTGATAGGATTTGACACCAAACAGAAAGCAAAACTACACTACTTTGATCGTTTATAGTCATAGATAGTTTTACAGATCACATCAAATCAAAATTAAAAGTGCTGTGCTGGGCTTTAAGGAGGGTTTTTCGGTTGGGATAGGAGTCTGGGGTTGATGGGGAATACTTATCAAATACATAGAATATATATATAGCAAGTATAGAGGTAGTGAGTAATTTGATTTTTTCTTTTGTTCTTTTTTTTCGTTAATCGTTTGTGACAAGTGACGGGATCAAAACTATGGTGCACTAAAATCATAAGTACGATATATATAGTTAAGTACGAGAGTTTCTCGAAAGAGTTTACATACAAGATAGGATATAGGTACAGATATATATTATAGATATCTATCTATAGATACATATATACTTGTATTTATGAATATATATAGAGATAGAGAGAGAGAGAGATAGAGAAGGCAAGAAGTTCGTAGAACTTTAAAAGCTAAATGGTAAGTGATTGAGTTTAAATGTCTCTTTTTTGCCAGAGATTATCGGACGGAACAGAGCACGACATTTTATACAAAATGATTGATTAGACATACAATAGATATATGTTGCGAAAGTTGATTAAATTTGATTTGATAGACAGTTATAGACAGCTAAGCATACGAGATATTGGGGCATTCAATATACGATAATACATACGAGTACGAGTACGAGTAAGACGATTCAAATACACAAGTACGAGTATATTACGATACTATATGTTTAATACAAAAGAAAAAAGCAAGTCTGCTGTCGTTTGTTGTACGGGTAGATATTCTCAATATTCGATCAAAGATCCCGCAGCAATCGAAATTGAAATTATCTACCATGTTTTGTCGTTTTTGGTATTTTTTTCGTGTATCTGTAAGTTATCGATTAAAATCGATATGTTAGTTTCTGTTTGTTTTTGTTGGTAATTCTGTAGTTCTGGTTGGTTGTCTGGCTTTTGTCCCCTGCCTGTGGCACGTGGCATTTGCAGTTGCAGCAACTTGCAACGTCCACCCGGGCAGTTGTCTGGGGCAGTGTTCTGGTCTGGGTGTCTACTTACACGTATCGCCTCCTCTTCGGCAGCCTCTTCTTCTTCGGCCTTCTTTTGCAATTCGTCATACGACATGGCAACAATGGCCAAAATCAAATTCACAAGATAGAATGAACCTAGGAAGATGATGACTATAAAGAACAGCATGTGCCACGGTCCTGCGGCGCGCAACACCAGTTGGTAGAGATCCTCCCAGAAGTCCTGAGTCATCAACCTGAATGCGGAGAGGAAAGCCCAGCCGAAGGAGTCGAAGCTGGTATAGCCATAGTTTGGATTTGGTCCAAACCCCTGCAGGCACACATAATCGTCGTCGCATTGCCTGGAATTCGTTAACGCAGATACGAGAAAATGGAGGAAAGGTTTTTAAAATCAAATTTCTATTACATTTTTGTCTATCGATTATTATCGATAGTTCCCTAAACCAAAGTATATCGAAATACGACTTAAGTAACATAATCTACAAGCTGTATATCTTACCCTGCTCCAGAGATATTGCCGCATAGCGGAAAGGATATGCCCTCGTCCTCGGAATACCAGTTGGTGCTATTGCGATTATGATAATCCCAATTTTCATCGGTGAGATTGCCCCAGGAGCCGTCCAGCGGGAACTTCTTAATGCACTTCTGGGTGAGTACGCCCATGTAGATCTGGAGACCCATTAGCGCGAATACCGAAAGCGAGAACATGGTGAGGATGATCACGTCGCGCAGATTCTTCACCGATTCGATGACCGCACCGACGATGGTCTTCAAGCCTATTTGGAGTATTCAAAGGGTTTATTTTTTACCAAATCATATCATATACTTTAAAAAGTATTAAATAATATTTTATCTGATAAATAATAATATCATACCTGGCACAATGGCTACGGTTTTAAGAGCTCGCAGCACCCTAAACGTTCGCAAGGCTGCAAGGTTACCTAAATCTATACCCATGGTCACATAACTGTGATCGTCGATCGATAACCATTAATCGATATTGATGTTGATTCAGTCGATGTCGATGCGGTCGGCAGTGGTCAGAGGAGGATTACGGATATACACACAAAAGGTCATCGGATATTAGTAAATATAAAGCTATATAAGCATGCATGTTACGATTATTTATAGAGTTTGAAATCGATTCGTTTCGATCAAGATATCGATATAATTACAAATGTGGGTTGGTTCATAGACATACGATACATCGTATCTGCTTTTTGTTCTTTTTTTTTTTACAAAGCAATTAAGGCAAATCAAACGAGTGTATCAAATGCGATAAAAAAAAGTATAAAAAAAAAGGAAAAGCGAACTCTGACATATGCATAAACATGGGTACTAAAATAAATAAAACTGCGGCCCCAAAAGTTTATTACACATTTTGTAAATTAGCTTCACCTGGCCCCGGACCCAGTCCACTTAGCCCAGTCCACCTGTCCCACCGATCAATTCTCCCCCTTTTGGTCATAAAAAAAACATATTAATAGAGCCTGCTTAGTCCCCATTCCCCCAAAAAAAAAGTTGGCTGGATTTCTGACCCGTTGTACGTCATCCTTTGGGAATGCTTGGGTGGTGGTGCACCCATTCCTCCATCTCTGCACCACCTCAACCGCAACAGCGGCAACAGCGATTCCATTTATATTTCATGAATATTTATCGATTTGTCTGGCATTGCGTGCATTTCTGTCGTATAATTGCCCGACTCCTGGCTTGCTCAGGATTATCCGTTGGCTTCAAAGCAAAAACACTATTAAAAAAATATAAAAAAAACAAAAATAAAATATATAATAAGGCTTGTCCAATGGCTTTGATGTCGCTGTCGCTGACTTGAAATGAGAAAATTAACCCAAGTGGCTTGGCTCCTTTATAAAACAACTAATTTTCTTTCCTGAAAAGCCATGCAAGCTCTAGAATATTTGTATTCATATTCCCTTTCATTGGAAATATTTTTGTTAAAGTTCAATCTCTTGGCAAACCATTATCCCTTTACGTATGCACAATTTTTAAGCCACTTTTGCTAAGCCAGAAGAAAAATTATTACGTATACGCAATGTGGCACATTCTCAGACTTAACGTCTTGATTTTGACAGCTTTGAGGAAAAAGTAGCTTAAACAGCGAGGCATTGTCCTTAAGATTACAAGAATATTCCATACGTTACGTATACGCAGTGAGGTCCTTGATTGATTTCAATTCCAAGCAGATTTAATTGATTGTTATGCTATTTTATTTTATTTGATTAAATACGTGTACGATTGTAAGCTGCTTTGGAATTTTTTCTTCAGAAAACCACGTTACGTATACGTAATATTTTTTGGTAAGGAATGCATTTACATTTTTTTTCGGCTTTAATGCTTCAGTGCTTCAATTCAAAATTTTGTTAGAGTCTTATTTAATTGAAGCTGCTTGGAATGTCTTTTTTTTTGGGAATCCCACATTACGTATACGTAATTTTTTTTGTCATATTTTGGAATCATTTATTGCTTGTTATTTTTTGAGCATTTTGAAAGGAATTGTGTGGCATATTTGTATTTCAGTAACACTTTTAGATGCAGAAAATGTTTTGTGGTTTTTGGAAAAATTTACACTACGTATACGTAATATTTTTCTGTTAGGTTTTTTTGTTCTGTCTATGCATCAATCAACACGATTGAATAGAGAAATAGAGAAAAGAATTTGGATAAAATTGGATAGAAATTTGGATAGAAATTTGAATAAAATTGGAATAAAAACGTATTAGTTTAGATTTCTTTTGTGCTTAAAGCACACATTACGTATACGCAATATTTTTGTAGGGTTTATTGTTCTGGATGTTAAAAAATCATCACGAATTTGTAGAATTTATCATTAAAATGGAGATTGAAAATAGATTAATTTAAATTACTTTTGTGTTAAAACCCACATGACGTATACTTAATATTTTTGTATTTTTTCGTTTTGGGTTTTAAAAAATCAACACGAATGAATAGAGTTTATAGAGTTTATTATTGAAATGGAGATTAAAAGTTGATTAATTTGGATTACTTTTGTGGTAAAACCCACATGACGTATACTTAATATTTTTGTAGGGTTTTTTCTTTCTGTCTGTTAAAAAATCAACAAGAATGAATAGAGAAATAGAGAATGGAGTTTATCATTGAAATGGGATAAAAGTTTTTAAATTAAGACATTTTTTGGGTAAAAACCCACATGACGTATACGTAATATTTTCAATAGGTTTAGGTTTCAACTATTTTTTGTTCTAGCCAAGGCTTTCTCTTGAACAATTTATAAAATAAAGAGAACTCCTGCTTCTGCCTTGTATATTTTAACACAATTTTGTGTTTCTTTAAAGCCTCCACTGCGTATACGTATTTTTGAAAAGGATTTCATGTATTTTGTGGCAATTATTTGTTAATTTTTCTCTGATTGGATTGGCGAAAAGTGTGCATTTGGCCTGCATTCCAAGTGGCTGCTCTCTCTTGGTGGCAAAAAAATGGCTAAAATAAAGGCACGAACGGGCTTAAAGCCGGAGCTTTAAAATGTCGTGCCTGGCATTGACGAGCCAAGGCTGCGCGTCCTGGCGGCGCCACCAGCCAAATGTGCCGCACGACACAGTCAGCTGCCCCCTGCCCCCTTGGCACCTCCGCTCCCTGGCCGCTGGCGCCCAACAACAGAAACAGAAACAGAAAAAAAGGAAAAAAAGGAAAAAAAAGGCAAATAGACAGCTCCAATAAATGCTTAAAATGAAGCAGAAAGCAATGAAATGGAATTGTCACGAAACGACAAAAACAACATGAAGGGAAAGCGGCCCGCCTCCCCCCCCCCAAAAAAAGAGAAAGCAAACCAAAAAGAAAGTAAATAAAACCAAAAAAAAAATTGGAAAGAAAAGAACGGAAAACAGAAAAGATGAGAAATGGAACAAAAATTAACTTGAGCGACCAAAAAATTTGTTTATGGCTTTTTTATGTGTGTTCCAAATACATGTATATGTACGAGTGTATGTGTGTGTGTTTGAGTGTGTCTGTGTTGTGTCTATGTGTGTGTGTGTTAAATAATCGTAGAAAATCCTAGCATGTGCGGCTGTATGTGTGTGGTTGGGCGCGTCATTAGAAACGGCAAAAAAATAAATCAATAAAAACGCTCGACTAACGGGACTCCTTTTTTACCGTTTCCCTCGCGTGTAACGGATAATTGTTGTTTTTGTTATTCCTTTGCACTTTGTCCTTTTTTTTTTTGATATTGTTTTCCAACTGCTAAGTTTTTTTTTCTGCATTCTCCCTGCTCACTTTTGACCTCTATTAGTTTTAAAAGCCTTTATACAACTTTTTGTTTTTTTGTTTTTTTTTGTTTTTGTTTTACAAACTACAACTCCGAGGAATGGCAACTTTTTTGTCATTTGCATTTAATTGAATTTTCAACTGGTTTCATTTTAATTGCTTGTGAAAAATCCAAAAGGGCCAACTTTTCATCTAGAATGTAGGTTTTGAGGCTCTCTGGGTTTTCTGTTATTTATTTGTCATAAATGTATTTCCTTTTTTATTAGATTTGGAAGTGAATCAAATCATCAAAAGTCTCCCTCAATTGAATAAATATTTTGCCAATTTCCAATACATATTCTTCACCACAAATTGATTTATATATTTTTGGCCAATTTGTGAGCTATTCAGGATTATTTCGTAGGTGGAAGCTTGGGACTAGGTGGAACCTCTAGGCCTGAACCCCTAGACCTCTCCAAGCTCCGGACCACTACACCACTGAAACCCCTAGACCACTAGACAGCTAGACCCGTAAACCCCTAGACTCCTGGAACCTCCGGACCACTAGACCCCTGAATCCCCTAGACCACTAGACAGCTAGACCCCTAAACCCCTAGACCCCTAAACTCCTAAACCCCTAAACCCCTAGACTCCTAGACCCCTAGACCCCTAGACCCCTAGACCCCTAGACCCCTAGACTCCAGAACCCCTTGACCACGTGACACCTGAACCACTGGAACCTCCGGACCACTAGACCACTGAAACCCCTAGACAGCTAGACCCCTGAAACCCCTAGACCCCTAGACCCCTAGACTCCAAGACCCCTAGACTCCAAGACCCCTAGACCCCAGGACTACCTGACATCTGAATCCCTGTAACCCCTAGACCCCTGAAAACCTTAATTTTTTTAACCTCCTCACCTTGACGTTTTTACCGTTTGTGCTCAATTAATCGATGATGCTGATAGGACACACATCTGACGCTTTGATTGCATTTAATTGAGCAGCAGAGGAGTGTCGATTGTGCAAATGTCCTGCCAGTAAATCGTTTTGGTTAACTAACTATGTTCAGTTCGTTTAGCCTCGTGTTTTTCAGTATTTTTTTCACACCTCCACCCTGTGATTGACCAGATTCGATGTTAATTGCCATTCTACCGCCCACACACGCCCAACCACCCAACCACCCACACACCCACTCCCACACACACCCAGACTCATGATTATGTTAATGAAGTGTGTTTGATTATTTTGCATAAATTGATAATAATAATAAATATTGTATGCAAATACGGCTAATTTGTAATCAGAAGTCAACTGACTGAAAACTTGAAAGCGAAAATAAAAGAAAAACATGGGGATTTATGGAAAATAGTGTGTGTGGCTAGACGATATATTTTTTCAATGGTTCTACGTTATTAAAATGTCTGAATTAATTACTGATACTGATACTGATACTGAAAGCAAATTGTAAGTCAAAGGGCAATAAAAAAAGGGAAAAACAGAAGATGATTATACGTTAAAGACGTTTTGAAAACGTATAATCACCTTAATGAGTGATTAGTTGAGTGATTAATCAGTTGTTAAAATATATAGTTGATGTTTTTTTATATATATAGTATGTATAGGTATATATAGGTATATATGTAACTCACGCTAAAGCTATTACTACGAAGTCCAGCCAATTCCATGCATCTCTAAGATACGTAAACGGGCATAAAATGAAACCTCGTGCCATCACTTTAACAGCTGATTCAAATGTGTAGATTCCGGTGAATATCACCCTAAAAACGAATTGAATTTCGAAATGCGATTTGTTGTTGGTCTTCTTAACATATCGTTTACATTTTTTAATTTTGATTTTTGATTTTCATTTTTAACGCCTGATGGTTAAATAATTATCACACACAAGAAAAAATAACAGACAAGTACACAAAACTAAAACCAATTGTGAAAATTGTCCAAGAAAATAGATGAAAAGATTTGCACTTAAAATTAGAGAAATATAGCTCCTGGATCCTTCGATTTGTGTGGCTCTTCCTGCTCATCCAGCGTTGATTCGTTGTCTTTTAAAATATTTTTAAAACTAACTTAGATTACATTTTCATTTAAACCTACACCTGGATTTTTGTTTAATTATATTTCTAAAATAAAATAGTATTTAAATTGTATTTCATGTTTTTGTGCTTTAAAGTCCCGCCCAGGTTGCATAAGAAAACATCTCTCATCTCGCAGGACATCAAAAGGACACTTGCCGAGTGCTCGAACGTCCTAATTACCGAACTGCAGATGCAGATAGACAATTGTCAATGTCAATAATGGTTAATGCTCAAAGCCTGCATCTGCATTTGGCTTTGGCTTTGGTTTTGGTCTTTGGACTTTGGACTTTGTGGGTGTCAGATCAATAGGCCGACCTTCGGCCCAGCCACTGCCACCCATTTAACGCCTTCTCGTTGTGGTTCTGGTTAGCCATTTGACAGATTTCAGGCAGACACCGCTCCAGTGACACTCTCGCCTGTCCCGTCTCCTTTCGGCCAACTAGTTCAAAGTCGCCTGCCAGGACGAAGGCGGCTTAGTGGGCGGCTGGGTTACTGGGCGGCTTCTGTGGCTTTCTGTGTCGCCTACTCGGCCTCTCACCCACCCACACAGAAACGGTAATGGAAGGATGAGCATGCGTCTGACCTAGGCCCCAATGCCCGTGAAGGGCACTTGTGTTGTGTTTTAATTGCAGGTATTATATCTTTCTCAGGGGCTCGCACAAGTGTGACCCCTTTGCACGGAGATCCTGGAAAGGACATTCCACAAAAGGCATTTTCTTAAGCTTTCTTCCCTAAGTTTTTGAGGCTTTAAATCGGGTTTTCTTAGTTGGATTTTGTTAGATATTTATTAATCTTTTTTAGGCTGAATAAAATATTCTAGGATATCAATCATTTTTCATTTCTATTAAAGCTTGAATTGATAAATAAAAGTTGTACTTTTTTTCGTTAAGAAAAATATTTAAAAAAAAAGGATTTTTTAACTTTAAAAATAAGGATACAGTTTCTTTTTTTTCCTAAAATCCTAACCTAGAATCCTAGAACCTTTCACTTCGATTTTATTTATTTTTAAGCAATGATTCATCCAAGTTTTCTCACAGTGGGCGACCCACTTTTCGAATTCACCTTCTCTCCTCCTTTCTTTGGCAATTTCTTTCACTTTCTCCCAGCGCACGTGTGTGTGTAAGTGTGAGAGTATGCGTGTGCGTGTCTCAAGTCCTGCGACACCTGCTGGTTTATATATGTATTTGTTTATATATATTATTTTTGCTTCATCCAGGCTCCCTACTCTTGGCCAAGTTCAAGTGGCACTTCCGGTTGCACTTCTCTGTCGCTTCTCGCTACTCGCTACTCGTTACTCGCTGCTCGTTCTTTCTCTCGCTCTTAGGACTGCCTTAGGGTGCTAGATTCTGATACCAAATCTGCGACAATAACTTTGATATCAGCTAGAAAAATGACGTAACTCTTTTCACTTTACATTTTGCTTGCGGGGCGCTCCTCTTGGCGCTCTTTTTGAAGCTTTTTTGCTCGCTTTTTGAGGTTTTGTCGCTAGAGTCTAGCGTTACCTATGTACAGCACTACGTTATCGATATACTCTAGATATGATCACTAATTATCGACAGTTATCGACAGTCTAGCCAGAAATACAGTTTTTTCTAGGATTACTAAACAAAAAAAAACGAGAGCGAGAGACAGATGTCCTTCTGGATTATACAGTACTATAAGTTCTATTTATGTTTATGAAGTCGCAGATTCTATCAATTGTTCTAAAACTATTTTTTCACAAAATTTCTACTCTATGAGATTGTTTTCCTCAAAAACCAACCCTTCTTTTATCACTAATTTCAACTATTTTCGATTACAAAAAGGGATCTTAACTAATTTATAATAATTACAGGATCTCTACAAACTTATGTAATACATATGTGTAGTGTATTTTGAAATGATTTACATAAATACAATGATCAAAGTTTTACTAAGTAATTACTAGGAATTTTCGGGGAAGATTTAATACAAAATTTGTTAACTTTTACCTAAGACTTACTTTAACAATATACATGATATAGTTTCAACTATGATTATAATCTATATATACTAGCTATATATATTGGTATATATTTATTCAAGGACTAGTTTTTAAACTACATACGAATCAAAGTTACTTTAAAGTCCTTTTAAAAATGATATATCGATTGAATTTTCAATTGGAAACGTGAACAAACCAAAACCAACCAGTTCCAGTTGGACTTCTATATATATGTATTTATATTCAGGATCAGGATCGCCGTAGCAGATGGACTAGCGATTCAAATTTACAGTTGAAATGAGTATTAACTTCAATGGATTGTTTTTTTTTTCAAGACTCTATGATCGAACGATCGAAACGCAATAAAGATACAAGTTTTATATAGAGTATATATAGTTTTTTTTTGTATATATAGTTTATAAAGAGAATGTAGTATGATGCGAGAGTGGTGGATATCATACAAGAGCGAAATGCATTCGACTCGAAAGGACGAACAGGTCCTAGTACTCTTTGTACCACTACGAGTGATCGTATTATTCGGCTACCTAGGACTCGAAATTGTTACCTTTGCAGTTACGTATTTTCTTTAAAATCATTTAGAGAGTTAGTAGACTAAATAGATATTAATTTAAGGATATTTCTTTATATACAGGTGTGTTTACATTTCATCGATTGCACTTTGGTTTGTTGCTGTTTTTATTTTTTAAATCGGTTTTCTTTTGGTGTTTGGCTTTTACCAAAAAATCATAGAGGAAAGAAATTCAAGTTCGACCTAAATACACATCTGCATAAATATCGAAAAAGTTACATATATATAGTATTGCATAATAATAATTTCATTTAAATATAGTCGATTATATATAGCATATATAGTATATAAAGGTTTATATACGTATATGTCTAGTACAGAGTATAATAGAAATATATATATATTGTATATTAGGTATAGAAAAAAGTTCAATAAAATCAAAAATCAACTCAAAAGTCAAACGAAAATTTCACTAGGAGAGAGGTAAATCGAGAATCAAACGAAAATCAAGTGTGTGTTCAGTTCGGGAATTACGTGTGTTTAATCGGACTTAACCGATAAAACCGATACATCCGATAGGCTATCCGCGGTAGCGAGGTACTTACTCAGTGGACTCAACCGTGGGCGTTGTCGGCATTATCATCAGGATGCAGTTGACGAGAATTGTGGTGATGATGAATAGGGAAAATAAGGGATGCACTAGAATGTAAATGGCCACACGACGTATCGGATTGAATGGATCGAGCAGCCACATTGCTTTTGATGCAGAAAAGCGAAAAATATCTTTTCCTTTGCTTACAACTACGAATGTCTGCAAGAAGATTAGTTTCGATAAATGTATCGCAATTATTACAATCGATAACTAATATAAAAGCCTACCAAAACACATTCTACACATACTTATCGAAAATATATCGATGTGATCGCAGACCGATAACTTACCAGTACATTGCTGTAGTAGGGATCGATATCCTCGAGAGGAGTGGAGGCCAATTCCGGCGGGAAGCTGCCCTGCAATCGAACAGGTATTGGCACACCCTGTTCAAGTGTAGGATCCGGTTGTGGACCTTCATCCTCGTCCTCGTCATCATATCGGATCTAATATTAATATTGTTCGCATTGCATTGTAGAAAGAGAACGGGTAGAAGAACAATCGATTAGATGAGAACTACTCCTTGAAGATTCGATGATAAATCAATCACGATATCCGATTCTAACTCAAAACGTGGAAACGAAAGAAATCATAAGTCAGAAAGTGAGCAGCACAACATCAATTACAAGCGCTTTTCGATTCGGATTAGAAATGTCAAATTTCGTGATGGTTTCCGTTTTGCATATCATATTAATCAATATTTATATTTTGGTATATATTATATAAAATATTACATTATATATATATACAGAGGGAGGTCGGATAGATGGTTATAGAGAGAGAGGAAGTAGAGCCATAGATTTGTTGGCGAGATTTTCTTTTTCGAGGGAAAGAAAGTAGGAAGAAAGTGGGAACACTTATTTTTGTTTTGTTTTTTTTGGTATGCAAAAGTAACACCACGTAGAACCAATATCTTTTTGGGGCGCTTCATCATCATCAATGATTCTGCTTCTTTTCGATGTGATATTCTTCTTCGTTTTTCCTTTTTTGTAAGTTTTAAAACGGAAACGGGAACGGAAACGAAATCAAATGAGTAGAAAAGGTGGTAACCGAACGGAAACGGAAATGCTTATGGAAACGGAAGAGAAAACTAAAGTAAACCAGTGTTGGACAACATTCCATAGGTGTTACAGTGTGTGTAGCATGCTTTGTAAAAAACGAAAACCAAAAAAAACAGTGTTGCGAACTACAATTAGACTAGAAAAGTTACTAAAAGGATATATAATTGCTAGGCAAGGGAGCGAAGGATAAAGGACTCAATGTCGTTTGACATTTGTTTATTTTACGAACAAGTTTAACGAATTTCTTGTGATTGTGGCCAGACAAGGACTATTTTGTGCATGTCCTGGGCAAATTTTAATTGCATTGCCATGCATTTTGTATGACATTATTTTTGCCATTTGGCTTCCTGTTTCGGTTGCTCGGTTGCCTATCGATTTCGCCAACCAGTCTTGCTTTGTTTTTGTTTTTTTTTCTATATATTTCTGTTTTACTTTCCACATGCAATGCCAAAAGGCGAACCAGAAAAAGCAAAAGTACACAGAACACCGAACCGAGAACGAACAAAAACTCTAACGTCACTTTATGAAATGTTCCATTTCGTGTTCTCACTCGCACATTACAAACACATATATGTATGGTATATAGGAACCCATATACTATATAGATTATATATATAGAGAGAAAAACTAAAGGAAAAATTCCATAATAGTTGGCTTGGCGTGACAATTAGATTGCCGCTGTATGTGTGTGCGAGCTCTGCTCTGGTATCCTTACGCGCACAACTGTATGCTATATATTTTTTTGTGGAAGTAGAAGTAGAGCTTTGACGCAATTGCGGCACCCACCCGAAGTTCGCTCCTATCCTCCTGCCCTGCTGTTTTTAAACAACTCAAGTCTATATTTAAACTAATAAAAGGCAAAACCGCAGGCTGGCGCGAAAAGGACGCGAATAGTTGGATATAAGCCAGCCGGTTTCCACCGGACATGAGTTGTCCTCGCGCATTCGCTCTGATTACAAATTTATGACGCATACAATTCACGGGCGAAACAGGTCCTTTTTCATTTTCCTTCTCTGGCTTTGAGTTCTGGCCAAACCGGAGCTATTCGTTAACTTGTTTTGGGTTTTTGAAGAGTCTTTAAGTTAAGGATTTGAAGGATTTTCAGGTTTCAGGAATAAGCTGGATTCTTAAAACTTTAAAGGTTTCTTTTCTTGGAAAACTTTTAGATATATAAAGGTATAGTTTAAGGTCTTTAAAACAAAAAAAAACTTTTAAGAAAATTAGAATAATGTAAGCTTAGTTAATAATTAGTTTTAGGTTTATAAACAAAAGTTTAACAAAAAATTCGTATAAATATATCAATAACATTTAATGTTATTCCCCATCCTAAAAAATTAATATAAATCATATTTAATATATCGATTATAATCGATAATTATTAAAGAAATTATAATTTAAAGCTTAGCTGGTTAAGAAATTGGTTCATAAATAATAGTTTAAGATATTAAACAAGAATATTACATCTTAATAATATTTTAGTTATTTTAAATCATATAAAAATATCGAAAAAATATAAAATAAATACCCAAAAATACCAGAAATAATATTTCAGTTATCGATAATCAAAGAAATCGAACAAAGGATACAAAATGTAATAAATTTTCATGTTAAAAATAATTTTAAACTTTAAAAATAGAAAGAAAAGTATATACCCCTATAAGTATTATCCCCAAAACATAAAATTGACTTTCGAAATAAGAAAAGTTAAATGCAAAAAAATAACAAGAGAATTGGGTGAGTAGTTTGGTTGGAAAAAAAAGAAAGAAACTTTGTAACCAAGTGGGAATAAAACCACGTAATCATTTCGGATATTCAGAAAGAAGGGTGATTTAGGGGGGAAAGTCGGGGTTTGCGGCAAAGGAGTTGAGTTGAAAGCGGAGAAAGGACTTGAGAATGTGGCAAGCAGAGAGAGAGAGAAAGTTTGCCATGCGGCATGCAACTACGACAACCACAACAAAACAAAAAACAACAAAAAGGAAAGGCAGGCACACACACACACTTACGCACACGCAGGAGCACACACACACACGCACGCAGGAGCACTCTCAACACACACACACACATACAAGCAGGCAGGGAATACACACAAGGATATTCAGGATATACTACTTTCGTTTTGGGGGAAAAGCCAACTACAAATGATAGCTTAAAACCGAAACCGATAAACCTCGTAAGGATGTTCATCTAACACTAGGAATGGAGTTAAAAAAAAAAATATGGCACTACCAGACAGGATATTGCTGGGATGACATGCTAATGGACTACTGTTTTTTTTGGGATCCCAGCAATACACCGATATCCTGCGATTATCCTTGGGACACCAACACAACTTACTCGATTCAATTGCCACACAACTTACAATACGCTGGCTGACCTTCTGCTTCTGCAACTCGATGACTCATCTCCCTGCTGCTGCTCCCATTTGTACTTTATAACTTTTTTTTGATATACCATACAATATATATACTTTTATATATCGTAATTATTTTTTTTATATATTTCTAGAAATTGTGTGGCGCGGAGCAAGGCAAAAATTCACGTGAAAATGGAGAAATCTTTGCCGATTGCTCGCGGTTTTGTAAATCATCAGACATCTGCATAGTATGGTCAAAAGAAACCTACTCATATCTCGGATATAGCTCTAAGCTCTCTCGACTAGCCCTACCTTCAGATCGGGTTTATATATAATATATATCTTAAACCGATACAAAAACAAAAATAAAAAAATGCAACACATACGCACACAAATTACTCAAAGATACACGGTTACACATAGAAATACGAATTACATTTACATTTACAGATACACATATATAGTGGTGGGTGGTTTTTGGGGAGGTCTTAAGAGGGGCGTGGCAGTTAGGAGGCCTAATACTCCTCCAGGACATTCGCTAAGCTCCTTAGCAGCCACTCAGCGGCAGCTCGATAAGTGATTGAAGCCCCCAGGATGTGGCAATGTCACATGACAAAAGGATATTTACGCACTCGTATCCTTTGGCGTTATTTGTCAAAGAAATACATAAAATATATGGTATATACGGGAGAAGAAAATGCCGGCTATTGCTTCGGCCAGCCGAAGGAACTCAAGGTCCTTGCAGGGTTTTCTTTTTAACTTAAACACAAAATTTTTAATATTATTTACAAAACAGTGTTTTTTGACTTTAAAATATCGTGAAAGTTCTATGTTAATTAAAAGACAAATAAAAATTAATATTAAATCTTTGAAATTAGTGTAAAGAAATATTTAAATATATATTATTTTTATTAAATAGAAATAAATTAATCTTGAAAATGAACAATTTAATACTCGAAATCCTATATCTCTTGATGTATATTTTATATTTATTTGAAAATATTTACTTTATTAAAAAAAATAATCATTAATTCTTTAGAAATTTATTCGATTTAGGAAAATAAATATTTAAATTACTCAATTTTTTAACATCTGAAGATTTATTTCTAGAAGACCAGTTAAAATTATGAGAAAATCTGAAAAAAGGAGCCCATTTTTGAAGTCTTTTATTTTTATTTATTTTAAATCTAAAAATTCCGAATATTTTGTATTAGTTTCTTTTATTTAAATAGATTTCTTTGTGTTTTAAACTATTTTACGTTCAATAAAGGTTCAATATAAACTAAATTTTATAAATTTTATATGTAAATATTAGGAAATAATTGAATAGAATAGAAATCAAAGAGTTTGTATCGTCAAATATTAAAATTGTTTTGAAAGAAATCAAATTATTGATTATTGGAAACAAAATAATGTATAATCTTCGTATTAGTTGATTCTCTTCCAAGTTATTAATTTAAGGTTTTCGTTTATAGTTTTTAGAATAAATTATAATATTTAATGGGAAATTCTTTTGAAAAATAGTACAACATTTTTAAGAGAAATCAAATGATTGATTATTGGAATATAAAGATATTCCGAAACAAATGAAGGTGTTATTGTTATGTTAAAAATATTCCAAAACAAATGTAGGTGTTTCTCTTTCAAGTTATTAATTAAAGTTATTCCTTCATATTTCGTAGAATAAATTATAAAATTTAATGTAAAATTAATCTAAAATTTGAAAAATACAACAATATTTTGTAGAGAAAATGATTGATTATTGGAATATAAAAAATATTCAAAGCCCTAAGAAGGTGTTTCTCTTTCAAGTTATTAAATCAAGTTTTTGGTTTATATTTTGTAGAATAAATTATAATATTTAATATGGAAACACTATGTTTATCTAAAAATTCCCCTGAAAGAACCGAAAGCAAAAAGCTTGGAAAAGCGAAAAGATTTAAAGCGAATTTTCAGCTGCTGGAGTTTTTCTTTGGCTATTTACAGGTGAGAGTTGGGTTTTGTTTTGTTTTTGGTAGTTTTTGGTTTTTTTGGTTTTTGAATTTTTGAAGCGGCCCTGGGCGGTGGAAGAGTACATATAAATATATTTATATAAAATATTTGATATACTTTAAACATTGCGGATATTGCAGTAACGAGTTTACGAAATACATAGATACAAGGCTACTTTTAAAAGGGAGCAAGGATACAAAGATATAAGATATATTATTCTTGAGTCTGGAAATCAGGGGTAAGGTCTGGTTCAAAATCAAACTGAACTCTATATAATATACGAGTATAGATAATTTTTGGCTGGCTTGATTTATTGATAATTAATAATTACTTGTAATTGCAGCAGAAAAAGTTGCACTTAAAAAAAATCAAAAATTGTTTCGGCTAAAAAACAAAAACAAAAAACAATTTGTGGCAATAAAGTCTTGAAAAAAATATATTCGAATAATAATCATAAAATAGAAATCATAAAATATATATCCTTTTCGATTGAGATTATCCGGGGTCAAGGGGGTTGGGTGGGGGTGTTGGTGTAATGGTGTGGGTTATATTATTTTTTTCAGTGGTTGTGGGTTTTTTTTTTGGTTTTTTTTGGGTTTTCTGAGCAAAATCTTACTTCTTTTTGTTTTTTCTTGCGACCATATTGCGGCTGAAAGAAGATTTGGATTTGGTTTTTGGTTTAGGGAATCATCATAACGATCATCAAGTTCAAAGTTTAAGTTCAAGTTCAAGTTAGAAAAATAGCATAGTAATAATGGAAAAAGGTTGTAATTTTTGAGTATTTTTGTATTGTTTTTTTTTTTTTGCATTTTCGCAAAGCGCCATTATTTTGAGATTCATTTATGTAATATTTTTTTTAATTCATTTTTTCATCCAGACAGCAGCGCGCAAAAGTTTCGTTGAAAGGAGAGCATTTTGTATATAATTTATATATATTTTAATATATATATAAAAGTAGAGAAAAAAGTTGTAAATGAAACGGAAAAAAGAGTACACGAAAAAGAAAAAAAAATGGTAGAAATTGGTTATGTAGGCGAGCAGTTTTTTCAGGTTTTTTTTTTTTTGTAATAAATATTTTGAATATTTTTAAAAATTTATTTTCAATCTTTTTATCTAACCTATGAATGGATGTTCTGTTTGTATTTTTGGAATGAAAAATTTATGTCTGGGGGAAAAATTAGAGACAGTTCTAAAGTGCGCAATGGATTTATTCACACACAATTTTTTTTCTGAGTGCTATGGGTGTTTATTTTTTTTAATGATTTTTTACAAGATTTTGGATTTCGGGAATTTCCATTTAGCTAGCATCTGGCTTTTAAGCTTTTCTGGGGTTTAGTGATGAGTTTTTTTGGTCGATTTGCAACTCAATCCACTTTTTTCGAACCCGAATCATAGTTCCAACATAATTCCTAGTTTTTTAAATGGATGATCGAGTTGGTAATGGTCTGAGTTTTGGCACAAATGACTGATTTATTGAGTTTCGGGACATATTCACAGGCGAGTCGAGTATTTACAGGAAGAATCGTGGTTTTTATGGATTTCGACATGGACTTTTATGTGGACGAGGGACCTTTTCTTGTTCGAACTAAAAAAATGTAAACGAAATTTTAATCGAATAATCGAACGGAAAAGATTTTTAGCCTTGGATATTATTTACGAATACGAACGATTACAATGAAATAATGCTTTTCAAATGGAGTTGCTGGCAGATCTTAATCGAAACTCATAAGGTTACGCAATAATACAGAAAAAAATATCGGATTAGGATTACATATTAGAACACATTACGAAGCCAATGGTTTGAATACGGAATACACAGTAATTATTACTCTCTCAGGTATATTCGAAAAGAAACAATTAAACAATGAAACAAACCAACAAACAAACAAACAAACGATCCAACAAACATACAACATATTTATGGCAGGAGAGAAATTTTACAGATTTCGATTGTAATTACGATACACAATATATCGGGGATATCGGGAATATCGGGAATATCGGGGGATGGGGATTTGATTTTATGCTGAATACAAAAATACGATTTATACAACAAACAAAAAAACGAGAATAAAGTAAAGACAAAACATAAATCACTTTTACATTTTACATTTATAATATTTGATAAATATTTTGGAATTTTGTTGAAAAATAATTGGAGAATAAACTAAAAGCAAAGATCGAAACACAAAAGTCGGTGGATGTTGCGATGCTACGATTAAAAAACATTTACGAGAAGATTACGAGAATTTACACTGGTGAACAAATGATAGCAAGTTCAGTAGAGACTTGACAGGGTACAGAGGTTAAAATTCAGAGTTTAGAGAGTTAGAAGAGAAAGCGGAACAGATTGTCCTGTTTTTGGTTTTTTTTTTGAATGATTTACAAACAGGCTTAGAATGGATTATCGATAAATGGTAGTAGCAATGATAGGGATGACACATTTCGATAGTTTCGATAGGTTATGGTTAGTTAGTTGGGTATATAAAGTATATATATATTTAGTTGGTAAAAATAGACGTTCAGGCTTAAGTTGAAGCACGAACAAAAGCGCACAATAGCGGCGTTTTGGGCAGTCGCTGATCGTTAATCGATCGACACAGAGCTTGGCCTATCGATTATCGATCAAGCGATAGGCATTCGATCTCAATTGGAAGTCAATTCACTTGGACGAGGAGAAATAGAGAGATACACATACGGATATACAGAGTTACAGATAGAGCAATAGAGAAGGCACACAAAATATTTATATGCATATTTTAGAGGATTATAGTAGAAGCTTTACGACATTCAGCTAGAAATAATTACCACCTCTCCCTCGGCTCTCTTTCTTTCCAGCTCCTTCTGCTTTTCATGTTCAGCGGCAATGCGTTGTTCGATTTGCACCAATGATTCGCGGGTAAAGGGACGGAACAAACTGCGTTCTTCCTCAGATATCGAGTCGGAATCTTCTGTCATTGTCTATGCGGCCAACGATGAGAGCCTTAGATTTCCAAGGCCTGAAAAAAGTATTTCAAAAAATAACGAGTTATTCGATAGGTTAGGTTAGGTTTCTCGTTACTAGTTAGTAGGTAATATTTGGGTTAAAAGTTACTCGTTTGTAACAGCTTACAAGTTTCTTACAGCTTACTAGTTACAAAAACAGCTTACTAGTTACTTTTTATTAAAGTCGTTACTAGTTACTATAAAGGTTTCAAGTTACTCGTTACTTACAGCTTACTAGTTACTAGTTATTTAAGTCTATACTAGTTATTATATGAATTTCAAGTTATTCGTTACTAATAGCTTACTCGTTAAAAACAACTTACTAGTTACTTAGAGCGTACTAGTTACTAGTTATAAAAGTGGCAATACTTTTTCCTAAATTCTCAATTATTTTTCGGGCTTCATAAGACAACTAACTTAGGATTATATACTTAATTATCCATATTTCATTCCATTTATTCATTTCATTCCATTTATGCATTTTATTCCATTAATTTTCTATATAATTCCTATAGTTAAGAAGTATTCCCAGTTTTTCAAACTTTCCATTCATGATTAATACTAAAAGGATCTCTTAAAGTTTTAAAATATTCGTTTCTATGTTCTAGTAAGTATCTGAGTTATAAGTAAGTATGAGTTTCTTTTGGAAAATAACACTTTTAAAAACCTATTCAATATTAAATACAAACAAATCCTTATTAAAATTATAGCTATGAATCAACCAAAAAGACCAAGTCCAGGATATATACACAAAACGGTTTTACTATTAAGAGCTTGAAACCTTTTTTATGCTCTTTTAAATATTTCATTTTGTTAGAAAATCTTTACAAACTATCGATATTGATATCGAATTGTTATCTTTTTAGAATAAAATACATAAATTAAGGGTAAATATTCATTCAAAGTAATGCCTAAAATAAGTTTTTCTTTTAAAAAAAGGTCTAAAAACACAAACCCACTCAACCACGCTGCCATTTATTTAAAAATAATTCCCTCGATAATGATTGAAATTATATTATTAAATTATTTCACGGTAACTGGAGGCATTGTTCGACGAATAGAATCGCATTTATTGACATTTAAATCAACTCCAAATGAGCAACTCATCCAATTACAATATACGCGAAATAATTCCCGCATTGTGTTTGATTTAATTCAATAAATCGAGATTCGAGATTCGAATTACCGAAACGATGTGTGGGAATAAAATAAATTGAATAAATACGAGTACGTGTCATTACGTATTTAGTTCAAAGTTATTATTATCTCAGACGTATTTATGAATATTAATAATTGTATTGTTGGATAAATATTATCTATCAAAGGATACTCACATGAGGCACATGGATGTCGCCTGCTACATTAAAGCTACAACTATATCCGAGGCGCCATGTTCGATTAGCGCCCGCCGCTTAGCACGATTCTGGAAATAAAATAAGATATATATTAGATATATATTAGATATATTTACTTAAGATATATATTAAAATATAGTAAGGGAATTTAATGTCTCAACCTAGGCGGGTTTAAAGCTAGCACATTGATCCCTGAGAGCCAAATCGAAATGGAAACCTCAACGGCCGGCTAATTGGATTACCGCAGACGACGATTCCCAATAAATGAAATGCAATCAAAAGTGAAATGCACAACAACAACAACAACAAAAACAATGACCAATCAATAAAAGTCCTCAATATATATAGAAACAAATATGTACATTTAAATAAATAAGATTTGAGTACATTTTTTTAGGTAGAAATTTGATAAGTTTCAAATTTAAGTGGCAAAAAATAACCTTATCCTAAGTGTTTTAATACTTCAAGCGTTTTAGTATGTTTCTGGTTTCAAATATATCCTCTAGGAATTTATTTTATATTCAATAAAAGGTTTGTGAGCTTAATTGGAACGGAAAGAAGAAAAAATGATATTTTAATACCATTTATAAGATATAAAAATACCCTTCATCCGTTTTTAACCTATCAAAATATCCTTTGTTCTTGTTTCCGTTATGGTTTTTACATTTTTAGTTCCTTGAAGCATATCTATTGGTTGTTTTTTTAAGATTTTACTTCAGTTCTGTATATATTTTACAAGAATTTCAAGTTTAAAAAGTATTAAGAATAATTAAGGATTTTGTTTATCGGAAAATATACCATATACACCAAAAAAATACCAATCATAAAACATACATAAATTATGGCTTTTAAACCGAATAGCCTGTATCGGGTTTTAAGTCTCATTATTTGCATTTAATAGTCTCTAATCTATTAATCTATTAATCTAAAGACCTTATTAAATATTAAGGATATGTTAAGATCGAAATGTTAAGGATAGGTATTGTTTAGATAGTACTTCTAACAAAAATTGAGTATTATTTAGAATAAATATTTAGAATGAGGAAAGTTCTATATTGGGTTTCTACAAAAAAAATGCTTATTTAGTTTTTATCCCAAAATACTGTTAAATATTTATGTTAAATATTATCTCCCAATTCTTTGTGTTGTTTTTGTTGTGTCAAAGAAACTTATTATGAAAATCACTTAAAGTTAATCAAAATTGTATATTCTTTAAGTATTATTAAGTGTATTAAGTGTTTAAAAGAATAATTCTTAATAAGTAAAACTAATTTCAAATTTGGATAAATAATTTTATAGTTTATTCATCATAGTTATTTTTATAAAAACCGAAATACCATAGATACTGCTTGTAATATTGACAATAATTTATCTTCATTCATTCATCATTCATATTGTTCATAAAAAAAAAGGAAATCTTTCACAAGTTTTAAGAAATGCATATATTATATAAATGCTGAGAAAAACTAAATAAAATATTTAAAATATATCGAACTGAAATATATTTTGTATTACCAAGAAAAATATCCTTTTTGAGCCACATTTAATCAACAAACTTGGTTCTTAACAACATAGACATGCCAGTTGCTGGGAAAAAAATAAAATAAAGGAATTCAAATAAAATATCAAACATCCTTTAGTCTCAAATTATTTATCATTGCTGAGGTGTCAAAAATATTTCCTTCTAAATAACTGTATCCCTTTACGTTTCTTTTAGTTATTCCCTTAATTATTCTTAAAATTTGTCCCTTTGTGTGACAACCGCAGGAGAAATTCCACAAAAAATACAAAAATCCGAGATAAAGATTATCGGTTAGTGGGACGGCTTTCCCCGGACGGACAAATGGACAATCGGAGACTTATATAAGCAGCCTCCGCTAAGGTCAAAGCACTCTTTTTCCATTTGCCAATCTCCTCCGTTCGTGTGTGGCAATTTTTGGCCTGCGAGTGTGTGCGTGTGCGAGTGTGTGTGTGTATTGAGCATAAAAGTAGGTCAGTTCGATATTTTCACACACACACACACTCACACAGAACATACAGCATAGAAAAGTCCTCGGCAATATGAGCATATATTTATGCAAGTGTGTGTGTGTTTGTTTCATTCATGGCATTTGCAAAAAAAAAAAAAAAAAAAAAAAAAAAAGAATTTTCGGTTATTATCCTGATGACAGGCATAGAATTAATTTTCCGATGACTCATGCTCTCGAAAATGCAAAAAGAACAAAAAAAAAAAGAAAACCCAAAAAGGAAATTCCAAAAAAAGAACCGTTTTTCTCAGATTAAAATAAATACGAAATTATTGTAAAATATAATTAAAATTATTCTTAAAAATTAAAAATATTTTATAATTAAATATAAATAAAAATAAAATAAAAAATAAACTAAAAAAAAAGAGAAAAAAAAACAACAAAACTGAACGAAGTTTTGCATTTTGTTAGTCAATGAATTTTGCATGCTCAGCGAGAGAGAGTGCGAGAGCGAAATAACGGGAGCGGGCGAAAGGCTCTCTCACATGCGCCCAGCGGGAACTCTTTCGTTCGCCAAGGCTTCCTTTTCCTCGCGCTCTCTTCTGCTAACTTTCTCCCTCACTGGTTCGGGTTTCCTTCTCTTAACGAACCCGCTCGTCGCTGTATGTGTGTGTGTTTGCGTGTTTGTGTGTGAAGGAATTTCAACCTCCCCCCACCCGCTAAACACCACCTCCCCCCGCTACTGGCCCCTTTGGATTCTCAGAATTTTCCTGGCAGCTGAAAGTTTGCCCTCCAAAAGCCAGCAAAAGGTTGTAGCCCAAAAGCGAGCAACGGGAAAAGCAAAGGGAAAAGGCAGGAGGCGACGAGAGGCGAGAGAGAGAGCTGTAAGGAGGAGAAAGAAGGCGGCCAGAGAGGCGTGGTGACCCACGGCCGGGTAACAGGACAAAGGACAAGCGGGGTACGGGCAACGGCATGGTTCGGGGCCTACAGAGATACCCCATTGATAGGCCCGGTTAACTGGGATTTTCAGCCAGCCAAACCATGACATAATCAAGCCAAGTTCATCAAGCTGCGTTTCTGCTCCTTTTGTTCCTTTTTGTTCCTCCAACTTTCTAATTATTAGCCAGCAATGATATCCAAAGAAACAAAAATAAGTACTAAATGTACAGATTTTATACAAAAAACAGGTTTATTTACTAGAAAATCTATTTAGAGCAGGAATTTCTTTATAAAATGTTAAATAACGGGCCCCGCAAAGGGAGCCCAAAAAAGTATGCTATACTTTTTGCAACTGCAACTGGAAATCGTTTTTTCAGGGAAACTAACTTAAAATGATTAAATTTAATTAAAAACTTATACTTACTTATATGTACTTATAGAAAAACATTTGAATTTAAATTTAAAAATAAAATTATATTTTCAAAACATAATTTTGAAGTTGATTTTAGTTGATTTTAATAAAAAAAAAACGTAGAACTACTATAGAAACTATATAAAACTATAGAAAAACATTTAAATTGACAACTAAAAATAAAATTAAGATCTAAAAACCCATAATTAAAGTTAAAAACCCTCTTTTTATACTGGTTATTAGATTTTTCATTTCAATGTAACATTTCCAAACTAATTTAAAAACTTATAACAATTATTTAAAGGTATTAAAGGTAAAGGAACCACAATATATTTATTTATAACATTAAAAATTTATAAAATACATAAACATAATGAAAAAAAATGTATAAAAAATTACATGGGAAATAGTTTTAAGCTGACTAAAAGCTTAAATCTTAAAAAACAAGATCTATATTCTATTCAAAAGTCGATAAAGACTATTTTTTACTGAAACTAAACCTAAATAAACTAAAAACTTTAATAAATACCAAATATTATTATAATTTATAACATATTTTCTACTTAACCTAAAAACCTGAATAATGACAAAGTATTATTATAATTTATAACCATATTCTATACAATATAAAACTATTTTCTACTGAAACTTAACACAAATAAACTGAAACTAAACACCTTAATAAATACAAAATATGACTATATTTTACCTTTAAAAAATAATTAACTTAAGAGTTGTTACATTTTTTCTTAAAAGCTTATTGTAGTCAAAATCTGAATTAATTATACAATGGGGATTCTCGGGGTATCAGGGTATCCCTGTATGTCTGACAATATATATTATAATACAATATAATATATAGACGTATTAATAAAAATAGAAAATAATAAGACCCTCAAGAATATTACCATTACAAATATTAATCTTTAAGAAACCTACAATATTGCAAATCTTGTTTCTTCTCTAAAACCTTTTAATTTTTGGTAACCAAAGAAATGAGAATCCTTGGGAATCCTTCTTTGAAATCCTTTATAATATTTAATTTAGAAACACATTTACAACAAATTTCTTCTGTAATTCCCCTTAAATAACCTAATAGAAAAGTATGTATGTAAAAGTATGTATGTAATGGTATGTAAAAAGTTTAACCGACAAAAACCGATTATTTCGATTGAATGAAAGAAAAGTAATCGGATGCGGGGCTCACCTTTAATCGATATCAATCGATGTTGTGCTTGGCTGCTCTCTCTAGCCGCTGTAATTCTTGTGGTTGTTGTTGCAGTTGCTATTTTTGTGGCTGGTTGTTGTTGTTTTTTGTTGCTTTCTTTTTTTGTTATTGTTGTTGTTGGTGTTTTGTTTACTTTTATTGTTGTTGTTGTGGCTGTTGCTGTAGTTGTTGTTGTTGCTGATGTTAACTATTGTTGTGTTTGTTGTTGTTGCTGCTTCTGTAGTTGTAGTTGTTGTTGTAGCTCACACATTTACATGCACCAACGCACACGCGACGCACTCACACACATATGCATATATATGAATATATATATATATATTTTTTTTATTTTTTAATATATTTTTTTTTTACGGAGACGAAGACGAATAAAGTTGAAGCAGTAGAACAAGTAAAAGATGAATTTTTTGTTTTTTTTTAGCCTTTTTGTTTTTTTTTTTTTTTTTTATTTTATTAAATTTTTTCTATTATGGTGTTGTGTTTTTTTTTTATTTTTTGTGTGTTGTGTTTTTTTTGGTTTCTTTGAAGATTTAACAACAACCAAGACGACGCGACGTGTTGCCAAAAATTCTCATCAAACGTTGCGTTTAGTTCCCAGAGCTGTTCGAGTTTGTTTTGTTTATTATTTTTACTTCTATTATTATTGTTATTATTATGGCTTGGGATTGGTTTGCCTTTCGCTTTAACTGTTGCTATTATTATAATTGCGTTTCCGATATTATACAGCTAATATTATTATTATTATTTGTGGTTTCCTGTTGCTGTTTTAGTTTCAATTTCGCCAGCGTCGCCTAAAGGGAAAAGCAAGTCATTTCCGTCAGAAAAAAATTATTCGTAGGGTATTCAATATTCACTCTCAACTTTCTAGTTTTCTTTGAGTTTCTTCACACAGGCACTTTAATACACTCGAAAAAAAAATAAACCAACTTTTTACACCGTTAAAAAAACCGTAAGCGCGTTTTGTTTTTGTTTATGCAATATGTTCGCGCACGTGAAACGCACAGCCAGTGAGAATAAGCTATAAAAGCTAACAAAAAGAATAAACAGTTCCAACTGTAACTGTAAGTCCAGCCTGGATTTGGAGAGCATACCGTTATTCGCGCTCCCACTCTCTCCTCTCGAAAGAAACTCCGTTTTCGAAGCGAAGTTCTTGGCTGCAGCTGTTGGTCGACTTCGCCGCGATTTCGCCGCAAAAAACAAAAAAAAAAGGGGAGCACACCGAAGAAGAAGAAGAGGAAGCAGAAGAGGAATTCAAGTGTGTGTGTGTTTGTTTGTGTGTATTGGTAATACACCACCCATTTGGTTGTCAACACAAGTTTTGTTGTGCCAACCCCCCCGACTACCATAAGCCCCCACGACCGTTATCCTTTTTCGCCTTCGCCGCCATTATTCGCCGCACTAGGCCTTCTCCGTTTGCCTTTGTGACTTATTCTATTTTTAGGTCATCAATTGATGCCTTCCTTTTGGCTGGCTTTTTCGCCTTCGCCTTCGCCTCTTTTGCGCCACAAATTGCACAAAATTCGCCAAATCGCGAACCGAAAGGGGGTCACACTTGGCACCGCTTTGACTGGCCAATTCCGACTGCGTTCATAACTTATGAATCCTGTCGTGTCCTGTTTTGTCCTGTTCTGTCTTGTCCGGTTCTGTCCTGTTTTGTCCTGTTCTGTCTTGTCCCACTCTCTCGCCGGCCTACGCCACTGCCTTAAATATAGAACAAGAGTTATAATCACAAATCATGCTGACCCGCATTTGGACACTAGGCATCGATCCGAAGGACTTCGCCAAAGGACAATGGAGCCATAGTTTGGCCATAATTTCTGTTTATTCTGAGGTTATAAATAAAATACAAGTCAATTAAATAAAATAGCTGGGAAACATAAAATAACATGAAATATTAAGGAAATTATTCAACAGAATATATTTTGAGGTTAGTTTGGAAAACTACAAACAAGTTTTGACTTGTTTAAGAGAGAAAATGGGAAAGCTTAAAAAGTTTGTTTTCTTTACAAAATATTATGGATTTGAAACAATTTTTAGAGCAATTTTAGAAAAGAATACCGAGAAATATATTTTATAGCCGTAATAGAAAATAATAATATAATAAAGAAAGAAAGAAAAAAGAAATAATCGAGAAAAAAATAAAAATCATCAAAAATGACTTCAAATAATAGTTAAATATACTTTTTAATACTTTTTAATCAAAAAACAAGTCGAAACAAGTTGGAAAATTTGAAAACTTAAAAATAAAACCCTCAAAAATACTTAAATAATTCAAGAAATACTTTTAATCAAAAAAACAAGTCGAAAAAAGTTTGAAAAATTCAAATCTAACAAATAGAATTATCAAAAATACTAAATAAATACTAAATTAACTCAAGAAGTGCCATTATTATTGTTAGAAATTATTAAAAAAAAACAAATTAGGAAGATATTTCATTAAAAAAAGCATAAATATTAGAGGAAACATTGAAAGAAAAACATTTTTGATAAGAAAAATGGTTTTAAAATTTGAAATCTAAACTATTTTGAGTTTCTTTTTTTGAGTTCTTTGAGTATTTTTCAGTATATTTTCAGTTCCTATATCCCTAATATTAATTTTTTTCTAAAATTTCTTATCCTATTCCTTGATATCCCTTTCCTATCCTTAAAATTCAATAGAAAATACTGCTGTTCTAAAGGATCCAAAGGATAACTAAACCAAAAAACTGTTTTCTTCTAACAACTTTAATCCTGGACACCCAAGTCTTTTGGCATTTCTGATTTTCTGACTTTTTATTGATTTAATTTTTATTTAATTTAATATTGAGAAGCTTTCTTTGGCCTAATTCCAAACGAAAACCGAATTTGTTTTAATAAATTGATTTGATTTGCATCATTTATGAGTACAAGTGAGGCAATTGAGTGGCAAATTGAATTTACCTGCCACAGAAACGGATTCGGAGCGCATCTTTGCCACAAATCGCTTATGAATAACTAATGAAAAAAATATAATTTAGTGATTTGTTCGAAATATATTCGGGGTTTTTCTGTGGCCCTGTGGCCTCTCCATATTTGATCGCCAGCCTTGGCCTCGATGGCGCCTAATTGAATTTCTAGAGAAGATCTGGAGGAGGACGAGTACATGGATCAGAAGGACAACAGCAACAGCGGCAGGAGACACATATGGCATATGGCGGGCAGTCTCGAGTCTCGAGGACACAATCTCCTTATTGGATTGCGTCCTGATTGCAAGCCCCAGGGAATCGACACAATAGACTCGATTCCAGTGGAATCCTTGCACTGCCACATGCCGCTCCTGGTAGGCCGCTCTACTGATTCCTTTGGTCTTTGACCATTTGCACGTCACGTATTTAATAATTTATTTATGCGGCAATTTGGGTTATGTAAATTTTTTACACCGAAAACGGCAAACAAACAATAATAAAAGGAAAACCAATTGAACACGCACAGAGCCCAAAGGCGGTATTTTTTCGTCCTTTGTATATTTTTGTAACAATTTCTGTGTTTTTTTTTTTGGTTTTTTTTCTCTGCCACAGATTGGAGTGGCTTCTCCGATCCGAGGTGGACAAATAAAAACGCTTAACTCGGTCGCACTGGGCCTTGGCCGAGCAACCAAGTTCTGTTCAGAGTTCGAAGGACCAACACTTGGTGCGTCGAATGTTCATAGATTTTTTTTGGCTAACCAAAAAGAAAGGAAAATTTTCGCTTTCTCCTGCCTGCGCTCCAGTTCCTTTTCAGCCTCGGATTGCGTGTCCTTTCGTTTTCATTCTCGTCCTTTGCAAGTTGTTTGGCAACTTTTATATCAAAGCTGGCTATAAAACAGGACTCTGCTTGGACTCTATAATTTTATTACAACTTTTTTGAAATAGTTTGTTGGAATTATGGAGGAAAATTAAAGTTCCTTTTTAGGTTTTTTTTTAAACTCTAAAGGATTTTTAGGGGCACTTTTTTGAGTGTTTCTTGGCCCTTCCCAGCCTTTGGAAAGCTTTCGAAAGTATAGTTGAACAACATTTTAGAAAACTAAGGAGAAAGTTTAATTAACTTTGGATATTTTGTTGTAAGAAATGTTTTCTATAATTTCTAGGATGTTTTCTAGGATTCCTTCATTAAATCTCATAAAAAAATTCTATTTTTAATGAGCCAATATTTTACTTTTAAAGTTGAAATCGTTTGTTTAATAAAAAAAAATAGAAGATTCAATTATTTGATAAAAATCAAAGAAAACATGAATATATAAATTTATTTTTCCTCAAAAAAACCTTATTTTGTGTATATTTTTTGGTATTTTGGAAATAATTTACGGAAATATTATTACGAAAAAGTTTTTATAATAAAAAGAAACAATTTAGGGATCAAGAAACACTATTATATTAAATATAAAAACCCCTTTTTCTCTAAATTACCTCAGAAACAACAAAATATCATATCCTTTTTCTCAAAATTGGCTAATTTCCTTTTTTCTATTTCCATTTCTATCACTCTCCCTTTTCTCTATTACTAAAAAAATCCTTTTCTTGATTTAAAAATCCACAATTTAATCAAATAAAATATCAGAAATACCAAATATCCAAACCAAACCAAACCAAACCAGAAACTACTCCTAGTTGCCTTGAAAAGTTCCTTCGAAATTCCTTCGAAGAAGCAAAAATGATACTTCATCTATTTCCAAGAAGAGCAAATCCTTTGAGATGAAGAAATTGTGGAAATATTTACCAATTATCTTGGTAAAAATATGTACAAGAAATAAATATAAAGAAATATTTATGGGCTATGGAAGTTCGTGACAATAAGTTGCATTAAATTTGTGGCATGCAGCTTGGGGAAGGCATGCCAGGACATGCTTCGGAATGCGATTTGTTGCCTCGCTCCTTGTTGCCATCTTAATGGCAGGACGAGAGTATAGTTTTTTTTTCTTAAGGGCAGACAACAAGCTTGAAACTTCAAAAGCGTTGCACAATTTCAATTCCTTTATAATTTTTTTTTATTCCTTATTTTTTTTTTTTGTAGATTGTTTGGTTGGATGGTTTCTTTTTTTTTTTTTTTTTTTTGTGCTTTTCTTGCGAGCGAAGCCAAGGCAAGGCAATTTGAAGCACCCTTGTCCCTTTTACGCCTGTCTCTCTTTGCGGGTCTCTCACTCTTGCTGTCCCTGTCTCTGGCTATCTATCTCGTTTCTCTCTTTGGGGCTTTTGCTCCTCGTGGCCTCGTCCTCATCCTCGATTCTCGGTGGCTCGGTGCCTCGGCTCCTTTTGCGCACAGGACGAAATGAAACGCGAGTCGAAAGTTGAAATCCGAAACGAAAAAGGACAAAGCAATGCAGGACGGAGGGCGCAGGACGCAGGACGCAGGACGCAGGTCGAAGGACGAGAGAATGTGAGGAGCAGGCGAGGACGAGGCGAGGACACGGCTTAGCCAGTTAGCAAGGCGCCAGAGCTGCCCGCCCAACAGACTGACTGACTGACTGACTGACTGACTGACTGACTGACTGGCTGAGTGACTGAGGCGCCCCTGCCCCTTGCTCCCCCATACCCCCCTCGTTGAACGTCCTTCGTCCTTCCCGATTTTCGAGTCGAGTCGAGTCAAGTCGAATTGTGTTGGGTTGAGTCGCGTTTCGTTTGGTTTGTCCTGACTTGGTTTGGTTTGGTTTTGGATTTGGATTTTCGTGCTAGCGCAGACGTCGCATATGCGCGCTCCACAAAAAACAACAAAAAAAAACACAAAAAAAACGACAAAAAACTGAACTGAACGGAACGGAAAAAAAAGCACGAAAAAAGCGAAAAGGCGAGGAAAAAAAAGGCTGGGTAAAAAGGACATGCCAGATACACATAACCTAAACAGCAGGCGAATGTGCCGCAGAGTTTCCCAAAATCGTCCATCTAGGGGGAAAGGGGGGTGAGACAAAAAGGGGGCCAACTGCCATCACTAGGAGCAACAACAACAACAAAAAAGGACACTCGAGAACACACATTCAAGAAACCGATTCGAATCGAGTCGAGTCGAGGCGAGTCGAGTCACGAAAAATCGAAAGTCCGCGGCAACTCCTGCTCCTTTTTGCTCCTTTTAGTCCTTTGACTCCCTTGCTCCTTTAGCTCCTGACTTCCTAGGACCCGCGTATGTGTGTTTTTGGGTTTTTTTTGGCAGGATTATGGTGTGGCGGGGCGACCCTCTTCTCCTTTTTTTCTCTCTCTGTAATTGTTGTAACAATTTTCTATTGCCTACTTTTTCGGGCATTTCTGTTTCAGCTTTCTTCTTCTTCCCTCAAAACAAACCAAAAAAAAGTTTTTTTTTTAACGGGTTTTCCAAAAAAAGGGGGGAGAGGGGTGAGGTCCTTCTTTTGTGTGCTTGTGTGTGTGTGTGTGTTACTCTGCGTAACACGTTGTGTGTGACGCACACTCTTAAAAAAAAACACAGCGCTCACACACACACAGACACGCACACCCTCAAACACACACACACATATACATGTACATATATGGATAAAGAGAGGGCCACTAGGCGTATACGCAATCGTTGCTGCTGCGGCCACATCAAGTATACGCCATGGCGAACACGCGCTTTTGCACACAGAAAAAAAATATGGAAAGAAATAGCTATGCTTTGGTGAAGAAGAACCGTTATTTCTTGCGCCACTCGAAGCTCTCTTCCATCATCATCATCTTCCTCTTCATCTTCATTATTAACGACAGATTCTTCTTCTTCTTCATCTTTTTGAGTCGAAAGCACACGTGAACACGCACTTTATGTACTTTGTTGTGTTTTTTTTGTTGTTTTTGTTTTTGGGTCACACTCGAAAAAATATCACAAAAAAAACGAAGAAAAAAAAAATCGGAAAGAAACCGAGAAGAGAGAACTTATGTAAAACTTTGTTCTTTCGTTTCATTTTTTTTTTGCCTGCGCACTAATCAAGATACTGGTTATATATTACATATATATAATATATTATATATATATAGAAATAACTATATATATACCGTAATATATAATTAAATACAGAAACACATGTACCGCAAGGCAAGTAAACTTTTCGTTTTTTTTTTTGTGCTTTTTTTTGTTAAACCGCTCCTCTTCGTCTCTCTTCTCGCCTCTTCTCTTTCTGGTTAACTGTTTTTCGGTCTGTTTTTTTTTCTAAACGCTTTTACGGTTAATTTTCATTGGGAAGTCCTTCCTTATTTGTCGTTTCTTATATATGGTTTTTTTTCTATTTTTTTCGAGTTAATGGTGTCCTGCTTTCAGATTTCTTTTGATATTTTTTATTTGCTCTGAGACTGAGACTGAGGCTGAGGCTGCTAGTGTGTTACTGGTACTACGGCTGTTTCGTTACCCGTAATCCGTTCGTCTCCGTGGTTTACTGAAACTGTCAGCTGCCGCATCGCGTGTGCGTCCGCAGAGTGCGACTTTCGTTCAGTTCGCTTCGGCAGCGGCTTCGGATGGGCTTCGGCGGGGCTTCGGATGGGCTTCGGCTGGGCTTCGTCTGGCTTCGGGCTGTGCCAGTTTCCCGTTACACGGACAACAGCAGCGACAACAACGGCGAACCGAAGGAGAGCCACTCGGTCATTGGGACAGGCTCTGGCGCTAGCTTTGGCGCTGGCTTTGGCGCTGGCTCTGGCGCTGGGTCTGCCTCTGCCTTTGCCTTTGCCTTCTGGCTTTTGGTTTTTCGCTTTTTTGTTTTCTACTTTTTTGCTTTTGCAAGCAGGCTGCTAAAAGGGACTCACGGTAACGGTAAACGCAGAAAACCAACGACAAACCAAAAGCACAAAACGCAGGCAAAGCCAGGAAAGAAAGTGCGCCTGCACTCAGCACGGGTATAACGGTGAAGAAAACACAAAAAACGGCACAAAAAAGCAAGTGCCTGGTAATAGAAAAAGAAAACTCACCAGCTCTCTGGCTAATGAATTAAGTCTGAGACCTACTTTCGGTCTAAAGTCTTTTCGAAAATGTTTACTCTTTATGAGTTGGAAAATCTCGCCAAGTATAATAAAACTTCCTTCTTGAATGTGGATTTTCTCCAAAGGCATTTTTTCCCAAAGAAATTGTTTCTTATTCAGGATAACTATGAATGCATTTGCATATTATTTATTAAAAAATGCATTAAGTTTTAAAAACTAGACAATTTTATATTGAAAATAAAACTTTTTTGGCTTTAAATGGAAAATAAAATACCAAATAAAATACTATAATAAAAGCATTTTTGGTCCTGCTTTCATTATTTCAAATACAATTCCGGTTTTTTAATTAGAAACAAACAAATGTGGAATTCTTTGGGGTTTTTTTTACAAAAAGACTAATTTAAAGTTAGCTTTTTTTGAAATATTTGTACATTAAAAAGGAATCTTCTACAAACATAAGAACCAGGAGTAACAGGAGGATTTTTTCGTTTTTATTAGGAGGTTTAAATGTTAAAGTAATTTTAATAAATAAAGGTTGTTTAAGGATATTTATTGCATTTCATTAAGATTCTTTAAAAAAGGGTTTCTTTATTAAGTATTTAAATATTTTTTTATTTAAAAGAAAACTTCTAAAAAATATAGAACTTTGACAAAAGTATTTTTTATTTATTATTAAGAAATGTGATGGTTTTTTATTAATTTAGGTATATTTTTTTTTTATTTTATTATTTAATCTTTGGTATTTCTTTGGTACTTTAAAAAAAGAGATCCTTTATTAATAGGAAATTTTAAAATTTCCCCTATTTGAATATGAAACAGTTATTGAGTTTATCGATAATTATGGGTTCTACATTGTTTTTAAAATTAATGTTATTTTAAACATTTGATATTTAGCTATTTTTATTATTTAAAAGAAAACTTTTACCGAATATATTTTTATAGATTTGTAACAAAAGTATTTTTCCTTTAAATATAAAGGTAATTTTAATAGTTTTAGGATATTTAGGGATTATATTTCATGAGTTTACTTAGAGTTTACTTATAAAAAGAGTTCCTTTGAATATTTAAATATTGTTTTTGGTGGATGGAGAGCTTATTTTGGTTAAACATCAAAGAAAAACGTTTTTTTACGATGAAGAAAGTAAACAATTCGAATACAAATTTCAAAAGAATATGTTTAAATATCTGATATATATGTACTTCAAGAACTTTATTTCTTTGAAGAAAGTTTGAAAGTTTGAAGTTTGAAATAAAAAACTACAAAAAAATATGTTAAAATATCTCAATATACTTAATAAACTCGTTTTCTTGTAAGTGTTTGAAACAAAAGCTACAAAAGAATATGTAGAAATATCTCAATTATACTTTAATAACAATATGGTAATATTTTCCGGGTAAAAAAAACAAGTAGATGTTGATGGGCTGAGGATTTATGGCCAAGAATTGTGGCCAGTTGGATGGCCAGGTGGGTGGATGGCCTAATCGTGGAAAGCGCTTAATTGTTTTCTTTGTGTGAAACATTTCCGTGGCATTTGGACGCCTCCAATTAGCCGGAAGTGGTGTAATGGCTCCCCAGGTGCCGGCGATCGGTATTTGGCCCCCAGCCGCCATAACCTTAGACCCCCGTTATAACTACAAAGGATATACGTATAGCTGGGATACCCCACCCAGTTGATCTAGCTAATTGCGGGCAAACATTCAAACGTCCTTTAAGGATTCCAATGGAACGCAGTCGAGGGAATTCGAACAGCGTCAAACAGACAAACAATAACTTCAATGTCGCAACAAATGACAATATTTACGCCAACAACACGGCACCGGGACCCGCCCACATGATATTACCCATACGGTCCTGTACCAGGCTTAGTCCACCCCGCCCCCATCTACAGAGGCTGCCACGCCTCTTTTTGCCAGTCCTTTGCCTTTCATAACGTCCTGCCAAAGGAATGTGTACATACACTTTGTGGAAAAGTTTTTCTAAATCTAATTCTTTCTAAAAGGATCTAATTTCGATTGTTTTTCGATAACTTCGATAAGTGTTTCATATTCAAATCAAGAAAAATTTATCTTATTTGCATATAAGCACAATTTTTTTCAAAAACTTTTGTCTATGCCAAGAAATATATTTTATTAGGATATATCAATAGAGTTTCATTTTTGTAGAATCTCTTTTTTAAAATATTGACATTTTTCTGTTTGAATTTTATTTTATTTAAAAAAAGGGTTTAATTAATTTTAATATAAAAACATTTAATTTACATTTAAAGCACATTTAATACCAAAATATTGAAAAAAATACTATTCTATTGAATATCGTAATCGTATCGCATTGTATCGATATTGCATATCGTAATGATCATAACATTTTTTAATAATAATTGTTAATCGATATTTTCGGTATTTTCAATAACATTTTTGGTAAACAATGTCGATTTTTACAAAAAAAAATTCATAAAATATCGATACATTTAGGAATAAAATAAATTAATAAGCTAAAATAAGTAAATTTTTAATCGAATGAAGTTTTTTTTTGTCGAATAAAAATTGTGTAGCTTTTTGAAGAACCCCAAAATTTGTCTCAGTGTAACATTGAGTGGCAAAACGGCTGCGGATGATGTCAGCGAGTGTAGCTGTGTGTGCGTGTGTGTGTGTGTGTGGCATGCAACACAGGAGCAATGGCAGCGACAGTGGCAGCAGGAGCAGCAACAACAACAAAACCGTCGCACGTACGTCCTCGCTGTGTCCTCGCACACACACACACTCATACTAAGACACACACACAGCACTCCTTTCTCAATTTTTTTTTGCTTTCTCTCTGTTCCTCACACTTCCATTTGGAATTCCCTTTTTCTTACACGTTTTTTTTTTTGCCTCCATTTCATTTTGCGGCCATTGCGGTTGTTGCTGCTGTTCAGGCACTGCGAGAAATAAAAGGTTTTTAATATAAAAAAATACTCTGAGTTAAGTAATTAAAAAATAAACAAAAAATTTATTTAAATTTTTAGAATTGAAATTTTTTTAATTTTTTTTTGTTTTTTTTTCTTTTGTTTATAATTTCTCTCTCTGTAGTTTGCTTTTATTTTTGCTCCTGCTGCTGCTACAGTTGGGTAAAATGTAAAAAGGCGCACATTTCATGAATGAACAATGACGACATTTTGACAGCGGTACCTTACCCCCCTGCCAACCGCCCCCTCTTCAAGTCCAGGCTCCTGGAAGCCCCCACTCGTACTACCCATAACTTATCCCTCAACCTGTTTCCCACAGGAGGTACCTTTATATACAATATCTACTCTATATATTATATACTTCTTCATTCTTCGTACATATATGTGGAAAGTGGTAAATGCCCGAGAAGTGAAAGGCAAGAGAAAGTTTTGGGGGTAAAGAGGGGTTACGAGGATATCTCTCGTCCATCACCTTGTCAGGTGTCACTACATTTCCTGTTAAGCCAAGTCCCTCAATCCAAATTGTATTTCCATCCATTTTATATGTCTTTCTTTGCCTTTAAATTTAATTGAAATAATTACAAAACAAAACAGGAAAATATCTTTAATTATTTTTAATCGCTTTAAAGTTTATTTTTAATACAGAAATTTTAAAATTATTCAAAATTGTGTTCTTACTTTGCCGTTAAGCGTAACATTAATTCATGAATAAAAAAAAATTACAAAAGGAAGTAACAGTTAAGAATTTATTAAATCTATTTTGAAATTAAAAAAAAAATTAAGCCCCAATGCTTGCAAAATTTCTAAAGCTTTTTCGGTTTAAATATTAATTTATTATTTAATAAAAAAAATGTTCAATTATATTTATGAAACATTTTTAATAAATATATAATTCATAAAATTAAAAAAACCCCAGTTTCAAAACTAAAATCCATGACTCTTAAAAACGTATTTTTAAAAATATACAAGAAGACCTAGAAAAACCATTAAAAATGTCTAATTTTAATTAAAAAAAGGGAGAAAATGATTATAAATAATTAAATGATAAAAATATATACTAGTTTTTAGGTTAAAAAAAAGTCACTCATCTTATATAAAATTTGAAACATTTTTAGCTTACAAAAAATTAAGGAAAAGATGTACATATAAGTTTAAGGCAAGTTTTTTTCAGTTTTATTATATTTTATATGGCAATTAATATTAAAAATTCGCGATTTATTATTAATGCAGTTGTAGCCGAAAATTAAAAAGAGTGCCAGCGGAAATGCAAAAGCGAGATCCTGCCGAATCCTGCCAGGATATGCTCCAAAAAGGCAAAGGCAACAGTAAAGGAAATTGAATATTTAATTTTTGCTCTCGCTTTCGGTTTTGACAAACACTTTCCACTTTTCACTTGCACTTTTTCCATTTCACGCAGGAAAAAAGGACATGCGGGGTGGAGGTGGTGGAATCAGGTGCTTAGGGGGTGTGGCTGTGGACCGCCCTACGGCAACCCCCACCCCTCCTTGAAGGGCCAACGGAAAATGCAGCGACTCTGTAATGTACACCTGTGCGTATACGCGATGCCCCGCCCACCGGTCTTGCCGCCTCCTTTGCGCACACACATTAACATAACTTACATTATTCAACTGTGCGTTTCCTTTTGCACTTGGCAGGACGAAGGGTGCTCCGAGGGGGTGGGGGTGGGGATTTGCTTTGGATGTCCTCGAACGAACCGCAAGAAGCTGACACCCCCACCACTCCCGCCTCGAAGGCATCGGAATTTGCATAAATTTCGGCTCGCAGGACGCGCATGTTTAGGGTCCTGACTGGTCCTACAGGTCCTGATCCCTCCAGCCATTAAATTCTGCTACAATACTCTTTTTTTAAACGAAATAACATTTTTAAAACTAATAAATTTTTTTAAGAAAATGTAAATCTAATTAAACTTAGGATTTAAAGGAAAATATTTTATAACTAAAAAAATGTGAGTGAGAAAATGGTTTTTACATTTAAATAAATACAATAAAAAATAATGGAAAATTTTTAAATTGATAAAATAATTAAGCTTTGTTAAATAGCCAAAACCTAAAATTAAATATTAAAATAACTAATTATTTTAAAAAAGATTAATGAAAATGTTTAGCATTTTTTTACTTTCTTTGAATTTTTATTCATATTTTATTATTATTCAATATTTTATTAGAGGAATATCGTTAAACATATTTTCACAATCGTTTACCGTTTTAGTTTCCATAAATATTAAATTTTTTAATGAAAAATGAATATAATATTATTTAAAGGAATATAATTGAAGGAACATAATATTTAAGTTGTTTTTAAATCCCAGCCAGTTATGAGACTTTTCAGTTTCAGTTCCATTATCTATAAAAAATAACGAGAATTAAATATAAATCTTAAACTTCTTTCAGAACCAAAAATCTTTCCAAAAAATGTTCTAAAAATACTGTTGAATATTTTAATAAAAAACCCTTTTTTTCTAATTATGTAAATCATAAAAAATGAACCTTGAGATCCTTATACTTATCGAGTTCCTCATTCAGTTATGGGATTCAAAAGGATTTTTGGAAAGATTCTAAGTTCCGCAGGACTATTAGACGATTAGATAACCTTAGATTAGATAATCTTTTGTTAAATAAACTATATTGTAATATATTTATTATAATATATAATATTTTTACTACCTAGTTTAAGGAAATTTAGGAATTTTAATTAAAGCCCATAAAGGGCATTAAAATCTTCGATTTGTGAAGCTCATTTTCAAGCGTTGACACTTTGAGGAGGAAGGATAATCGACAGGAGGTGCACAAGGCTGGTAATAAGCAAGTGCCCAAGGAAGAAGGAACAAGTGAGAAGAGAAAAGTGAGGAGAGAGTAGTAGAAAGTGAGGAGAGAGAAGTGAAAAGTGAGAATAGAGAAGGCTAATTATGCCATCGCCTTCGCCATTTGCAGCGCCATAATTACGCATAATATTTAAGGACACGTGCTGCGGGATAATTGACTTGAATTTGCCTTCGTTTTTTTTTTTTATAACATTTTCCCTGTTCCCTGTTTATTTTTGGCTTGTGACAGTTTTTTGTTGTTTTTTTGCATCAGAGAGTGGAAAATGATTTTGTTTTTTTGTTGATTTTTTTTTTGGCGAAACTGAGACGGGAAATTAAGAAGAGCAGCGAAAAGCAACGATTTGGCAACGCACCTTCCTCGGTCACAATTCGTTTAGATGGTCTGCCTTCACACCTGCCACATGCCACCTGCCACCTGCCACTTGCCACCTGGCTCAAGCCACTTGCCACTTGCCTTTGCCGCCTGGCTCAACCCTCTTGCCACTCAACCTGCCTCGAGGCATCTCCGATCGCTTAAACTGACAAGTCATTTTTTTTTTAGATTAAAAGGTTTGTTATGTAAAGTTGCATTTATTGATTAACAATTTTTATGAGTTATAAATCAAGGGAATAAATATTGGAATTAAGAATTAAAGAATAACAATTTAAACAAAATTAATCCAAATAAGCCAAAAAAATATGATTAATTTGGAATCAAGGCATATTTTTTTTTCAACTTTTAAGAAGACTTGGAAAAAAATTAAGTTTTTAAAAAAATAAATATTTTGAAACTGCATGAAACTTTCATGAAACTTGCATGAAACTTTTATAAAACTAAAAAAATGTATCGAAAAATCAAATGGAATTTTGGTTCGTGCCCCAAGTGCCCCTCGTGCCACACACCGACAACGTGGAGCGTTAAAATGTGCGCCAAACACGCGATTAAATACGGTTAGTGGGTAAAGGGGGGGAGAGTGGCAGATGTGGCAGGTATGGGGCAGGTATGGGGCAGGTGTGTGTTTGGCCAGGAAATAGGCAGAAATCATCCAAATGCCACGAAACGAAAACCAAATGCTTTGCTTTTGACTTGCGGCCTCTATTTGCAGTCTTGCCCCTCTTTTTTTATATATTTTTCCCCTTTTTTTTTTAGCCTGGTTAAGGCAGTGCAGTTGCACCGCCAATGGGCCAAAAAATGGGCTAAAGTGGCCCGTTCCCAGCTGGGAACGAAATTGCCTCATCGCCAACTGCTGCAACTCCGTTTTCAGAGTTTCTTGGCAAGGCCTACAAATCGAGCACGACTCGAAAAAATGCACAGAAAAAAATTCTATTTAAATTATTAAAACAAACAAGGTAATTTTTGAGTTACAGATTTAAATAATTAATAATTTGATATAAGTTTTAGTATATTTAAGGGTAATACCAAATAATAAAAAAAGCTTTTTTAACCAAATATCTCGAGAACTTTTCTGTAATTAATTCTAAAGAATTCCTCTGAAAGCGTATGATCTTTTAAAAAACTTTGATTAATAATTAAGAAAAATAGAGCGTTTTTTTTTAAACTTAAAAAACTTAAATTTAGAACTAAGAAATGGTAATAAATTTTAGTTTCTTTGACTTAAATTTTCATACTTTAAATACTTATGTAAATTTTTTGATAAATCTTTAAAGATTGAAAGCAAAATTTAGCCGTTTTTCATGGAATATGTTTTTCATTTCATTAAAAATATTTAGTATTATATGTAACTAAAACTATGTATATAAAAATTTAACAATTCATTATTGTATTATTTAAAAAATTTATATATTATATTATTTTTAATTCTTAAAAATTCCTTTTGTGTTCTTATATGTAATATTTATATTTTTTACTCATTTAATTAATAAAATACGATTAAATATATAGGAATTATGTTTATCTAAACAGACTTTCAAAATTTAAAGGATTTTTATGTATTAAATACTAAGAAAAATCAACAAAAATAAATTCTAATTTAATTTGATACATTTTTTTGCAAACTTAAAATTTCACTTCATTCAAAAAAGAGCAAGCTGCATTTCTCTCAGTGCACTTGCTGCATTGTTCTTTCGGGGTTAACTGCAATGCGCAGCAGCAGACCGAGAGCGGTCAATGGAATCGCATATTATGCCTCAAGAGGGGGTTAGAAGGGGGGTGTATCACACAACACACCCTCTCCCTGCACACCTCCTTTACCCCCAGCCACAGCTACATTCCACATTCCATATCCTATATCCTCTATCCCATGTCCTGTATCCCAGGCGAGGCTAATGAAATCTCGAAAGTCACTGAATCGCTGCTAAGTGTGTGGCACACAGTGACTGCAAATCGTTGTCCCTCAATGGGGCCGAGGGGGTGCAACAGCAGGAGTGGGTGGTGTCCTGAAAGGGGGAGGGGAGGGGAGGCGAAATCACAACTAACAAACAACGAAGCAATTCAATCAATGGCCAAACAGCTGGAGGTCCTTTAACGGAAGCATCTTTTGTTTTAAACACAAAAGTCTGCACTTTCTCGACGGGGAGTTGCAGGTGCAACTTGGCGGGATCCAAAATTTTATATTTTTATATTAGTTTGACTTTAAAATATGGCTTTAAAATGGGGGTTTGTTATCAAATACGGTCATACTGAGCCGTGATCGGGTGATCCAAGCCATGAGATAAATGAAATTTAACAGAAAAAAGTTATTATTGAAGAATTACTTTTAAATATTTCATTTTAACCTAAAACTCCTTTCATATGGCTTTGGAATTCAGTTTTGAAAGAAAGAAACGGTCACACTGAGTCACGATCATCTGATAAAAACTCTAACCTTAAAAAAAAGTTTTCAAATCAAAATAAATTACCTCACTTCACTTTAATGAAAAAAGGATCAAAATTATATACAAAAAAATTAATAATAAAGGACTTGAGGTGGAATCCTATCCTATCCTGAACCTGTTCTAGAAAATGTAATCTATTTTTATGATAAAAAACAAATCAATCGCAGATGTATCAAAAATCATCTAAATGCCACAAATAATTACCCAAAAACAAATGGAAAACAAAGAAAATATTCCATTAATAGACTCAACCGCAATAATAATTACTATTATCCATTATCCTGGCTCGAGGATATTAATAATCGAACAACAATGAGTCCTCAAATTTTATGGCTGGCTAATGAAGTTTGGATGAAATATGTGTTGGTGGTTAGCTTTACCGTTTTTAAAGCATTATCCTGACGAGGACGAGAACGAGGAGGAGACGTAGCGACGGAGGACGAGGTGGTGCAGGTTATGTCATTTGCCACCTTTGAAGAATGTATTTATAACCGAAAAGACATTGTCAGAGCGGGCTAACGAGGTCGTCGGTGGGGCAGGATAATGGATAAAGGCGGCGGACCGGCTGGTAGGAGGGACGAGGGGGAGTGGTTGGGTCATTCGGTGGGTCTATCGCGACGGTGGGTAATGCGTTCTGAGCGTGAACCGTTAGTTGACCACGCACACCACCGGGCATTACTTATTTTTATCATCCTTCTCCCTTGGCCAGCACGTGCAACACACACACCCTCCCCCCCCTCCCTCCCTTTCGTCCTTCCCTACTACACTAGTTTTCCTTTTTTCCTTTTATTTTTATACATTTTATTTGCGTGTGTGTTGGTGTTTGTGTTTGTGTGTCGTAATTGGCAGCCTGCAACGCCGCAAACTGATGACATCAGAGAGTTGCCAAGTGGCCTGCGTGCCAGTGTGTGTGTTTAATACACACACACCCATACATGCATACATATAAATACCACACATATACAAATACATATATACATAAAGAAGTGTATATATATTTTTATGTATTTGTCCGGCCAATGCTCCAAATTTCCAGTACATACGCAATGACCAACATCGACGTTGACACACTAAATTTATTTTATTGCCCTTCGTTCTGGCCGAAAACCAAAAATTTGCATGCCCCCCACACAGTTAAACAAACACACACAGACACAGACTAACAAACTAACACATTTGGATTAGAAATGCGATTAGTTTTGCGATTTTAAACAGACCGCGCCATCTTGGTAACAGTGCTGCCAAGCAATGCAGTGACAGTGCTGCCCAGCAGGGTGAACCGGAAATTATGGCGGCCACTCTTGCCACCGCTGCTTGTGGTTACTTTTGGGGTCAATAACCTTCCCCATCTTCAGTCCTTTGAAAGCTAACTATTTTAATGAATTTTCAGTATTTATTTATTTTACATGACTGCTCCTTTCCAATTTCTTTAAATTAAATCTATATTTAAAACTTTATTGTTATTTAAATTAATGTCGAAATTTTAAGCTAAATTAAACAATCAATTTTGAGTTCTTTTCGTAGCTTGGCCATTCCCCAAACGATTTTTAAATCGAGGATTAAACGTCAAATCGTAAAAATTGTAAAATTTTAAAAACAGAAAAAAAATTGTATACGAATTTTATTTTTAGCTTCATAAGTTAAATTTTAATTAAAAGAAAATTAGTTTTTATAAAAAAAATAAGATATTAAATTAGGGTTCCTCTGGGAAATCGGAATCGGAAATATCTGTATTTTCTACACACAAAAAAAATTTTTAAAGCTGACAATCTTCAATGTTTCAGAGACCACGTGTCCAAAAAATAGGATAATGTTAAAAAATAGTTTTGAAAAATATATGGTATTCCATTCAAAAGCATACAAAAATTGTCAAATTTTATAATATTTTTATAAAAAACTTTCATAAGATTATAAATAAAGTTTAAAATGCTTAAAAAGGATTTTTTAAATACAATATTATTTTTTAGGTGACAAAAAAAATTAAGTTAAATATTGATCTTCAAGTTTTAGACAATTTTTAAATTATTCCAACTCAAAATATATGTTTTTCCGATTTAATATTTTATTGATAAATTTAAAAAAATATATCTGTTAAATAAAAATTAAATATATATAAAAAGGAATATTGAAAACATGAACTTGGGAGTCTCTAAAGGGATTTAAAGATATTTTCTTTTGGAATCTTAGAAATATAGGAATAACGACAGATAAAACCTCAAAAAATCTTTTAGTGTAATTTATTTTTTTTATTTTATTTAAGTACCACAAAATAATGAGAAAAATTACGAGTCCTTAAAGGAAGATTGGAAGAGATTTCCTTTTGGAAAATTAGAACTTTAAAGATAACCTCTATATGATAAGGCGGATAAAACCTCAAAGAATCGTTTATTATAATTTCTTTTATTTATTTATTTATTTAGTTATGTGTATATATATGTGTGTATATATACGTATCGTACAAAATGTTCAAACAACAAAAAATATATATATATATATATGTTTTTATATATGCATGTATTGTATGTATATATATTCGTTATAATGTTGTGAGTTTGATGGATTGTGAATTTGTTTAGCGTTCGTCGTTCGTCGATTTCTTAATTAAACATTCTTTTTCTGTTTCTTTGTTTGACTTTGATTTATTAATATTAATTTGTTGTTATGTAAGTTACATGAAGTTTAGCTTTTTAGCATTTGTTTTTCTTTTACTGCTTTTGCTGCTGTTTATGTTGATGTTTTTGTTGTTATTGGTAATTGGTAAAAAATTGGTTGCTAATATTTGTTTGCTAATTTTTTCTGTTCCGTTTCTTTTGTTTTTTTTGCGAATTTATTGCGTTTGCTAAGAGTAGAATTGCTATTTATTCCTGGCTTACTCGATCAGTTTTTTCTTCGTCATTAATAATAGCGTATATTTATTTATATTTGTGTATATATAGATTTGTTATGATGTAAGTTTTAATGCCTAACTCTTGCTTTGTATAAATTCTCCATTTTCATTTCCATTTCCGTTTCCGTTTCGGTTTCCGTTTCCGTTTTAGTGTTTTGCCTTTGCATTATATTTATTTTTAATCGTAATTTAAACAATTCTTTGTCTTTATGGGCGTTTTAAAATGCATATCAAAGTTCTTAATTAGTTTTAGAGCAGCATTTAAGTAAGTTACAACTCGATCATAGATTTTTTTTTACTTTATTTAAGGGAGTTACAAATATGGTTGGTTTTTTTTTTGTCCATTCTCGTTTTAGTGTAAATCTTTGACTGCTTACGATATTAGTGCTAAAATTTAATTGTTAGGTTTATCTTTAGCTTTATATATATTCATATATATACTTGTATTTTTGTTTAAAAGTAATCATTACTTTAATCTTTACTCTGTTTTATTTCTATTTTCTTTATATTTGCGGCGCCATTTTTTTTCTTTATTTTTTGGGCGGCGGTTAACTCTGGTTTTTTAGCTTCTGTCTGTCAAGTCGGGGGAAATATTTGAATTAAATTATTTAAAAAAATTACAGAACAAACATTTGGATATAAAACTTTTCTTGTGTGTTTGAGAAATGAAGATGACAAAAAACAGGCAGCCAAGCCATGACGGACAATTTCCGGTCAGCTGGCGGACATTTTGTATGTACAGTGTGCACTTCCGGTGTGTGAGAAAAAAACAAATTGTGAACAAATGCCAAAAGTCGAAGGAAAACACCAAACAGAAAACTCGGTAAAGGTTTTTTTTGCTTTATTTTCAAATTAATTTACAAGTTTCGCGCATTCTCAGCTCTTTCAAGATACAAAAAAAAATGGGTTAATAAAAAAATGATCATTCTTGAGGAGGCAACAAAAACTGATGCTAAAAAAAATTATACTTAAGGTTTCACTTTGTTTGCTTAGTTTTGTTTTTAAGGAAAATTAGAGAAAAGATCTTTTCGCTTACGTACAAAATTCTGTGTGGGGATGCATTGAAAAAATCGAAACAAACGAAACAACAACAATTATAATTTATACAATTTGTTTTTTTTTTTTTTTTTTTTTTGTTCTTTTACATATTTTTGTTTGTTATTAGGTTTTTTGTTTGTCCATAACTTTTAGCGTCTTATACAAAAAAGATGTTTCTTGGGTTATCTACAAAGTAATTCAGATTTCTGTGCAGTGTATTGGGATGAGGTGTGGATGCTTTGGCGCTGGCTGGGCTGGCTCTTGCGAAGAAAGTAACGGGGAAAAAAGGTTGACAAAATAACGGAAGAGTTTGGTAAAAAAAAGAAGGTAGGATTTGCGACTTGGACTCTATATATCTCTATACATATATATATATTCCGACATATATGTATATAAATTAGCTTGTTGTTGATTTTTTTTGTTGTTTTTTTTTCTTCTCAAACTTCTCCATTTTTTACGTACGTAGTTGGTGTTCTGCTTGCCTGCGATTTGTTTCCTTCTTGTTGTTGCTTGTTTGTTGTTTAGTTTTTTATAAATTTTTGTTATTGGATTTCTTTCTGCTATATATATGTATATATATATATAAGTATATATAAACTGTATAAACTGCCTGCCTGCTACGCTGAACGTTTTGTCAAAAAAGGTTTTTTTACGTTTTCTGATTTTTGCTTTGTTTTTCGAGTTTTTGTTTTTCTTTTTGTTTGTTGTTTTTCTTTCTTTTTCTTGACTTTCTTTTTGTAGATTTTTTTTGTGGTTTTTCTTTTACATTGTTTTAGTTTGTTTTTCGTTTACTATTTATGCCTTAATGGTAGAACTTTTTGTTTTTCTTATTTGTTTCTTTTTGTTTTTTGTTGTTTGTTTTTGTTTTTGTTTGTTTTTGTTTTTGTTTATAATATGCTTTACTTAATTAACAAATAGCAGCGTGCACAGAGCTGCTATGCTCATGGTTGTGTAGTACATAGGCATCTATGCATATATATATACAAGTATATAGTGTATAGTATATAGTATATATGCATATATATTTATATACCGGAGCCATGTGCAAGAGACTAAAGGTTTATCGCTGCTTAGAGACTAACATTTATAGACTTTCCATGTTGTTGTCGATGTTGCTGCATAGAATAAGAAAGGTTGCTTGTTGCATGTTGCATGGTTGCTTGGTTGCTTGGTTGCTTGGTTGCTTGGCTGCTTGGCTGCTGCTTCTGTTAAGTGGTTTTTGAATTCGTTTTTTGTTTACTTTTTACTTTACTTAACTGACTGACTGACACTGGACACCGGACACCGGACACAGAGACACAGAGGCCAGTCTGTTCTGTTTCATCTTCGATCGATCGATTCTTGTTTAATGTATTACATATCCTTCGTATATAATATGTATTATAGCGTAGTGTTATTAATTAATGTATGTGTTTATATAGGCATGCTGCTGATGCTTCCATCTGTTTCTGCTCCTCAACTCTCTCCTTCTCTTTCACTTTAACTGCTTCTCTCTCTCTCTATTTCTCTCCTTCTCTCCATCTCTCTCTCTATCATATCATTCCGACCAAAATATCATATCAGGCATATTAATATTGCGGAGAAATAATTCCAGCACTCCTCTCCTCTCCTAGTTATCGCCATTGTGATCGACATTCTGCTGCAGCTCCTTCAACTTCTCCTCCCGGGGCTTGGCGTTCCCGAAGATGGAGGCCGACTGCTTGGTCTCGGCCACCGCGTTGATGGGCGCGGCAATGGTTCGCGGCTTCAGCTGCAGGCGCGGCCGTTCCGTGTCGTCTACAAAGTCGGAAAATGGATAAGATTGCCAGAAAACACAGAAAATAGATTTCTTACCGATGGCACCGATGCCTCCTGGGCCACCACCTGGTCCGCCACCACCGGCGCCGCCGCCGCCTCCACCACCACCAGCACCGCCGCCGCCGGCGCCGCCACCGCCACCACCGGCTCCACCGCTGGGACGTTCGCTCTGCTGGTTGGGATTGTAGTGGGTGCGCTCGCGGTCACGATGCCGGCTGAAGTTGTTGTATCTATCGCCGTCCCGGGACTGGTTGCCGTAGCTGCCCTCCCGCTGGCCGCGATCACCGCGATCCTGATTGCGATCGAACCTGTCGTCGTTGTTGAAGTTCCCGTACCGACCTCGGTTCGCCGGCCGATCTGCAACGAGAATGGGATTAGACCGGGTCCACCTTCCTCCCCTCTCGTCATCATCATCTCTGCATGCTGGCTAAATGCAGAATCAAAGTACAAAGCGTGCGGGTGGGATAAAGTCGATCAAAGTCTATCGGAGAGTCTATGGAGTGTGTTGTTGGACTACGGAAACGGAAACGGAAATGGAAATCGAAACGGAAATGGAAACGAATATGGATACAAAGGGAGCAATTCATAATAAAGTGGCCGGAAACCATAAATCCAAAAAACAAAAAATAAAAAAAAATAAACAAGAAATGAAATAATATTTCTTAACAAAATATTAAAATATCATTCTAGAAAACATATTCTTAAAAAATTAACTTTCTTTTTTTCCTGCTTGGTAACCTAATACTGAAATCTAATATAATTTTGGTAAAAGAATCAAAACTACTAACCATTCTAAACCTATTCCTTTTTTTAGTTTAAAAAAAAACCGATATTTTAGGGATCATGAAAAACTATTCTTTTTTATACCCTTGCAGAGAGTATTATAATATTATTTGAAGTATAAGGATCAGTATAAGGACATCAGTGAAGGAGACACCTCCGACTTTATAACAAATATCTAGTCTTGATCCGACCTGTTTCTGTCTGTTTCCACTTAAAATAATCTCTGTTTCAAAGTTTTTGACTTGAAACTGCAGAAACACTTCTTTCCTTTGCACGCAGTTTATAAGACGGAATGGCACGAATAGGTCTACTATATCCTAAAACTTCCATGTAATTAAACGATCGGAAATGCCTTGACTTTCATGTTTTTGCAGATAGTTAAAATTCAGTAAAAGCTTCTTTTATGCACATCTGAACCCATGCAGAAAACTTCACATGAATCAGGAGACTGTAACTTTTATGTTTTTGCAGATAGACAGTTAAATTTCAGTAAAAGCATATTTTATGAGGATCGGACCCCATCAATAAATATTCATACGGATCAGTAGAATATATTCTATATCTGTCATAGAACTGAACGTTCGAAAATACCACAACATTGGTTTTTTTGGGTGTAGAAGCTTAAGACTTCTTTCCCAAAGTCATTTTACAAGGAACTGCTTTGATTGGCATAAGGATCGCTCAACTATATCTAATTTTTTCTATATCTTTTACCAATTGAAGCCGCTATCTATCACTGCAAGGGAATATAAACTTCGGTTACGCCCAAAGTAAACTTTCCTTTCTTGTCTATGAAAAAATGTTTTGAATTTTGAAAGCTAAAAAGGTAAAAAGACTTTAGCTTTTAGCTCCTTTAGATTGTTTCCTGGAATCCTGGGCCACTCTGGTATTAAGAGAAAGGAAAAGAAAAGCAAAGCAAAACCAACTCAAGAAACAGCCTGAAGGACTCGCAAAAGGCGGTAACAGAAAAGCGTTAAAAGAAACAGAAAGCTTGGAGGATACAGAGAGAGGATCTATGGCGCTCGTATCAGGATGCGGATACGGATATGCGGATACGGAATCGGAACCAGAATCAACTAATTATGGCAGCTCTACGAGGGATGCAGCTACGTGTTGTTGTTGTTTTTTTGGTAGTTGTTGGTTTAGTTGATTTTTTTTTTGGTTGATTTTTTGATTGAAATTTTTTGTTGGTTTTTTTTGGTTGGATTTTGGTTGGTTGGTTGGACGGCAGATAAAAATGCTTTACCATTGTATCCTCTATTCATGCCACCGCCGCCAGTGCCCGGGCCGGAGCTGCCGCTACCGCTGCCACCGCCGCTGCCGCCTCCGCCGCCTCCGCGACTTCTATCATTGTGACCACCATAACTATCATTGTACGAACCTCTACTATCGCCGCGATTACCCGAACCGCCGCCGCCTTCGCGACCGCCCCCGCTGCCGCCGCCACCGCCTCCTGGTCCACTGCGACTGAAGCCCTGACTGCTGCCGCCCTGGCGAGGCGGTCCGCGTTTCTGGAATCCATCCCGGCCGCCGTCACGGCTCATGCCGCCATTGCCGCCGCCAATGCCGCCTCCAGGGCTACGCAGGGAACAGAGAAAATATTAAAAAATGAATCAGGATTCCATTAAAAAAAGAGAGTCAGAGGCCGTACCGATCATTTTTCCGGCGATCTGCTATATCGATGCGCAGCGGCGCCGAAAGATCATCCAGCTTGATCCTTCCATCGCACTCCAGCGCCCGCTCCAGATTGTCCAGCGTCTCGAACTCCACGTAGCAGAAGCCTTTGAACTGATCCGTCTCCCGATCCTTCACCAGCCGCACATTCTTCACCTCAAAGTCCTGGAATATTTTGATCACATCGCCCTGCACCAGGCCCTGCGGCAGGTTGCCGACGAATGCGATGAAAGGCGGTTCCGTCGGCAACTGCTTCATATGCCGCTCTCCACCGAAGCCGCTCCTGGAAATGGTAATAGAAGATTGTATTAAAGATTCTCTGTGATTGAAGAGGGAATATGATTCAGAATCTTGGTAATCCGAAGCCTTACGCGTATCTCTTGACCTTCATGTTTTTGTTTAAAGAAAAAACGCGGAAACCGAAGCTCGAGAATTGCTTTTTTGGTGCAACAAAGTGATTTGATTGGATTTCTTCTAGACTTTCCATGTTACTTTGTTACAGAAATGCAAGAAACTCTATTAAGTTGCCTTAGATTTGCTGTTTTTTCTTTGTTAATCGAAAACCGAAGCTCAAGAATTGCTTTTTTGGTGCAACAAAGTGACGCGATTAGGTTTTTTCTTTAATTTGTTTATAAAAAGCTGGAAACTCTCTAAAGTAGACCTAGACTTCAATATTTTTCTTCGTTTATCGAAAACCGTAACGCGAGAGTTGTTTTTCTGCCACAACAAAGTGATTCGATTGTCGTTCTTCTCTAATTTCTTTGAAAGTTTGTTTAGAAATGCAGGAATCTCTATAAAGTAGCCTTAGTAGCCTTAGAATTGATGTTTTTTATTGGTTTATCGAGAACCAAGCTCGAGAATTGTTTCCTCCTGTATTTTCTATCAAAATTTGTTTATAAAAATGCTGGAAACTCTACAAAGTAGCCATAGACTTCAATGTTCTTTCTAGTTTATCGAAAACCTAAGCTCAAGAATTGTTTTTGCTTCTCTAATTTCTATCTAAATTTGTTAACAAAAATGCAGCAAGCTCTTTTTTGGTGCAACAAAGTGATTCTTTAAAGTGATTCTTATAGACTTTCCATGCAACTTTGTTTAGAAATTCAGGAAACTACAAAGTAGCCTTAGACTTCAATGTCTTTTCTTAGTTTATCGAAAAGAGAAACCCGAAAATTGTTTCCTTCTATAATTTCTGTCTAAATTCGTTGATAAAAACCGAAAAACCTTACAAAGTAGCCTGAGACTTTGATGTTGCGCTTAGTTTATCGAAAACCGAAACCCGAGATTCGTTTTTCTTCTCCACTTTCGATGCAACTTTGTTTAAAAAACAGAAAACCTAACAAAGTAGCCTTAGACTTCGATGTCTTTTATTAGTTTATCGAAAACCGAAGCTAGCACATTGTTTCCTTTTGTAATTTCTATCAAAATGTTTATAAAAAACACAAAAAACTTGACAAAGTAGGCACAGGCTTCAATGTTTCTCTTAATTTATCGATAATAGTCTTGAGATTCAAGAAATTGCATGTCCTTTAATGTCATTTTGTGACAATTATTAAGAAATTAAAAAGAAAAATTATTGCATTTTGTGAAGACATTTTATGACAAACTTTGTAAGAACTTTAAATGGAAAATTAGTGCATTTGGTGAAGACGTTCCCTGACCGAAGGATATTTCTATTTTTTTCTCTAAAAAGTATAAAAAAAACCACGAAACCAACCGAAGCTAATTTTTTGTTTATTTTTAGTTCCTGGCAGCCGGTGGTCAGGTTCCCAGGAACTGTTGGAGGAGCACATGTGGCCAGTGACCAGTGGCAAGTGGCAAGTGGCAAGTAACGAGTGGCAGGAAGTAGGAGGCAAGTGGCAAGTGGCAGAAACAACAACAACAATAGCAGCAGAGACACCGGTAACTGGACAGGTGCAAGTGAAGTACTGGAAAAGCGCGCGCTTTTGGACAAAACTGCATCATTGTTGGTTTCATATTTCGAGGAGGTGCGCGGGTGCGGGTGCGGGGGTGGGGGCGTGTCACACTTGGAGGCGAGTGCTCGGCCGGCGCGGCATTTGCCGCTGCCGCCGGCGGCGACGCAGGCGTTGGCTGCAGCAGATTTTCGGAAAAGCGCAAAATCAAACAAAAAATAAGAAAAAAGAAGAAAAAGAATGTGGAAAAAAAACACGCACACCACCACACACACACACAGCACACCACACACCTCACACACACACAGCACTAGCGGCACACTCACAAATCACACAAACACACACGCAAACACATACATACAAAGGCGGCGACCAACGACCGCGACACGTACACACGCAGACGGGCGCTGGTGTGTGTGTTTTTGTCGGGCGAGTGCGCGTATGTGTGTGGCGCGCGCGCGTGTGTGTGTGTTTTTGTGGCATGGTGTTGCCTTTTTGCCCAAACCCCAAACCGCGTGCATTATTTCCGATTTGGGATATCGACGGCATTTGCACTTGCATAAACACTCCCCACGCACCGAGGCCACTTTCACTGGCCCCCACCGGCTCCGGCGAGGATCGGGCGGCGGCAATTACCGAAAATAATTGATAATATTTACCTAGCGTGTTCATAACCACCTCTTCCAGCCATGTTTTTTTTTTCAAATGAGCGAATTCGCTGCAATCCGCAGACTGACTGCCCAACGGTTTTCGCCGCGGCGGCCAGTGTGTCCACACCCCGCCGAAGAGTAGGCGATGATTTTGTTCGAACCCAACTCGATGTATATCACTCTAACTGATCGGTGCTCAGTTCATGGTTGTCAATCTATTTTATATATCATATAGCATACACAAAATTAAGCAAGTTCAGTTTGATTTTATAGTTGCCGCATTTTGTTAGAGCAAACATCACTGGCCAATTCGCTGCGTTGACCATTTTACAGCACTAGCGATAGAACTATCGATATGCAGACGGGCAGGAAACGTACGAAACATTCCATGTTTTTTCACACGATAACAGCGACTTAACTAAGAAAACTAAGAAAACATCAAAAAGATCAGTGTAACAAAGATATTAATTAGTTTAATTCCCCCCAAAGAAGTTGAGTCTCGATAGTGCTGGCAAACACAGATCTGTTCGAATTCGCCGCTAACAACAGACCGCGCCCGTGCCACTTACAACACTGCCCAGCGGCAAACCGCTCTTCTTCTTACGCCTTCTCGGCAAAAATTGTACACGTTTTTTTTCTCGATCGTCAAACGCATATTTTTTATTTCTGTGTGCAAATATTCCATCATGGCACTGACGTCGCGCTTCTACAACGAGCGGTATCCCGAGATCGAGGATGTCGTCATGGTCAACGTCCTTTCCATCGCCGAAATGGGCGCCTACGTCCATCTGCTGGAGTACAACAACATCGAGGGCATGATCCTGCTGTCCGAGCTGTCTCGTCGTCGTATCCGCTCCATAAACAAGCTGATCCGCGTTGGCAAAACCGAGCCGGTGGTCGTTATCCGTGTGGACAAGGAGAAGGGCTACATCGATCTGTCCAAGCGTCGTGTCTCGCCCGAGGACGTGGAAAAGTGCACCGAACGGTTCGCCAAGGCAAAGGCCATCAACTCCCTGCTCCGTCATGTGGCCGACATCCTCGGTTACGAAAGCAACGAGAAACTGGAGGAGCTCTACCAGAAAACGGCCTGGTACTTCGAGAAGAAGTACAACAGCAAAACGGTGGCCTACGACATCTTCAAGCAGTCCGTGACGGATCCCTCCGTTTTCGATGAGTGCAACCTCGACGCCGAGACCAAGGAGGTGCTGCTGAGCAACATTAAACGCAAGCTGGTCTCGCCCACGATCAAGATCCGGGCCGATATCGAGTGCTCCTGCTACGGCTACGAGGGCATCGACGCCGTCAAAGCCTCCCTCACCAAGGGCCTGGAGTTGAGCACCGAGGAGCTGCCCATCCGCATCAATCTGATAGCACCGCCACTGTGAGTTGGGTTTCTTTTTTTTATTGTTTTATTTCCAGAAAAAAGTAGGAAGTCTTTTGGTGAAAGTTTTCTTTGTATTTTGAGAAGAAAATGACATGAATGACACTTTAAAGTATGACCAGAAGTCTAAATCCCTTCTCCAAGATTGTTTACAAGCACAGTGTTTATAAATTAATTAATTTTTAACATTTAAAACCCAGAAAATGAAACCAAAGCAACAAATTTTTAACCCAAAGATGGAAAAATCCAGTTTTCTAATCGATCTAATCCCGTAATCCTTTCCAGCTACGTCATGACCACGTCCACCACCAAGAAGACAGACGGCCTGAAAGCCCTGGAAGTGGCCATCGAAAACATACGAGCCGAGATCGTCAGGTACGAGGGCGAGTTCAAGGTGATAATGGCACCCAAACTGGTCACGGCCATCGACGAGGCGGATCTGGCCAGGCGACTGGAGCGGGCCGAGGCCGAGAACGCCCAGGTGGCTGGGGACGACGACGAGGAGGATGCCGCCGACCAGGAGGGCATGCAGTTCGATCCCGAAAAGGAGTTCAATCACAAGAATTCGTCGTCGGCGGCCGCGAACGACGACGAGGATGATGAGGACGAGGAATAGAATCACCTAGACCGGAGCAGCAGCAGCAGCAGAACCACAGCCAGAACAACAGAAACGTTTTTTGTCTAAAATCAAATAAATCCATACATAAATTTCATGTATACGAGATCTGTGGTCAGGTGTTCTGTGTCCTGCTTCGTGTGTCCTGCATTCTGCGTCGGAAGACATCGGAAGTCCTTGGAATTATCTCCGAAATTTGCTAATCTTTATAAATTATAATAATCGTACAAAAAAACGCTATTAAAATGAAGAAAAAAAGGTAGAGAAAGCTGTTTCTGTTCCATTTCCAAATCCAAAACAATACTCTCGACCTTTTATTGAACCCAATTCACGTATTTTTTTTTTTTTGTTGCTTTTTTATCCTTTTTGACATTTCGAACTTAATACTAGATCAAATTGTTGTATATTCTTTAAATGTGTATAATGTAATATGTATATATATATATTTTTATATAATCAATAATATTTATAATCAGGCCAAGTTCTTTATCCACTTTCCGTTTCATAATACGATCTCCGTTTCCGTTTCCTGCGACTTGGTTCCATCACCGTCCAGTTTTGTATTTAAATGATTTATGTTTCGGTAACTTTTTGCCTTAAATTTAAACTCACAATTGGAAAATTGTCTAGAAAAAAAACCAACCCTTGCTATGTGTATCCTTGTTGTTATTTGTTTGTTTCAAAATTGATCCTCGTAACGGAGAGAAAATGCACCCTAATTCCAACTATTGTACAATCCATGTGTAACAGCAACAGCAACATCCGTATATAAAAAACACGTGGCTTTCGTTTACAAAATAATTGCACTAAATTATAAATGGTATTCGCAATATTGTGCCGTGCCCTGCCGTGCCTTGCCATGCCTTGCCGTACCGTGCTGTGCCGTTTCGTTTCGTTAAGTTTGTTTGTTCCGATATTAGATATTCTATGTTTCAGTTATTTCAGTTTTTGTTTTGTTTTGTATTGTTTGTTTGTTTTTTTTGATGTTTTGTTTTTTTGGTATTGCTCGGAGTATTTCGTTGGTTTTGTTGGTCGTAGTCGTAGTCGTGATGGTGGCGCCGCCTTCTCCTACTGCCTCCTCCTATTGCAGCCCAGATCCTCCTCCTCCTCCTCCTCCTCCGCCGACGAATCGTCTCCGCCTGCGCCGGGTTCAGCTGAATGGCCCGCCGCCACTGAGCAGCACCAAGCTGGCCTGCTGCTTGTTGCCGCTGCACAGCCTCAGGGCAGTGAACACCTGGCCGCGTTGGAAGCCCAGCTCCATCAGGTCGCTGACGTCCTCCTCGGTGAACTGGTCGAACGGCTGAATGGTGCTGGGTCCGGTTGCGGTAATTGCACTTCCCAGTGTGGTGGTGCCGCTGCCGCTCGGTCCACCAAAACCGCCGCCGCCGCCTCCCTCGCGACGGCTCTGCTCGAGGGCATCGGCAAGATTCTGCTGGTCCATCGAGTCCTCCGAGTTGCCAGTGAGCCGGGCACTGGCCGGCAGTTCGCTCTCCGGCAAGAAAGGCGTTGTGGTTCCTGTGGTTCCAATGATGAGCACATTTCTTTGCAAGTCAATCAGGCACTAGGGGAGGGACACAGGATAAAAAAATTGCAATCCTTTCAAAAGAAGACTCTCCTTACCTGATGCCTCTTTAGCATGTCTAGGCCCAGGAGCATGTCCATCGGCTGATGACCCAGCACCGTAAAGCTGGAGGTCAAATGATCGTTCTCGATCTGCAACTGCACCATGTGAATCCTGCCCAGAATGGGCTGGGTGCCCACGCCCTTGGCCACGCCGTTCCAGCGCGTGTCGATCAAACGGTTGACGTGGCAGCGCTCGGCGCAGTCCTTGCTCATGATCGTGGTCTGGGCGCCCGAGTCCACAAAGGCCTTGACCGGCACACCGTTCACTTTGCAGTCGATGTACCTAAAATGAAAATCCAATCCTTTAGAGAAGCTTCAGGAAAGAAGCGAAAAGCAAGGCCTTACAGCATAGTGACTGTGCCGAAAATCTCCGGATTGTATTCGATGGCCGCTGCCATGTTGTCCTGGATGTTCTTCTGTTTGATCTCCTCGGCAATAAGGCGTTGGGTCTCCTCGTCAAAGGGATCGGCGTGCAGCATGCGCAGCCGGTGCTCGTTAAAGCGCTTCCGCTCGGCTATGTGCTCGCGCAGCACCCGGGCAAAGGTCTCTAGGTCGCCGGAGTCGATGGCCTCCGCCAAGCGCTTGTTATACTGCCTGAGTAGAGCCAGTGTCTCCGGGCTGGAGAGGAGCATCTGCCGCACGGTGGCCGGATCGTCGTCAAAGTTCACGTTGAACTCGTCGGTCGGGGGGATGTCTGTGAGGTTCTCGAACTGTGGTGGTATCCCTCCGGGTTGGACTCCCGGCTGTTGGTTGCTTCTCGTCGGTGGACTGGCGCCGCTACTCGTTCCCGGTACAGCAATGCTGCTGAAGTCCAGGTTGCTGATCGCCGATTGTTGGTTGGGGCCTCCTGGAAAATATTATTTTTTGATGAATATTTCCGGAATCTTTATTTAAAATATTATTTTCATGAATATTTCCGGAATCTTTTCGAGAGTTATGTCTAGTCGAGAGCTGTGTTGAGAATTGAATAACTTTTTCGGGGTACAAGTCATGGGATACGTTTGTCATGAAAAGCAAATGCTTCCTAAGTGATAGGAATGGAGATTTTTTTGGTTTCAAAGCTTTTGGATTTTATACAATATTATAGGAAATGTTCAAGAACATCAAGAATCGCATTAAAAACATTTTTAACCCGTTTAAAATATATCCAGAAAAAGGTTTTCCTGTTTAAAATCAAATTTCCTAGAAATATGTTGAGAATCTAATAACATTTTCGTGGCATAAATCGTTGAATCATTGGAAATGAAAGCTTTTTCACAAAGAAATGGCTATTTTTTGCATTTAACACATAAAACACAAACAACATAAAAAAAAAACAATTTTAACCCGTTTAAAATATATTCAGAAAAAGATTTCCTCTTTTGAAACCAAAATTCCTTAAGAGAAACCTCCTCTGCCAAGTTTTTTTCCAAATATCTAAGTTTTATAAACAAAATCTCCTGTTTTTAGATGCAAGTTGATTTAAATTTGGTTAAGGAAGGTGTAGGATATTATTAGGAATTAAAATAAATTATATTCATTTAAAATATCATAAGAAAATGATTTCCTGTTTTAAACAAAACGTCCTAAGAGGTTGATTTGATGAATTTCTTTCAAAATATCGAAGTTTTATAAGAAACAACTTCTGTTTTAAGATGCAAGTTGATTTAAAATTAGGTAGAGGAAGGTGTAGGAGATAATTTCTGTAAATTTCTTTCAAAATATCTAAGTTTTTTAAACAAAAACTCCTGTTTTTTAGGTGTTAGTTGATTTAAATAAGGAAAAAGAAGGTCTAGAAAATGATTAGAATTTTAGTAAATTACTAATAATAATATATTTATTTAAAAGTATTAAGTTTTTAAACGAAAAGCCTTAACTCTTGACTGACTTAGTTTAAATCTCAAATCAAATTTCCGATGATTTTCATGGCTTTGGCAGCTTTTTAAAACGAATTAATGAATAATAACTATGAAAATAAACAAGATTTAGGCTATTTGTGGAAAGAAATGTATTAAATTGAATTATATTTATTGAAAAGTATTCAGTTTCTAATCGTACAGCCTTAATCTTCTGATTTTTAGCCTAAATTGTTGATGACTTCCATAGCCTCGGGTATCTTGCAGTTTTTTAGAAAGAATTAATGCATAATAATGATAAAATAAACAAGATTTACGCTTTTTATAGAAAGATTTACGTATTTAATTAGGAATACCTTTATCAGAATGCTAAGTTCTTTGCTCTTACGATTAGGAAATATGACTAATAATCAGAAGAATATATAATATATAACATAATACAGTATTGCAACAGAAATATACGATTCCAAATTACTTTTTTATACTTTAAATACGAAAAAGTAATTGTCAGAAACATAATTTAAACAGAAATTATATTTTTAATCTAAAATGCAGAGATAATTTTTCGTTTGAGATATTTTTTTTGTTTGTTTTTTAGCCCCCGCGTATAGCGTAGCACTTCTGCAATGGATGTTTATGGAATGAGTAAATGAAATCGCGAATTTTTGCAACGCCCACACACCTGCATGCAGTCACCACTTGGAAAGCAGACAAAGATTTGAATATAGAACTCATACCATACCGAGAGACAAGGCCAACCACGCACGATTCTGGGGTCAACAAAACCCCGAAAAAAACGGACAAGATAGCCGAATGCTCGGTAAGAGCCAATCGGAGAAGGAGAGCTGCACCTGCTGCTGCTTTTCCAAGTAACCACCATGTCCACCACCTCCTCCATGCTGCTGCAGTGGAATCGGATGGCGTTGCGATAAGACTCGCCAGCCCCCTGACCCAAAACGATCGCGAAACTCAAAATAATAACAAAAAATAGCTCTGGCTGTGGCGAATCGCAAAAAAATCAAACAACGCGTTTATTTTTAACACCAACTGCGCCGCAAATCTCTGCGCTTTTCCAAAAAAGTCGAATTTTTTTAACAAAATAAACATGTCATGAGGGAAACTAACACCGAGTTGGATTGGATTAAAGGTCATAAAGTCAATAAAACCATAAAGATTTGTCTTTTTTAGACTAAAATAAAGATGATTCAATGTTCTAAATCTCTCTCTGACTTCGAAGAACCACAAAGTTCCAGGAAGACTTGAGCAAAGTTTGAAAATTATGTAAAGGAGTTCCTGGAAATCGCAATTCCAACAAAGAATAAGATCTCAAAAGAAGTCTTATTATTTCACAAGCTTTTGAAATGTTTAACTCTCTCCAGGAGCTTTAAATATTCTTCTTAGAATCAAGAGTTTCATGTAGATTTCCAGCAATAGGAAGGTTTTTTGTATCAACCTTTAAGCGGAATAATCTACGCACTAAACCGAACAAAGAAAACCGATTTGGTTGCGAGACTTTTCTTAGACTTTTCCCCGACATTTCCCTTCTAGGATTTCGCTTTTTGGAATATTATACCACGACGTGGGACGAGACGAGAAGCTTCTCGAGAAGATTCTCCCAAAGAAGCCACCGACATCGTCTGACCCACTTAACGGTTAATGGCTTTTGTTCCCGCCATTCGACCCGCTGGAGATTCCGCTTCTTTGGCACATTCTCACCTGGTCGTGGGGCTATCCTCCGCCGCTCTAGCAAGATAAAGTCACCATCACCGACGCCGCACTGCTGCAGCGAATGCTTGTCGTTGGTCAGCTCTCGATTGTTGAATAGCACCGCCATTTGGGTCACGTCCGCGCCGATTTCCATCGCGCAAAGGGCCTTGAGGTTCTCCAGCTCTAGGTCCTGGGGCACGTCCAGGCAGAAGACCTTGTCTTCGCTGGTCACTGTGATTTTCATCCTGCTATCTCTCTTGACAACGGCTCCCGACTCCTACTCCTGCTCCTGCTCCTCTGCTCCTACTCCGCTTGGGCGCTACGATGCGCTGGATGGATACCGCCTGGATGCCGTTTCGTGTTAGCTCTAACGAGGATGTGGGGCAGTGCGCTTGCTGGTCTCTAGTTTATCTCTGCCGATTGGGTGATTGCTGCTGGAAGTGCGTTTTTTTACCTTTTGCTTTTGTTTTTGACAACGCCGCCTCCAAAAGGCACGGTCGCATTCGGCTGGTTATCGACTGGCTGCCTATCGATAGTGCTGCCGCGATATCTATGCTCAGAGCATATTTTTGATTATGCCGAGAATTAACAAAGAATTTTGAAGGGCCTAAAAATTGTTGTCAATACTTTGACATTTCTGACAACAGTATGCGGCAGTTTAGTAATAATATTTGTATCTGTGTAACTGTATTTGAATATAATTTTAATTCTATAACAAAGAAATAAATTTTTAAATAGAGCAAAAAGCTACTGAAATAAGTAAAACCAACAAAAACAAGAGCACCGCTATAATTAAAAACAATTTAAATAATTTTTTAAGCCACTGAAGACCACCGATATATATCGATATGTGGCCGTGGTGCCATCACCAAGTATCTGAAAATTTCTTGTATTTACCTTATTCGATTGGGTCAACGAGAAGAGCTAGACGGCGCTGGGGCTTTGTTCCGTGTCCGTTTTTCGTATCGCGTCTTATCACATCACTCACGCCGAGCAGAAAGCCAGACATCCTTGCCAGCAGCATGTCCACACAGCAGACTGATACCGAGGAATCGGTGGCGCCCAAGTCAAAGCGACCTTCAGGTGAAGAAAACCCACTCCCACTCCCATCCAACTCCCTGCCCACTGTCACACACACAGACATGTGTGTGGAGTGATAAGCTCGGAATGACTAATGTCCATTCCGTATATTGGTTTTACGGTTTTACGGCTAATCGATATTTTCGGGGGTCTCGCCATCCTTCTGGGGCCGCCACACCTGCTGCTTTCACATGTCATGAGGTCACCTGGCTAACCTTGCTTGTTCCTTGCTTTCCCCCCAGATTCGGCCTTCAAGCAACAGCGCCTGCCCGCCTGGCAGCCTGTCCTCACCGCACGCACTGTCCTGCCCACCTTCTTTGTCATTGGAGTGCTCTTCATTCCGATCGGAGTGGTCCTGCTCCACTTGTCCAACACCGCCAACGAGAAGATCATCGACTACACCAACTGCAAAGCCAACTTGTCCACGACCTGTGCCGACTTTCTGCGCAACAATCCCGGAGCAACGTGTACCTGCACCCAAAACTTTACCCTCGACAAGGACTACAATGTAAGTGGAGCTCTCTGACATGGTTGGGGATTCGTATTGAGTAACATATTCCATTCCAGGGTAATGTTTACATGTACTATGGCTTGACAAACTACTACCAGAACCATCGACGTTACGTCAAGTCGCGGGACGACGAACAGCTGCTCGGCCACCTGTCGCAGACCCCCAGCTCGGACTGTGCTCCCTTCGCCTACGATCCGGAGACTCAGAAACCCATAGCGCCCTGCGGTGCCATTGCCAACTCCCTGTTCAATGGTATGTGCTCCGGATATCGTTTTACAAATCAAATTAATGTTAAACTGTCTTGTAGACACGCTGACCCTCAGCCAGAATGGTGTCGGAATCAAGTTCCTGAAGACTGGCATTGCTTGGCCTTCGGACAAGCGCGTCAAGTTCCGTAATCCCGATGGCGATCTAAACGTGGCCCTCAAGGACTTTGCCCAGCCGCTGTTCTGGCAGAAGAACCTGACCATGCTAGATCCGGAGAATCCGGAGAACAATGGCTTCCAGAACGAGGATCTCATCGTTTGGATGCGCACCGCTGCCCTGCCCAGCTTCCGGAAGCTCTACCGCCGGCTAGACCAATCGACTGACAAGTATTCCCATGGCCTCAAGGCCGGCGAGTATACTCTTCACATCGATTATAGTACGTTGCACCTGGCACCTGGCGGGGAAAATCTTTTGCTATAAATCTGTTGTATATTTCCAGACTATCCGGTGGTTTCGTTTGATGGTACCAAGCGCATGATCATCTCCACCACCTCTGTGCTGGGCGGCAAGAATCCGTTCTTGGGCATCGCCTACATAGTGGTGGGTGGGATTTGCATCACCCTGGGCCTAGCCCTGCTCTTTATCCACATGCGATGCAGTCGTAGGTAAGTGTCAGGATTCCAAAAATCTCGTTCCCTCACCCTATCATGCATCACCTCATCCTTCCACCTTCTCAACCCGCAGCGTTATAGTTCATTAGTCGCGGAAATCCATACTCCATCATCTATCAAACCTCATGGCTCGGTGCGCGATAAGTATTCAAAATTAAACCAAAAACCAAAAATACAAAAACAAAAAACAAACGAACAAGAATTCGAGTAGCGATTAGCCACTTATCGGGCACTGTCCAAAATGATTGACACCAAGTCGCCAAGTTGGCCAAAGTCTAATCTCAGGTACTCCTCTTTCCGTTTTCCGCAGCAGCAACATGGAGATGATCAACGTGAATCCGCACACACAGTACTCCTAGGCCCTGGCCTACTCCCGGATGCCTACCCACTTAGCTTTAGTAGACACATCTGTTTAAGCCTTTTCACCATAAAGTAGCTACTATTGACCAACTAGCACTGCATTCTATATTACCGACATCCTCCTGTTCCGCCAGTGCCGTTCCCCGGAAATGGCTGTGCCTTTTGTTAATCTTACATGTCTGTTTCCCATTTTTTTTTTATATATATTCCTTGTGATTTTTTTTGTTAATTATTACACATAAATAACACTTATCCAAGCTAACTTTCTACCAAATGCAAAGTATTTATTGTGCCTGTGACCTGATCTGTATATTGCCCAATTATCACGTTTATACGCGACACGAAATAAACATTGTTAATGGCAAATATGCATTTTAATACGCGGGATTTTTTATTGCTATAATGAATGTAAGAATTTAATAATTAAACCAATTAAGGTTAGTATATAAACAAATAAAATATAAATATAAATGGCAGTAGGGACACTAAAACAAAATAAACACGTGAAGCTTGTAACCGGGCAGTTCCTTTGATTTGTAAACTTTACAAAAGTTTTAATAAATAATAAGCTGTATTTTCACATTAAAATAAAGATTTTTACTAAATGTAAGCTTACTGTTACTCAAGTGTTCTTAAATGGAATATTTTATTCGAAAATTATAGTGTTTTAATAAAAATGAGAGTTAAATGGCCTTTCAAATAGACTTCAATATTGATGGTTAAGGGTTTTGTGGTCACGGTCGCGATTTTTAAGGGTTGCCATGGCGGTGGTAATTTTTAAGGCTTGCTGTCACGGTCGCCACAGGGTAACGGTTAAGAGCTCCCTTTCCTGAAGGCTTGCGGTCACGGTCGCCACAGGGTAACGGTTGAGAGCTCCGTTTCGTCAAGGCATGCTGTCACGGTCGCCATATTTCAGGGTAACTGTTAGGAGCTCCCTTTTCCTTAAGGCTCGCGGTTACGGTCGCCACATTTCAGGCTACGGGTTAAGAGCTCCCCATTTTTCACCAAGATGTCACCGAGAGCTGTAAACAATCGACGTCTTTGACAGAGCTAAGAGCTCCCCATTTTTCCCTTGGTCTTAGGGGTATCTGGAAGATACTACTCGACCACTCGAGTTCATTGCTTTATCAGCTTCCACACCAATTTCGATAATAAAACACCAGCATATCTTTTCGTTTATATTTTTAGGTTTATATTCCTTTTATTTTGTTTTCGATTCTTCAACGCGTGAGGGACAAAAGTTTGCTTATATCGTTATGATTTTGCATTACATAATTTATTTTGTACCAGTTACATATTATATATATTATATGGTAGCTTAAAAGCTAATTTTACATATGTATAATGCCGCAGTGTATGATGGGGGGGTGGGTGTGTGTGGGAGTGTGCACAATAAGCCTGTAAGGAGTAGGAGTGCGTGTAGAGTAGGGGATAGTGTGTCCACGCGTTTATCAAGACCGCCAGCTCCAGGCGAGATCTGCCTAGAGCTTTGCAATTAGTGTAGTATCTAAGTCGTTGCTAGCCTGCGTCGATGTTTGTGTGCGAGTGTGGATTATGAGGTGTCATATTCAGGGCGACCTTGGTCCGCCTTAACCAGCATATCTAAGGCGCCAAGGTCGCCATACATTGGTAATCTTGTTTTGTTTTTTAGTTTTTAGTTGTCAAGTGTGGGTTTCAAGTGTAGTTCAGAAGAGAGAAGACGATTTTAATTATCGCGATATCGTTTTGACAGCCGCAGGTGTATTATCCTGCGGAGCAGAGGCAGCGTCCAACCGCACGCAACGTTCTCGAAACGAACGAACGAACGACGTGGGATCGTAATGCCTGCAAACAGCACCACATCCAAGATGTGTTGTGTAGGAGGTCTGTAGTTTTGGAGAGTGTCTTACGAATGGAATATTCAGATTCAGATGAATGCAATATTGCAAAGCCACGAGTGCAACGAATTCCTAGTCTCCCACCTCGCCAACTATCGTGTTCGCAGTGAGTGCTTGACTTCCGTGTTTTTTGCGAATTTGTGAATTGAATTTGCGAATTGCGAACGAAACATGAAGTAAAGTTATATGCATATACACCAATATATAGATTGACAAATTCAGAGTAATCAGTATAAATGTGTGTTGTGTTGTGTCTGTTGGCAATCGTACTAATTTACTGATCCTTTTTCCTAACTGTATGGAACGAAAAAAAAGGATCGGTATAAAAAAGTATGAAGAAATCCTACGCATGATAATGTATTTATGCTCGAAAACGATTCTGTGTCTGGGGGTTGTGTGTGCGCTTGCTCCGTGAAAATTGGATCGAAGAAGTGTATGACAACATTTTGTTGTTATTTTATAAACCGAAATATCTTGGGGCCTAAAAGGGGGGTGTGGTTTTAGTAAACCGATTTTAGAATTTTGGGGAGGAAGACCGAAACGAACATAAATAAAAAAAAAAAACCTAACACATCACTCAATAAGTCCGTAGGATGACACATAGATGGCGCTGCTATGTAATAATCCAGACACTGACGATGCTGAACGCTCTGGAAGGCTGAGACCTGTTTGGAGCTCTTTAACCGGAATAAGAAGGACTTTTTGCGTCGGTATCTGACAATGGATGAAACATGGATCCAACCACCACACTCCAGAGTGGACTGCAGCAGGAGAACCACGTCCAAAGCGGTCAAAATCGCAAAAGTCGGCTGGTAAGGCTATGGCGTCTGTATTTTGGGATGCGACTGCATTTTGTTCATCCACGATCTTAAGAAAGGAAAAAGAATCAACAGAGAATACTACATGGCATTATTATATCCAGATTTGGCCCCCAGGCCTGAAGAAAATGTTCGTTGGAAAGAAATTTGGCCGAAACTGAAGCTTATTTTGAGGCCAAAGACAAATCGTTTTACGAAAAAAGTTGTTGAAATGCTAGAGCGGCGTTGGACTGTATGTTAATGAATAAAATCCTACGGACTTATTGAGTGATTTAGTGATTAGCTTTGGGTTTTTCAAACCTTTGTGAGTGTCGTCTGTGTCAGTGAGTGTAAGATACTTTAAAAATCCTGATGGTTTCTCCACTAAGTCTAAATGAGCGGTTTCCCTTTTTTTGTTTTTGTGTTTGAAATCGTTTGCTTTGGTGCATCGTAATTTGCTTGCAATTGATGTGTTTTAATTACTTAATATCTAATATATATATATATAGATGTATATTATAAAGTTACGATTAATCCTACACATGCTTGTCTAGCGAAACTTATGGCTACAGGATGCAGAGCATTTCAATCCCTCTCCTACAATTCAGCTGTGTGTCTGTTGTGGCGTGTGTGTGCGCGCGATACGAACTAGTTTAACATTAATAAAAAAAAAAAAATATCTTCTATATATATATACGGTATATATAGCTTATATCCTTATAGCTAGGATCTATAGAGAGAACTAAGAGGAAAACGCACACAAGAGCTACTACACTACTACTCGGGCTATACATAATCGTGGATGATCCATGATCGATGATCGATGATGAAGTTGTTGGATGTTGGAATGCGTTGGCTCTGGAGGATGTGTGTTGACGTGGATTTAGATTTAGATGATATTATGATGGATTCTGTTTCGTTTCTTTTTGTTTTTGGCGGTGTTTGTGGTTCGAGTAGTTCGAGTGGTGTTGGCTGGGCTTTTTTGTACATTTCAAGTGAGATGGCTTATGGTACTGACTCAGTTTGTGGCAGCTGCAGGCTTACTACTTTTGCTGCTGCCGCTGGCGGTGCTACTGCTACTGCTGGTGGTGGTTGTCCTTGGGGCCACTTTCATTGCATCCAAGGATGATGCTCCGGCGGCGGCGGCGGCGGCGACAACCTTGGCTTTGGCCATCTTTGGCCCATTGAGAAAATGGCTTTTGATGTGGCTCTGGAGAAGCTCCTGAGAATCGAAACAAAGTTGACATAGATCACAGGTAAAGCCTGGCAGCTCCGGCTTCTTGCGCCGCTCACCCGTGGAATGTGAATTAGATTGCGACGTGGTCGTGGTGGCGGTAGTGGACTCGCTCGCTGACGAGTCGCGCCTCTCGTTTTCCACCTCTTCCTCCACCAAGTCATCGTCGAGCTCTTCAATTACCTCATCTTCCTCGACCAAGTCGTCGTCGGGCTCTGGGTCGGCCGCGTCCTCGTCGAACTCCTCCTCGATTATGTCATCGATGGGCAGCATGCCATCATCTTCCTCCTCATCATCCGAGCTGGCCACGATTAGTGGCGGCATTTTCGACTTGCCATTCATAACCACAGGCTGGGGATCTTCCACATCATCGTCCTCATCATCGTCTACGTCCTCAACATCTTCAACGTCCTCGACGTCTTCATCATCATCATCTTCATCATCTTCCTCCTCGTCGACATCATCGCTTTCTACATCATCGTCGGAGCTGAGGACTTCCTCCACCAGGTCATCGTCCTGGGGAATTGTCATTTTGGCTGGCTGTTCCGGCGGCACGCCCTCCTCGTCTTCGCCTTCGCCGCCATCGCCCTCATCGTCTTCGTCCTCCACATCTTCCTCAGAGTCCTCCTCATCATCGTCGTCCTCATCGTCGCCCGTGCCAGAGGTCTCCTCCTCGCCGGAGCTATCCTCCTCATCCAAATCATCGCTATCCGGCTGGGTCTTCCTTTGAGATGGGTCTCCCTCCGCCTTTGTTAAAGTCGTGTCTTCCGCCTTGTCTTCTGCTGCCGCCCCTGTCTCCGTCTCCGTTTCCGCCTCCGTCTCCTGTGCCTTGGCTGCCACCCTGTCCACCGCCGCCTTGGTGGCCACCGGCACAATGACCTCCTCCTTGAGATGGTTATTAATGTGATTCATCAGCTTCTCCTTGCGCGACAGGTACTCGCCGCACAGATCACAGCCCCACTGGAAGGGGCAGAACGGCCGCACCACCTTGGCGTCCGCCAGCTTGTGATCGATCCACAGCTCCTTCGTCTCGAAGGCGAGGTCGCACCGCCGGCAGGTGAGATGCTCGTCCACCACGATGACCGGCGGCTCCGGCAGGTTGCTCACCTCGTGCTTGTGCAGCTCGTACATGTGCCGGCGCAGGTTGTTGTTGCTGATGAAGGTCGAGGGGCAGTACTCGCATTTGAGTTCACGCTTGCGCTTCATCGACTTGCTCGGATTGGCGCTGCCCGGCTGCTGGGGATGCTGCTGGGAGTGCAGGTGCGGCGGCTGCTGCTGCATCTGGAGGTGCTGGTTGTTGGGCATCAGGCCCACCGCATGCAGCTCGCGGAGGTGCAACATCGAGCTGCTGTTGTTGCTGTTGCTGTGGTTGTTGTTGCTGGTGGTGTGGTTGTTGTTGGTCAAATGTGTCGCTTCGGCGTCGATGGGATTCTATAAAGGGTTTCGATTTTCGGATGCAGGATGGGATTGGGGAAGAGAAAGGTTTGGAAAAAAAAACAACTAGATTAGTAAAGCATACCACAAGGAACACACTCGGAATGCGTTGATCTTTGTTGGAATCTGGAAGAGAATTCTATGCAAGGAAGAAACTCCTTCCAAGTCAGACTCCCTCCAGGTTCCACTCTGACCATGATTCCGAGCGCATTTGGTTTGATATCTGTTTTTGCGACTGGTGCGGAGGCAACATCAATATCAATCAGCACATCTAGAGTCCTCGCTCGCTCGTCCTCCTCGCTGCACAAGCTGCACAAAAACGCTCACCTGCTTGCTATCACCTCTGAAATGCCACTTGCGGTGCACCTTGAGTGCTATGACCTGGGGGAATGTCTTGGCGCACAGATCGCACGCGTACTCCCCGTTCTCGTTCTGCTTCTCTAGCTCCACCTGAAACTGGCCCGCGTCCGGCGGCCCGTCGTCAAACATCGCCGCCAGCGGATTGTCCACGTACAGCTCCTGTTCGTGCTTTTGGATGTGCTTGGTGAACATTTCCTGGTCGGTGAATCGGGCCCCGCAAATGGTGCACGCCACCTCTGGAATGCGTATCTTCAGCGCCGCAGCCGGAGCGGCTGGAGCGGGTGCCGGTGCCGGAGCAGCGACTGCCCCACTCTCGCCGCCTCCGTCTGCGTGGTGCTGCTGCTCGTCTTCGTCCTCTTCCTCGTCGTCGTCGCCGGTCTTGTGCCGGAACACGCCCGAGTGCAGCCCGCCCTGCTTCTGCAGCGCCATGTGCTTCTGATGCAGTGCATCCTGCATCTGTTGCTGCTGCTGGTGGGCTCCGGTCGAGGTGATGGGCTTGCGGTTGCAGGTGGGCGTGTGGTTGTCCAGCATCTGGCGGTCGAAGAAGATCTTGCGGCAGAGCGAGCACTCTGCCGGATCTGGAACCTGCGGATGCTTCTTGTAGCGATGAACCTGTAAATAATTTATGGAAGTTTGTTAGTTTTTGTATCCTGCAAAGGATTGCCTACTTAAGGGGTTTATCGATTCTTCGATTCTTTCGATTACAATTATCATCGATTGGACTGAAAGAATCTGTTACTCGGCATGTCCAGTGGAAGTGGATGTCTACTTTTTGGGTTAATACTTGCAAGTTTTTAACATTATATACATGTATCTACATTAATCATTCTTTTCTGAATATGATTATCATCGATTAGACGGAAAGAAGTGGTGTGGTACCTCGAGTCTGAAGAGTGGTTTGTTTAAAAATCATGGAATAATAATATCTTTGGATCTATAGCCCTTATTAATATCTAGTATTTCGTGTGTTCCTGCCTTTTAATGATAAATCGATAGAACCCTTTGATGAGTCTGCAGAGTGGCTTGTGAAAAACGTGGCAGAAATCCCTCATAAATAGCAGTTATTTATGTCCCAAAAAGTTCGAATAAAGAAATCTCGACTCACCCATAGACTCTTCCTGCCGCTGTACACATTTCCGCAATCCTTGCAGGAGTAATCGTTCGAATCGAACTCGTCGTGGGAGTTAATGTGAATGGCCAGCTTCTTGTTGGTGTTGAAGTTGGAGGGGCAGTACTTGCACTGGTACCAGTACAGGGGCGTGCCCTGGCCAGCTACACCAGAGGCGTTGACCGAGGTGTCTGTAAGGTCGCCGGATCCAGGCTTCATGGTGCTGTCATCCAGGACCACGGTGTCATCGTCCAGCTTCAGGGAAGCGGATGCAGCTGAAGAGGCGGCCGTGGAGGAGGCAGACATCTTGTGGACACTTCGCTTGTGCTGAGCCAGTTCCATCTCCGAACTGTAGACAATCGAGCAGACCTCGCACTCGAACTGCTTCACAATCATCTCGTCCTTGATGGCCCGGCCGTGAACCTTGAACAGATGCACCTTCAGGCCCTTCTCGTAGGCGAACTCCGCGTTGCAGAGCTTGCACTTGATGAACTGGACGTTCTGGACCTGATGGTCGGTGAGCATGTGGTAGCGGTAGGACTTCTTGGAGCTAAACCGGCGCTGGCAGATGCGGCAGCGCATCCGGCGGAAGCGGCGGTCGGCCGCCTGGTCGAGGCTGCGCCGGAACACGGCCTGCTCCTGCGGCGTCTGGTTGGCCATGGCAGGAGGAACAACGCTGGCCGATGCAGCCGGAGTCGACGGGGCCGACGCGCTGGTGATATGCTCCATGCTGGTCTCCCCCGTCGAAGGTGTCGCTGTTATGGTCAGGGATTTAGGCGTCATCCGGTTGGCTGCCGTCAAAGCTGCATTCACAGCATTGGAGGCCGTGTAGTGGGATCGCATGTGGTTGGACAGCCCGATGTTGTTGCTGAACACGGCGTTGCAGATGGGACACTCTTTCTGCTGTTGCTGCTGCTGGCTGGACACGCCCACGCCGGCCAGGCTGCTGTTGTTGCTGCTGTCATCCAGGCGCATCTTCTTGGCCACGCTCCCCGGCTCGTCGTCGTCGTCATCTGGAAGGAGGTTGGCAAGGGGTTAGGATGGGAATGCTACTTGGTTTTATGACAGAAAAACAAGTCTAGCAATGAAAGCTAATCTCGGCAAGAGCCAAGGTTTGCGAAACTCTTGCAGAGGACGTTGAGATTTAGAGAAAGAAGAATAAAGGATACAAGTTATAAGGTAAAGGGTAAAGGTTTGAGGTTCTTAAGTTAAAGGTTTCTTACGTTAAACGTATTTACGATAAATGTTCTTAAGATTAAGGTATTTAAGATTAAAGCTACTTAAAGGTAACAGAAACAGACAAAACGGACAATATTTAAGAACAAAAACTTGTTGAAACATGAAAAAACATGTCCAAACATGTCTCTGCAAGAGCAAAAAAGCAACAGTAAGGCAGAGCTAGCCTTTAAAGGACTTAAAAGCGTGAGCTGGCTGGGGGGTTTTGGGGTTTTGGGAGTGGCGGACGTCTACAATCTAAGCCTAATTACCGAGGGTCCCACCATTTGTTATCGACATGAGGTCCTTCATAACGTAGTCGTAGCGCCCGGTATAGACGTTGGGAGTACTGCCATCCGCCAGCTTCACTGCATCTGCATTCACGATGTATTCGAAGCCGCCAGAGTGCCGGTTCTTGTCGACGCCATGAACGTTGATCATGTGCTCCCGCAGGTACGAGATCCTCGGATAGCCCAGGCCGCATCTCACGCACTTGTAGGTCTCCGGAAGCTTGTTCGGATGCTTCGATTCCATGTGGCGGAGTACGTTGTTGTAGTTGTTGTACTGCTGGCCGCAAATGGGACAGACTTGCGGCATGCGGGAGAAGTACTGGGACTTCGGGGCGGATCCATTCCCGCCACTGGCGGCTCCTGCGTCTCGATTGCCTCCGGCGTTGGGAGTCTGCTGGCCTGTTCCGGACGCAGAGCCTCCCGCCGGCTTGGGCGTCGAGGTCAGGGGCGCGAGGGCCACGCTGCTGCTGCGCGACTCGTCCGCCGAGGAGCCCACTCCGATGCCGAGGGCTCCCAAGAGACTGCGCTTGCCCGGCGAGTGCTCCAGGCTGTTGCCCGTGGTGGAGGCGTTGTCACTGCTGGCCCCGCCGCCGCCTCCAGTGCCACTGCCGCCGCTCACCCCACCCAGGTGGTCCTGGTAGACGTGGTCGAGGAAGCGCTGGTGGGTCTCCAGCTTGGCGTCGCAGGTCATGCAGCGCAGGCGGACGATGCACTCCATGTTGTTGTAGTGGCGCCGCCTGTCCACCGGATCGGCAAAGTCCAGGCCGCAGAAGTTGCACTGGATGGAGTTGCTGTCCTTGCGCTGGACGTCGGCGTGCTTGTCGTAGACGTGGGTGCGGAACTCGTGCTTGGTGCGGAAGCCCTTGGGGCAGAGCTTGCACTCGTACAGCTTGTTAACGAGAAGCTCCTTGGCACGCAGCTTCTCGGGGCGCTCCGAGCCCGGAGTGGTGGAGATTACATCGGCGGCCACAGTCGGGCTAAAGCCGGCATCCAGGTGGGAGACTTTCCCATCCGCGGCCTCTGTTACAGCTCCGTCTTTCAAGACCGCCGCATTAGCCTTGTCACGGATGGCGTTTAGGACGCGGTACAGGTTGATGCAGTTCCTCTTCTTCAGATGGGAGATGAACAGAGCCTTGGAGTCGTTCATCTTGAGGCAGTTGAAGCACAGGTTGCGCGGCAGCAGCGGGTACTTCTTGCGGACGTGCGCCATGAAGTTCTTGTACGTGCTGAAGTACTTGTTGCAGCAGCGGCAGGTCATCGTCTGGTACTGCTCCAGGAATTCTTCGTTCTGCTCGATGAACTCCACCTTGTCGCGGGTGAGGTGGGCCCGGTACTGTTCCGGATTCTCGTAGTCATACCCGCCGCCTTCGCACTTGATGAAGGCATTCATCACGACCTGCCGGTACTTTTGGTTGGAAATGTTTCCGCCAGCTGCTCCGGCCGCTCGGTTGGCCTCTGCTGTGGCGGCTTCTGCCGCTGCTCGCTGGATTTCCAGGGCAGCGGCCAGGGCAGGTGTGGGCTTCGTAATGGGCGTGTTGTGAGGCGAATCTGTAGAGAGCTGGAAAAGATTCGGATGGAGGTTGCGCTCGTGGCGACGGGCATTGGCTCGGGTGGAGAACTGCAGGCTGCAGGCCCGGCAACTGGCCACCTTTGAGTCCCCAGCAGCTGCCACATTGGCCACCGCATTGGGTGGCAGGGAGGCGGCCACCGAGGCGGCATTCACGCCATGCTGAGCCGTATAGTCGTAGTCCGAGGTCTGTCGAAGGTGAAGTTTGTTTCTAATTCAAGATTTTTAATGAAAATTTCAAGACTTACCATCAATGGCATGTCGCCCTCGTGCTCGGAGCGCTCTAGGAACATTGTGGGGTCGACCATGTCGTCGGACTCGTCGATCGACTTCATCTGGTAGTCGTCATCCGTGTCGATGGGCTCATCCTTGATGGGCACAGCTGGCAGTGGCTGCATGGGATCCAAGAAATAAAAAAGAAACACAGAAAATACCAAGTTTAGTCAAAGGATAATCGAAAAGGAACCTTAAATCTAGATCTATAAAGAAATCTCTTCTTGGAATCGCAGACGATGGATACCCGTTAGCCAGAGTCTTCTTGGACATCGGGATAACAGGTGAGGGTTCAGTTCAGTTTGTTCTTGTTGTGAGATGGTGATGGGTGATGGTGGTGGTCACGCTTCGAATGCACGATACAATTACATTATAGGAGTAGCGTCTGAAAAAGCGCAGCTGCTGGGCGGCGCTCTGCAGCGTCACCGGCATGAGCAATGGACCCGTTGCGGATGCGGATACGGATGCCGAAGCGGATGCAGAAGCGGTTGCAGAAGCGGTAGCGGAGGCGGAAGAGCCAGTCGCAGTTGCTGTTGCAGTTGCAATGGGAGCCGCAGCCGACTGTTGCTGGAGGAGGAGGCTGCTGCTGCTGCAGCTGGCTTGGCTAAAGTCGAGTGGGCCAGGATTTGATGCTGCAGCAGTAACGGCAGCAGGAGGAGGATGAGAAGGAGCAGGAGGAGGCAGTGCAGCAGCAGTCACTGGAAGAGGCGGCAGCGGTGGCACTGCTATGTCCAAAGGCAAGTATAGCTTCGGCTTGAACTTTCGCAAGGCGGGGGCGGACGAGGACGAGGTCGTATTGAGTCTAGAGAAGCGTCCCTGTGGACGGAACTGCCTTTGGCGGCGCTGGCTCTGCGGATGCCCTAGGTAATGGTGCTGCTGTGCCGGCGGTTGCTGCTGCTGGTGATGATGGTGATGGTGATGATGGCTCATCTGCCGGGCACGCTGCAGGTGCTGCTGCTGCGAGTGATGGTGGTGCCTGCGATACTGCCTGTGATGCTGCTGCTGCTGGGACATGGATTGGGACAAAGACTGGGTCAAGGACTGAGAGGAAGCGGCTACGGCTGCTGCTCCTGGCACTTGCAGGAGCAGGCTCTGCAGACTGGTAGTGGCGGTGCTGTTGCTGCTGCTGTTCATCGACGACGATGATGGTTGTGGTGGAGCAGGCAACTGTGGCAACTGTTGTTGCGGCAACTGTTGCGGTTTAGGACTCACATAGACTGTTAGCGATTTTCGTTTCTTCAGCGAGGGAATGCCATCCAAAATGGCAGCCGCTGTGGCCGCTGCTGCTGGCATCCCAGATGCCTTGTCCGTTTCATCATTGTCCAGGACGTGCTGATGCTGCTGCTGTTGGTTCTGGTTCTGGTTCTGGTTGTGACGATGCTCTGAGGCAGAGCCATTCTCTGCACTATTCAGGTCCAGGTAGTTGAGCAACTTGCTCTTGTGGTGGCTACTGCTGTTGGCGTTGCTGCTGCTGTTGTTGGCCTCCAGCCATTGGCGCTGCTTGGTCTGGGAGATGAGAGAGCGGTTCTTGAAGCTCTGCCACGAGTTGAGGTAGCTGATGCAGGCATGGCAGATCTGCAAGGACAGACGGTCCTGAGGTGTGATCTGTAAAAAAGGTTAAAGAAAAACATAAGTCAGGGTATCCTTTAAAGGAAATTTAATATTAAAGTTGTATAACTCCCCATCCCTCCCCTTTTTTTGGGCCTGCAGTTTGAGGGTCCTGCGTGTCCAGCCATGCGGAGAATGCAGGTATTCCTTTGCCATTGCCATTACCATTATTGCCACCCCTTGGCGATGATGTCAATGACCTGCTTATAATTATATGCAACCTCCCAGCCTCCCACACACGTCACCCCCCATCCCACCCACTCTCCCTCCCCCCTCTTTTATCCTCTGCGCAAATCATTTGAAATGTCCTGTTGCCTGATAACAGTTGTTGCTGTTGCCGTGTCCTGCTGTGTTTCGTGCGCATGTTTGTTTGTGTATTCGTTTGTGAACCGCCTGCCCATGTAATCGCTGCTCCCTTATATACTATCCTTATGTACTCCGCCGGTCGGTGCGAGTTCGAGGCCTATGTACAGGCACCGCTTTGCCGGGGATTAGGTGCAATTACAAAACATCTCGACCGGCTATTAAATCCATTTAAATCTCAATTACCAGAGACAACGAGCGGAGAGTATCTGCTTTCCCAGATCGTAATCGTAATCGTCATCGTAATCGTAATCCCTAATTTCCAATAATGTCACAGGAGGTCAAGTTGTAACAAGACAAAAGCTATGCGAAGGACGAGATCTTTCTAGATACGGGATAAGGGGTTAAGGGTAGACGGCTTTGAAAGGTTTCCAAAGGTGTTTCAAAATATGAATACACTGAAAATAATGGTTTCCAGGTTAAACAATAATAATGTATTGCTTTTCATGAAAAATACATCTTGTTTGTGCGAAATTGGGTATTTTATGGAAAATATTTCGTGCTAGTGCGATATTTGGTATTTTTAACGGTATTTTAATTGATATAACTATTTTTTTTATACACTGAAAATAATGGTTTTCAAGTTATTCTTAAATATTAAACTATTTATGCTATTTATAAAAAATACCTCTTGCTTATGGCGAAATTTGGTATTTTATGAAGAGTATCTCGTGATTCTGCGAAATTTGGTATTTTATAACGGTTGATCGGAATTATCGGAAGAATAATCGAGAAAAATATAGTAATTTTTCCATCAATGTTGGATAATCTTGGTTACCGAATATTAAAATTCATTGAATTTTATGTTAATGACTCATTTTAATAATAATAACAACATTCGTATAAATCGAATTTTTAAATTGATATTTATGAACAAAATCTCGTGCTTGTGCGAAATTGTGTTTTTTTAGCGGTTGATCGAAGATATCGCAAGATAAATCGATAAAAAATAGATATTTTCCATCAATATCAATATTAATATAAAACGTTTACTTGATTTGCCGCTGATTAGTTTACCTCTAATTCTTAATTCTTTGAAATATTTTATTCTATTTTCTCGATTTTCATAACCATGACTAATATTAATAATAACATTTATTCGCATAAATCGAATATTTGAATGTCTAGGGAAAAATGCATGTTCCATCAATAATGGATAATATTGGTTACCGGAAATTAAAATTAATTTGCTCGATTTTTATGTCAATGACTTATAATAATATAGGAATTTTAATAATAATATAGGAATTTTAGTATAAATCGAATTTATAAATTCATATTTATAAATAATATTAAAGAATTATTCATTGAATTTTGGGATATCCTTAAAATCTAGCTAGAAAACCGCTATGAGCTAGCCATAACTGGTGAATATCGATAACCGCCAAAGACCGCAAAGACGGACGAAAATGATCAAAACAAACGGTGCAAATGTATGTTTTGTTTTGCATATTCCGCATACTTCGCCTTTTCGGCGACTAGTGTTTGTTTTTCTTTAGTTTCTGCTTCTGCTGGGATGTTTAATTTTAAAATTGAATAATTTTTGCTACTAAAGCGGCGCCTGGACCTGGGACTGAGTCTTTGTAATTGAAACCCACGGCGGTGCCACACACATACATAGCTATCCTGTATATGTAGATGGGCCGAAGGATATGTGTGGTGCCCCCCACCCCTCTAGGGTATTGGTTTATGTACTCCGTTATGTACAGCATTGAATCCTTTTGGGCGAGTATTTTGGCTCGAAGGCTTCGGCTTCGCTGCTTCCCTTCTCCTTCGATAATATGTTGTTCATTCACCTTGCCCACATCCTTCTGCATATCCTTGCCCCCACATCCTTTACCCCGCCAAGTCAAGGCGTTGGATACAGGCTCCAATAGAGTGCAGGAGCCGGAGGAGGAGGATGAGGATGACTTTCCTGAATTGATTGCAATTCCAAGTCCGAGAATGCGTGTGTCCGAGTGGGAGAGAATTTTAAAGGATATTCAGGGATGGATTGCAAAGGGATTTTCTTTAAAAACTTTACTGAGATTCGAGGTGAGATTTTAGAAAGTTTTTAAAGGGCGAAGCGAAAAAAACGAAAGAAAAAAGAAAACCTGTGGCAGCTGCAACAAAAAATCGAACATCGAACAGATTGCTGGCTGCAGTCCACCAGCTGCTGGCCACCAGGTGCAATAATCACCAGCCTGGACCATATCGCTCTCCGACTTCTCCTTTTCATCTTCCTCCTCTTCATCCTCCTCCTTTTCCTCTTCCTCCTTCTGTACTCCTCCTCCTGTACTCCTTATTTCCGTCTCATCATGCTGTCCGCCTTCGCCAGTGACTTCCATCCAGAGCATGGAACGAGTTTCTGGCTCTGCTTTGCTCTTCTCCTTTTTGTGTCCTTATTCGCCCTGTGTGCGAGCGTGCGTCTGTGTGTGTGTGTATTTGTGCGTATCTGTGTGCGGTTCAGAGAGAGAGCATCCTGTCCTGTCCACTCCACTCCAAGCCCAAGCCATGCCGTAGCCATAGCCATGCGATGCCATAACCATGGAACAAAGTGTTCATGGAACAAAAGTGAAGACGTAGAAATAACCAAAAAGTAACCCCCGTGTTGCGCCAGAGCGGCGGGAGATCTCGAGAGCAGGACGAGGATAAGGACGAGGACGAGAGCGGGACGAGGAGAGCCTTTTTCAAATATTGAATTTCGTTTAAAAAGGAAATCAAATACAAGGGCGGGGAAGGGCAGCTCCTGGGCAGGGAGTTGCGATCTATCCAAGGATCTTAAAGCGGGATTACTTTCCTCTCTGGAGGATTCCAGCGTTGCATCATCAAAGGGAGAAAGTTTTCCGCTTGGTTAATGGTTAAAAAATGATTCCAATGACTGGATGGATGATGAAATTCGATGCGGGATGTGGGATGGAAGAAGGAGAAGCAGAAGGAGGAGCAGCAGGAGAAGAAGGAGTACGAAGAGCAGGAGGAAGGTGGAGTACGCCATCAGGTAATCTCTCTTACAGTCGGGCCAGGCCAAGGTGAAACCACTCGAATTTTGTGCACGTTCCCAGTGTCCCGGGTCGGGTCTCGCATCCCATCCCAAGCTCGAACCCATACCCACTCCAATAAACGCTGCCCAAAGCCTGTCCCAAGCCTGTCCCTTGCCTGCTCTGGCCTGCCCTGCTTTGGGCTGCCCTGCTCTGCCCTGGTCGGGTCTGGTCTTTCTGCTTTGTTGCTTCTTTGTTTTCCATGTGTACGCCGCCTGCCTGGGTCTGCCTGCCTGCTGCCTGCCTCGCCGAAACTCGAACACACAAAGAAGAGACGCAGATAGGGGCAGGCAGAGGTAGAGGCAGCCGAGAGCCAGGCAGGCAGGCAGGCAGAGGAAACCCAAGAGTGCCGCCGCCGTTGCCGCCGTGTCGGTGTGCGAGCATGTGGTCCGCCTCCAGATAACGATGTCGGAACCAAAGCCAGAGCCAGAGCCAAAGCAGGGCGAGAGCCACAGCAAGACCCAGAGCAAGAGCAGGGAGAGCGGCAGAGGCAGAGACCAAGACCAAGCCAGTCCAAGAGCTAGCGATGACGCCAACCGGAGCCCCGACACCGGAGCCCAGCCGGATAGCATCTCGATTCGGCTCGCAATCCCCAAGTGCCACGCACTATCGCGGGCATCTCAAGAGGAATTCCCCTTCGATTCCCTTCCCTGCTCTAAATTAACGGAATAATCGCATAAATATTCCGCCGATAACTTTTATCGTGGCTTGGGGACCATCTCTACACCAAAGAGCAAGGAAATGGGACTACTTTAGAGTTCTTAAAAATATTTACAATATATTATAGGAACTTTAAATCAAATAAGGAATTTATTATTTAACCAATTTGTTTTAAAGAAAAATAAACACTCTAAATTAAGAAATAAAACCATTTACGGAAATTTAATTAATATTAATTGAATTTTAAATAGAATTCTTTAGAAATTTAACTGAATAAATCTTGTAAATAATTTAAAAATGGGAATTTAAGAACAAATTTCACTAAATTCACTAAAAAAAGCAATAATTCTCAAAAGCAAACACTAAATATTAATAAAATTTTATCTATTTTATATTTAATTTAGGTTATAATATTAAAATAATAAAATATTTCTTCAATCTATTTATTCAATTTGATTCTTTGTATAAATCTAGATTTAATTCAAAAAATATTTTAAGTATTTTTTTACTCATTTACTTCACTTATGAATTATGAACCAATATTTTTTGTATTCTATATAAATTTTTCAGATAAAAGGGTTAAGATTTAAGGAATTTATTCATTAATTGAATTAGTATCAGTATAGAATCCGTAATAGTATTGAAAATTAATTTTTTATTTTTTTCATTTATGAAGATTGCATAAAAACTAAAAAATCAAAGCAATATTGCAAACAAATTCCTTGAACTCTTTGTTTAAGATGGAAATAGCTCCCCTGATTTTTAATGTTTTTAAAACGAATTCCCGATTCTAAAGAAATGACCGCTGCTGTGTTTCTGTTTTGAAGTGTTTCTGTGTGTGTTCGAGTTTGTATGTGTGTGTTGGAGTGCTTATGTATGTGAGTGCCAAGAGCAATTGCCATGAAATCGAGCCCAGAGAAGGCACCAAAGCACCGACAACGGGCAGCCCAGAGGAGCGAGCTCTGAGCAGAGCACCGAGTACAGAGCACAGAGGAGAGTACCATCGACATCGCCATCACCAGCAGACCAGACCGGAGCAGGGGAGGAGCAGAGCAGGGCAACCAGGCGGGGCACACGCAGAAGCGGCGTGCTGTGAGCTGGCAACTGGCGGATGGTGGATGGCAACGATGTCGGATGTCGGCTGCCGGGGGCACAAGACCCAAGACCCAAGCAACCCAGCCAGGCAGCCATCGACCGATGATGACGACCAGCGGGCGTCCATTTTGTAGAGGAAGCAGGCCAAGAAGAGGAAGAAGAGGAAACCTAAAAACCAAAACCAAAACCGAATCCAAAAACCAAAACCGAGACCGAAACAGAAACCAAAACTGAAGCCGAAACAGAAGCAGGCAGAAAGCAGAGGATGGAATGGATGGATGATGGCGGCGACGGCGGCCCTTGAAAGAATCAATAAACGAAGCTAGCGAAGCCGCATCCAGGTCTGCCTCCTGCTCCTGCTGCTCAACCTCCTCCTGTTCCTGCCTCTGCTCCTGCTGCTACTCATCCTCCTCCTGCTCCATGTACTGCCTTTGCTCCTGTGCTTCCACTGCCACTGCTCCTCCTCCTCCTGCTCCTGTGCTCCTTTCGAAGGACGCTTGCGCGCAAAGAGAAACGGAACCCAGAGAGAGAAACGGAAAGAGCGAGCTAGATAGCTAGCCAGGCCAGGCCAGGCACACAGGCAGGCAAGGCACAGGCAGGCAGCCCAGTCAGCAGGCCATCAAGTCAGCCAGCGTGGAAGATGGACAAGAGGAAGAGCAAGCAGGAGGAAGCAGCAGCAGCAAGAGGAAACCGAAAACCGAAAACGGAAAACCAGAGGCAGCTGCTCGATGAAATTCCATGAAAAAGCAACCAACGTTTGGTATTCCAGAGAGAGAGAGCGGCGGGTCTCGGATCTGGTCGCGGGTCTGGGGGTCTCGGTTCCAGTCTGGAGCCCAGAGCTGGGCAGAGAAATTATCTCGAACTGGCTCTGGGTTTGGGTCTCCGTTTTGGGTCGTCGGGTTGGGCAACGGTTTGGGGTCCAGTCCGGCATCCAAGAGTACCTCTGGGTCGGCCTCGGCCTATGCCTGTCCACATGGACATGTCTGTATACCAAACCCGCACGCACACACTCGCAGCACTCGCATGGAACACACACAAATACAGAGACGCACAAGACAGAGGCAGAAGCCAGAGGCGCGCTCATCGTGCTTTCCGCTTTGTGCTGGCCATTCTTGCATTGCCTCTCCTCCGCGTCTCGCGTCTCTCTTTTCTGTTGCTTCGCTGGAAGAAGAGTGGAAAACGGGACAATCGCTGGGATGCCGTATCCCAGGAAGGGATCGCTAACCCAAAGAGGAGGAGGAGGCGGAGTAAGAGGAGCAGCTTTACCCCAACCCCCAACCATGACCCAACATCGTGACTTGGTTTTTCGCTTGCACAACATCTTCTCGGGGGGAATCTTTGCTCGACCATCCGACATGCTCCTAACCTCACTTTTGTGCCTGTCCAGTCCAGCGGCGCAGTCGGGTGTGGCCTCCGCCTAGTGCCTCGTGCCTGTGCCGCCTCCTGCTCCGCATCCATGCCATGCCATGCCCGTTGCTCGGTGTATGTATAACCATTTGGGGTTGGACACCCAGACACCCAGAGACCCAGAGAGAGAGCAGCAACGGCAGCAACGGCGGCGTCGGATGACGACAGCGCGACGGCGACGACTACGACGACGACAACGACGACTACGACAACGACATGGCGGCGGAGATTACGTGTGGCCTGTAGTGGCCCCTCCTCTGCCGACACATAACCCTCGACGACTCTGACTCACCTTGATGTTGACGCAGTTGTGGATCTTGGTGGACAACGGCTCCTTGTCCGCCGCATAGCTATTGATGATCGAGATGCACTCGGACGCGGGGGCGATGCACAAGCGGCAGCAGTTTTGTCGCTTCTCGATCTTCAGCGACGATGCCGCCGTCGATGCCGCTGTCGACGCGGATGTGGTTGTGGTTGTGGTCGAGACCGCGACCGATGCCGAGGATGTAGTTGTAGTCGCCAGTGGCGACGATGTGGTAGCGATAGCTACTGCAGCCCCACCACCTGGAATCTCGCTTCCCACAGGATTTCCAGTGGTGGTTGTTCCCGGTCCTGCTGCCGCGATAGCGTCGCACATTTTTGTTGCTTTTTCGTGGCTAGTCGTGTGTTTATTTTTTTGCACGTTTTCACTTTTGTTTCGCGTCGTCGCTCACTTTTTGCACTTTCCGCCTGGCGGAGCACATGGCGCCGCGAGATCTCTCTATATTCCCGGCTGCGAGTTGCTCTAACGGACCACTAGCTACGGTCTACGGTTTTTTTTCTTCCGATTTCGGTTTAGGTTTGGGTTCTCTCGTTTGCAGCGTACCGCTCACAGGAAAAAAAATAATGGCTGGCGCCGACAGGCTGCCGGATGGTCTGACGGAGCTGAGGGATATTCAACGATTGACCAAACGTCCAATTTTTGTTTATCGAAACAGTTTTCTCTGAAGTTTTATGTATCGACGTTATTGCCTACAATTTTCTCCTCGGTCACACTAGGGATATATCGTTGCATGCAATACTCTGCGGTTCAAGCTGAGCTATTTTCATCGATTTACCGATTACTACCATTAGCCGCTAGTGCGACCTATATTGGTTACCGGACTGAACGGTTATGTTCTAAATTTAGTACATCTGGTTGTGAATTAATATTATTATTATTTGTTATGCCAATTAATGCAGACCAGAACAGAGCGGAAGACCATGTTCTTTTCTTAACAGTGCTATCACTAATATGGGAACTTTATTTTTAAATTGATGATTTTAGTGCAGCACCGCATTCTGTACCGGTTCGTAAGCCGGTAATACTAATAAATATTATTATTAATATATGGTATTAAAAGTATTTTAACAGCTGATCTAAAAATACCATTTCTGATAATATTCGCTTGGTTTGATACTTTGCTTAAATATTTGAATTTTAAAATCTAAATATAAAGAGATAATTTAAAGCAAAGTGTTTTCTATGCACGAAGGGCGAATATTTTATGATAATTATATTTAATAATATTCAGAAAACTAACATACCTATAACAGAACTAAAATAAGATGTATCCAATTTCACAACCATTCGCTGTTACCGGTTAACAGTGCCCGTTCTGTTAAGGGAAACACCTCTCCCGCAAAGAGACGATCGTTTTGTTTTGTTTTGTTTGGTTTTTTGTTTACATAAAATAATTATTTTCGTTTAATTTGACTACGCGACCAGCCGTGCTTTAATTGTAAGTAAGAACCACAAGAAAATCCACAATTGCCATGTAATTACAATGACCTTGACATGAAACACGGACATTAACAGCTGTCACTTTTAGCATCTTTTAGAGTCTGTCGAATGATTTGGGTTTAATTAGCAAAAAAAATCATTGTAAAATTCGATTGCTTGTAAGAATGATTTCTTCCTAGCTTCCTTACAGCATTAATTGAAAAAATATGTATATAATATTTCTTTAAGGGGAATTCTTTACGTCTTTCATTGAAAATTAAAGTGCTCTTATCAAGGGAATGTTAAATGACAAGCACAAAAGGGAGACGAAAACCGGCTTGCAACAACACCAATAACGGCAATAACAGCTTGTTATCGGTATCTCCGTTGTGCTTTTGTTTATATTGGAACTTACCTTGACAAATATAACGGTGCATCTTGATTGTTGATTTTCTTCCTTTTCGATTGGAAATTCACTTTTTATTTTTTTATCGTTTTTTTATTTTATTTTTTATCGTTTTTTTTATAACTTATTACTTTTTTCACTATTTTTTTTGATGTTTCTTTTTTAAATATAATTTTTTTTCACTTATTTTTTTTATTTGTTTTCTTTTTTCACTTATTTTTTTTTTTCTTTTTTTCCATATATATTTTTTTAGGCACTTTTATATTTAAATATTTTTAGATGTTCACAGCTCGGACTGCAGCTCCACAATGAATAGAGTCCAGCAGAAATCCATAACGTTAACTTTTTAGGCCTACTTGGTTTCCGATTTTGAAACCATTTTTTCGATTTCCATTTTTTATGCTTCGATTTCCTGATAAATCCAATTCCAAGGCTTACTTTTGTTCAAAATGTTTGAAATCATAAACTTGTACGCTTTTTAAACATTTTTTAGTGCATTTTTTAATATTTTGGGATAAGCTTAGGTATTATTTACATCAAAAATAGCCAGATTCTGTTTAATTTATGTTTAAAAAGGTTAAATTTTGTTCTATTTTGTGAAGGAACTTTTATTTAAAACTCTTTATCTTTAAAATATATTTAAAAAACAATTTTTATTTGAAAAATCAATTTTTTTACCTTTTAAATGTATTTTAAACCCAATTTTTCATTTGAAAAATCGTTTTCCTAAAGTTTTTAAACAAAAATCATATTAAATGGATTTTACTTTATATTTTTTAAAGAGAAAAGCCTTGTTTTTTAACATTTTTTTAAAGCGAGGCCTTGTTTTTGTTATGAAATAATGATACCCGGTACCTGGAATCACATAGGAATTGCAAAGAAAATAAACATTTGTGTATTCTTTGTGGATTTCATAAAGTTTATAAACAAAAAAACATGAGAGGTTTTAACTTGATATATTTTAACCAGAAACATCTTTTTGTTTTGGTTATTGAAAGCAAGACCACTTTTTTGTTTTGAAATAATGATACCCGGTACCCGGATAAGCTCTAGAATTGTAAAAATAAACAATAAAATAACAATCTTGATGGATTTTGAGTGTTAAAACTCGAATCCCTCACGAAATCCAAGCTCTCAGATGATTTCTTTCGATTGAAATATAAAAAAATTGAATAATAATGTCCATTAAATATCCAGAAATGTAAAATATTTAAATATTCTTTAAAATGTATTTAAAAATCAATTTTTTACTTGAAAAAAGGATTTGATAAAGTTTATAAACAAAAAATATGATAAAAAGATATTTTCTAGATATTTTTTAACCAGAAATGTCTAGTTTTTTTTCGTTTTTCAAAGCAAGGCATTGTTTTTGTTCTGAAATAATGATACCCGGTACTTGGAATTACTCCAGAATGGCAAGAAAAAAAACATTTAAGTAGTTCTTATGGAATTTGAGTGCTAAAATCGAAACCATCTCGAAATCCAAGCTCTGAGATGATTTTTTTCGTTTCAAATATCAAAAATTTGAATAAAAATCTGTCCATTAAATCGAATTGGGATTGTCAAAGGCTAAAACTTCAGGCTTATCAAAAGAAAGGCGAACAAATATGACAATAAATCTTCTGGTAATTAATTAGAAAACCATTTAATTGAAAAGTTGCGATGGAAATAGAAACTAATAGTCAGGGGCCAACTGGGTATCATTTGTCTGCCGATAAGGATGCCCCCCTAAAAAAAATACTTATTTTTTTATAAAGTGCAAAGAGCGGGCAACGATTTGCCATAAAAAATGGAAAAAAAAGGAAAGAAAAAACAAGAAGTTAAGGTCATTCGTGGAGCTGATAGGAGGAGGAGAGGCACCCTTTGGGCTTTTATCGGAATGCGCTTCTGTTTTTTTTATCATCCCCTCAGCGGAAGCATAAAAATGTGCTAAAAAATTCATAATTAATACAAAGTGTCTCAAAATAATTTTTATCACCCTCTCGCCCACATAATTCTTATGCAATTTCGTTCCTTTTTTAATCTATTTGCACAAAAAAATAATGCAATAATGCCTAAAACCCGGATTCATTAACACCTTAAATGTTATTTCCGAAATCTTCATTAGGGTTTAAAAAAATCAGGGGTAGAATAAATTTAAGTAAACTTTAAGTAAGCTTTTAAGTAATACATATTAAATTTTTTAATATATTTTTTCTAAGAAGGTTTCCCCTTAAAAATGTCCTTTTATGAAATTTTTGCTTCAAAATTGCATTATTTTTTTGTTTTAAATTTAAAAGGCATTATTTATTAACTAAATTATCATGTTTTTTTTAGTATATATTTTTATGTTCTTTTTTGCCTGAAATAAAAATAGAAATAATCAAAAATTTCCAATTTTTTTCTGATATTTTCAACATTTCTTCAAAATTCCAGAAAATTGTTTGAATTTCTAATTATATTTTCTAAATTAGTTCTAAACAACAAAAAAAATTAATATTTGTTTTAAATGTTCAACATTTTATATTTTTGAAAAATTATTCTTTTCTTTTGTTTAAAAAATACAAAATATTTTAAATGAATTTTTAATATGGAAACGAAAACATTTTTGGAATATTTATATTAAATAAAAATTAACTAAATTATTTAAAGGAAAAAAATAGGCAAGAAATTAAAATAAACACAACTTAAATCTTGAAAAATTGTCAAAAAATGTGACTCCTTTCTGAAGGTTTTCGCAGGCTAAAAAAGAGGATTATTTTTAAGTAATAAATCATTATTATCGATTTATATATTTTTGAAACATATAATTTTATTATTAAAGGTAAAAAAATAGCTAAGAAAAATAAAAGAAACACAACTAAAATCTTAGAAAATTGTCAAAAAAGCTCCAAAAATTACCTCCTTTTTGAACGCTTTCGTAGGCTAAAAAAAAGAATCATTTTAAAGTAATAAATCACTATGAATGATTTATATATTTTTTTATTTTAATAAATACATAATTCGATAATGTATTTCGAACTTTTTGCAAGTAATTGTCCCGATCCATGGATCATGATTCACGTGGTCTGACCCCCAGATTTTGGATCGAGAGACGAACGCCAGCGGGTTAATGCCTGTTGCCGGCTTCTGTTATCAGGCCGTCGTGTGGGTTATCCAGCCCTCCTCCGCCAATTGGGGCTTATCAGCCTAGGGGCGGACGGTTCTGGGGGAGTGGCGGAGTGGGGCAGAGTCTGGGGGGGATTAGGGGTCTGGTGTCACGCCCGTAGCGGCTGGGATTGGGTATAAAATGTTTGCGGTTGGCCGGGGGAACTTCAGTTTGAACGCGTTACCCGACAAAGTCGTGTCCAAGGATCCTCTCAGTCCCGCTTCTAAATCCTTCATAAAAGTCTTAAGGTAGGTCCTCTCATCCCGGAATCCTTGAAAATTTTTTTTCTCTAATTTGTTGTGTGAAAAAGTGGCCGAAAAATCGATTTTGAAACAAGAAACAAGTTCTTAATAATTTTATTGTGTTTTGAAAAAGAAAGAAATAATATTCAAACAAAGTTTATCATTTTATTAATGTTGGAAATACTTTTAAAAATATTTAAAAAATATTGTGAATATGTATTTTTTGAAAAGAATCTTGTTTTTTAAAGGAACTTTTACTTGAAACCTTTTTGGAAAACGATTAAAATGTGTGTTCAAAAACAAGATTTTCTTTTTGAAAAATAAGACTTTTGAAAAAATTAAAACGTAGTGTAAAATATTTTCTGTGCTATTTTCTTAAATTAAAAAAATGTATTATTTTAGTCTAAAAAGTGTGTTTGAAGAAGTGTCTAAAAAAGTCTAAAAAATGTATTTTTCTAGTCTAAAAAAATCATATTTTTATACTCTGAAAAATTTAATTTTCTAGTCTAAAAAAATGCATTCTTCTAGTCTAAAACAATACATATTTCTAGTCTAAAAAAATGTATATATCAAGTCTAATGTATTTTTTTTCTAGTGTAACAAAATTTATATTTCAAGTCTTAAAAATATGTATTTTTCGAGTCTCAAAAGTAGGGAAAAATGTATTTTTCTTTTCTAAAAAAATTTAGGAATATGAAGAACATTGTTTGAAATTATTTTGTATTAAAAACGCATATTTCGGAACCACTGTAATGATTTTCAATTGACCGATAAGAAAAAAAAAACCTGCCACTTGTGGCTTCTTTAAACTTGACCATTCAATGGTCCGGCATCGTGTTTATTTCTTTTATTTTGTTCCCAACATCAAAAGGCAATTAAACGTCAGTAATCAGAGAGAAAAAATAAATAAATAAAAATGCCACGGCTTACAATAATAATAAAAAAAATGGGGGGAAAAAAATAAATAATTAATCGCGGCAGCTCGGAGGCTGAGTAAGTGAAGGGCATGACGTCACAGAAACGCAGCTGCAGCGGTTTTTTATGAGAAAAATAAACTAAAAAAAAAAACAAGAAATAAAAATAAAAATAAAGTCGCGATTTGTGTTCCGCTTGGGATGCCTCTCGATTCTCCATCGGATTCTCCATCGCGATGCCCAGTTTCTGGGACTTAATGTCAGGCCCCCAGCTCGGAGCTCGAAACTCGGAGCTAATTGCTCGTAAATCGCGAATAAAAGCCTCTCCCGGCGGCCTCAGAGGCTTCAGTTGCCAGTCGGAGTCCCGCCGACCCACACCAGCTCCCAGCTTCAGCTCCAGCTCCAGAGATTATAAAGAATTACGAATCGAAATCCAAATCAAAATCGAAATCAAAATCGAAATATAGAAACGCGAACAAGATGCTTCGGAATACGTGTCTGATTTTTGCTGCCTTTTCCCTCCTCCTGGGGCTTTCGGTATTTTTTTATTTTTTAATTAAAGCCTTAAAGTCAAGAATAATACTTAAATTTTTAACAAGAAAATTATGTGGAAATAAAGTGCAGTTTTTTTATTGTTTACAAACAAAGATTTACAAAGTTCAAAGTGAAAACCATAACTTTTTTTTTAAACCGAATCTTTACTACGTTTTTTAAAAGCATTTTCGCCTTTCAAGTCCTTAAATATGTGAATTTTTTTATGAATATTAATTAACAAATATTGGTTTAGTGGTTTATAAACAAAGAACAATTTAAAAAAAATGTATAACCTATAAAACAAATATCATGAACAAAAATATAAACTAATATTGCCTTAAGGACTTAGTTTCTCTGGCAATTATATTGTCCAATTTCTGAATTTAATTCTAAAATACAATTTAATAAATAAATAAAAACAAATAAACTAAAATCTAAAATTGATTGCAAAGAAAGAACAAATTCAAATATGAAAATTAAAGTTATTTTTAGACAAAGTCTTACCTAATTAAAAAATTTATAAATAATTCTATAAATTAGTATATATAAATTACATAAAATATACGTATTAGTACTATAAATTATGTAAATATGTCCAATATTTTAGCTCCGAATTTAAGTTAAGGCTTTCAATGAAGTCTTTTGTTTTGAAGTTTCTTTTGTTTTAAGAAACTTTAAAGTGTTCTTTTTTTACCAATTTTGTTTTAAAATTAATTTATAATTGTCCAAAAATGTAATATTCTTTAATATAATAAAATATATTACGTTTTCGAACACAAATAGCTTCAGAAAAGGCAGTTTTCAAAAATTACAATACAGTTTTTACCATTAAAACTATAAATTTAATATAAATATTAAATAAAAACAAATTATTTTGAGTTTTTAGTCATTTTTTAGGTCTGTTTCCCAAATTAAATATTTCCTCCTTCCTTTTATTTTAAACAGCTTAAATAGTTTAAAAAAAAAAAATCCGTTTTTGTATATTAATAAGAATTTCCAAATATATCCTCTCAAAATAGTATCGCGTATTTATATTCCATTTCATACTCCAACTTAATACCTTCTATTCCAACCCCTTGCAGATGTCCTACAAGGTTGAGCCACTACCCGACTCCTTCGCCGGCCTGGGCGAGGGTCCCCACTGGGACGAGGCCCGCCAGAGCCTCTACTACGTGGACATCGAGGCCGGCGGCCTGCTGCGCTACGACTACCAGGAGAACAAGGTCTACAAGGCCAAGATCGAGGGCGAGCCCCTGGCCGGCTTTGTGCTGCCCATCGAGGGACGTCCCCAGGAGTTCGCCGTCGGATGCGGACGCCGCGTGGAGATCGTCCAGTGGGACGGTGTCTCGCCCACCGCCAAGGTGGTGCGCCAGCTGTTCCAGGTGCAGCCGCTCCTGGAGAAGAACAGGCTGAACGACGCCAAGACCGATCCCCAGGGACGCTTCTTCGGCGGCACCATGCGCTACATCGGTGACGAGTTCGAGTTCCGTCACGGGGAGCTGTACCGCTGGGAAGCCGGCGGCCAGACCTCGGTGGTCAAGGGCGACGTGGGCATCTCCAACGGCCTGGCCTGGGACGAGAAGGCCAAGAAGTTCTACTACATCGACACCACCGACTACGAGGTCAAGTCCTACGACTACGACTTTGCGACCGGAGTCGCCAGCAACCCCAAGGTTGTCTTCAATCTCCGCAAGACCAGCCCCAAGGATCACCTCCTGCCCGACGGTCTCACCATTGACACCGAGGGCAACCTCTACGTGGCCACCTTCAATGGCGCCACCATCTACAAGGTTAATCCCAAGTAAGATTTCTCTTTTAATCAGAATTTTGGATTAAAAATAAATTAACTTTTTTTGTCTTAAATCAGCACTGGCAAGGTCCTGCTGGAGATCAAGTTCCCCACCAAGCAGATCACCTCCGCCGCCTTCGGTGGCCCCAACCTGGACATCCTCTACGTGACCACTGCCGCCAAGTTCGACCAGCCCGCCCCGGCCGGCACCACCTTCAAGGTCACTGGCCTCAACGCCACCGGCTATCCCGGCGTCAACCTGAAAATCTAGGAGAGCTGCGAGTCCTTTGCCAGTCCTCATCGCCACGTCACACAATATAATGTACCATTCGAATCCTCAAGTGCAATTATATATTAAAATGTCTTAAACTTTACAAAGTTTTTACTATTTAAATGGGTTCTTAAAGGGTTTATAGGAAAACAGGATTCCGTGTTCATATTTTGTCCTTTATTTTATCTTAAATATTTTTAACTAACTTTTTTGGATTTTGATTTCTTAGTTTTCGTTTTAGTTTTCAGTTTAAAATACATTGATAAAATATAAATATATGTTCTCTTAAAACATCTAATAAAAGGAATTATCTTAAAATCATTTCAATCTACAATAAATTGCAATTAAAAAGGACATAGTTTACAAATTTTAAAATAATTTTGGAAACAGAGTATTGTCTGGCGCTTTAAGTTTTTTACAATTTCCATAAAAAAGTTTCAATTTTTGATTCAATATTTCAATTATTTCTTAGCTTCTAATCATTACAAATTTTAAACAAACTTAAAGCCAGTTAATAATTAAAATTGAAGTAAAAATTACTTTAGTAAGTAATTACTTTAGTTAAAAAAAACCTCTTTTATTTGAGAAATATTAGATTTAGTTTAAAATGAAAACATGTTTCGGAATAGGAAAATAATTACATTGGAAATACAGAGTTTACTTTACAATCTTTAAAATCTTATAGTCGGTTTACTTAATTAATAAGTTAAAATACTCGATTATTCGATTGGAACGCGAACTGGCAAGTAGGTTCTGGCCAGAGATAACCGCTCATCGCTTCGGTTTTTGTGGCCAATCTTTGGCTTATCAGATTCTAGACAATACGCACTCGGAGCTGATGGGTGTCGTTTGGAGGACGATCACGTGCGGCGGGTGCTGCGACCTTGCTCTTGTTGGCTCCGATTTCTTTCATTCTTATCGACTAATGACCTATGGTTATGGTTCTTAAGATAGTAGCCGTGCGGGGGATGGTGGTGAATCAGTCGATGGTGGAGGAGCCGGAGTTGGAACTGCAGCAGGAGCTGGAGCTTCATCTGGAACAGCAGCTGCAGGAGGTGGATCGCTGGGGGGATCCGACTCCGAGTCCATGGCCATCCATCACTCCTCCGACTCCGAGCCCGAATCGGAATCATCGTCGTCGTCAGAGCCGCCAGACCGATTCAGTCGCAGCATCTCCTGGAACTCGTGCACCCGGATCTTCTCCGGCACGATTTGCAGGAGAAACTCCAGGTTCTTGCTCTTGTTGACCAGCTGGGAGAGATGGTCGTACTTGAGGGTATCGGTCGAGGGCTGTTTTGAGGCCGGGAAGGTGTCCTTGTACGCTTCGCGCGCCAAATGCTGCACAAACAGCTCCGTGCACTTGGTCATGAGGAAGAGAACTTCGTTGGTGATGAGGCCGGTGTCCATCGAGCTTTTCATGATCGTTCGCACCCGGCTGAGGGGCAGGACGGTCTCTGCGCTGGGGGCACGCGCTGGTTTGCCTCGTTCCGCCATTCCTGTTTGAATTATAGTTACCGGCTTCTTGTTTCTTTGTTGATTTTTTTGTTGAACCGCGATTTCGCAGCCAAGCGGGAATTAGAGTGACCGCAGCGGGATCGTGATGTTTTTGCCTTATTAGTGCTGCCGTATCATAACTTTATATTAATTTTTGGTAAACGTTTTTTTTTTATTTTACTACGAAGTTATATGCTAAATATACTTTTAGCCTACTAAATTTTATTCAAATTCAATGTTTTAACGGTATTTATTTTTTAAACTTTGGTATATTTATTTAATAGACTTTTAATTTGTATTTTGTGAAATACGTTAAGAGAAAACCCTTTAAAAGAACTTATAGCATAAAATACCCTAACTATTACTTTTATTTTTAAGAGCTTTCCATTCGATTTACCTAATTTCTAGCTTTTTTCCCGCCAACATAGACATCTGTGTGAAACGCGCCAGTCACGGTGTCTTCAAGATTATAAAACTTTTTGAAGTACGGTCGCACCGACAGAGCGGTCACACTAGTCGCATCTTGGAAACATTTCTATCAAATTTTTATATATAAATTCAGATTTATATGTTGCGCAGGCAATCTCGAGATTGTTGAATTAGCGCACGACCGGATCCCGATTTCAAATCGTCACCGACAGGGACCCCCCAACGAAAATCCAGCGAAACTTTCCAGCCAGCGACACGGCTACAACAACAGCGTGCCAGTGGCATTGGTAGTGAATGTGAAAGCGAGAGGCGAAGAGCAGAGCAGAGCAGAGAGAAGAGAAGAAGCACGCGAAAGAGAAACCGGAGAATCCAGGAGCCACGAAGTCGAAGGAAGCCTTGAAGATCCAACCGGACCGGGACATCCTTGGTGTATTCTCAATTTTTTTTGTTGGATTCTTTCACCCCCCCGCATCTCGTCTTAGCCATCTTTTAGTTTTGCTTCGTTGCTCCATTGCTGTTGTTGTTGTTGTCTTGTTGTTTGTGCCAAGTTGTGTAAACAAGCGAGCAGAAAGCGGACCAGCTTAGGATCAGAATCGCAACCAGAACAAGATCCAGATCCTCATCCATCTCCAGACCCGATCCAAGCGAGAAATCCAATTAAAAATGGCCGCTGCCGCTGGGAGCGCAGTGAACGTGAATGCGGTGAATGACTGCTTCAGCATCGGGTCCACAGTGGTCTGTACGACCTGTTTCAACGAGGAGGTGGAGGGCGAGGTGCTGGCCTTCGATCACAACACAAAGATGCTAATCCTGAGTATCCTTTTACAAACAAATCTCTTATTGCTGGTTTGGGCTTTTAGCCTATTTCAGGCATTCCCGGTTTTATATAATAGACATAGACATGCCACATTTGGTTCTCCGTACATCGCGCCAAAATATCTATCTTGCCCCGTTTTCTCCCTTTCCTTCTTTTCTTCCGTGTTTTTTCTTGGTTGAAATCTCATCTAGAATGCCGCTCGAAGTCCACGGAGGAGCTGAGTGATATCTACGTGAGCAACCTCTCGCTGTGCAGCAACGTCCAGGTGGTCAAGGAGTGCAACGGCAACTTTGACGATCCCCAAAAGCTCAATCTGGAGCAGGTAAGCCTTGAAAACTAGCAATAAATGTTGAAAAATTAACCAAAAAGAAAGGTAGTTTCCGTTTTTTAGGTCGGATTTTGTTCTTTTCCTGGGAAGAGCAGGATTCCTACTCCTATGACTTGCATATTTTCCAAATTATTATAAAAATTTCAAGAATATCGCTTTCTATATAAGCGAATTATTATTTTAATCCGATTTAATGGCTTTTACAAGTCGATCTTTCCAACAATCTTCCGCCTTTATGTAGAATTCTTGAGTAGAAACGCGTAACTCGATGATTTATTTAGGTTTCAATTGGATTTCTGTAAAAGATACGGGGAAATATCTCTATAGCTTTTCCATAAAAAGACACAACCTTCTCTAGTGTTCAAGATTTGTTTAAGAATTGATAAGAAATTGGAAAATAATCATGATTGTCTTAAAAAGAGATATGAAAGGGATTCTTCTTTTCTATTTTCAACAATAGTTATGATTAAGAAACTAAACTCAATCTTGTAGTTACTAAAAACTCTTTCATTTTCAGGTAAAAATGCGACTGCGTAAAACAGTGGAGCGAAGACAGGACTATTTGAAGTCCAAGAACGCGGATGTCAGTCCAGAGGCACAGGAGCTCTATAGAGCGATAGCCAAACAATACGGGGTAAGATCTTTATTCTTCAAAGTAAAACTTATTATCCTTATTGGTTTCTTTTCCCTGTTTTACAGTACAATCAGGTGTCCTGGCAGGGACTCAACATACAGATCCTGAACGAAGTAACCATCTCGCCGCCGTACCGAGTGGACAATGTCGTGTCCAGCTCGAACAACGAAACTTCATGCAATTACATCAAGCGCATTGTAAGCTTGTCAGAATCCTTCTTTAATCCTTCAACTAATCCATATTATCCTTTCGACTATAAAGATCAAACAGTTCTTCAACACGAGACCCTCTCCAGCTCCGGAAAGCGCCCATGGTGCTGCGGCCAGCACCTCATCCGCCTCGGTGTCTCCCACGTCCTCATCTCTATCGTCGAGTAATGCCGCCTCTGGGTCGCCGGTTCCCGCAAACTAATGATAAATAAGTAACAAAAAAACAAAACAAAAAAGAAAAGAAAAAGATACAAAACAAAACAAAAAACAAAACAAATACAAAACAACACAAAAAAGAAACAGAAACATGCTTCAAAAGAGTAAAGCTTGGATTTCCTTTTTCTTTTCGGTTTGTGGGTTCTACAATTTTGGGGGTCATATTTTAATATAATTATAATTTAATTTGTTTTTTTTTGAGGTATAATTTATTTTTCTTATAGGAGTTGAGTTTTATTGGAAAAAGTTCAAGAAAATCGAATTGCTTTGCTTTTGAGGAGATAAAATCGGCATTAATTTTCAATGTCATACTTCTAAATCAACATAATTACAACTATTTTATAAATATTGTTTGGTAAATGGATTTCAAAAGTATTTAAAAGCTATATTTTCGATAAAACAAGAGAAAAAAGAGATTATTTTCAACAATTTTGAAAACCTTTCCATATTTTAGGAGCTTTACATTTATCTGAAGAAAAAAGGAAGCTATATTTTCATATTCATAAATGGCATATCTAGCTATTTAATAAATTTAATTATTTTTTTTAAACCTATTTTATTACGAAACTGATTTTCGTCATATTTATTTTGATATTTATCATTCTTTATCATTTTGCAAGTCAAGTCCAATTGTTTTTTTGGTTTCTTTATGATCTCAAAACAAAGAAAATAAAGAAGAGGTCACATTCTAGCTTTTTTTAATATTTATTATTTTTTGTAACCCAATACAAATATTATTTAATAAAAATTAAGCAAATAAAAGAAAAAACAGTTGGTAATCGCGGTATTTTCAAGCCTCCAGCAGCCGGTATATTTTCTTAAAGCTGCAAACGGTCACACTGACCTGTGTTTGGTTTCACCGAAAAGCCGCATTTTTTTATATTTTAGTAAATAAACAAAGAAAAAGGTGAGCCAGCCATGGAGGATGTACAAAAACACAGCGTTCATACGCTGATCTTCCGCTCCCTGAAGCGCACCCACGACCTGTTCGTCTCCAACCAAGGAAACCTGCCAGAAATCGACGAGCGCTTGTAAGTAATCCCGGTTTTACTTTAGAAAAATAAAGTTTTATTTATTATAATTACCATGCCAGAGAGAAGCTGCGCCGCGCGATAAAGGCCAAGGATAGCTATGGCCTGGTCCTGGACAGGGTGGGCAAGAGCGGACCAGAAACCAGAAAGGCGGCAACTGACAAGCCACTGGCCATTACGGATGGCAGTGGTGCGGACATCTCATCTACCGCCGCTGGAGGTGCAGGCCAACTGACCAAGTACAATCCGGCGGGCAAGAGCCAGGAGAAGCCGGCTGCCCCACCGGCCAGTGGAGGACACACATCGCTGGTGCGCGCCTCTTTGCCGAACAATGGAACCGATAAGCCGGCCAATGGAACCTCCAACCTGCAGCTGATACCCAAGAAGGCGCCGACCATACCCAAGCCCAAGTGGCACGCCCCCTGGAAGCTGTCCCGCGTCATCTCCGGCCACTCGGGCTGGGTGCGCTGCATCGCCGTGGAGCCGGGCAACGAGTGGTTCGCCACAGGAGCCGCGGACCGAGTCATCAAGATCTGGGACCTGGCCAGCGGCAAGCTGAAGCTCTCGCTCACCGGCCACGTCAGCACAGTGCGCGGCCTGGCGGTCAGCACGAAGCATCCGTACCTGTTCAGCTGCGGCGAAGACCGGCAGGTGAAGTGCTGGGATCTGGAGTACAACAAGGTCATTCGGCACTACCACGGCCATCTGTCCGCCGTCTACTCGCTGGCCCTGCATCCCACCATCGATGTGTTGGCCACATCGGGCCGGGATTCCACGGCCAGGATATGGGACATGCGGACCAAGGCCAATGTCCACACCTTGACGGGACACACCAATACGGTGGCCAGTGTAGTGGCGCAGGCCACCAACCCGCAGATCATCACCGGCTCCCACGACTCCACGGTGCGCCTGTGGGACTTGGCCGCCGGCAAGAGCGTCTGCACGCTGACCAACCACAAGAAGTCGGTGCGTAGCATTGTCCTGCATCCGTCGCTGTACATGTTCGCCTCCGCCTCGCCGGACAACATCAAGCAGTGGCGCTGTCCCGAGGGCAACTTTGTCCAGAACATCTCCGGCCACACGGCCATCGTGAATTGCATGGCCGCTAATACGGACGGCGTCTTGGTTTCTGGGGGCGACAACGGCACCATGTTCTTCTGGGACTGGCGCACCGGCTACAACTTCCAGCGCTTCCAGGCGCCCGTCCAGCCCGGCTCCATGGACAGCGAGGCCGGCATCTTTGCCATGTGCTTCGACCAGTCCGGGACGCGTCTGATCACCGCCGAGGCGGACAAGACCATCAAGGTGTACAAGGAGGACGACGAGGCCAGCGAGGAGACGCACCCGGTCAACTGGCGGCCGGAGCTGCTCAAGCGTCGCAAATTCTAGGCTCCAATAGTTCTTAGGCTTAAGTTCAACCTCAGATCACGATTTTCCAAGCGATTTGATAAAAGATTATTTAAATGGAAACGTTTGTTTTTTATCGTCATGGGTTGTCTGGATTTTTGTCAAGATTTTAAAATAAAGTAGCTAATAATTCAATAGAAAAGGAAACGATACTATACCTGGTACTCGGGGTTGGATTTCCAAGCGTTTTGATAAAAGAATGTTTAAATGGAATGGAAATTCTTGTTTTTTTTCTAAAGGGTTGTCTAGTTTTTTGGGAAGATTTCAAAATAAAGAAGCTAATAATTCAATAGAGAAGGAAACGATTTGGTATACTATACCTGGTACTCGGGAATGTATATTTGGAAAATCTTGTCTTTTTTATAAGAGATTGTCTGGATTTTTGTCAAGATTAAAAAATAAAGTAACTATTAATTCCTAAGAAAACAAAACGATTGGGTATACTATACCTGGTACTCGGGGTGGGATGTCGAAGCGGTTTGATAAAGATTATTTAAATGGAATGGACATTCTTGTTTTATTTTTAAGAGCTTTCTGGTTTTTTTTGTCAAGATTTCTAAATAAATGTAGCTAATAATTCCATACAAAACAATTAATAAAAACTATTATGTATACTATACCTGGTACCCGGGGCTGGATTTCCAATAAAATACAATTAATGGAAAAATCCAGAAAACAGTTGATTATAATTTTTATTTAATTTGCCAAAAAAACATCAACTAGACATCTAATTTAATTTCGAATTTCTGTTTCCCGGAAATAAAATTTGTCTTCAAAAAGTAAAATTAAAAACAAAGAAAATAAATTTAAAAAAAAACTCATTGTTTTTAAATAAAAATGATTCCCATTGCAGGGATTTATTTTCACAAGTTAAAAATTACTTAAAATTAGGAAACTTCTTAAATCATATGACATTTTCTTCAAAGGATTAATATGTTTATAGGAAACCTAAAAAGAACTTCTTGGTTTTTATATCAAGTTTTTAAAAGTAAAAAACCAAAAACACTAAAAATCATAGGGTTTTCTTTGTTTCACTAAAATTTATACATTTTTTCAACAACTTAATATGAAAAGTATAAGAGATATTTCCACAGTTTTCATTTGAATTCTTGGTATTTTATTTGTTTTTCGATCTTTCTCGTTATTTTTTTTTGTTTTTGTTTTTTTTTACACATAAATAATTTGAATTATTTGCTGCATAAATAATAATAGTAATAATAGCATAGTAGTATATCGTTAAAATATTATTTATCCTTTCTGGGCGCTCTTTTCAGATTTTGCATTTTTTTTATTCGTTAATTCTCGGATTCGGATTCTCGACTCGTTTCGCTATATTTTTAACAAAGAAAAAGCACTAAACCATGGTATTATAGTTATTTATTAATTAATATTATGTTGTCCTAGTCCTTTGCGTACAATTTTTATATCATTTCATGTTTTAAAATCACAAATAATTGTTGTTTGAAACAAATTTTTTTTATATTTTCTTTTTCTTATCAACTGTCTCTCGCTCTCTCTCACTCGCCTGATCCTGCTCCTGTTCCATCTCCATCTCCGTTTCTGTCTCTATCTCTTTCTGTTTCTGATTATCCTTCTCTTTCTTGTTTAGGGTTATAGCGCAGTTTTGACTTTTTTTGTTGTTAAAGTTATACTTGTTACTTAGTTGTGTTTATTTTTTGTTTTACAGCTGATTTCCTCGTATAGAATATATATATATGGTTTTGCTTTCTGTTTTCTGCTTTAAGTTTAGTTTAGTTTCCTCACCTCCTACACATCCTTCTACATCCTTTCACATCCTCGTTTTTGTTACATAAATATGTGTCTTCCAACAAACGCTTATTTACAACAGGTAAAAAGCAGCGGAAACGAAATGAAATCCGCTCGGACTCTGGACTGCCCCGGGGCGTTTCGGGAAACGAGCCGGAAACACACGTTGTGCCCGCGTTCAAACAATTATCGATTAAGGATATTATATTAGATATATATATATATATAGCGTATAGCATAGAAAACACACACACACGCACACACACACGTAAATCTCTAAGCCTAAATTGAAGTTACTTTAATTCAAGCAATAAGTCAATAAAATTGTAAACGGACTCTCTGCAGAAAGCTAACGCGAAATGGAACTTGAACTGGAACAGAAACGGGGAACGTGGAACTTGGAACGGAAACGGAAATGGTAGCGTAACGGTAACCTCGAGATGGGAACAATGTGCTGTGTATGGGCTGCAGGTGGAGGGCGTGGACGAGGTTAATAAATAAATATATATGACTTAGCAGTACAATGTAAAAAAAAAATAATAATTAAACAAGTTGTATATTTCTATTATATGGAGGAGAGGAATCATCATCGTTGTTTTGTTGTTTGTGTTGTGTTGTTGTTGTTGTTAGTGTCGTGTTGTTGTTGTTGTTGTGTGTGTGTAGAGAACATGGTACAAGGAATAAGGAAAATGCGTTCTCCGGACCGCTAGCTCCAACCATATTACATATATCTGGATATATATAAATGTCTGTTTTTTCGTTCTCGTTCTCGTCCACGAACCCTTTGGCTGAGCCAGGACAGCCGCTCCTGTGTTTCGTGTTTAGCTTCTAGTCCTTCTAGTTCTTCCTCCTCCTCGCTTTATCCTTCCTAATTGTAAATCTTGATGGCCTTTTCTGAAAAGTTAAGCGAGCTGCGCTTGCGCGACTTGTTGATGTGATCCAAGCCGAAGAACGGCAACTGGCCGCTGGTCCAGGAGCGATACACCTCCAGATCCACCGGCGTGTTGTCATTGACGTCCGCATTGTGGCCGATGGTGATGACGGAGAACTTGTAGTTCTCCCACTCCTTGTCCGGGACATTTAGGCGCTTCTGGATGCGCTGCTTCAGCGCACCGTACGGCTCGCCGTGACGGGCTTTGGTCAGGAATGGAACACCGAACGAGTTGTACAGCTCCTTGCTGAAGTGGGCGATCGGGACGAGCATCTCGTTCTCCGCCAGCTGCATCTCGTCCGCCGGCACCTCCTCGATGCGGTACGTCTTCTGGGCGCCCTGTGTCGTCGTGATGGATTCGCTGGTCTTCAGCAGCGTATCGAGCGGTATATCGTCCTTGCACACGGAGACGATCTTGTGGTTGCTCACCTTCATCAGGCGCAACTTGCGGCGGCTGTTCTCCGCAAAGGTGATCTTCTTGGCCGCCTCCTCGAGCAGGCCCTTGACGGTGTCGTTCTTATTGGGGTAGAGCACCAGCTCCTTCTCCTCCTTGAGATCGGGGCTGACCCAGACGCACTTGAACTGCTTCTTGTTGTCCAGCTCGTGGATGCTGAGCGAGAGGCGCTGGTAGAAGATGCGCTTCGGTGTGCTCTGCTTGGTGTAGGACACCAGGTCCTTGACGGTGCCCTGCGAGAAATACGACAAAACCGTTACAAAAATGCTAATAAATATTACAACGAAATCCATATCGGAAGGCAGTTCGAAACGAACTAACCGAAACAGTTATAGAAACTAAGGGAATAAATTTGACAGATCTCTCGGGTTACTAGGATGGGGGAACCATACCTGGTCCGAGTCTTAAAAACTAGACATGGTTTGTACCTTAAATGTATAGGGCACGGCATTGCCCGCCGTCTCCTTGTAGTTGTTGATGCACATGAAGAACTGCAGCTTCTGGGGATCGGTGTTGAGGCGCTCGGCCACGGCGTTGGTGAGTTGCTCGTAGTTGTAGCGATTGGAGAGCTCGAGGGTGAAGTCCGGCTCGTTGGGGTTGCACTTGTCGCTGAAGATGATCTCGATGCGGTAGACCAGATCGAGGAAGTAGTCCTCTACCGTGGGCAGATCCAGTTTGGCGTCGACATTCTCGCGCTCAAAGATAAGGATGTGTCCCTGCAGATGATCCTGTGGGATGTAGAGGACGCTCTCGATGGGCTCGCACAGATTGGGAATCTAAAAAGGAAACAAAACTGTAGATTTTCTCTAAAAAGTAAGCTCCTCCCAGCTCCCAGCACCTTCTTGTCGGCGTACTCGTCAAAGACAGTTAGTTCGGTGTCCGGATCGAAGCCCAGCTTGCGATTCACCTCCGGCACCAGATCGATCAGGCGGCGACTCTGCTGCTGCTGGGTGCAGCCGATGTAGTTGAGGCGCTTATTGCGCGCATCGTAGTACTTGAGGAAGAGCAGGACATCGGTCTTCGGATTGAATGGAGGAAGCGGGGCGGGATTGTCGGGCGAGGCCAGCTCCAGGAAGATGACCCAGGGCTTCTGGGAGGTCGGAATCTGCTCGATGGTGCGCGCGGCCTCCGCCTCGAAGTCAAAGTGCAGGAACTTCTGGGTCTGGGTGGTGCACATATTCCAAATGCGCATCCTGTCGCGCGGCACCCCAAAGCCCTTGACAAACATGTCCACCAGCTCGTCCACGGTCTGGTTCTGCTTGAGCTTGAACGGGCGCTGATGGGTCTTCTCCAGGTCGAAGAGGCGGCGCTTCTGCTGCGCCTCGAAGTACTCCTCCAGGATGACGTGCACCGACACGTACAGGTTGGCCTCGCTGCGCTCCTTCCGACGCGCCATCTCGATGCGCTTCTCGAGGTCGAGACGCTCCACCAGGTCGCTGGATATCTCGTTCTCGGGTATGTCGCCCAGGACCCGCTCCAGCTCCGACTGGCGGATGTAGACCAGCATGTAGGCGTTGCTGCACTTGGCGTGGAACGAGATCTCGTCATCCATGCCGCCGTAGTTCTGCTCGATGGCCTCCTGCTTCCGGCAGCTGGACACCACGTCGTCGTCGAACTTGAACCAACGCCCATCCGCCTTCGGATTGATGAAGACGACATAGTGGCCGCCATGGTTGTCGCCGGAGTGCACCAGCACGGCATGCAGGACGTAGTCGGCGGAGGTCTTCTCGCCCTCGGCTAGGTAGCGGTCCAGGTTGATCTGCTCGTAGAACTCGAAGCGATCGTTGTACTTGATCGAGCTGTCGGTGATCGGATCGTATTGGAACCGCATCAGATGCAGGTGCAGCACTGGCGGGAATGACGTGAAGATGACGCCCTTGCTGGCCTCCTAAAAAGGGAAGAAATCTTCGTTTAAGTTTAGATTCAAACAGGGAATCGATTGGGAGGACGTACCTGCAATCCGTGCACGCCGGCATCGTACTTGTTGTCACCCTCGAGCGTCTCGGAGGCCACGTAGTCCTGGAAGGAGTCGTAGATGTTCTTCTTGTCCTTAATGTTCAGCTGGATGTCGTAGAAGGTCTCGTAGCGGGTGCTGTTGTAGTCCACGTTCTTGCATTTGATATACGAGGACATCTTGCCCTCGAACAGGCCCGGAATGGTGCCCTCGAGGCAGGTGCCCTTCATCTTGGACTCGAGCTTGTCGAGGAGGACGCGCAGGAACTCCTGGACATCGTGCTGCATAAACGAATCGAGAGTCTCCCAGCCGAAGGACTTGGTTAGCTTCTTGGTGCCCACCGGCCGGTCGCCAAACTGCAATTCATGGAAAACGCGCTGGAGGGAGAGGCCCACCGACTTGGTGCTGTCGTCGGCCTCCGTGGGGATGCGGTAGACGGCCAATCGCAGCGAGTTGGTAAAGTAGAGCGTCTGCAGGAGCGAGTTCATGTAGCAGGTGGCTCCCTGGTTCTTGAGGCCCACATAGCCGGTGTGCTTCTTCGAGTCCCACAAGACGCCGTGCGGGGCATCCGCGATGACGTGCACCTCCAGGGTAATACTATTGTTGTGGACATAGCTCTTCTCGGCGTCCTGCAGCTCCTGCCAGGTGATGAAGTTCGAGTAACCGTAGTCGTTCTCCTTCGAGTAGAACAGATGCTTGATCTTGGCCCGCGTGAACGGCTGAGCCTCGGCCTTGTGGCACTTCAAGCGCAGCTCGGCGATGGCGTTGCACGACCAGGTGGGCGAGTCGTTCTCCCCGTTGCACTGCAGGAAGAAGCCCAAAGCCCGATCGTTCGGGATGACCATAATCTTCCAGGGCAGCATCCGGACGTACACGGGCGGCGACAGGCGCTGCGACTTGAGCTGACCGACGTTCTCCACGGTGAAGGAGAAGGTCGTCTCGGACCGGAACTGGTCCTCCTTCGTCTCATCGTCCATCGGCATCGCCTCCGAGTCGTTGTTCCCAAAGGAGGCGGAACTGCTGTCTGCGAGGAGCTGCTGCGGCGGCACGTTCCCGTTCTCACTGGGCAGCTGGGTCACTGCACCGACCGCGTGCAGTGGAGGCTGGATAAGATTCTTGAATTTCGGCAGCTGTGGCGGTGAATTCTGTTGCTGTTGTTGTTGCTGTTGCTGTTGTTGTTGTTGGTTTTGTTGCTGTTGCTGTTGGAGGTCGCTGGTGATGATCTCGACCTCTTGGGTGTCCTGGGTGTCCATTGCTTCGATCGACTGGTCTGTTTCTATTTCCATCTTACACGGCACTTGAATGGTGCTGAGCTAGCTCCTTCGTCCTGCGTCCTCCTTCGTCCTGTCGCTCGTCTTCTTTTTGGGTACACAGCTTGGATCACGGATCGGTTTATCTCACGACTGGCGACCGCTGAGCGGCGCTATTTGTCCGAAAAAAATCAAAAAAAAAAAAAAAAAAACAAAAACAAACAAAAAATAAGAAATAAGAAAAAGAAAGAATGCGAAGAACAGAAATGCGTTTCGTTCGTTTGTCTCGTTTTTTCGTATTCAGTTTTCGTTTTCGTTTGTTTTACTGCAATTACAAGGCAAACACAAATATGTACAAAAAAAAGATGACTGGGTGGAAAATTTGTTTCCTCTCCGTTTTATGCAATTTTCTTGTGCCATCTACAAGAAGAAGAAGCAGAAGCAGGAGAAGAAGCAGAAGCACAGAAGCTGAAGCAGAACCCGAACCAGAAGAGGAAGCAGAGCCAGCAGCTTGAACATTAAATGCGCCGCTTTTGCTTCTTCTTGCCTCTTCTCCCTCCCCACCCTATAGCTCACACACACACACATATGCACTCACACACTGACACGCTACATATTAGCAAATACACACACACACACTATACACATACAACATTTGCACGCGCACATGCAGTTTTTCCCGTTTTTTCGCAAAAGCTTACCTTGTCAGTCCTGTCAAAAATATAAATAAACGTAGCCTGCTGCTTGCTCGCTGCTGCTACTTCCGATTATTCGCTAATAGTATATTTCTTTTTTGCGCAAAATAATTCTTTTTCGGCTCTCGCGTACTCGCCTCCTCACTCGCTCTCACTCTCGCTTCGCTTAATGTGTGTCTGTGTCTGTGTGTGTGTGTGCTTTTTTCGTATGCTAGTATTTGTGAGATTTCTTTTCAATATTTCCAACCTACACTTCAATTTATGGCGTACTCGACTGCATTGGTAGAGGTGCTTTCGGCGTGTGGTGTCTTTTTTTTGCCGTGTGTGTACGTGCGTGTGTTTTTGCTTTGCTGCTGCTGCTGCTGTTTTTCTTTTTTCGCTTTTTTTGGTGCTGTTTTTGCTTTTTTTCCTTTGACTTTAACTTTGCTTTTGACTTTTTGCTATTGCTAGTGCTATTGCTCTTACTCTTGCTATTGTTTTTGCCGATTTAACTGTAGCAGTGTGCGTTGCACGTCGCTTTTTTTGTTGGTAGCAAATTGTAAGGTTCGCCGAAAACATAAATTTTGTCCCGTTTCTTAAATTTGTTCGAATTTTTGGAAAAACAAACAGCTTTGACGTATTTTTCACACGGCACTGCACTACGCGTAATTGAAATTGGGCTTTCAGTTTCCTTTCAATTCTATATCGTTTGCTCTGTTTTCCTGTTTAGCAGTTCCTTTTTGGTCAGAAGCAATGTGACCAAGCAGCTAGGCGGCAATTGCGTAGGGTTGTTGATAATCTATCGAAAAATCAATATATCGATATACATTTTTAAATCGCATATACGATATTTTTGGGTTAAATTCTAAAGTCTGGCAATGCCGTCGAGTCCCCAGATCTTGGAAAAACGCGGATTTTTACATTTTAATTGTGTAGCTCCAAATTTCGGTTACAATACAGGTGTAGAACAAAGGTTTTTAGTGGATAATATATGTTTGAATACAAATGTTTTATAAAATATAAATGTAAATATATATAAAAAGAATATTATATCTAATATATATGTATGTATATATTACGTGATTTTGAAAACACACCTTTTATGATTATGGTCCCTGATTTTTTTGTACGATAAACGATTAAAATCTATTGTTTTTTGAACGACCTTAAAAATTCTGCGCTTAGAATCGATATGTTTCCAGGCTTCCCAACAAATGGTGACTATCGAAAGTTTATGAATATGGCGGAGCGAAGATTTCAACATAGATTAGATTTCACATTCCTGCATTCTTATTGAATGAATTCTTTAATACTTGCGAAAATTACTTATTCTTATTGTCCAAGTATTAGTTATACCGTTTTTTATCGATATTTTCTTCAAAATCAATTCATCGATATCTGCGATGTTTCTCAATTTCGAAACTTTGGCAAGCTTTTTCGAAATTCAGTTTTCGAATTCAATTTTAATATAAATGTAAGTTTTCGGAGAAATATACATTAATATAATTATTAAATACTATTTATATTTCAAAAAATGCTATTAAAATGGAAATAAAATCGAATTTTCATGGTTTTGTGGATTTTTATTTGATTTCTTGTGAGTTGAAAGTATGTGGTCTGGTTTTTTGAAATTTTTTCACTGCCGCAGATCTAGTTTCCCATCACATAGACCTTCGACTGCGATAGCACACTCAGGTCGCTGTCCACCACATCCAGCTGCTGCTCGAGGATTATCTTCAGGTTGCGGACCCGCAGAGTCCCCATGGAAATGGGCAGTCGGTTGTACTCGGCGATCAGTTGGGCCTGCCGGACCCGCGCCGCCTCCAGGAGCTCCAATCTCTGCTCCTCGGCCAGCAGGACGAGTCCGTTCTGCTTGGGATTCGAAGCCTGCTCCTGTTCCTGCTTCTTTTGCCTCTGATCCTGCCCAGGCACCTGCACCAGCGCCTGCTCCGGTTCCTTGGTCTGCTCTTCCTCCGTTTGCGGTGTGGGATCGGGGTCCTGTTGCTGGGAGTCGATGCTCAGGGCATCCTCCTGGTCGACCACGTCCGTCATCTCTGGTATGGCCATCTGCCGGACACAGGGTAAACTGACCAGGGAGGAGCGGGAGCACACGGAGGCGACGTCATTGTCGGGCGGAGGCCTGCCCAGCTGGTCCAGGGCGCCGGGCACAATGCCGAGCAGGCCGCCTACCGGTCGGAGCAGTGTGTACTGCCCCGGCTGGTAGGCGTCCCGCTGCTCTGGCAGTTTGCCCAGCTCAAAGTTGGAGGCAGTGCGTCTCAGGCGCAGTCCCGCCTCTTGACTGTCACCCCCACCTGGGGGCTCGTCGCCCTCGCTGCGTGCCTGCTGGTGCTCCGAGGAGCACTTGAGCAGGGCGGCGCTCAGGAAGCGCTGGTCACTGATGTCCTCCGTCTGTATCTCCTTCTCCGAGTAGCCGCGCCGACTCGTCCTCAGCCTGGAGCCGCCCATCAGGCGGCGCTGGGCCTCCTCCAGAAACAGGGGCGCCGGGCCCGTCCGCCGGGCCAGCGAGGCGGCCGTGGGCAGCTCGTAGTTGTGAGACCGCAGAGGCCACCGTTGCTCTCGGTCCGCTTTCCAGGCCTCTGCCGCGCCCAGGAACATCCTCAGCGGGTGGCTCACCATCTGCCGGTTCTCGCGCAGAAAGTTCCGCGTCGAGGGGATCATGGGACTTGCACTCGCCGCCGGGAGGCGCTCTTGGACTTGCTAAAAAGGGAAATGGGAAAGCGAATAAAAGGAAAAAATATCGACAAAAAAATATAAACAATATTCGTGAAAGGAAACGTGTGGCTGGCTAAAAAGTTCGACTCTAAAAGGGAAGTCCTTGATGGAGCAGGCAAAGGGATCTTGATTTTTTTTTATATTTTAATACATTTTACTATACAAGTACCGGGTATAAATACCATCAAATACATAATAGAAAACCATTAATTCTTAGAAGTTTTATAAAAAAAATACATCTTAATATTTATATTTTTCAGATTTTTTTAAAGCACACATGAATCCCCTGCTGGGCCTTGAGCACCATTTGGGCTTGGAGCTTCAGCGAAGCCTGATCCGGGCCCAGCTCCAGTTGGAACTCTCTGACCAGGCGGGCGGTGAGCAGTTTCATCAGGAGCAGGGAGTACCTCCTGCCGATGCAGACATGCGGACCGCCCGAGAAGGGGATGTAGCTGAAAGGGGGAGGAGGATCCGTCTGGTCCAGCCACCTTTCCGGCTTGAAGGCATATGGATCCGGGTAGTATTGCTTGTCGTGGGCCAGGCCGTACATGTTGATCCAAAGGGTCACGCCGGGACAGTAGCTCCGGCCTCCGATGACAGTGCTGTGGGTGGTCTGCCTGCCGGTGGTGGGCACGATGGTGTACAGCCTCAGGACTTCCTTGAGCAGAGCCTCCAGGTAGGGGAGCTCATTCAGGGCATCGATATCCGCCAATTCGGTGGCTTGGAGCTGCTGGAGCTCCTTCCGGAGCCGGACCTGGGCCTGGGGATGCTTGGCCAGGGCGTAGAGTACAAAGGACATGGAAGCCGTCGTGGTGTCCACGCCCTGAAATCGATCAGGATTCAGAACAGAATAGAACAAGGAGAAGATCCTCTACCCACCGCAAAGACAAAAGTATTGACTTCATCACGAATTTCCTTGCGGCTTAGGGATTCCCCGTCGAACTTGGCCAGGAGCAGGGTGTCCAGGAGGTTAAGGGCTTTGCCAGGAGCAGGTTGATCCTCTAACTCCCGAGCCCTGCGATCTATCACCGAGTCCATCAACGTGTGGATCACCTGTAGCTGCTCGCGGAGATTGCGCCAGAGCTTGGTGCGTTGGAAGATCCAGTCGGAGGCCAGGAGGGGATTGATCATGCGCTTGAAGAGCAGCTCACTGCTGCGGTGGAAGGCCAGGACGACGGGTGAGTGATCCTGGGACTGGGTATCCAACTGGGTACCCATTGAGGTGTCTGAAAAGATTTTGAAAATAAATAAAAATCCTTTTCTAGCGAATTAGGGATTACCCACCCACAATGGCATCCAGAAGGCAGGCAAAGAGCGGATCCGTCACCTCAAGACTCGCGCCCTTGGTGGCCTCCAATCGGAGGACCAAAGCCTCCACATGCTTGGCCACCGCTGGAGCGAAACCACGGAGGATTTGCGGCTGGAAGGCTGGGGTCAGGAGGCGACGCTGCCTCGTCCAATGGGCTCCATGGCTGATGAGCAGGCCGTTCCCGATCAGAGGCTCCAGCTGGAGGAAGGTCTCCGCCTTGCGCAGGGTGGGATCGTGGAGGGCCTGTCGTGTCTCCTCCGCCGAGTGGAGTAACACCCAAAGCTGGGGGCCCAGCCAGAGGCGGTAGGTGGCCCTGTAGCGATCCCGCAGCTCTGTGAAGACCAAGAAGATGACTGCCAGCTGGTTGGGTGACAACGAATCCTCCTCTCCGGGTGACAACACTCACATTCTGGCTTCAGCTTGCCCACCATCTGGGCGTTTCCCAGGAGCGGGAAGGCCCAGGGTCCGGCCAGGCTCATCCCCAAGCGAAGTAACCGCCACTTGCGGATCAGGAGCCACAATCCCAGGCAGATTAGCACCAGCGGCCACAGCGCCATGTCGTGGAGTGTTCTCGGTCGAGTGACTCCAAAAGACTGAACCGATCCGCTGCTGCCGAGAACCCGATTGACGGCTAATCTCCGAGAGAACTCGCGAGAGAATCCGCGAGAGAATCAATAGTTGGATGGTTAACACCTTAAAGCCACTGGAAAAGTGGGTCAGTAGGCAAGGTCTTAACTCTTTAAGAGGTTATCTATCTTATTAAATGGAAGTTTTTAAAGTTAAATAATATTAATAATTAATGTTTAGTTGTTTAAGAATCAAAGATTCGGTATAAGAATTTAATGTACCTTGCCTTTGTGGGGTTCATAACTCTTTATCTATTCCAACTTTAGTTAAAATAGTTTAAGTTTAAAAGTTAGGGATATCTCTTTAAAAGATTTAAGTTTAAAAAGAGTAACACCTGTAAGACTTCAAAATAAGTTATAAGAAATCAATATACCTTACCTTTGTAGGGTTAATAACTCTCTATATACGAGTATTATTACTACGAACTAGGAGAGCCCTGAATCGATAAGAATATCTGATTTCATTCAGACCGATGTCTGACTATGCACTCGATTTATTATTCGGATTATCAAAAGCCGCCGATTAGTCTTTGTTTGGCTTTTTCCGCCGATCCGCTCCAATATCTAATCTATATTATAAACCCACTTGACGACAATTGAACTCAAATGCACTTGTGCACTCTTTTCAATGGAACTTTGGAAACCTTTAAATAATATTTATTGACATGCATTTGTGGGGTTTGGATGAAAAACTTATTTGTTTATCCATTTTTTATGTTTTGTTTTTATAATAAAATGATTAAAATTAAGCTATTTAAAATACTTTAAAAGAGGATTGCACTACATATAAAAAAACAACATATTTATATTCTATTTTTATGAAAAAAAATTCATTAGAAATAACTTAAACAAGGAATATGTAGTTTCCTTTTGTAAAAACATTTTTATTCCTAATTTCTTTAGTTTTCGTTTTAAAGGAAATATAGAATATAATTTATCCGTTTTATATTCAATATACAAATATGATTCTTATATAAATCATTTATAAATTGTTTATTTCTTATTTATCTTTTTTTTTATATTTTAAAATAAAATAAAATTTTCCAAAGTCTGTAGCTCTATTTTTAAAAACAAAGAACTTGAAGGTCTTACATTTTTTACGAAATTTCTAAGCTCATTTTCTTTATTTAAACCCCAAAAATTTGTTATTCTTTTATCATAAATATGTCAAAATATTTACACTAATCTCTTTTAGAGTAAAAATATTTATTTCTAATTTAAAACCCACTGATTTCTTTGGGTAAACCCTTTAAGACCCATAAATGAATGCTTTTCTGGCTCTTAAAACCGAAACTATGTATGCTTGGAAATTAAGCCATTGGGTTTTTTTTTGGTTACCTGTTTTAGTTAAAATTTTTTAATTTATTCAGCCCCCTTTCCCCAGCCACTCCCCCTCCTATCCATTACCCAGGCAATTAATAAATATTTTGTATTTTTTTTTCGTCATAGACAAATAATTGTGGATGGCTTTTTTTGGGACAGTTGACAATTGTTGGTCCGACGGAGCGGTTCGCTAGCTTTTCGCTGTTACTGCCACGCCCAGTCGACACCACCGCCCACCGCTATCGACTCGAAGCCAACTGACTACAAAGCACCACATTAGTCCAAACCGAGAAATCCGAGAAAAAAAATAGAAATAGAAAACGTCCCAGCCATGCACTTGGTGGTGGCCCTGTGGGCCTGCGGAGCCCTCCTGGTGGTCCTCCTCGGATTCCAGCAGCGGAAGTGCTGGCGGCTCATCTGGCAGCTGAACGGGTGGCGGGGGGTGGTCCAGCAGCCGCTCCTCTGGTTCCTCCTCTGCATCAACCTCCACCCAGACAGTTGAGTTTCGATTCCTAAACTAACAAAAAATTAAATCAAAATCAAAACAAGTGAAAAAAAATCGAAAAAATATTATAAAACCAACAAAGAATTAAAAAAAAATCCTTTTTTAAGGAATAAAAAAGAACTTCATTTAAAGGAGCCTTTAAAACATGAAAAAAATATATTGTTTTAGTGATAAACCTTGCCTAAATAAAAGTTTTAATGCAAATTAAATAATATTATAAAAATACTAAATATAACACATTTTATATTACAAAATTAAAGGAACAAAATTTTTTATGATTTAAAATCTGAAATAAAATCTATTCCTTTAACGGTTAAATATTTTTTTAAATATAAAAAAATCAAGTTAAAGAACTTAAAATATTTGACATTTTCAACAAAACGTATGAGCAATAATATAAAATACATATTTTCAAAAATTATCTAGAGAAATATTGCAAATAAATTAATAAATAATCGGCTTTAAAAGTATTACTAAAAATATTTGAAATATATTAATCAATAATTGCTTTAAAAATACTACAAATTTTTAAAATGTATTTGATTTTATCAAAACCCTAACTATTTTGTAAAAGTTTATTAGTTTTGTATAAAAATTATTATTAATCAATGTATATTCCACTCTATTTTAATTCCAACAAAATTTATATTTTAAAAATTATTCGTAGAAAAAATCAGTGTTGTAAAACACTCTTTGAAAAATATTAATGTTTTTTTTTTGCTGTTTGTTTCAAAGTATAAACTTTAAAGGTTCTGTGTTTAATATAAAATTAAATAATTAAAAGAAAAAAAAATATAAATATAAAATATATAAAAAAAAGATAAAAGAAATATAATAAATTAAAAATATAAATTTATTATCTCATAAATAATGGATATCCAATATTTGTAGGCATTTTGGAGCGTGTGACGCAGCTGCGTATTTATTTCCAACGTCCTTTGGCCATAATCCTGGGCACCCGAGTCCTGGTCTACTTCGACAACCCGGCGGACATGGAATCCATCCTGAATGCTCCGGAGTGCCTGGACAAGACCTTCCTCCAAGACGGCTTCTTTGCCAATCGCGGTCTGCTACATGCAAGGGGTGACTCTTAAAACACATTTTTTATTCAAAAACTTATTAAAAATTATAAAAATTAATTAAAATATAAAGGCCAGCGATGGAAGCTCCGAAGGAAGCAATTGAATCCCGCCTTTGGCCACAACATCGTGGCCAGTTTCTTCGATGTCTTCAATTCCGTGGGCAGCCAGATGGTCGAGCAGTTCAAGTTGGATCCGAATTTGCACGGAAAGGGTATCAAGTATTCGGATGCCGAGGATCTCCTTAGTCGCGCTGTCTTGGAGGTTTCCTGCAGTGAGTTTAATTTTTATTTTTTTTATTTATAAATCAATTATTTGATGGTCGTTAAAGTTGAGGAAATCGCTGCATGATTGCATTCGATCAAAGTTTTTTAAAACCCGAAATCGGAATCGGAGAAACGCAGTCGCTCCCTGCCCTTCGCGGGCGGTGGCACGTTCCCCCCGTTTCCATGCACCTCACGTACGCGGAACCCCCAGCCCCCACTCAACCCACCTTCCTTTAGTCCGCCCCAACATTAACCTACCCACCCACCCACCGCCTCTGGTCAAGCGAAACATTTCGCGTAAATTATGATAGTTTGGCTTTACATTTAATTATTAGAAATGAGGAAACAAATATTTTATTTTATTTGTATTTTATTTTAAAAGCCATGCAGTTTTGTTTAGTTTTAATAAACTTTAAGGAATAACTTTTGTTGCTTAAAAATATAAACAGAGATAAACTGTCTAGTAAAAAACAGATTTATTATTAGTTTAAGTGGTATCATTTTTATATCCCATTATGTTTAATATTAACTTAAAATTATTTAATTAAAATGATGAGTTCAAAAATAAAATAATATCGATAATAATATCGATATCAAATAATATCGGCTTAAAAATATATTTTTTGAACACTATGAGTTATTTTTTGAATTCGTAAATTCGTAAATAAATCATTTTGACTTTTTAATTTTTAGTCGTTAAACTATTTAATAAGAAAAAAAGGTTTTTTTATATTTCATAGTTTAAAATTAAAGTTAAATAATAGCTTAACATTTTTTTGAATCTTTTGTAGGTTGAATTATGTCAGAAAATGTGTTTTATATTTTAGATTAATGAAATATTAAGAAAAAGGTTTAACAGTAGGATATCGAATATTAAATAAAAGTGGAATGACAATTAAATTCAACATTATTAATTGTTAATTGTTTTGTTTATTTATTTTTATTAATATTATATGCAGTGACTATTATGGGAACTCAAACAAATTTCACGGAAATCGATGACGATCACATAGCCCACAGCTATAAGAGGTAAGTTATATTTTGATTATAAAATATTTCAATGAAATAGAATATATTTTATATCTCTAAAGATTATTTAAGGTTGTATTTTTAATATTCGTGAAACATATACAACGGCTTCGAGGTAATACAAGTGATTCAAAAAGAATACAAAAATTTAGGAAACAAAATGGGACAAAAAAGTAGAAAATTGTTTGTAAAAAGTTGCTAAATGTTAAATATATAAAAATATATCGTAATAAAAATTTAAAAAATCATAGTTCAAATCAATTAGAAAATTACAATATTTGGTATCGTTAAATAATAAGTTAAATTGTGTTTTTTAAACAAAATCTATGGCTTTAGAAGTTTTTTGAATATATGATACCCGATACTGACGGACAAGGAGATATGATAAAAAAATTGTATGGGAAATTGTAGTTTTATTAATAAATAGATTAGATAGATAGATATATAGATGAATAGATATAATAATTTATAAAATAATTAAGAGAATGAAATAATAATGACAATAAAAACTATCCCTTTCAGACTCCTGGAGATATCGGCTGTGAGAGTTGTAAAGCCCTGGCTCCAGATTGGATTGCTGCAGCGCCTCCTGGCCCCGGACCTGTACGCGGAGTCGCAGAAGTGCTGCAAGTTGCTGGAGGACTTCGTCGGCGACATTGTGAGGAACAAACACCGCAACTGGAGGCTAAGAGAGACGACTGGAGAGGATTCCCCCAGCGGTGGGGGCTGGCAGCGGCGCATCTTCATCGAGCAGATCTTCCAGCTGGCGGCCAACGGGGAGATGACGCTCGAAGAGATCATGTACGAGGCCCAGTCCATGGTCCTAGTGTCCTTCGAAACGGTGTCCAACAGCATCATGCTGGCCCTGCTCTGTCTGGCCACCAACCGGGGCGACTGCCGGCAGCGTCTGAGGGCGGAGATTGCCGCCGTGGTTCCCGAAAACGGAGCCGGCTACGTGGGTCTGGAGCAACTGCAGCAACTCCGGTACCTAGACGCTTTCGTCAGCGAATCCCTGCGTCTGCTCGCCACCGTTCCCATGAACCTGCGCCACGTCAGTCGCGACTTCCAGCTGCCCGGGCGGGAGGCCATCGTTCCCCAGAACAGCATCGTGGTCCTGGACACCTTCAACATGCAGCGGGACGAGCGCTGGTGGGGCGCCTCGGCCAAGCAGTTCGATCCGCAGCGCTTTCTCGACCAGGAACAGGACCAGGATGAGCCTTCCAAGCAGCCGCCAACGGATCCAAGTCAGGCCAGCAAGGAGCCGCTTCCTCGCCGCCACTCCTACAGCTTCCTGCCCTTCTCCAAGGGCCTGAGATCCTGCATAGGTGAGTGGCTCCGTTTTGATTATTTATTAGAAAAAGAAATATGTTTCTGGATTTTGAAAAAAATTCTTTAATTTAAATATATTTTCAGGTCGTCGCTATGGCTTATTTATAATGAAAGTCTTTCTAGTCAAGTTGCTTTCTAGTTTCGATTTCCAAAGCGATTTCCAGCTGGAAAATCTTCAGTTCGTGGAGAATATATCCTTAAAGTTCAGGAATGTGGATGACATCTATCTGGATATTCTGCCCAGCAGTTTGTCAAAGGATTCTATCTAGACCATAGACTTAAATATATGTGTAAAACATTTTTTTTTATATTTTATACATTTTGTTTTATATATTTTAAATATTTTTACTAAGTGGGTGTTATTTTTTGTCATTTATTTTACGTAGAATCAATAAAATTTCCCTGTAATTATTAAAATTCCTTTGGAATTTTCCCTGATTTTTGAATTTTTTGCCAACAAACCTTTGAGGAAGCGGCTTGGAAAGCTTCAGTGAGACTTGAAACCGTTAGAACTTGAACACTAGGTGGCGCTTATTCTATAAACTGGTTTCCAACTCAAATTTTGAAAAAAATTGTTGAAAGTTTTCATTTAGTTTTAAATAAATAATCAATTTTTATTATAAATTAAAAATATTGTATTAAAAATACAAAATTTATAGTCTTTTTTTTTTATAAATTTTACTTAAACTTACCTTTGAAAAATTAATATAAAAATGTTTTATAAATCGATGATCTTTCATTTTATTTTTTAGTTTGTTTTATTTAAATCTTAAAAAATATAAAACGTATGCAAGTTAGTAGAACTTTGCTTTATTCTTAAAAAAAATAAGGTTTTTTGATTCAATTGCAATTCCAAAAAAAAAAATAATATTAACTTCCAAAAGATCAATAAATTATTATTTTCTGACCAACTTTCTTATTTTTTCAAACTAATTTGCATAAAAAGATTAAAAACTATTATTAAATAATAAGCAAAAAAAAAACCTATTCCTTTGATAAAAAGAATCCCCTTCAACCTAGAAACCATTTTAGAAATAGAATTTCCCTTTTAGAATAAAATAATCGCAGGCAGATTTTTGCGCTCAATTGAGTTTTCTCTTCTCCAGTCGGCTTAAGGACCTGAAGTTGCCAAAGGATCAAAGGAGTTCCTTCTGGGGAGTGGAGCCTGAAGTGGGGAATCTTGAAGCTGAAATACAGAAAACATGGGAACTGCATCTGTCACGGGATGCGACAAATGTCGGGCGATGCGATGCTGCGATGCGATGAGCTAATGTGAAAGGACACGGACGTGGACGTGGACGTGGAGCAAGGACACTGCCGTATGATAATATGCCACAACTGTCAGCAATATTTCCGCCCTGCTCTCTACCCCTTCCTGCCTCTGCTGCGCCTCATTTTGCCCCACTTTATCCGCTTTTCACCCCACTGTGCCGGGCACATATCATTGTCAGCTCGAGTCCTGTTGACTTGTCTGAAGAGTCCGGAGAGCGTCCAAAATGTTGGCATCGTCTTAGCAGCTAAACGACAACAGCAGCCGTGCAAATTGCAACACAACTCAGCCAAGTGGCATCATTACTATAACCTGCTCTGCACTGCACGAAAAGAGGTGGAGCTTCTTGTTAGTTTTCCAATTATTTTTGGGGGTTTTTCAAGTAGTCTTGATTCCATTCACTGAACGAAAGAGATTGCTTGGAAGAAAATTATTATGTCTGCTATAAATGATTTATGGTATAAGAAAGTATTAGAAAACATTAAATGTTTTTAACAATTCTAAAAAAATATAAAAGATTAGATAGGGAAAAAATTTAAGACATGGTATTCCTTATTAGTGGCAGGGAAATATTCTTTATAAGTCTCATAGCCCAGCTTATAGTACCAATAATTTTGGGCTATTTCAATGCAAAAAATGGCGACCGTGACCATACCTCTGTCAATAATATTCAAAGGTTCATAGAAGAATGAAACTTTTCGTCTATCTATATAAATAGATAAATAGATTCATATAAAATCTTTAATAGTCCTAAAAAAAGATCCCAACCCAATAAAAAAAGGTTAAATAGTTGTTAGGTCTCTTAAAAAATTGAGAACATGGCGACCGTGACCATACCTCCGTTAATAATATTCAATGGTTCGTAGAAGAATGAAACTATGTATATCGTCTATGTATATAAAATAGTTTCTTATATAATCTTAAAAATAGTCCTAAAAAAAACCCAATAAAAGAGGGTTAAATAATTGTTAGCTCTTTTGAAAATTAGAGAAAATGGCGACCGTGACAATAATCTTAAACTATATTCAAAGAAGTATCTTTAAAAGGAAGTTATTTATTATTTTATTTCAAAACATATTTTAAAATTAATCATAACATTTGTAGAAAATACGAGATCCTATGAATATTTTGTTGGAATCTTTTAATATTTTAGGAAGGAGCTCGAGCTCGAAGGATCAAATGCTACTTTACAAAATGCCATTAATTCTTATGCATTAATTCGTTTAATTTATAGATTTTTGATACTTGTAAGAATTTTGTCCTAAACTGTATATAAAATTTTGTACACTGTTCGATTTTTGGCTTGTGTTTCGTTTTACCTTTACCATTTCTTACCAGGCAAATGACGCCGTTAACACAGTCATTAGTTCCTGGTGGGGGAACATGGGGACTGGAGAGTGGGTACTGAGGAGTGAGAAGGATTCAGGATTGGGGCCAGCTCGGCTGGATATCTGCTCCTTGCATCTCGCCAGTTTTTGGTGTTGTTGTTGGCATTAACTTGACACTTTCCCCCCATTGCCGTGAGTGGAATGCATTCCCTGTCCGTGAGTCCACGAGTCCCTGAGTCCGTGAGTCCATGAGTCCATGAGGCCGTGAGTCCGTGTGTTCGTATGTGTGTTTCGCAGGATGTGTGCGGAAATTTATAACTGGAAAAGGCACTTGAAACACATTCGCATGGAAATTGCCGCCTTTTCCCGCCCTAGTACAGTACCACCCACTCACATTCACATATTTACTTTGATTGATGTCCTGGCACAAAATCGCCGCAGATAAAATATATGCTTGGCACAAAAAAAAAAGAGACAGACCTTTCAAAGTCACAAAGGACTAGTCTTAATTATTTAGTCAAAAGCAATGGGAATAATACAAAGTCGCTTGAGTTTTCTGGTATTTCGGTTTTATCTTCGGTTTTAAGTAATTAAATTTCTCTTTTTGTTGGGAGTTATACTAAAATATTAGATCTATTTTTAGGGTCTTGCATAAAAAACATATTTAAGCTAATTTAAATAGGAATAATATTATAAAACAGGACAAGAAATATTTGTATTTTGGAACTTTTTGCTATTTAAACTATCATTGAATAAGGGAACGTTTTTAGCTGATTTAAATACTTTTAAAATGACTAAAATTTGGCTTTTGTTTCTTTGATAGCTTTGTAAAATTTGTTACTTTATTAAAACTACTTTTTAGAACTACAAAAAAATTTGACTAAAAACGTAGGAATATTTCCAGGAACATTTTCCCTTGATATTCCATAGACTGCACTCCATCACGCGCATATCTGGAATATAAATATATATCTGGATAGATATTGTACAATAGATATAGTGTCCTGTGCAGGGGCGTGGGCATGGGTGTGGGCATGGCACCTAAAATGCAAATCGTGCTGAATTGCATTTTTCAGGGAAAATGCTTGAAGTTGGTAACTGGGAGCTGGGAGCTGACCATGGCCATAACCGGAGATTCTGGGCTGTGCCAGGCGTTGATAAATGTGTGGCGAGTCCTGGGTGCTGGTGGTTGGGCTGACTGGGTTGGCAGGTCCTCGGGAAAGGACCCTGGCCAGTGTCAGTGCCACTGATGCCGTTAAGTGCGACTGAAAATCCACTGAGCCGCATAAAACGAAAGCGTGAAAATGCCAGCGGCCTGCTAATAGAGGAGCTGGCTCTCTCCCTTCTCCACCTCCAAAACCAAAACCAAACGACAAAAAAAAAAAGGATAACCAACCAACAGGACATCCACAGGCTTGACATCCGCATGCAACCAAAAAGCATCAGGAGGCCATTCGCATTCCACGGCTGGGCCGGGCAGGGCATTTTTCGATCATTTTTCTTAGTTTTTGTCCGGTGCTTGGGCTTCTTCGGTGGCAACGTTGTTGACAATTTGTCGACGTGTCAGAAGAGTCAACGTGAATGTGACAAGTGACGCTGACGAGACAGCCGACGCCAACACTGACGCCGACACCGACGCTGCCGGCGATGCCGCCTATCCGACCCGTTTCCGTTTCCGTTCCCGTTCCCGTTCCCGTTCCCGTTCCCGCATTTCCCATTTCGCATTTCCGCTTCCTCACTTCCGGCTGGTAATGTCCATTTCCAAGTACATCAGACTCTTTAGCTCTAAAAGCGATCAACTCGCACGGAATAAGGATAACAACTTTTGATTTCTATTGAATCAATGATTTCTGGTTTTTGGGGAATATTCATACCCGGTACTCGGGGACTAAAAATAGTGCCGTAATGGTTGTAGTAATACCTGGTACTTAAAAAAATTAAAACAAACTTGGAAAACTTAAATCTTTTGGTATATATATTTCTAGGGAGAAGAAAACATCAATATCCTTGGAAAGGATGCTCTGCAAAATAAATCTCTAACTAAAAAAAGCAGTGAAGACGGTACCGGATATCATATAGTCACAAAATGCTCTCCAACCTGAATCTCAAACTAAAATAAGCACTACAAGCAGTACCGGGTATCATATAGTCCTTGTTTATTATTAATTCGAAGAAGCTTTTAGATTCGTTGTGGCCAGAACCTGCGTGGCCCCTGTCAGAGCCAAAAAATTAATTTTTACCCAAATGGGAGGTGGGTGGCGGTTGGTGGAAGGACATCTCTCGACATTTGGACATAAACGGCATAATTGATATATATACGGAGGCGATATGTGTGCCTGCGTGTGTCGCGGCTGGACGTGGATAAAGCTCATCAAGTGCTAACAGCAGAGGCCATTCGGAGAGGGTCCTGGGTGCCGTGTCCTGCGTCCGCGGTCCTCTTGTCACTAATTACATGCATGTCAATTTTTCGCTCATCATTGCATTGCCACATTGGCTCCGGGATTGGAGGGGATTCTTTTTTTGGGGGAGTGGCTGGTGGCAGGGAGGTCCTGGACTGGACTATCCTGGACTGGGAGCAGCTGCAAAAACCAAACATATTTGGACAGTTTGTGGGCGGACAGCGGTCGTGGTGTCCACCCTTCCATCAGCCCATCGCCCATCGTCCTTCGTCCTTCGTCCTGTTTTAATGCGTGTGCATATTTTTGTGCATTTTTCGGCATTTTTCCTGCAAGAGGCAATTGACTTTTTCATTTGACTTGAAACAAAATTAATAAAAATATTGCTGTGTTGGAAAAAATGTAATAAATTCGTTAAAGGGCCTTTCCCCAATATTTAAAGAAAATTCATTTTAATTAAAATAATATTTAAATCGAATTTAAATTAGTTTATGGAATAAATAATAAACTTGTAATTATTATTACATCAAGCTATTAAAAAGAAAATATATTCTATTAGATTTCTTTAAATATAGTTATATAGTTATATATAGTTATATAGTTAATAATTTTTCCAACAAATTTTAAACTATATTTAAAGAAATCTAATAGAATATATTCTGCGTTAATTTTAATAAATTTTTAATGGATTTAATAAATAAATTAAAACTTTACTTATCAGTTTAAATAAACCTTCTGGAACCTTTTTTGGTTTTTTTCATTTGGGAAATTAAATTCTTTTCTTAAAAATACAAACAAAAAATAATATAATAACTAGAAAATGAATAAAATTTAATTAAAAATAAATTTATACATTTTTCAAGATCTGTAATATTTTTAAAATATATTAAAAATAAATAATTAGTTACAAAATAATTTGGAAACTTGTGAAATCTTATTGTAAATTTTATAAAATTCTTAGATTTTTTTCATTAGAGGTCAAGGGTTCTTAACAAATTAAATTTTTTCTTTCAAAACAAAACAAAAAAATACAAATAGAAATAAGAAGTATTAAAAAAATATTACAAATAATAAATATATAAATATTATTAATATTCCTGAATAAATTTCTTTTAGAACTTTGAATTGCAAGTTTCTATTTTTCCTATTTATTTTGAATATTTTGAATAACTTTTTGTTAAACAAAGAAAGAATCTTAATTTAAAAATAAATACTTTATAAATAAATATAAATTATAAAGTTGTGTAAATTTTATAGACCATTTAGTATGTCGACCTGGACTGGTTTTGATTTTTATTCAATTTTTCATCATTTGCTGACAGCTGTCGGTAAATGGAATTGTTTATTACCTGTCGTCTGCCCCTGTTCCATGTCCTTGTCCATGTCCATGTCCTGCCGCCAGTGTCCTGCCACCTGCTACACCACCTGAAAATATATATATATATCCCCGATCCATGGCTGGGTGATTATCATAACGTTTTGAGCCTAAAACCCGACCGTTCCATCCTGCCATCAACTCAAGTCCTGACAGCTTTTTGTTGGCAAAACAAAACGCATCCTGCCCGGCCCGATAATGATAATGATGGATGTGTGTGTCCAAAATCAGGAGTCAAAAGCCCCACCAATGGGTTAACCTTCTCTGGCTTTTGGAGCACAAATGTGGGATTACCGGAACTTTCTATTTTTTTTCCACATTTTTCCATTCCAGAGGCAATTCTTTTGGGATTTTAAGTGATGAATCGCCTCTTTTGGTTGTTCAATTAGCGAATATTATAATGGACTTCTGTTAGATGTTCGGAATAAAGTAACATTTCAAATAATAGCTCTAATTTCTGGATGTGAAAGTTGTGTTTTTTGGTAATTTGTAAATTATGATTTACAAACAAAATTTTGTTAATGCTTTTGATCAACATGTTGTGGCTTTTTTTAAATGTTGTTCGCGGTTTGTATTTATAATTTGACATGTTTTATTTTCTATATATTTTTATATTTATTTAGATTTTCTTTCTTTATTTTTAATAATTTTTAGACAAACAAATGGTGGTTTGAATGTCTGTTTTTTTAAATACAAGATTAAAGGAGTTTTTATTACTTTCTGGGTGAAGAGTAACTTCCTAAAATTATTCAAAAGTTGTGTGTTTTACAATTGTAATAATTTTTATTTAATATTTTTTTATACATAAAACACGATTTTAATTTTCCGTTTGGTATCCAAATTGCAAAGTTTATTTCAATATTAAAGATCAATATTTTCTATCAAAAACGTGTAAACGCTCATAAATAAATAAATTTCTGAACAATTTTCAATCAATCTTATTATGCAAGATTCCAAGAGAATCCTTAAAGAGAAGCCTGGCTGTGGCTGAAATCAATCCCCTTGGACCTCGAACTTCAAACGAATGTGACAAAATTGCGACTAGTCCTGGCCGATGCCTTCCGAAAACCGAAAAAGGACTCTAATTGCCAGTGCCAGTGCCAAAGTGCCAAAGAATGCGAGGAGGAAGGCGTTTGGAGGTGGGCTGTGCCAAAACCGGCAGAAAGAAAGAAAAGAGGAGCAGCTGCAGCTGCAACAGCAACACCGGCAACACCAGCAACACCATCAGCAACTTGCAACACCAACAGCAGCAGCAACATGAGAACCAATTAAAGACATCGCCGGCGTTGCTGGCAAACGTCAACGTCGAAAACTAATTAGCATAACAAGCGGCGGAGTCCGGACTCTGGAGCAAACCGAACCGGAGACTCGAACCGGAGACGGAGACGGATCCGGAGATGGTCACCAGGACCAGGACCAGGAACGGGACTGAGAAGAAAAATAGGGCTTTTGGTTGCAAAATCGCAGGCCAATGTGTGTGGGCGCCTCAAAATCAAAAGTTCAAAAAGGCGCATTGTATATACTATATAGTATATATATTATATATATAAACAAATACAATTACAACTTGGCAGAGACAGCCCACCGTTAGCCACGCCCCCTATATACCACCCACCGCCCACTGGCTGACATTAATAAACTGACGGCATAAATAAAATGCAACGAAAAATATAAAAAAGAAAATAATATAAAAAATAAGTAAGTCTTGGCAAATGAGAATGGCCTGGCTTAGGGGGTGGAGTGGGCTGATGGGGCAGGTTTTATGATTTATTCTTCTCCCTACACTGAGAAAAATTGGAGCTGGTTGATGGGGTATAAGAGAGGTATCATACCCGGTACTTATCTTGTTCCATCCCAGACCCGTTTTCTCCACAAAACTCACTCGCTTGTTAAAAAAAAATATATTGAAAATCTGTAATGTTTTCTCTCAGTGCCCCTTCAAGGACAAGAAAACACTGAAAGCATCGATGGCGATGGCGTCTCTTCCGGACTCCAAAGTGCAGCGGCTCTTCCTTTTTTTGTTTTGGCCCGACTTGCCTTGACTTGGCCGGAATGCTCGGTTCTGGCCTGAATTCTAGTTCTGGTCCCTTGGCCTGGTCTGGTCTGGCTTGGTGGTAGGTGCCCGCGGATCCTGCGACTGAGACTCGGCAAGATGGCCCTGAGACTTGGCCGGGACTTGCGGCATCGCATGTTTGTGATGGCGACGAGACAGCCAGCGAGACAAGCTCAAAGGGATTAAATTAAAATGTCCTTTGAGTTGTGTTTTAATTACTTCCTCTCTCTCGCTGGCAGTGAAAACTGTCGCATTGTGGGGGAGTCACTCCCACTGGCTAGGATTTTGGAGTTTGCCAAAAGTTTCCTCCCAGACAGACTATCAGCCAGAACCGCTTTTGGCCAGGCCAACATCCTCAACAAAAACAATTCACAAATCAAAAAAACATATCGAAAGGCAAGCTCTATGACAAAACAAACGGATTTGCGGTTTACGGAAGCCGGCTTTGTCCGGAACATACTTGTTAGTTTATTTTGGTATTCATATTTATTTATCATATTTTTTTATCATATTTATTTATCATATTTATTTATAAATAAGTAAATTAAAGATAAAATCATGAAGGTTTTTACCTTTTTTGACAACTACTTTTATCAATCAATGATTTGTTTCGTTTCAGGTTTCACGATTCCATTTAGAAGACAAACTCATGGAAGGAAAGATAATTTTACTTTAGTAAGATTTTTCCATTTTTGAATAAAATATATATATATTGATACAAAGTCTGTGAATAGACAAGTTAAATAGACAATAAATAAATTTTTAAGGCTTCAATAAATCTGTATTAAATTTAATTAAAAAAAAAATTCACCCAGGAATGCAAATATTTTATTTAAAAAATTTTATAATGGAGGTAAAAAAAGCTTCTTAATTTGTTGATTCACAAAATTTTGTTCCTTATTTTTACTAGAAAATATTGTAATTTTATTTTGTTTTTAACTATTTCATACGAAATAGTACATTTTTTTAACGTTTTTTTAATGTAACCAAAATTATAAATATATGTATATCCAAAGATATGAAAATGAATAAAAGCTTAAATTTAAATAAACCGAAAAAACTAGGCACAATACTAGGTAGAATACTTTTTAAAACAATTTTATATTATTTATTAAAACAATATAATAACAATTTAAGGGTTTACAGCTTGTAAGGAAAAAATACTATAGAATGCATTAAAAATATTTTAAGAACATACCTGTATCATTTTTTTTATATCATAACTAGATGCCGCTTTTTATTAATCTTTTTACACAAAATAAATATTGCTAAGAATCCATGGCTTTAAAATAATAATAAAGGTTTATGAAACACTTGAAATCCCTCAAAAATTCTCCTATATTAAAGCCCATAAGTTATTTGATATTTTCCGAAAATAAATAAAATTTAAGATGCTGGATTTTCTGCTTAATTAGCGACTGTTGCAGCCCATTAAATGAAAATAAAAATAAAAATGAAAATTAAATAAGCAATTGGCAACTGGTGACATGAAGCTCTTTGCAACATTTACAGATTAACGCGCAGGATATCGAGGATCGAGGGCAGGCAGGGGTCCTGCAAAGGACACACATATGGACATGAGGCTTAACCCCACAAAGCCGGGCAAAGCTTAACCCGTTGTGTTCGTTGGTGGCCAAGGATGCATTTGTATCTTTGTATCTCGTATCTGTGTATCTTTGTATCTTTGTATTTGTGTATCTTTGTATCTTTGTGACACTGTATCTGTAGTGCTGCGGCGGATGTATCTCCCATTCATTCTTATCAGCGTTCGGGGGATTTGTCGCCTTTCAAGGCAGTTCGAAGCTCGAAGGACCAACGGACAGACAAACAAATGGTAAATTAATTGCCGGAGTGCCTTCGAAAGGGCGAGTCCAATCGATTATTTATTTATTTATTTATGCCGCGCCCTCGATTGGCTCTAGGATCCCAGTATCCAGGATCCGGTTACGCTCGCCTCCAATCGCCACAATCGATTGTTGTCCTAGTCCCAGGCTCTGGAAATGTTTTGCATTTCATTGACGCGACTCCTTGGGGCGGCACAAGGACGAGGAGTGACAGGACGGGACAGGACCGAGCTCCAGCAGGACGCTCCAAAAGGCTTTGCATACATTTTCCCTTAGTCAGCCTCGAACAACATATTTTAGGCTCTCCGGCTGTCCCGCTCAGCATGGAATTTATTTGAGCAAATTTGCAAATTATTGCCAGAGTTCTGGTCTCCAAGCAAGTCGCTGTTATGCACTGTGAAAAATTATAGCAAAATATTTTAGGAAACTTTTATGAAAGTAATTGGAACGTTGGAACTAAAAGTTTGATGATCTACAAAGGGAATTTTTTAAGGAAATAAATAAAATAAAAAGGCTTGCAAAATATTATAATTATAATTATAAACAAATACCTTACTAAGACCTTCTTGTTATAAAAATGCTTTCCAAAAGTCGATAACTTTTATCGATTTCAGTTGTGGGAGTTTGCTAAAACAGTTCGATATTCTAGGGATGAGACAAAAATAGAATATAAACTAAGACCCACTTGTGATGAAAATGTTTTCCAAAAGTCGATAACTTTTATCGATTTCAGTTGTGGGAGTTTGCTAAAACAGTTCGATATTCTAGGGATGAGACAAAAATGGAATATAAACTAAGACCCACTTGTGCTGAAAATGTTTTCCAAAAGTCGATAACTTTTATCGATTTCAGCTGTGGGAGTTTGCTAAAACAGTTCGATAGTCTAGGGATGAGACAAAAATAGAATATAAACTAAGACCCACTTGTGATAAAAATGTTTTCCAAAAGTCGATAACTTTTATCGATTCTAGCTCTGGGAGTTTGCTAAAACAGTTCGATATTTTAGGGATGAGACAAAAATAGAAAGAAAATAAATGTTTTTATAAAAAAGGTACCAAAAAGTATATGAAGTATTTTTAACAAATCCTTTAAATCGAATATTTTTGGGAAATTGCAATATAACTTATTAAATTTAACATTAAAGAATTGCATAAGAAAAAACAATTATAAATTTAAGTATAATTACTAAATTACTAATAATAAAGAGTTTTTAATATTTTATAGCTAAAAATGGTTTTTAAATCCTCCGTTTTTTGCAGTGTATCTGGAGACGTTGGACATCTATTACGTTGGCCATTTACATTTCACAATTGCCTTGTTGGCATCTTTTTTCCCCGTCTGTTATGGCACTGCCTTCTGCTCTCCCCACTTTCTTTCCTTTCTTATCCTTGCTCTCCCCTTCCTTCCTTCCAACACCCCCCTCCTTAGCATTTTTGCCTTATTTTTTAATGGGCTTTTGAGGGGGCGTGGCCATGACTCAAGACGATTTCGCACGCCGTTCGTTTTAGCCTTGTCTGCTTGTTTTATGACTGGCTGAGTGGATTTTGGCCAAATTGACGACAGGAATTACATATATAATGCATGCATGAATGGTGTTTCTTCAAAATAAGAAAGACTTTTAAAAAATATATCTTTTTTTTTCTTTTACTCACAAATAAAAGTATTTCTTAAGCTTTTTAGGAGAACCGCGATAATGACAAAGGTAACACATGGCGTATGCGTAATAAATGGGAAATCAATCGCGGAAAAATATGAACTATGATGAAGAAATATTATATATTTTGGATAAAAAATCAATTAAGTTTTAGCTTCCAGAGATTAAAAAAATATATGTCTAGATTTTTTTATAGGAACTGTAAAATAATATTCTAAAATTTTTAGAGGTCAATTTATTAGAAAATGTAAGAATCTTTATTTGATATATGGTATATGTATTATAACTTCATTCGACTACGAATTACGACTTACTGATCTATTAACAAAAAGCGAAGTTCTAGTCAAGGGTTGCCAGACGTAATTTAAAAGGGGACATGCAGCGTTGCCAGTAATATTAATATTCTCAACAAAAATTATTAAATAAATCGAGCATCGGTGTTATTTTCGAATGAGAGTTCTAAAATTTTGTTTGCTTTATTTATTTATTTATATTCACATTTGGCTGCTAATTATAATTGATAAAAAATATATATTTTCATAATTATTTTAAAATATTTTTATAATTTTAATTGTCATATTTTTTCTTCAGAGGATAAAATATGGGAGTGGAGGTTGTACTTTTTATGATTTACTTTGAAAATTTTCATATTTTTTTCCTCCTTTAGTAATCTTTTAACTGAGTTTTGTCTTGGAGTTTTATTACAAGTAAATATTTTTGGTTTCCTTAAACATTTAAAATTTATTAAAGAATTTATTAAACGCCCAATAATTTTCTTGTATTTTAAATAGGTTTTTAGAACAATAATAAATAAATATGAAATAAATAAATATAAAATAAATATATATAGAAATAAATTTGAAAGCAAGTGTTTGAGTTAATACTTTTTTTAAATAAATTTATTTTTATTTGGACTAGACATCTTTTTTTTTTATTCTAAAATATAAATTAGATATACGTATTAATTTGTGTTTTGTATAAAATTAAGCATACGCCCTGTGTGATTTATTAGTTGAAAATATTTAAGTCTGAAGGAAAAATCAATCATCAGTTTTGGTTAAAATAAATACTAAGCCTAGAATGTCTAAGTTTTGCTGTATTAACGCTTAAATGGCAAAAAATGGAAGAGTTTTTAATGAAATCATGAGAGCCTCGCTGGCAAAACATCGACTCTAGCCGATTATTGAGCTCAGTTCCCGATTGTGAGCAGGGGGGAGGCTCTGCCAGGCTCTCGAGCTGGAGCAAGGATGCTGGCCAAGGATATGGACTGGCAATATCGTCAGCAACAAGGACCAATCGATGCGCCTGACTTGTTATTCGGGCCGTTTTTTGTTTTATTTGGCTCAGTGGGTGTGCGGACATGAAAGATGTAAATCAAATCCAGGGAAAAATTGGAACAACAAAAGGCGAGGAGCAGTCGGCAGGACAATTCAATCGGAAGGGCATGGCATATGACAGGATTGGGATTCCGATGCGAATGCCGATTCCCGTAGCCTGGCCAATGTCGGGGACATGTCAAGTATCGAGGTCCAGGTGGGAGAATCACCCGAGGAATGGGTGGGCCAAGGCAGGATGGGGAGCAGCCAACTAAGGCTGGGACTTGGCTGGAGACTTATCGAATGCCGTGGGTCCCGGAGCCCAACCAGAAACTGCCAATTAACTAAACAAAAGATCCGAAAGGCAGGAGTAAAAGGATACGCAGCGAAAAATACTCTTCTCTAAAGGTATTCTTATTTTTCTTTCCGGGTTTTACATATCAAATTTTTAATCTATTTTAACACTTAACTATAAAATTTAATTTAAAAACAATATTAATATAATTTCTTTGCTATACAACACCCGGTACTTACATGGAACATTTATTTACGGTTTTGTGGCTTTTTTTTAGAGGAAAATACAATAAACATATAGTTTTTTGATATAATTGGGTATCCTTTTATTTTTATCAATACTATGTGGATATTTTTTACACATATTTTTTAAACAACTTAATAGGCCCTAAAAATCAATTGGGAAAGGGTATTTTTTAAACAAAACTCCCGCAGCTCCGATGGCGAGAGATTAGAATGGACCGCCATCAAGACAAGCTAAAAAAAAGAATGAAAAACAACACGGGACAAGGACTCCACCGTAGACCTCAGTCCGAGTCCATGCCCGAGCCCTAGTCCTAGCCCGAGCCCTCACCCTAGCCCGAGCCTGAGCCGTATTCAGATCCTGATCCTGAATTTGTTCTGCGTGGCAACAGGATGCGTTTCGTTTCGTTTCGTTTCGTTGCGATGCGATGCGATGCGATGCGTCGGTGGAATCAATTAAAAATTCTATGATTTTACACTTGATTGCCTGCGTTTTGGGGTCGTCAAGGCAACGAGGATGAGGTGGCACTGATGGGGAGGGAAATCCACTCCGGATTCTGGGGTGTGTGTGGCATGTGGCATGAACCTGAACTTGCCTCGTTCTGCTAGCTCAGCGCCGGCATTGACAAAACATGAAGCCATATGCTCAATGACCGCCCAAGGGGGACGGAATCCGCCTATCCAGGGGGTGTCTGAGAGGTGGGAAGGGCCTCTGGGCCAGGCCAGGCCAGGCCAGAACCGTCTAAGCCAGGCCAGAGGAGCTGCCGTCAAGTGGTCAATTAGGCAAAGAGGTGACCATCGAATCCTGGAGGCACTCGACTCTCCCTTCGAAAAAATACAGAAAAAAAAGAAAGCTACTTGGATTTAATTGGTTAACAATTAATAGCCAAGATTTATTTTTTCTTCAGCATATGTGGGAGATTAAGGGGGAAAATAAAACGTAAAGGTAGGAAACCGAGAGAAGGACTATTCAGTAGGCTAATCCAGAGGGAATCAGTAACCCATTGAAAAAGAAATCAAAATACGGAATTTGCTTTCAAATCATTATTTTCTTTCCTCTCAAAGGACGCTGCTTTATAAGGTACGGCTCGAATCTAGTAGAAATCTCAGCAAAATACATTTTTTTCTTATCCTAAAATGTACAATCTTAGTTTTGGAAGCCTTCAGGATAAACCAATTTTCCAAACAAAAAAAATCAAAATTAACTCTCCGCAGATTATTGAAAAGATTTTGTTGCACTTTGGAATCGCTGGAGACATTCTGGTGGTGTCGTGGGTGGCAATTAGCATTTCCGTTTCCGTTTCTGTTTCAGTTTCTGTTTTCGTATTTGTTTCAGGTTTTTCCAGGATTCAGGATTCAGGCTGGTGTCCATTTGTTTGGGTGGTTTTTTAATCAAAGGTTTTAAGCTGTAATTAAGCAGACCAAAAATTGCATGACATATGTGCTATATGTAGTCCCCCCCTTTTCTGGGACATCCTCTGGCTCCACCCCCACAATGGAAAATGGAAAATGAACTCCGGACTCGGGACATCGGACATGGTCGGTTGTCGGTTCGCTCATAATACCCCAAAGAATTTAACACATTTTAGTTCAAATTAAATATTTAATGTAACAACAAATTGATATTTGAATTATTAAAATACAAAATAATGCGGCGCCATAAGTACACGCACAGCCATACATATAAGTCCATTGATCCATCCGTGAATAAATTTGTTCATGTTTCTGTGTTTGTAAATAAATTTAACTCGGAGTACAGTGCAAGTCGTCTTTTTATTATTATTACTATTATTATTAAATATTAGAAAAAGTATTACATTTGTTTATTCTAAGAGCTTCATATTTTAAATATATTCTGTTTAAAGTGGTTTAAATTTAATTTTATTATTTTTATGGATCATGGGAAAACCTTCTAATTTTCTTTCTTGAAAAAAAATAAGACAAATCATATACCTTTTAGAACCTTTATCTTAAATATTATTATTAAATAACCTTATATCACTGTGATATTTTTTTTTTATATTATATACAAGTATATTATTAAAAACTCATAAAAATTGAATTTAAAGTTTTTGTCTTTTATTTTGTTTTGTAAATTAAATTGAAATTAATAAAAAAAAAAACTTGATTTCTCATATTTTTCTTAATTATTCTTTGAGAAAATGTATTTGCTTGTTTTAATTATCGATATCGATATCGATCTTATCTTATCTAATCGATATTATCTATTTCTTAAAAAATGTTCATACTTTTTAAAAAGTCTTTTAATTTATTGAAAATTCCCCAAAATATTATTATTATTACCAAAATATTAACATTTCCGAACATTTTTTCCGCCTTTTTAAAAAGTGAATTACTTTTTTTTTAATTGGAATTCGAAAGAAATAAAAATACACTTAATAAACATGTTCTTAATAATAAATAATATTAATTATAGTAAAAAAATGTAAAAATATAAAATAGATAAAAAGTTAGTTTCCTTTTCTAAATAGATTTTGAAAATTTCAATGGTTTTTTAAGCTAAAAATTGGAAATATTTGGTTTTGGATACAAGAAAAAATTAAATGAAAAAAAATCATTTCATAAGTAAAACTCTATATTGGCTTTATAGCTTTGAAACGCGCTGCACGGACATATCCGATGCGGGACTCATCGAAGCGCATTTGCACCTGGCCAGGAGCTGGGCGGGTTTCAGCCTGGGCGGGCAGCCTGACAGGAGGCTTTGTTGCTGGATTTGTTGTCGGCTGTTGTTGATTTTGTATGGCGGAAATATCAGCGACAAAGTTACCAAAATATTGAAAACAAATAAAATAAAATTTGCATAAATAAATGCTTTTTACGTATGTGCGATTATATGAATATATTTTCTCTCTATATATGTATATTTTCTGTACATTTTGTTTGTATATTTTGTGTGTGTGTTGTTTAAATCCCTAAAGCAATGGATTCAAATAATAACAACAAAGGAAAAGGCAACAAATTAACAACAAACATGTCGCCATTTCTGCAAAAAGCCAAAAACATGCCAATTGTTTGTACAATTCGATGGGAGTGAGAAAGAGATGGGACTAGCCAGTTAGATAGAGAGGGCGAGTGCGAGTGCGAGGTCCTGTGATGCGATTAAAAACGAATCTTTTCCTGCATTCCTTTTGTTGGTCTGATGTCCTGCCTGTCCTGTCCTGTCCCGATGTCCTGCTTTCTATGTTCTGTGCGAAAATGCCAATAAATTCGTTATTTTCATAGATATTCGGATTTTTTTTATACCGCCCGAGGGTTTATTTTCATTTCTAGTTAAGTCTCAGCCGGAAGACTTGATCGTTTTTTAAATATTTATCGAAAAACATTATAGTTTGGATAATTTTTTGTTTGGGTTTTTGGTTATCTGAATTAAATGTCCCGGAAAAAAGATTCCAAATTTATGTCTTTTAGAGGGTTTTGATTTTTAGAATAAACCTTAAATCTTCCTAAAAAAAATTATATTTTTTTGTCCAAAATTTCCTCATTTAAATGGAAATATTTTGATGACCAGATAGAAAGCCAACTTTTCTGTCGCTTTCAATGCCCAAGGCTAATAATTTTTGGACAATTCGATGGGTTTATCAGTCGAAAACGATTTTCGGTTTCAATTTTGGGACTCTGTTTGATTTCCAGATGGCTGGCCGAGCATTAATTTAGTCGAAATAATTTATGAAATTAAAAATAAATAAAAACAAACAGAATAAATGGAAATATAAATAAATAAATCAATTTTACAATTTCGTTGTGCAAACAACGAATCCTGTTCGCTGAGCGACAAACTAATTGCAAATATCCTGTCACGCCCCCTCAATCGATTGGGGGCGATTCAAGAAAATTCCCACAAAACGGGGGCGGGGGCTTTTCTGATTTAATTCGACAAATATCAGCAAATTATCGAATCAAGGGAGTTTCTTTTGAAATAAATTAAATATTATTGAATGCGTTTAGTTTCGTTTTAAAAAAGTATTATTTTATTTAACTAAATAGTTTAAATATTAATTTAATAAATATTACATTTCATTATATATGCAAAGGGCTTTTAAGATTAAATTAGAGAACGTTTTCCAAGAAGTTTGCTTAGGACTAGAGCTGCAAAACCATCGATGGTTGAGAATTTGTGAAACCATCGATATTTTTTTTCATAATCGATACATTGCACAAAAGCGCTGGACAGCTGGACAGATTATAAGTGAGAAACGGTCAGCCCTGATGCCGAAAGCAGTCAACATTTTGCTATTTCTGGAAAAAAAACCAATGGATAAACGAATGATCTCAAATTTAAAATAAGAAAATTTGTTATTTTTCTCTTAAGAAATGAAATTTATAATTGTTTTAGTTACTAAGAAATTAAATGAATTTATATTTTTTTTTTTATTAATTTAGCTTTTGTATTTATTTAACCACTATACAAAATTTTCCAGCGATACATCGGCATAATCGATGGTTCAAAGTCAAATAATCGATGGTTTAAACCAGCGAAAATTAAAGAATCGATGGTTCGATCATCAATGGTTTTGCAGCTCTACTTAGGACATAAAAAAGTTTTTGTTTTAATTAAAATATTTTTTTTAGCAAAATATATTTTTCCATAGATGGTAATCCCCTTAACCCGTTTAAAAAACTGACCAGAAATTAATTAATTCTTCTTTTAATCTTTCAGGTAATTTCCATGCAAATTATAAAAGTTTTCCGCGGGAGTTGTGATGAAAAGAAGCAGCCCAAAGGACACTCTCCACAGAGTCCTGTGATTGAAAAGCAATTGCTCAATCTAAGTGGCTCAATCCTGGGAAGCACCGAGCCGAGACGGAGTTCCGAGACGGGGCCACCCGCCGAACCACCTTCTTATCAAATCACCTTTTGGCTCTTCGTTTGGGGCAATAATAAAAGAAATAAAAAATGAAATAAAAAATGAAATGGAAGGAAAAAATAAGAGGCGGAGAAATAAGAGCAAAGTGAATGGCAAAGGAAATACAACAAAGCAATCGGAAGCGGCGGAAATCAACGGCAAACAAAAGCTTGACTGCATCCAGCAAATGTCCCATTTCCATGCCAGGCGAGTCCTCCTCCTCTCTGGCAGGACCTCCGCGGGGCGTTATCCTGTTGCTGCCACTGACAGTTTTCTTTTGCCGCCGCTTTTGGCATTTTTTTTTCCATCGTTTTGTCTTTTCTTTGGTCGCGTGCGCGCGCGAAAATTAGGAAAATATTGTTTTGCTTTTTTCTCTTTTTGCTTTTCCGGGGGTTTTCCATTTTTCCAGTTTTTTCATTGTATTTTTTTTTGCCGCTTTTTTTTTGTCAGCATCAAATAAGCGGATTTCAATTTCAGTGGCAAATCAAAGTGGCGGCATGTGATTTGGTAGGCGTCGCGGGGGCGTGGCCAATTCACAGTCAAAGTCACAGGACAACAATAAAAATGTGGCACAAAGCTAGGCACTAGACTGCACTGGCGCCATTATGTCTATTGGGCAAAAGTTATAGCTTTTTCAACACGTTCTCATCCAAAAAAAAAGGCAAATATTCTAAATACCAGATGGCTGAGCTCGAAGTTTAGATAAAAACCAAAGAATTCAAATTGTTTTAATATGGAATATTGATTGCTAAAGGTGCTAAGTTGTTTTATGCCTCAAAAAAATACGAATCAGGTTAGTTCTAAGTGAAATTGTATGATACCTGGTACTAATCAAGGTAAAAAATTAAAGTTTTAAGGGTTAAGTAGTTCGGGATTAGGATTGGAAATAAATAGGATTAGCTTTTAACTTAATTAGGATTAGGATTAGCTTAATTAACTCTACACGATCAAGGTTTTTATATGATACCCGGTACTTATTCGATTTCCTTTTCTCACTTTTTGTTTCCTCTTTTTATGATTCTTTTTATTTTATTTTTAACTTCAAGACATAGAATGTAAGAATATATTTAATATCTGTTCAATATTATATATAATTACATACATACATATTATTAAAAACTATTTAATACCCGGTACTCTTTATTAAGAGCTTATGATATGAGTAACTCGGTAAGATAAAAATTTCCAAAACAAAGTTGTAAAGCTCATGAAAAAGCCATATCAAAACAGTTTTTGTACTCGTATAATCCATTTTTTACAATAATTTATCAACTACTGAATACCCGATACTCTTAGCAGATATTCCCAATAAAAATTACAAACAAAATTAATCGGGTTAAGTTTTTTTATTTTATTTTTTTTTATTTATTTAAGTGAAGAATCCGTACATCAGAATATTGTATCTTAACATCACAGGGTGGAGAAATATTGTTAAGAATTATTAAACAATCGGGTTAAGTATCTATAAATTCTCGAAATCTTTTATAGACTTGGAAATCGGGGTAATTTTTTCCTTAAAATTTGTATCTTCCAAGTACCGGGTATTTATAGCGTCCAACTCAGCCTTGCGGGAGTTTAAAACAAGGAAAAAAAACTTTTATCTTTATTCTTAAAAGCATTTATTTAAAAACTATTTTCATTGACACTTAAAAAATATAGGAAACTCTTTAAAACTCAAGAAAATGAATATAACTCTTTTATGATTAAAAATTAAATAATTTTATTCATTAATAATCTACATTAAAGGATATTTTGTGGATAATTAGATAACATATAAAGATTTATTCTTTAATCTACAAAATATCCTTTCTATAGCTTAAAACTATCTTCAAGTTAAGTAAAAATAACTTCAAACTTTAAAGCTTCGCTCGCCGGGAATGAATTATTAATTATTTTCTTGGAGTCCGCATTCCGAATCGATGAATCCTCTCCAGTGGGTCACCATCTCGTCCTGTCCGCCACAGGGGACTTCCCTCTGCCAGTGCGTGGGTTTCCCCATTTTTCTCGAATACGAGTAAACTTTTGTTTTTTATTTTCATTTGATGTAGTGGTTGTTGTAGTTGTGGTCCTTGCTGTGGTCCTTATTTTTATACCCTGTACCCATTAAAAATGGGTGAAAAGGGTATCATAATATGGTGCAAATGTATGTAACAGGCAGAAGGAAGCATCTCCGACCCCATAAAGTATATATTTTCTTGATCAGCATCAACAGCCGAGTCGATGTAGCCATGTCCGTCTGTCCGTCCGTCCGTCCGTCCGTCCGTCCGTCCGTCCGTCCGTCCGTCCGTCCGTCCGTCCGTCTGTCCGTATCAACGCCTAGATCTCAGAAACTACAAGAGCTACAGACATGTGCCATATATCGTTGGATAGGTAATTACCATACGCAGTACAAGTTTGTTTTTTTATTTTGATATCACCCCCCGTTCCCCCGCAAACAGCAAAAAACTGTCACGACCACGCTCCCCCGCAAACCTCAAAAAACTGCCACGCCCACAATTATTGTCCTAATGTTATGCAATTCGGCATATGCGTTGGTGCTTATAAAAGCTATCTAACTTTTAAATTTGAACCAAATCGGATAAGAAATACGGAAGTTATGCCACAAAATCTATGGCAAGGGAAGCAGAAGCGCAGCAAAACACGCATTGCGCGACGCCGACTGCGACGTTGACAGCGAAATGTGTATGGCTTTATGACACACGAAACTTATTTTCATAACCAAAATCATACCAAATTTATATTGTTATGGTCCTCTTTTCTAATAGAATATTGTTTCATTTATTTATTGATACTAAATAAATAAATTGTAAGCATGTCTAAGGGTACAGGGTATTTTGCAATCGGGAAACTCGACTGCTGCTACCTTACTTGTTTTCCTTTTCTTACATATATTTTTTTTGTATTTGTTGTTTTAAATCCATTAGGATATGACAACCCCCTGGTTAAATTCAATTAAATTGTTTTCTCTTTGGGTTTACATTTCTTGGCAACTTTATAATTGTTTCATGTGTTTAAACCACCGACGCAGCCGGCGTCGCGCCAGGATGCAGGATAAGGAGTCGGAGTGAGTCGGAGGGAGATGGCGAATGCGGCGGATGTGGGACAGGACACGGGACACGGGACGATGGGCAACTGGGGAAGACGCCAAGGCGCAAAGCTAAGAAGCAGCATAAGAAATGTCCTCGTACAACTGCCCAAGGTAAAGGACGTAGGACGTGAAAAAGGACGAAACGGCGACAGTGGGCGGCCCAAAATCCAGCCAAACAGAAAGGAACCAAGTTTTTCACTAGCCTCGAGAGATTTTCCTGTTTTATTTATTTTTTTTTTCTGCCTTTTTCCCCGCCTACAAGCCAGGAGTTTTTCCCACCGCGTGTCCTTTTCAGTCCTCGGCTATGGAGTTCTGTTTGCCGTCGTTGTTTTCTGAAATAATCAAGAAAAATAAAACAAGGAAAAACATTGAAATCAACTAAGAAATAAATTATAAAAAAAAGACAATGTTTTTTCGGATTATTATCTTAGGATTCTTTAAATAATTTTCTATATAATCTATTTTAAAGGAAAAATATATTTGAAATTTATAGTTTTCTGGTCTATAATAAGGATAGGAAGCTTCTAAACTTAAGGTTTAAAATTTTTAAAAGTTATCTAAGTATTTTGGATAATTTTTTTGTTAGAAAAGGGTTACGAAAAATCGGTATTTCTTTGTAGGGTTTGCGTTCTAGAATTGGAAATACTATAAGATCAAGGATGAAAAAGCGCAGTTTTTAAAAATTATTTTTTTTAGAAAATCGAAAGATGGCTCGAAATCGATTTCTGTTAAATGGTTTTAAAAAAATTAGATGTCTAAATCCAAATAAAAAATTGTAAAAGCAATAATATATAGAAAATTGGTAATAATTTCTCATTGTTCTTTTGTTTTTTTTTAAGAAATACTTAGAGCTCGTTTTCTTTTAAAAAAAATGACATCAAAGTCGCTTGTGTTTCGTTTTTTTTTTATCTTGAAGGATGCTACACCCCAGAAATGTAATTTTTGAATTTATTTTTTTGGCAACTTAAAGCCAGCAGCGATCGTTGACGAAAGTTGGCAGTTTTCCCTTCACTTTCGGTTTGTCACACAGGCTCTGGCCCTGCGCCCCTCAAAAACATATTTTCGGGCATTCCATCTTGAAACATGAGCTCTCCCCCCCTCGTTTCCCCCAAAAACATTTATTTTTCCTGTCCCTTGATTTTTTTTTTTTGGACAGTCACAGTTCGCGGAATCACAGCGGCACACAACTCCTTGCTCCTTGCAGGGAGATGAAAAAAAAATAAAAAAAAATATCAAAAACAAGAAACAAAATCCTCGCCGGCGGTGGGAGGTTACATTTTTACATGTGGTGACGGTGACGGTGACGGTGACGTCGACATCACCGGCGGCTGACGGACCAGAAAATAAGCATTCACTTCCACCTCCCATTTCCGCATTCCGCCCCCGAAAAATAACCAAAAAAATAAAATACAATCCAAGCCACCCACCTTCTCTGAGGCAGTTTACCTTTTTGCTACCTTTTTTGGAACAAAAAACCGAAATGTATTTCTTTTTAATACATTTTCCAGTTTAGTTATTAATTTTTTTTATATATTATATATAAAGTCTAAAATATAATTTTGTCCTACAATTTAGTTTATGGTATTATTTATTTTAATATTATTCAGTAAAAACTAAAGAAAACAAATACTAAACTACTACTACTATTTACTAAAAAAAACTAAACTAGACTACTAACTACTACTGACGTTTTTTGTTTAAAAAACAATTTCCAGATTTTTATATTCTATATTTTTATGTATTTACAATATTTTATGTAATATTTATATATTTTATATTTTTTTTTATTTGTTGAATTTTAAATACGTATATTAATATAGAAATTTAACTCTGCCTGAAGGCCTTAGCTGCTTTTGCAATAAATATTGTAACTCCTGAATTTAGTTTCTAAGATACAATCTAAGATACAAAAAATTTACCTGTTTTCTTATAATTATTTCTTCCTAAATATATATTTCTTGTAGAAATTTTTTAAAAGATTTAATTATTAATTTAGTTAAATATTATATGGAAGAACTTTAAACTTATTTAAGAATATTTTTTGAACTTTTTAAATAAAAAGATGGTTGGAAAAAAATTACAAAATAAGTTTTGGAAAATTTGAAACAATTTGTTTTTCAAAACTATTTAGCTTGTTTAAAATATTTGGATGCATAATCTTAAATTTAATCAACCGGAAATTATTTAATTTGTTAAAAATATTTTGATTTATTAATTTTAATAATAAATAATTGCTTAAAAAATCATATATTATATGTTGGGAATTTATTAATATTTTATATTTGAAAGATAAAGATTTTTTAACATTTTAAATTCCCTCCAAAAGATTAGAAACTACTTTTAAATGCAATGACAAAAAAGAACTTATTTTTTGTACACTTTTTAAATCCTTTATTGAAAACATTCTTTGTTTTTTTTTTTAAATTAAATTTAAATTAATTTTTTGTTAATGTTTTTGTGTCTTGTTTTTTGTTTGAAACTGATTTTTAGGTTTTTGGGTTTCCGTAAATGGCAAGGCCGAGTCTGTGGTTCGACCCAGCCCCTTGGAGCAGTCTTTGACCTCCCACCCACTTACCCTGCCGTGACCTCCTGTCCCTTCTTCATCCCCTCCCCCTACCTACCTGATCCCCCTCCCTACCTGATCCCCCTCCCCACCCCTTCTGCATTTCATTACTTTCAGGTGGGCGGTAAGATTTCCAGAAGGCATCGCACAAATGTTACAAATATTTCAAATATTTAAAATGCCACAAATACACGAAAACACACACAGATACACATGTGTGTGTGTGTTGGTGGGTGTGTGGTGGTGTGGGTGTGTGGGTCCTAAAAGTTTCTCACTGAGACCTTTTTGCATTATTAATGGCAAATTTCAATTAGCCTTTTGCACTAAACGCAGCCAAGCGAGAGCAGTTCGAGAAGTTGTCCTAAACTAACCGCAGCACCAATTAATTATTAACTGTTTTTGTTTTACAGTTTTACAGTTTTCCATTAACAAAATAACTCACAGAAGCTTTATAATTTTTTTATTTAACATTTACAGGCAGGGAATAAGTTTTTTGAATTATTTTACCTTTGAAAAAGTTTGAAGAGTTGAAAATATTTGTAATATACTAGAACTTATTAAGCATGACAAAGTTTTAAATTTTTTAATAAATATTTTAAGCATACATCAATTTGAAGTTTATTTTTAAATAATAAAGTTTCAGTAACATTAAAAAAATACAATAAAAATCAAGAAAAAGTTTGTAGAAAAAATATGTTTAAATGTTAAACTAGTTTCATCTATTTAAAAATGTTGTTGGTATTAAAAACGTAATGTTTTAAAATATATTTATGAAATAAAACTGATTGAATATTTTTATTATCTATTATTTTAATAACATTAAACATATTACATTAAAAAATATACAAAAATTAAATCATATTTTTTAGAAATGTTTATATGTAATAACTTTTTAATGCTGTTTAAATCATTTTGACATTAATATTGATGGTAAAATATTTTATAAAATTAATTGTATATTTTTAATAACAATTTTGATAGTTTTTAAAAAAGCTTGGCATTCATATTGATTGTAAAATATTTTATTTCAAGTAACTATAATTTTTGTTTCTCCATTTTTAAGGAAAAAAAAATATGTATTTAGAACGAAAAAAATAGACAAAAAAATACAATTAAAATATGATACATATATGTAGATTTTGATTGAAATTTCTTTGATGATTATTAAATAAAATGTAATTTGGAATATATAATAAATACAATTTTTAGACAGAAATTATTTGAATTTTTCAAACAAAATTACATAATTTAAACTTAGTTTTTGGTTGAGTTTATAAAATATTTGTCTTCCTTTAAATTTTCAAATTTTTTAAAATTATGTATATTTTATATTTATTATAGTATTATTATTATATTTTTGTTTCTAATATTTAGACTTAAAATATTTGTTGGCCACCCTCGGTAATTTGGGAATTTGGTGTTTTTGTTTGGTTTGGCAGGCGGAAAGTCAATTCCAGGAGCTACTTGGTCCTTCGTCCTTCGGGTTGTGTGTTTGTGTTCACCTGTGGACATATTTTAGAGCCGAGTGCCAGGACTCCAGCCTCCTTCTGCCCCCTGCCATATCCCATGTATGTTGAGGCAAGGACTTTCGCTTCCACTTCCGCATCCGCATCCGCATTCACTTCCGCTTTTACATTTGCTTGAAATGTTAGGAAATGAAAGATAAGCAAAAGCCCGAACCGAACCCCGCATCGAAAAAAAAATCAACTCCGAACAGGTTGAAAAGGTAAAGTTTGCCGCTGCCAGGATCTAAATTATTTAAGGATATTTTGAGTGTGCAGCATTTTTGTTATGATTTCTCCTGCTGCACTCCTATTTACATATGTCCACCAGCTCTGAAAAAAACTGAATAAAATCAAAATAAAAAACAAAAAAAGCCATCGCTGAGTTGGTAACAAAAGAAAATCCAGTTGCTCCAACAAAAAAAAAACAAACAAAAAAAAATCATACATTTATAAAAATCGAGGTGGAGTTATGTCGGAATGTCTTTGGTTATTTTGCGGTTTGTTGCCGTCTGTGGATGGGAATATGTTTCCCTTTTATGGAAGTCAGTTGCTCCCTTTTCATAGCCAGGCTCCCTCAGACCCCATCAGACTCCCCCAGACTCCACCCATGTCCTTAACCCCCTACCCCTAGTCTCTATGTCTGCCCAATGTCCTTGCTGATGTCCCTGTTTTTGGTTTTACACAGAAAGAAAACCCATTTGTGTCTGGCTTAAAGAAAAATTCTGCAGTTACTTTGATATTTTATATTTAAAAAAAGGACTGTAAACATTGTTTCTTTTTTTATTAAACAAAATACGTAAAATAAAAATTTTTTATATAAGTTTTAAAACTATTTCCAATAAAGTCTATTTGCTCTATTCTTCTCGTGTATATTTTTAACGTAAAAAGTTATCATTATTCTTATTAAATATATTTTAACAATTTGAAAAACTATTAATTTTTAAAGCTTTTTGCTTTTTGCCAAATAAATTCCAAAAATAAAACCAACAAGGAAGGAGAAAAAGCAATCTGTTTAATATTTTTAGTTTTAGATTTTAGCATTTTTTGAATAACGCTTTGAAACTTTACAAAAAAAAAGAAGAATAATAATGATCATCACTATTTTAAAATATATTTATGAAATAAAACTGATTGAATATTTTTGATAACTATTAAAAATATATAAACATTAAAACATATTTTTTAGAAATGATTATATGTAATGTCTTTTTAATGCTGTTTAAATCATTTTCTCATTAATATTGATGGTAAAATATTTTATAAAATTAATTGTATATTTTTAATAATAGGTTTTTAAAAAAGCATTGATTGTAAAATATTTTATTTTAAACATTAAAAAAAGTAATCTTTTTTTATCCTAAAACACTTTGTTTTATTTTTAATTATTTTGAACAAGATTATTTTTCTTTAAACAATCTTTAAGTGAAGTTTTTGTTATATTATTTATATTATTTTTACTCAATTTTAAGCTACCTTTAGTTCTCTTAAAATTATCTCTCAAGTAATTAGATTTTTAACCCTAATAATTATATAAAATTGTATTAATATCATAAAGAAAGAAAAATATGACTATACTATTGTAGTATTTAGTAATATATATAATTATATAAAAAATAAATATATTTATATATATTTTATGAAATGTAGAACTTTCACAGACTTTACAAAATATTCTTTTAAAGTTTTTGAATTACAAAAAATATAAAAAAATATGAATTTTTTCAACATTTTCTGATGTTTCAATGGATTCTGATGGATTCAAAAATTTATAATGTATAAAGCACTAAATGGTATAAATATTTATTTTTAACCTAAATCATAGACCGATTTATAGATTTATCAAAAAATTAGTTAAAAAAAAAGTAAAGCTTTTTCGATCGCACTTTTGTAGAAACTTTTTGTTGAGTGCATTTTCTTTAGCTATGTCCCTTTGCCTTGTTCTGGTCCTGGTCCTGCTCCTTATCCTGGCTAGCGCCCTTGGCCATCCCCCTCCTCGTCCTGGTCTACATCCTTGTCGTCGTCATCTTGTCGTGGCTGTGCGGCTCCTGCGGCAAATTAAAATTAGTTGTTTACTTTGTGCAACATAAACAAATAAGCGCGACGGCCAGAGAGCTCAGCCCAGAAGAAAATCTGCAACCGTGGTCGTGGTATTTGGATTCCGAACCGCATCTTCGGATCTCCAGCCCTGTCCGGGGGTATCCGTTAAGTTGAGTCTATCGAAGCATTAAAAAGAAATCATTTATCAGGACGAGCAGGACGAACAGGACGAGCGGGAGCTGGTCGGGGAAAGTGCAGGAAATGCAAATTGAAATACGGCCGGAGAGGCAGCCGGTTCCGAGATGAGGACCACTCTCCGGACTGCTGAGGCAATCCCAAATGGAAACTGTCATAATTCGCCAGGACAGCACTTGAGTCCACACTCAAGGTTCTCATAAATCTGCTCAGCTAATTTTATACAATTTTCTCTTACAAGGTACAGGTGGGCGCACACAATATTTAACATTTTCTTTTAAAACAGTTGAAAGAATTAGGTTTCTGTATTTTTAGAAAACGAAATATTGATCATTAAATCGGGTTTTAATTTTTAATAAAATAAATATAAACATTAGAGACTCATCTCCTGCTTTTTACTTATTTTTATTCTTACTTACATTTTTATTCTTGAACCGTTTAATCCTAAAGGGCTAAAAAATTTAAAAAAAAAATTATAAAACATTAAAAGTAAAACAATCAACAATTTAAATTATTGTCTATATAAAACTATATATATTTTCTACATAAATCATTTAAAATTGTCTGAAGAACGATTCATTTTTAGTTCATAACCATTTTTAATTGTTTCAGAAAAAGGTTTTTGTGATCAGTCTTTAACAAATTATCATTATAAAATTTTCATTATTATTTATTTTAATATAATAATAGAAAAATCTATACATCATTTAGGAATTGAACGTATAAATATATGTTTATGGTAAACTACAAGTTTTTTAATAAAAGTATTTAAAAAAAAACATCCAAAAACATTGCCTTTTAAACGCTTTTATAATCTGTATTTCCCAAAAAATATCATTCAAATATTTTTATATTTAAATGAATAAACGATTAATGAATAAATAAATGATGAATATGATTAATATAGTGAATGTGATGAATATTATGAATATGAAGAATATAATGAATATGATGAATATGATGCTGAATATGACGAATATGCTGAATATGATGAATATAATGGATAAATATGATGGATATGATGAATATGATGTATAAGGAATATAATGAATATGATTGGTTAATATGATTAATATATATGATTGATGATGAGTATGATTAAATATAATGAATATGATGAACGCGATGAATATGATTAATATAATGAATATGATGAATATTGATGAATATGATTGATAAATATGAAGGATATGATGTATGAGGAATATGATGAATATTATTGGTTAATATGATTGATGTATATAATTGATGATGAGTATGATTGAATATAATGTATATGATTGATGATGAGTATGATTGAATATAATGAATATGAGGAATATAATGAATGCGATGAATAGGATAAATATAATGAATGATGAATGAATAATTCTCAACCGATATTCAAAAATATGTTTTTAGTTTCTCGGATTGTGGTTCATTATATAATATTATTTCAGAAAATTGCAAAACAGATTTGATTTTTGGATTTTGTTTTGTTTTTAATCTTTTTAAAAGTGTTTAAAATGTGGCAAAAAGTCGTAACTTTTTGTTCGATAAATCGTTTTGGTTTCGGTTTGTTTCGTTTAGAGAGGTGTCTCCTTTTGTAAAGTTTTGAAAGGGTTTGCGTTTTGAAAGGTTTCTTCTTTTTTCAAAGTTCGCAACCAAAACGATATATTTTTTGGAATTGGTTTATTATTTGTTATAATTTGGATATTTTAATTAATTAAAGTGTTTTAATGTGGAGCAAAAATAAACAAGAGAGGTTGTGCTTCGGACCTCGTGGAGTGGAAGATGTTGAGTGTGACTTGGAATTTTTATGTGTTGGGAATACAAATTCCTACAGGATTACAGCCGCGGCGGATAGGTGGACTTGCGGCCCTGCTGGTCCTGCTGATCCTGCTGGTCCTGCTGCTCCTGCTGGTGATAGAGCAGCTCCTGCTGCTTGAGACTGGCCGCCATATGGCAGTCGATGGCTCGCTTCTTGGCCTTCTCGTAGATGGGCATGAGATGCCCGGTCTCGCCTAGCTGCTTCAGGAGCTCCACGATGAAGGGCAGATAGTTGTGGCGGCGCCGCTGGTTCTCCTGGCGATAGCGACGCTTCTTCTCCTGCTCGAACTTGACGTAGGTGCGCAGGGTGGCGATCTCCGACTGCCGCTCGGCCAGACTGAGGGGCGAGGGCTGGTGGACCAGGAGCTGGATTTGGCGCTCGTAGCTACGCTGGCGATCCGACACCAGGGCCATCAGATTGAAGTGGATCTCCCCGACACTGTAGCGCTGCATCCGGGCCTCGATAATGGGACGGACTACGTCCAGCCAGTTCTGCTGCTTGCCGATCTCTGCCAGCTCGATGGGACCCTCCTGCATCCCGTCCAGCTCATACAGACGCCCCTTGATCGGCATGTAGCCCACGAAGTGGTAGACATCGTCGTCGATTGTGGCATGGCGTATGTCAAGCTCGAAGAGCACCGGACGGGCAAAGGAGTTGTGCACGGTGCGGATCTTCTGCTCTCGGCTGAGGCACAGGCCGCGCATCACTGGGTCGAGGTCCTGGCAAAAGGACTTGAACGTGCTCAGAGTATCGCCCAGATCAATGTCCGGGTGGTGTAGATTCATCAAAAGGCTGAGCAGCGCCTGGGTGGCACAGGCATTGGTTATAACCTAAAAATAAAAACTAAAATTATAAGATATCCTATACGAAGGTATTTTATATGCAAAAATGCTGGAAAAATTAAATTAAGAGGAATAATAGTATGAGGGACATTTTTGTTTGTTTATTTTGATTCTCCAGACAGATAGCCATTTTTCCATGGCCTCTAGGTGTGAAGAGAGTTGAGTTGTGGCTTGTACAGGACATTTGGATCGACTTAAAATCGCTGTGTCATCGTCTGTTGTATAAAGGACGTACAGACTAGTCCAGTATGATGGTCTGCCTGAAGAGACGTAGTCAAGCTTTCTGTTTGCCTTTACGATGGCGTTATACAACTGTTCCTTAAGGAGTGACGAGCCATGATCCCCAGTAGGTGTGTAGCCACCTGCAGCAATGAAGTGTTCCCCTAGGGTGTTGAAGAAGTCCAGAAATTGTTGTTTGAGAGATATGGTAGTGGTGTTTGATGCGATTTCTAATCAGGATACCGGTTCCGCCATGTGCTTTTCCATCTAAATGATTATAAAATTCATCCACATCATTCTTAATCTTTAGCGTTTTTAACTAAAATAGGGTTTAGTGGTTAAACAAATGATTACCAATAGTGTTAAATGTCATAGAAATTTCTAGAAAATATATATATATATATATGCAGCTGTCAAAAAAAAAAGCAAAGTCATGTCAGCATTGCTTTGAGACTCACCTGACGTACGAAAAATACGTCGCCACAGTCCTTGACGACACGACCACTCGGCTTGTCGTCCTGCACCCACTTGAACAGAAAGATGAGACCATGAATGGGTTCCAGATGATGGAAGGCGTCGGCGTCCAGGGTCCAGATCTCCTCCACCTGGGCACCGTTGCAGCCGAAGCCGCGAATCAGCTCGGTGAAGACACCGGGATCGCTCTCGATGAGACACCAGCTGCCATCGGCACCTTCTGCAGGATCGATGACGCCGGATTCTGGTTTTGGTGCATTTGTCTGTGCCATGTTTTTTTTTTTTCTCTCGGAAGATTCTCGAAACAAAATTTTTACTTTTTACACAAATATTGTTTTTTCCGCAACTATTGTTTTTTTTTTTGAAATTTTTTTTTACTTCTGCACTACTTGTAATTTCAACATACAGTTCCGGCGAACAACTAACAACTGTGCCCAATCGAACTTGACACAAGTGCAAAGAAAGCAAATCAAATCAACGCCAACTTGCTTAGAAAAAGGAAAGCCCACGGTCACGACGCTTGGTGTGACCGTTTCTCGTGCCAATATTTGGATCGTATCGAAAGCTAAAGGTTATCGGAACATAAGTCGATTGCGTCACAATTCTCTCACACACTCTAAAAGGGATTTAAATTTGTTTCTTTAATTGTAAAACGGTTGCTTGGTGTGACCGTTTCTCGTATCGAAAGCTAAAGGTTATCGGAACATAAATCGATTGCGTCACAATCCTCTCAGACAATCTAAATGGGATTTAAATTTGTTTTTTTAATTGTAAAACGGTCGCTTGGTGTGACCGTTTCTCGTGCCAATATTTAGATCGTATCGAAAGCTAAAGGTTATCGGAACATAAATCGATTGCGTCACAATCCTCTCATACAATCTAAATGGGATTTAAATTTGTTTCTTTAATTGTAAAACGGTCGCTTGGTGTGACCGTTTCTCGTGCCAATATTTAGATCGTATCGAAAGCTAGGGGTTATCGGAACATAAATCGATTGTCTCTCAGACAATCTAAACGGGATTTAAACTTTTTGCTTTAATTGTAAAACGGTCGCTTGGTGTGACCGTTTTCCGTGCCAATATTTAGGTCTTATCGAAAGCTAAAGGTTATCGGAACATAAATCGATTGCGTATCATCCTCTCAGACAATCTAAATGGGATTTAAATTTGTTTCTTTAATTGTAAAACGATGACTCAGGATATTATCATAATTGTAAAGAAAAGTAAGGTTAAGACTTTGATTACCAGTCTTAAGATTTTACTCATTTCTGAGGTTTTCGAATAGATAACTTCTTTTCTTTGGAATTTCCGTTTCTTCTAAAGGGAAATATTACTCATCTTTACCTATTATCTTTATTGTAAAAGATTTTTGTTGATTTAAACTCGAAACAAATTGTAATATTTTATTATTCATGATAGTGTTGTATAGGAGTTTTTGAACACGCTTTTAGAGATTATTCATGATGGTGTTGTATAAGAATTTTTGAACACTCTTTTAGAGATTATTCATGATAGTGTTGTATAGGAGTTTTTGAACACTCTTTTAGTTTCTTAGTTTTTAATGTTTATGTTAATGATTGTGTTAAAATAATATTGAAATACATTGAAAAGTTAAAAAACTTACAATAAAAACTAATATATGTTAAAAATATTTAAAATGTTAGGCAGTTTTTGTTAAATTTTTAATAAATTGTCTATTATTCGAATTTTATAATAAAATTTTATCCATAACTTCTGTATAATTATTTATTTCAAAACACTCGAATTTTTATGTATTGAAAGCTATTTTAATACCTTTTAAAAATAAAGGAGTTTTTGTTTAACTTTTTAATAACTTTTATATAACTTTAACTAAAAATCTACATTGTAAAAATATTAAAAAATCCAGAAATAATGTAAGGACAGACCTTATTCAGATAAAATTCTTTTTATTATGAAAAATTATAAAAAAGATAGAAAATTATCAGGTTAGGATAGCCTGCCCCCTGTCCTTATGCAGGGATTGTCGCTGATGTCCCCGAATCCTTTCCACAGTTATGGCTTTCCCATACTAGGACCAACCGCAGTTCGATATCCTTCGAATGAATGAAGCCCTAATGAGCCGCAATCGATCAACTTTGCTGATATGTGGCACACCCTAATGCTCATATATCCTGCTCGCTGTCTCTGTGTGGGGGTAAAGGTGTACTCTGTATAGTATGTGAGTGTGAGTGTGTGTGTGGGAGGCGTGGGGCGTCGGGCGTGGCAAATGGCGTCGCATTGCCAGGGGATTAACAGGAACTGGCTGTGGCAGCAGTGGCAGTGGCAGAGACAGTGGCTGCCCGAGGGATAATAAGTGCATTGGAGCATCAAATCAATAAAACGCGCACATTGCCCACGGTCGCCTCGCGCAAACACACATGGACACATGGGACAGGGACTAGGGGACATGGGTCAGGGGTTAGGGGACACTGGACACTGGCCATGCGGGCGGGCCCTGCTCTCCTCCCCGGGGCAACAAGAATTCGCTGCTGCATCAGTGGCTGCAATTGCGAAACATTGTTAATTTATGCAAATTTAGCCAACGCCGCTCGCTTTGTGCAACGCCAATGAGGCAAGGAGTCGAAGGCTGTGTGGCAGCCACCGCGTCACTGCAACCACCGTCGACGTCATGGCCAAAGCCGCGACCGCAACGCCAACAACATTAACGGAGGAGCTCATAACACCAGATGCAGATGGCCCTGGCGGTGGGGGTAGAGGAGGAGGATTGGAAGGATTGGTCCTGCCGCGGAATAGGCCAAGAAGGGTGCATAATTGGGCGGCCCACCGCCTTGGCTCATTTGCATGAACGACGCTGGCTCTGGCAAGGCTCTGGGATACGGAACCGGACCCGGAGCCGCGACCTCAAAGCCTATTTGGGTGCCGAGCGAATTATCACTCACCTCACCCAACCAGTCGCTGGAATCGTAAAATGAACAGAAACCTGGCTAGCCATTTATTTTCGGAGCCATTTACCTTTTTTCAGCAAGAAATTATAATCAAGAAGGATGTTTTTTATTATTTTCTATTTCTATTATTAGTTTCTATTAATTAGTACAAACTTTAGAGGGTTTAGAGGAAAAATCTATACAATTATTTCTCCAAAACCTTCCATCTGTTCAAAACTAGTGGCTCCAAGGACTTCAGTCTCAACTTATTCTTTTTTTATGTAATAATGAAATTTTTTATGCAATCAATAGCTTTACTAAAACCACAAAGCTGACTTGTATAATATTTATCTTTGATTTCTATATTGATAAAAAAATATATATATTTTGTGAATAAAAATCGGGAATAGATTACAATTGTCTTGCATAATTTTTATGAAGAAAAGTAGTTAATTTTGTGAGACTCTACATAAAATATATATTTTAAATATTCTTTAAATAATCTCCATAAAAGCTTTGTGCTTAAATAAAGAAAAAATAATAATAATCTTTTTCCAATCCATCTGCAAACTTCTGACTATAATTAACTAATTCGTGGAAGATATCAAGACTTCCACCCAGAAGTGGCCTAACCCACAAAAATTTCGAAAATTAATCTCGTGTTGACTTAGCGAAGGAGGCAGGTTTGAAGAGAGAGTCGGCGGCGGTGTCAGGTGTTTTATTTGCGCTCAGTGTACGATGTACGATGTACGATGTAGGATGTATGTATACATATTTGATAATGAACAAATATATGACTAACTGAATTCATTGTATTGTCTAGACACACGAAAACCGCAATGTGACTGGGACTGCATTGTATTTTCCCTATTTTATAAATATATATTTTTTTTTTATACATACTCGTACTCGTACTCGTATTCGTTTGGTAAATACATATATTCGCCCGCATATGATTTTTAATTTTTGTTGTACGGCTTAACCGCATTAATGGTTGGAAATAAAAGTGAAAAAAAAATAAAAGAGAAATAAAGCAAATTCCACTTAATTGTTCAATTTTCATGCGGCATACACCTGACTGGCTGAAAATGGCTCAAAGGGCTGGAAAACAGGGAGTTCAAAGGCTGGAACCTGGGAACCTGGAAACCTGGGACCCGGGACAGATGTCAAGACCCCGACCAGTTCCGTATCCATTTCATATGCTAATTGCGGTGGCGGCCTTCTGGGGTTTTCTTAATTCAATCGTTAAGGGCAGTGATACGGCCCTTGATGGAATCATAAATAACCAAGAGAGATTTTTAGCTATATTGTATAACTGGGTGGTCCCTCACAGATCTAGATCTTATCTCAGCTGACAAGTGACAGCAGATCGTAATATTTGTCCGATGTCAGGGGATTGCCTGCGTCATTGCCGGAATGACTGACGACCCCACGCCGCTCCAGTTCCGCTCCAGATCTTGGATCTGGGGAAACAGATTTAGCCGAAAAATCAAGTTGATTCCAAGACAGGAAAGAGATTACTTCTGTTTATTTACCTTCTCAGTACTGAGTTCTGAGACAAATAAAGCAAAGACTTCAGTCAACGGAAATGCGCAGCCCGCCAAGTCAATATTTATTCTCGAGTTCAAGATTACGTATTAGATGAGCTTTATGGATCTCCGAGAGCAGCGATAAGCCAAGTGAATCATAACAATCATAAAGTGCGTGCTCTAGACCTTTAAATTGCATACGAAAATAAACGAATATATAATATGTTTTGTGTTTTATCAAAAATAAAAAGCTAATGACTTTATATCTGGAGAGATCTAGCCGCAACATCGTAAATTGGTTTAGCTCCATTCTTATCTCGGGAATGAAACAAACAAGGGATTATCGCGTATTTGGCTAGCGTCAGAGGTAGATCTCTGCTGTGCGGAATTTTCGCATATAATACCGCCCAGTTACCATACCGAGGATAGTAACGATTCTTCATTCAAACCGAAAACACATCCAAAACGACGACGACGATGACTACGAACCGATCCACCAGACTTCTGGTGTTGTTAGTGGTAATTGCATAATACCAAAGAAATCGTGTTCCGATCCATGGGATCCATGGGATATTGCTCAACATTATTTTTTTTTGGTATTTTTTTTTCCGTTTCCGTTCCGTTTCGTTTGGCTTTAATACTGACGAGTTGTATTTTATTGGAAAATCATTGGGTGCGGCACTTGGATACGCCGAACAATCAAAAACCAATCAAAATCGAATCCGAAACCGTAACTCCGTAAACGTCCTTAGCTACCGGGATTCATGCTTCTTTGGATAACGTTTAAAGCACTCGGCGACCAAACGAAAGTATCCTATGCAAGTGAATCGAAACCAATAATCGTCCCGAGACGAAACCCACACACAAAATCCATCAACACCAATAGTCCCATAGTTGGAGTTCGAATCCCTTTTAATAGAAACATTTTCTTGTTTCCTTTCAGCTTACCTCGCTGGTGGCTAGACATCAGGTGAACGCCGCTGCCGCTGGTCTCAAGTGCGGTGGCAAGAGCGCCGTTTGCGTGGGACCCCTCTCCTACCAGAACTGCGTCGACGATGTGACTGTCGGCCCGGTGGTGGCCTGCCAGCCCAACACCCGCTGCATCACCGACGGCCTGGAGATCTGTGTGCCCGTCAAGTCGGCGGCCGTGGAGGCTCCTACCGCAGCCGTCGCCAAGATGGTGACCATCACCGACAGTCCCGTCAGCGAGTCCGCGTCGCTGGTGGAGAGCAACCCCATTCCCAACGAGAGCTCCACCGAAGGACCCGGCAGCGTTTCCAGTGCCGCCCCTGCCGAGACGACCGCCGCTCCTGAGACAACCGCTCCTGTGCAGGACACCACCACCACTCGAACTGAGGGAGTCGTAGACGCGGAGTCCACTCTTCCCAGCCAGGACGTCACCACCACTCTGTCTCCCGCCGAAACTACTCTGGCACCCGGATCGGAGGACACCAACACACCCACCGACCCCAACGCACCCGAAACCACCACCGCCGCACCTGGAGCAGTAGATCCCAATGCTCCCGAAGCCACTACCACTGCACCTGGAGGAGCGGATCCCAGTGCACCCCTTGATCCCAACTCTCCTCTGGACCCCAACGCTCCAGTGGAAACCAGCCCCGCCCCCGGATCTCCTGCTGACCCCAATGCTCCCGCCGTAACCACCGCTGCCCCTGGAGAACCGGTCGATCCCATCGTACCTACTAAGCCCACCGCTGCTCCTGGAGAACCCGCCGACCCTAACGCTCCTGCTGGATCCACTGTTGCTCCTGGCACTCCTGCTGACCCCAACGCTCCTGCTGGATCCACCGCTGCTCCTGGAGAACCCGCCGACCCTAACGCTCCTGCTGGATCCACTGTTGCTCCGGGAGAGCCAGCCGACCCCAACGCTCCTGCAGGATCCACTGATGCTCCTGTAGAACCCGCCGACCCCAACGCTCCTGCTGGTTCCACCGCTGCTCCTGGCACTCCTGCCGAACCCAACGCTCCTGCTGGATCTACCGCTGCTCCTGGAGAACCTGCCGACCCCAACGCTCCTGCTGGATCAACCGCAGCTCCTGGAACTCCTGCCGACCCCAACGCTCCTGCTGGATCCACCGCTGCTCCTGGAGAACCCGCCGACCCCAACGCTCCTGCTGGATCAACCGCAGCTCCTGGAGAACCTGCCGACCCCAACGCTCCTGCTGGTTCCACCGCTGCTCCTGGAGAACCCGCCGACCCCAACGCTCCTGCTGGATCTACCGCTGCTCCTGGCACTCCTGCCGAACCCAACGCTCCTGCTGGATCTACCGCTGCTCCTGGAGAACCCGCCGACCCTAACGCTCCTGCTGGATCAACCGCAGCTCCTGGAACTCCTGCCGACCCCAACGCTCCTGCTGGATCCACCGCTGCTCCTGGAGAACCCGCCGACCCTAACGCTCCTGCTGGATCCACTGTTGCTCCGGGAGAGCCCGCCGACCCCAACGCTCCTGCCGGATCCACCGCTGCTCCTGGAGAACCTGCTGATCCCAACGCTCCTGCTGGATCTACCGCTGCTCCTGGCGAACCTGCTGATCCCAACGCATCAGCTGGTTCCACCGCTGCTCCTGGAACTCCTGCCGACCCCAACGCTCCAGTTGGTTCCACCGCTGCTCCTGGAGAACCCGTCGACCCTAACGCTCCGGCTGGACCCACTGCTGCTCCTGGCACTCCCGCCGACCCCAACGCTCCTGCTGGATCTACCGCAGCTCCTGGAACTCCTGCCGACCCCAACGCTCCTGCTGGATCCACTGCTGCTCCTGGAGAACCCGCCGACCCCAACGCTCCTGCCGGATCCACCGCTGCTCCTGGAGAACCCGCCGGCCCTAACGCTCCTGCTGGATCCACTGCTGCTCCTGGAGAACCCGCCGACCCCAACGCTCCTGCTGGATCTACCGCAGCTCCTGGAACTCCTGCCGACCCCAACGCTCCTGCTGGATCCACTGCTGCTCCTGGAGAACCCGCCGACCCCAACGCTCCTGCCGGATCCACCGCTGCTCCTGGAGAACCCGCCGACCCCAACGCTCCTGCCGGATCCACCGCTGCTCCTGGAAAACCTGCCGACCCCAACGCTCCTGCAGGATCCACTGCTGCTCCTGTCACTCCTGCTGATCCCAACGCTCCTGCTGGATCCACCGCTGCTCCTGGAGAACCTGCTGATCCCAACGCACCAGCTGGTTCCACCGATGCTCCTGGTACTCCTGCCGACCCCAACGCTCCTGCTGGATCCACCGCAGCCCCTGGCACTCCTGCCGATCCCAACGCTCCTGCCGGATCCACCGCTGCTCCTGGAGAACCTGCTGATCCCAACGCTCCTGCTGGATCCACCGCTGCTCCTGGAGAACCTGCCGACCCCAACGCTCCTGCCGGATCCACCGCTGCTCCTGGAGAACCTGCTGATCCCAACGCTCCTGCTGGATCCACTGCTGCTCCTGGTACTCCTGTTGACCCAAGCATTCCCGCTGGAGGCGCTCCTGTTGATCCCAACGTTCCTGCTGGATCCACCGCCGCTCCTGGCACTCCTGCTGATCCAAGCATTCCCGCTGGAGGTGCTCCTGTTGATCCCAATGTTCCCGCTGGAGGTGCTCCTGTTGATCCCAACGCTCCTGCTGGATCCACCGCTGCTCCTGGTACTCCTGTTGATCCAAGCATTCCCGCTGGAGGTGCTCCTGTTGATCCCAATGTTCCCGCTGGAGGTGCTCCTGTTGATCCCAACGCTCCTGCTGGATCCACCGCTGCTCCTGGTACTCCTGTTGATCCAAGCATTCCCGCTGGAGGTGCTCCTGTTGATCCCAATGTTCCCGCTGGAGGTGCTCCTGTTGATCCCAACGCTCCTGCTGGATCCACCGCTGCTCCTGGTACTCCTGTTGATCCAAGCATTCCCGCTGGAGGTGCTCCTGTTGATCCCAATGTTCCCGCTGGAGGTGCTCCTGTTGATCCCAACGCTCCTGCTGGATCCACCGCTGCTCCTGGTACTCCTGTTGATCCAAGCATTCCCGCTGGAGGTGCTCCTGTTGATCCCAATGTTCCCGCTGGAGGTGCTCCTGTTGATCCCAACGCTCCTGCTGGATCCACCGCTGCTCCTGGAGCTCCTGTTGACCCAAGCATTCCCGCTGGAGGTGCTCCTGTTGACCCAAGCATTCCCGCTGGAGGTGCTCCTGTTGACCCAAGCATTCCCGCTGGAGGTGCTCCTGTTGATCCCAATGTTCCCGCCGGCGGTGCTCCAGGCTCTTCTGCTCCTGGCTCTCCAGGATCTTCCGCAGGTGGTGCTCCAGGATCTGCTGCTGGTGGTGCCCCAGGATCCGAAGCCGGTAATGCCCCTGGATCTGTCGCTGGAGGATCTTCTGCTCCAGGATCTGCTACAGGTGGTGCTCCTGGAACTTCTGCTCCAGGATCTGCTGCTGGTAGTGCTCCTGGCTCTTCTTCCGGTGTTGCTCCTGGCTCGCCAGGATCTTCTACTGGTGGTGCCCCTGGATCCGAAGCCGGTAATGCCCCAGGAACTGCTGCTGGTAGTGCTCCTGGTTCTTCAGGTGTTGCCGGCGGTGCTCCTGGTTCTTCTGCTCCAGGCTCCAACGCTGGTGGTGCTCCAGGATCTGTCGCTGGTGGTGCTCCTGGTTCTTCAGGATCTCCTGCCGGTGGTGCCCCAGGATCTGCTGCTGGAGGCGCTCCAGGATCCAACGCTGGTGGTGCCCCAGGATCTGAAGCTGGTAATGCACAAGGACCTGCTGCTGGAGGTGCTCCAGGATCCAACGCTGGTGGTGCTCCTGGCTCTTCGGGATCTCCTGCCGGTGGTGCCCCAGGATCTGCTGCTGGAGGCGCTCCTGGCTCTTCTGGCGCTGGTGCTCCAGGCTCTTCGTCTGCATCGCCTGTGGACCCGAATGCTCCGCTCAACCCACCAACTGGTTCTGGCATTCCATCGATTCCTGTACTGCCTGGCGGATCTGGCTCTTGGCCGTGGCAGCATCGCCCCAACCAACCTATCCTGCCTCCGATCTGGAGACCCCAACTTCCAGGACAGACTGCCGGCTCGAACGGTGCCGGAAATGGAGTCATTGCCCCCGTGGCACCCCATCGCCCTCTTCCCTTCTGGCCCAATTGGCAAAACTGGGTGAACACCTGGCGCAGACCGACCACCGAGGCTCCTGCTGCTGCTCCCGCTCCCGCCCAGCCCGAAGAGCCGCAACCTGAAACCCCTCAGCAACCCGGACAGGCCGGACAGGCCGAACAGCCCAGCAACAACAGTCCCGAAACCATCGAGAGTGTGGAACAGGCTGCCCAGAATCCTCCGGCCTCCAATGAAAATGCCTCTGTGGAGGAGAAGTCCAAGCCCAAGTCCGGCGAGGAGAAGGACAGCAAGGAGAAGAAGGACAAGGACAGCAAAGAAAAGGAGAAGAAGGACTCCAAGGAGGAGAAGGAGAGTGAGTCTCAGAGCCCCAAGAACGAGAACGAGAAGGACGAGAGCGAGGACAACGAACTGAGCTCCAAGGAGAAGAAGCAGTACGTCAAGGATGTGCTCAAGAAGCTGAAGAAGGACGGGGAGTGCGACGAGGACGACGTCTACCCCGATGTCCGCGATTGCAGGAAGTACTACCGCTGCGAGGTAAAGAAGTCCGGAAAGCACAAGTTCGCCCACCTGCGCTGCGACAAGAAGGAGCGCTTCGACTGGCTCTCCCAGTCCTGTGTGCCCAAGGACGAGGCCCGTTGCCTGGAGAAGTAAATCTAGGAATCCAACCCACCGCTTCCATCCCCGCTGATTCAATCCGACACCTGATCTGATTTGATTTTCATTATTACTTTTTATTGGCAATGATATTCTGTTCTTTAATCCTTGGTCCTACCTAATTTATTATTATAACTTACACTTATGGCTAATATTTTTTTGTTTTTATCGTTTATCGTTTTCCTGAATAAAATTTCATTTATGATGCAAAGACGAAAGTGTTTGGGGGTACCTTTTTTGGGAAAGTTGAAATATCTGTTGAGATTACAAATTTATTTAGGATCCCCAAAGATACAAGGATTAGGATTTAACTTATAGGATCTCTAGTAAGTACATTTTTATAAGCATTTCTAGATAGAAGCTAGGGACACCCCTTGAATCATTTCTAAAGAAAGTCTTAAGGTTGCATCTTAAAGAACCGAAAGATATATAAAGAAAACCGATTGTTTAGTTTTAGGACAGCTATAGGATTTAGTCAACCGTTCCAAGCCATTCGTAAGTGCGATAAGAAGTGCCCTAGTTTTGAGTTCCTTAATGCATAGTTTCTATTTTCTATTCTATTCTCTTTTCTTTTTCTATATTCTATTTAAAAAACCCATTCTTAAGTTATTAGATCATAGAAGGGGATCATCAATTTTAAACATAATTTTTACATATTAAGAAATAGAGAAATAAGGTTTCAAAGGTACATCTTCTTGGGGGTCTTGGGGTTAAAGAAAACAATCGAAAAAGATCTCAATTCGTTTGATAAATCCTTCCGATTAATTCGATACATCTTTTCGTTTAATTCAATAAATCTTTCCGATTATTTCGATTAATCTTTTCACAGCTTTCAGCTAATCTCTTATATCCTTTCTCTATTGGTTTGAAAACGACTAAGAACAGTCAGAACAGTTGGAATTAAAGAAAACAATCGAAAAAGTACTCAATTTGCTTTTTTGATTAGTCTTGACAACGAATCTGACTAACTCAATTAATACGATAAATCTTTCCGATTAATTCGATACATCTTTTCGTTTAATTCGATAAATCGTTGCGATTATTTCGATTAATCTTTTCACAGCTTTTAGGTAATCCTTTATATCCTTTCTCTATTGGTTTGAAATCGACTAAGAACAGTCCTTATTGCAGTGGCAAAAATCAGGCAATCGAGATTATGTTATCCAGCAAAAAAAATTTGAACCAAAAGTGGCCAACATACTTGGTGTCTTTGAACTTGGCTAATGGGCTCTCGGCTTTTTGTGCAGCTGTTTCGCGTCTAGCCTAGTCACCACTCTGCCATCCTGGCCATGCCACCAGTCGAAGTTGCGTCCAATTTACTGATTATGCCCCATCTAAGCCCCCCAGATCCGTAAACCCCATTGCCCCGAACCCCGAACCCCAAACCCCGAGACGCATAATGAGCGGAGGGAACTTTGGCAAAGTTGCCCGGTTTCTTGCCGGTTTTTAAAGTATCTCACTTACACTTGCCAAGTTGGCAAGTTCTCCATTTTTTAGTCCTCCTTTGGCCCGCCTCCTGCCAGGATCCATGTAAATATTTAGTGCAGCAGGATGGCGGAATTTTGAAGTGAAACGTAAACACGAGCAAAAAAGCAGAGAACGTTAAGGGGGAAAGTGCATTGGCTGAAGGCTCTTTGGAGCGTTTTGCCCGGGTCCTTCTACTGATTCTGATCCTGTAGCCAGGACGAGGAGTGTGGGTGTGTGAAGCAGAGCAATACACTTAAGTTGATTCGCTGTCATCCATTGCAGCTCATTTATCATTAGACGGAGTCACACAGGACCAGGCCTGGCGACAGTTTCAGTGTCGTCTAAGCAGGGCAGGGCAGAGGCGTAGCTGTAACTGAAAAAGGGGTTTTTTTAAATATCTAAGAACTTAAAACTGGGATATTAACATGTTTTAGAGGATATATATCTGATAATAAAATATTTAATTTTTCTAGAAGTACGCCCCTGCTAAGTACAAGGACATGGGCGGGTCAGGAGGGAGACCACGACAACGACGACGAAGTAATTCAATTTTTATCGCGGGTAATTTTGTAACGAGAAACGAAGCAAGCAAATGCACCAGGCCAGAGGGGGGCGCCCAAGGAGGCGGGGTCATCAGGGGCGTAGTTGGGGGAGGGGGAGGGGCTCTCCAGAGAGGGGGCATAAAAGACAGTCGCTGACCGTCCTGATAAAAGCGAGATGGAAATGTTATACAGCCACTGACACCGAAAGCCAAGGCTTTAACCCTCTGCGGGAAAATTTATGAACAGGGATTACTATTTTTTATTTATTTTATAAATTATCTAAATTAAATTATTTTTTTTAATACAAGCATTAATATATATATCTCAGGCTATAACCTTTGAGGCACAATTTAATTTGTAACTCCTTAAAATTTGTATATAGTTTAGTAGAAATTATTTAAAACCCACAAGGATCTGAATTAAAAACAAAAAATTAGTATACAAAAAATTACAAATTAATTAAAACATAAATAAAAAACCTGTATTTGGAGATTTTTTTTGTTTAAAATATCAAAGTCTTGGGATTTTTTTCCATAAATTAAAGTCAAGTTCTTTTGTTATCTTATTTTGGAGAAATAAATAAATATTTATCCTTAAAATTTAATAGACTAATCATTTTAATATATAATTTTTAACTTATTTACGGTTTAATGTTCTTGTTTTTTATTTGAAATTAAAAGATTTTAATGCATTTTTCAAGTCTTTCTATTATCTATAGATACACAAGGATCATTGTAAAAATTCGTTAAAATAAATAAACAAAAAATTAAAGCTTAATAATAATTAATTCTCTCATATTTTTTATAATTATTTTTGTAATTGTTTTATTTTTATATTTTAAATTTTTTTATTAAAATCTTTGAGGCAATCTTGCTTATCTTTACGCATATTATCTGAGGAATATTTATCTTAATCTTGCATAAATAAATTATACCCTAAAATTTATTTAAAACTTAAATTATGCTTATTTTTAGATTTATCTTTTAGAATAATAAATTTAAAGAAGGTAGAAACAGTTCTTATAATAAAGTTTTGAATTATATAAATTTTTATACAAATAAAGAAGATATATTGTATTTTTAGTAAAAAATTTTTATTTTGTAATTAATAAATATATTTCAGAGTAGTTCTTAAAAGTTTTTATAATAAATATTCGTTTAAAAACATTTTCAGTCAATCCATGATATTTTGTGATTTTTATTAAAAGAAAGGTATACCATATTTTTGAGGTAGATCCTTTTTAAGGACAATTTTTATTGTCTTGAAGACTTTTAAAGGAGTTAAATGTGTTTCTAAAATATAAATATTATTATAATTAATAAATATTAATACTTTATAATAACTAGAGAGAGTGATGAACTAAAAGCTGTACCCTTTGATACAAAAATTTGTCCAAAAATGTAACAGAAACAAAATCTGAAGAATAGAAAAAAAACACTTCATAAAAAAAGGAATAAATAACAATAAAAAATAATATAAAATATCTTAGTGGGTTAAAGATAGAAGAATATGTAGCAAAAGCTGGTGGGTGGTGCAAGGCAGGGTAGCGTCAGGGGGTGGTGTCGTGACACGGCGTGGTGGTGCAACGCAATGTGCGACCATACGTTGAAAATTCAATTTGCCTGATGACTTGCTGTGGTTTAAATACGGCCAAAAAGCGACAGCGCACAATAAACTCATTGCCGCCGTTGTGGCCAAAAGGATAAAAGGAGCGAAACGGAGCAGAGAGGCGGGCACCATGGCTACAGGATCCAGACCGTCCAGACCGGGCCAGGACAGGATCCATCCCGTTGCACATTATATACTTATGCATACACGATGTGCGATGTGCAGTACAAAAATTAAAAGAGCGGTCACAAAAATACAAAATACAAAAAAAAAACAATTAAAAAATAAAAATGCTGTAAAAGTATAAAAAATAAAGCCAGCCGGTAGAAAAAGCAACAACAGAATGAGACAGCAGCGCGCAAAAAGCGTAAACTTTGTTAACTCCATTTGACAACCCGGCAGAGTGGTCCAGTGTCCTTCGTCCTTCGTCCTGTGTCCTGGATCCGAGCCACATGGACCCACTTGAAGCCGATGCCTCGTCGTTGATTGCATTTCATGCGCTTGGAAAATCAATTTTTATTTAATTAATGTGCCTCGTTGCATGTAGTATTACACATACTCGCATCCAGCCTGCTGGTTAACTGGGTTTTGGACATACTGGATCCCTGGATATTCTGTACTCGGTGGATGGTTATGTAAAGCCTTGAAAAGAATCCTAATTTCCTCCAACAGGCTGAGATGGACGGGGCTTAGGGTTTCCCTAAACTAGGCGATGCATTCTCTTGATTTTATTTGAAAAACAAGTCTATTTTAAGAATCTTATGTTTCTTTATTATTCTAAAAAAAGGTTTAATTCGGCTAATTAGACTTTATATCTTTTTAGTTTTTAAATGTATATTTTTTATAATTTTTGAACTGCTGAAAGGCTTTTAATGATAACTTTTTATTAATCATTTTGAGCATCTAAAACTATTCTAAAAATTCTAAAACATATTCGTATACTTTATCAACTACTTTAATTAATCATTCAATTCTTTTTATAATATTATTTTAGTGTTTTAGTTTAAACTTAAGAAAAGCTTAAGATAAACTTATTTTTCGTTATCTTTATGATATCTATTTAATAAGAATAACATAATTTTTAAGAGCCAGCTAAACAAATCTGTGGAAATTTATAAAATTCCTTTAAAACTTTGCTTTTAATGATTTAAAAAATCCAATAATTAAGATTAGGTTTTCTTTCCTAATACCAATATGTCTGCTTTGAAGTACAAAACCATTTAATTTTAATTAAAAAGGGGAAATATTGATGAATAAAATATAAATCCTGATTAATTTCGGTTCCGTCTTCCATTTCCGGTTTCCCTCTTACGACTTTGATTTCATTTTTATTAAAAACTGATACATTGAATGGAAAATATATCATATTTTTAAACAAAATATACAATGTCATATAAGAAAGATTAAAATTTATACAAATCTTACTTGATAATTAAAAAAAAATTATATACAAACCAAACCAATACCTAAAAATATTGATAATTATTAAAAATACTTGAAAATAATATATTTGGACTTGTACCTGATCAAAAATCTCCGGAATTAGTTGAATTCGGTTGAGTTGAGGAAACATTTGACAAAGTTCTTAAGCGGAGCGGAATCCAATCTTTAAGCCTCCTACTTTCAGGCAGCTACCTCCGGGCCAAGGCACTCCCACACAGTCCTGCAGGGCCTGGCCGGGGTCCGGGGTCTGGCTTTGGGAATTCGAGGAGAGAAGCCAGTAACATCAATCAGCGATCCCATCTAAATGCCATCAAATGGCATTTCCCGCTGCCTCCTGGAGCCAAGGAGCGCACAATGACGCCGCGGGGAGTTGCCGCCGAGCGATGGTCGGTTTAGGATGGGGGGGTGCTCCTGGGTGGTGGGTGGCTTGGCTTGCTCCTCCGTGGGTGCTACATGCAAGGTGCTGCAACAAACAATGCCAGAGCTCACTAACGGCCAACTTGTACTTGTATATTTAATATTCACATTTCAATTGTTTTTTTTTTTTTGTTGCCTCACCTTTTGGTATAAATGGGTGGAGGTGGGTGGTAGGTAGTTGCCTTTCAAGTGGGGTTCATTGCGCAATTTCCCCCTTCAGCTTCTGGATTCCAACTGAGAGATTTCCCAGTGTTTGCTTTGACTTTTGAGCTTTCCTTTTCGACCTGCCGACGAAGGACTCGAGCACTGTGGGGCTACCCCAGTCCGCGTCATCCGCACCATCCGCGCCTTGCCTTTTATTTATAAAATTTTCATAAAGTTTCGTGTTATTAAAAATGGAATATATTCTCGCGCGAATACGCAATGGAATATTAATAGCATGAAAGAGCTTGCATTTTAATACAAATCTACAAATGGCAACTATATTAAGTGGAAACCCAAATTCCATTTGCCAGTTGCCGCACCTTCTAGTCTCCGGACTCCGGGAAGAAATGGGAAAAGTCTTTGGCCTGTCAATGGGAAATCTGGGTCCTACGCTTACGGGTCAACTGGTACGTGTTTCTTTCCCCACAAGAGGATACACAAAGGAAAAATACTTTTACAACTTTTCTTATAGATTAATGAAAATAGACAAGAGGATTCAATAGGATATGTTCTGTTAAACTGGGCTGGATCCTTAGGAACTTGTTCTCTTCAAAATATTTAAAAAAAATAATAAATCTAAAACCAATTTACATTAAATACAAAAGTAATTTAGCCTACATTTTGAAACTCAACGAAAATCAAAAGTTATTTCCTCTTTAAAGAACCCAACGCACACATCCTAATTTTTTTTCTTGATGCTTCCACCCACGCATATCCTGGACGAACGTGCCGCGTCAAAGAAAACATCCTCGGCGGTTCCGGGGGCTAGCCATGGCCATAATAAATCACCCGGCCACCTCTAGAACCAGCTCCACCAGGTCCAGTGGCAGTGCCAGTCCATTTGACCCAGTAAGCGAACCCAGGACTGGTGCCAAAGTTCGCAGCCAGTCGAGCCGAAATGCTGCTAAGGTGTTGCCGTTTGTGTTGCTTTCACCGAAAGGTAAATCCAGGTGACCGTCTGAGTGAGTAGATGGGTGTCAGGATAGCAGGATAGCTGGATAGCTATATAGCTGGATGGACGGGGGTCCTTCGTACGGGGTAATTGCCTTGAAAGGCCGCTGAAAGCCCTCAAACAAATTATAAATTGCCGGCAACCGACGCGAGGCCCGGCTCAAAAGGAGCTTACTTGTACAAAATTTGACGGCGGGCCCACTTCAACTGACTCATTACCCCGGAACGGCTTGGCCATGCCTCCATCTTCGGCGGCGTCTCCACCTTTTCCTGTCTTATCTGAGGCTGCTGATCCATCAGCGCCGAGTCCTGCGCCATGCGCCCAGCCCTCTGACTTTATGAGCCCGTCGTGAAGCATTTTCTGATTGCGTGTGCATTTTTAATGCGGCCTGCCTTTTGGTCCTTTGGCCTTTCAGCCGTTTCAGTCACTTCAGCCACTACGCACTTCATTCATCAATGTGCCCTGGCCTAAAAGAGCTCCTCGGTAGCCCTCCTCCTCCTGCCATCTCCTGCCAAGACAAATGATGATGTGTATCCAGATTCGTTTCCGACATTTCCTTTTGTTTCACATCGTGTGGAGTGACCTGGACCTCGACGACCTCGGCTCCTCCAGCTTTTCCTTACTTTGATTTTTATAAATTTTATATGGCACATCGCCTTTACCTCTAGCTCCCTCGACCTGGTCCTGGTCCTGTTCCTGGTTCCGCCGGCGCCGTCGCCGTCTGCTCCTGCTGGGCTCACGCTGTTCACTAATGAAATATGAATAATTAAAACTGTGTTTTCTTTTTGTTTTACTTCATTTGGAGTTCATTATTTTTGGCTCACTGCATTTCCCAGTCCCAGCGTAATTCCCTCACCGCTCCACCACCTGTTTCTGTTTAGTGTTTGATTTTTAGAATTGCGAAAGGGGGGGCGGGGGTGGTGAGAGTCCTGCGTTGTCATCCTGGCGAAAGGATTCCCCGAATTCCAGCTAATTACGCCGGAGCCAATTATTTTTGGCAATTATTTATGCAGAAGCTTTTCAAAAACCGGCGACCAGGTGCCAGTGTTGCGAAACATTAAAAATGCGTCTTAGAGATGGGTTTAATTTGAAAAAACTTGCTTTTTTGTGGGAATCAAAAAGGAACATTATTATGTTATAACTAAAAATAATTAAAAAATTTTTAATATTTATGTATCTAATACATGAGATTTCCACATAAGAAAACGCATGGTAGTTGGTAAAACTTTCGAAAGATAAGTTTTAAATATCTAAAATATTATCTAAAATATAATGCAACTTATAAAATGCCATTGCATTTAAAAAATATTTAAATATTCTTCATTTTTAATTGCAGTTTCAAGCGCCAAAAGCTTGTGTTATCGATAACATTTGCATCAAAGTTCTGTCACCTTCATACGTCTAACGAGATCTATCGTAGAATCGAAAAAAATTAGAAGGCGTCGCTTTTAAGGTAGGAATTATTGCTTTCAAAGTTTTTCATTCAACTCCATTAACTCGAACTAATCACTGGTTAGTAGCATAAGGAGAAAAACGTTCACTAGAAAAAAAATGAACTTCTATTTGGAGCACGTTCTGACCGGCGACAAGGTGTACTTGATGCGCGGCGACAACACCCTGGGGCGCAATCCGTTCTGCACCTGGATCATGAACTATGAGTACATGTCCCGCTTTCATGCAGTGATCGTGGTTAAGCGCGATACCTTGTACCTCAAGGAGTTGGTAAGTGCTTGCAAGTCCCTATCCAAGGACACATTTCATGCGAATGTCTTTTTCTTGCCTTGCCGTAGGATGCCCTTAATGGCGTCTTTCTGAACTACAACCGCATCGGCAACGACTTGAGGGAGATCTTCGTGGGCGATGACATATCATTTGGCGTTGATATCGATCCATCGGAGGTGCATGAGGTACCGATTACCTATGGTATATTCACCGTCAAGGCGGAACCGGCTCCTGCGCAGAATATGGATCGCAAGCAGGACACCGCCGGCGAGGACAAGCCGCCCCCGGCCATCGCCTAATTCCAAAGACGACCATTTGTGGCGACGGCGGAAGGAAGGGAGTGAGGTGAAGGACACAGCAGCGAACACAGAGATTACATTTAACTGCGGCCAAATGCAAATGCAAATGCGAATGCGAATGCGCCGCACTTGAGCACCAAATCCATTTTAAGGCGTTAATTTGCCAAGCCCGATAAGAGACACACTAACCAGCTCAAAAAACCGACATGCAAATGGCCAGCCAAGGAGTCGAGGCAGTTGATCCTTAGAGTCCAGCAAAAAGCATGCAAATTGCAACAATAACGACACAGGATACAATTTTAGTTACGCAACTGACAACTTTAAAAAACATTTTTCTTTCTTACACCCATTAATATTTTTGTAAATGCAAAAAAATAAGTAATTTCTTTTCTAAATTTACTAAAAACACTTGAAACCTGCCTGCATTTTATGCCAAAATTTGTACAAAATATTGTATCTATATTATTTCTAGATACTTTTCAACTGGTTGTACAATTTTTGAAATAAAATTGTAAAGCATGACCGAATTTTTCCCTCAAATACAATGTAACTGTGTTAATAAAGCTAACCTCACTTCTTTATTTTTTTAGTTGTTTGATTTTAAAGCTTATTTGTTTGTCTAATGCTGTTCGACTCGATTTCCCTGAGATCTCAACCCTTAATGCTGTGTTATTTGTAGCACACAATTTAGCATGTAATTATGCGGGGAGCTGGTGCTACGTGTGGGGATTTGGGCCGCTGTCTTATGACAAAAACACCACAATTGGAAATCCTGCGTGGCGACATCGTAAACCCCCCTGTAACCCATACCCGGTCCAATTCCCCAACCCAGACCCAAAACCCAAACACCCAAAACCATCCTGGCAATAGCAAATGCATTCTGCTCGTTGAATTTTAATTGCGACCCCTCACTGACCCAAAAGGATATAAAAATCCTTCTCCCTTTCGGCCAAACAACAAATTACAGTACAACTTTGCTTGAGGGGAAACGCAACCGAGTTATACTTGAGTGGAGTTTATGAATAAAATTATGCTCGAGCAAAATTATATTAAAATTAATTATGCATTATTAAATAATTTGTATTTATTCATGTATTTTATTCAGATTTTATTTTTGTGTCAAAATATTCTTCGTTGCTCTCTAACGTTGCTTTAAAATATTCTTCGTTAATCGTCTTTTTAAAAGAATAAATTTATTTCAATTAAATAATTGTTTGTTTAAGATTATAAAAGGTAATTTTACTCTTTTTTTGTTAAAAAAAAGGTATTTATTTATAAAGTCTTCCTGTTTGTTTTCTAAATATTTTCTGTCTCGTTAAATTTATAAATCCTAGATAGTGTTTTTATGGCTTACAATAAAGGCCAATTCCTGTTAAAAAAAATGGCGGATAAAATTAGTTATTTAGAAATTAAAAATTTAATAAATTCCATAAACTTAATAAACTTATTTCCTAATCTTTACGGTGAAGGGGTATTTTTTAAGAACACAAAAAAGTTAATAAAGACAAAAAAATTATGCATTTTATGAAAAATATTTAAGTATAATATTAATTACTTACTTGTATATACCTAAAGTACAATATATAATTTATTTCAAGCATATATAAATTATATTTTTAAATATATAAAATAAGAATATAAAATACCATAAAAAAAATAATCAAGTATAATAAATAAACACATTTTGAATAATAAAATTATTAAATAGCTTTAAATTAGCCTTATTAGCGTTAAATAGTTAAATAAATAATTACCATAATAATATTTACCCAAGAGATATTTAAAATAGATTAAAAAATTTAGTTTTTACTTTGTATATAACTCTTCTTAATTCTAATAGCTTTAAAAATATGTTTAATCTTTCTTTAAATTCCCTTTTAGAGTTTCCACTTTAACCCTTACCCCGACTAAGAAATCAAAAGGGGACTTTTTGGGGCTTTCTTTGGGGATAGGGAAAAAGGGTAGTCCAACCCCTTTTCTCAATCATAACGCTTTTAGTGTCGACGCCTCTGACTAATTTGTCACTTTTGTTGTCGCCTCGTCCTCGGTCTCGGCCTGACTTTCTTTTTTTTATTTACAATTTTCCTTTATTTTTTTATATTTTATTTTATGCTGTCGCCTCTTTTTTGTGCATACAGAGGGAGGGATTTTTTTTCGGATGGCAATGGCAACCCTTTTCAAGGGCAATTTTGTATTCAAATAATGTTTGACTTTTTGCTCGGCCCTGTTTATCCATCTCGGGGTCGGTCTCCTCCTCATTTTGCTGGCAGTACGTGTTTGGTTTTTGCCACTGCCACGCCACTGCCACGCCCCCCTATCCTTTGACTGTCATCCTGTCCGCCTCCGTCCGCCGGAGTTCTCATTCGCACGTAATTAGCTGTTAATTTGGACTGCCACTCGGCAACCGGGCGTGCATTTTACTTTCTAACTTTTTCATTATTTTCGGGCTTTTCCCGGGTGGAGGGTGGACTATAGCGGTTGGAAGGGAAAAAGCATTCATAGGGAAATTAAGGGAAAAGCGTTTTTGATTTGCCACAGGAGAGATGGTTGCATGATTGGGGAGGAGAAAGGGGAGAAAGTTTATTAGTTGTCATAATTACTCCGCTGTTTTTCCATACTATTGGATATGTTTGGTTTTAATTTCTGGTTGCGGCTTCTTTTTGGGTCCTTTTTGAGTCCTTTTTGATTTTTCGGTTATTTTTTCGGGGCTTGCAATTTTTAACTTTTATTCTCTAATTGTTTAAGATTAGTTTTTGGTTGGGAATATTGAAAAAATATTGTTTAAAATATATTATCTCATGAATAAACTTTATATTCTAGTTATTTATATTGTTTTTTTAAATCTTTGATTTTAATTAAAAATTTTTGCAAGTTGTTTTTAATTTTTCCAACATTCTGGAGTCTTCAAAACTAATTTTATTTTTAGGAAATATTATTTAAATTTAAATATTTGTCTTTATACTCGTACTATAGTGATAATTTTAATGTTTATTGTAATTTTTAAATACAACAGGACTCTTTTTTTTTTAAGAGCATTGTTCGGCTTGAAAGGAATGTTTGTTATTTTAAAGATAATTAAAGATAATAAATAAATAATAAATAAGCATTATTGAAGAAACGTCAATTTATAAACAAATAATAATTAAATAATAATAATAATAATAAATATTTTAGCTTTCATAATGAAATAAAAAGTAAAAAATATACCAAATTCATAAAAATGTTTTATAAAAAAAATATTTTAGGATGAATATAATAATTTCGATGAATAATTAAAAACTGAGAAGGTAGAACTGAGAATAATTGGGAAATAAATTCAAAATGTTGCCTAAAAATTGTCAGAATTTTGGAAAGTTTTATTAAAAATTCCCCAAAAACCTTTTAGAATATTTTCTTCTTTAAAGTTGAAACTCTCGAACTCCTTCTATTGACACATGAGAGCTCTGGAGTCTGGACTGTGGACTCTGGAGTTTGGAGTTTGGAGGAGGAAAGGAGAGTCCGCCTTAGGAGGTGGTGGGTGGTAGAAGGTGGACGGCGAACGGTGGGTGATGGTCGGTGGGTGGTGACCCCATGGAACCCACTGACAAGCAAATTACTTGACCGGGCCGCACCAACCACAAGTCAAGGTATGGCAGCCAGCCGTTAACTTTGGAGCTAATTATAAATGAAATCCGATATCAAAAGGCACACGGAGACACGCCTTTGTGCAACACACTCACACCAGCACACACATACACTACACTTGCACCCACACATAAAGTATACAACCAAACACAAAGACAATGTCAATTCATTTGGAGTTCTAGAGTCTTAGACACTGCAAGAAAATGTCTAATTTTTTGGTTAACAAAATTGGTTAATAAATTTTTTTACCACCTTATATCCATATTTTTGCATCATTCTACATTTGTTTTAATTGTTTTATTTGTTCCTAAAAGGACAATCATCTCTATTTGAAGTAAAATCTTCATTCTAATTTCTTTCAATGACAACCCCCCTCTTTTCGCTCTGTGCATTTGGCGGCCGCCAGTCAACTGCGGGCTGCGGCGCTGAACAAACAAACAAATAATGAAAACAGCAAAAGGGGGCGGCAAATGGGATGGGGGTGGCGGTGGGCGTGGGCCCAGAACAAAGTGGAAAATTCATAAAATGTCATTGTCGCTTTATTAAAACGCGCCAAAACCTTCACGTTACATCCCGTTTGCCCTGCTGCCCCTCAGCCAGTGGTTCCAGCTTCGTTTTTAACACACATTTACACTGGGAGAAATCGTAGTGTGGTATAAATAAATTGGAGATTTTTTATATTAAATCAATAGAATATATTCTTTGGTGTTCATTTTTATAGTTTGATATTTTTAAAATATTTATACCCGGTACTTATCAAGAAGAAAGGGTTTTTTTATATATTAAATATTTTAATCTAACTAAGCTAAACTTATTTCCTTAGTTCTCCTTTCTTAAAGTTTAATTTTTATTTAATCTTCATACCTGGTACTTATAAAAAAAAGACATTTCCAGTTTTATTACTTAATTTTTTCATATTTTTGTATATTAATTTAATATTTATACCCGATACTTATAAAATTGATTTTTAACAGGAAACATTTCCGCTTTCTTCTTATTATATTTTTTTAAAGCTTGATATTAAATAAATATTTATACCCGATACTTATAAAATAATAAAGGAAACATTTCCCCTTATTTTTACTTCCATTTTTTTAAGTTTTACATTAATTTAATATTTATACCCGATACTTTTAAAATACAAAGGATAATTGTATGTACGAAAACGATTAGAAGAGTTCATCGAAAGGAACTCATCTTAGACTCTATAAAAACAGTTTCATGGAAATCTTAAAAGATTTTTACTAACTAAACGAATATTTTAATGATATTCTATGTTAATATAAGATAATAAATATTTAATAAAATAATTATAAGTAGCGCCTTTTTATGATTTAGTTTTTATTATAAAATTTATTTATTTAGTACCCACCCAATCAATCCCACTATTATCAACTCTACTTTTTCTCGCAGTGCACTCACACATAGATGACATAGATGTGAGGAGGGGATGGAGATGTGGCGTTTTCAGAGGCGTTGGGCTTTGGGGGGGTGGCTTCGGTGCTTTGGCAAATTGGGCGGACGGCGACGTTGTCTGCTTTGCCATCGACAGCTGTTGGCGTCATTTACAAAAGCTTTTTGGCCGTTTTATGGGATTTTGCAACAGTTTCATTTTCATTTTGCGCAGGGCGCACCCATGCAGGGATAAGAGGGTTGCATGGATGGGTGGGGTTGGGCTGGGCAGGGGGTAGGGGGCATGGCTAGTGCCGGAGGGGATGGAAGGGGGTCGCATAATGCCGCCATTAGAAGTTGCCGCCAAGCACTTGCTAACGCCAAAAGATGATGATGAGCAGCAGAAGCGGCAGAAGCAGCAGCAGCGACAGCAACAAGGACCATATGTGCGTGTATAAGTAAGTTTTGTACACTGCTAAAAAAAATACTCTTGATTTATTAAAAATCTTATATAAATAATATATCTAAATTATTTTATTTCCTTAAAAATCATTACTAAACAAGCGAACTCTAAATATAAAAAATATTATCAGTAGGTTGTAACCGCTTTTAAAACTTAATATAGTTTAAAAAATATATGTATTTTCTTTTGTTAATAAAATAAAGTTATTGACAAATTTATTAATTTTTAAATATAGTCAAGGTTTTTGGGAGACATTGAATAAAATAATAATATTCATGATTAAACTAAAAAAAAGTATACAAAATTCAAAGAATATTACCATAAACTCTTACAAACTTTCCAAAAAACACAAGATTCAGGTCTTAGTCAAAAGATATAGAAGATATATCTCTTTTAAAAATGGCAAACTTTTCGTTGATCTGTGGACCTTATTCTATAGCTTCTTGTACTTGAAACTTTCTAAAATTTTAACAAAAACATTAGAAAAGGAAAGCTTATAATATATCAAGGAATTATTTATTATAATAATGATATTTATTTATTAATAATTAGGATCCATTATGATTTCTAGCTTTTATAAATTTTTTAGTAAAAGTTTTATCCACAAACAGTGTAAAGCTCTTAGTTTCTCCAAAACTGTTATATTTTCCTGTTTTTTTATTAATTCTTAGAATAGCTTGAAACAATTTCTTCGAGTGCATTTGTATGTCAGGGAGATTGTATGTGTGTTGGTGCGGTGTTGCGACAACTATAATAGCTCCAACGTTTGTTGATTCGTTTGCTGTCTATGTCTGCGTCCCACATCCTCCATTTTCCCTTGAAATGTTCCCTATTTGCCCCTACCCCCCTCCCAGGACCTCCTGCCAATGGTTTTCCCGCCATCGCCATCGTCGTCGTCGTCGTCGTCGTCATCGTCAGCGTCATATTTGAACTTTTAATATTGACGCCATTTAACACGTTCTGGTGGAAATTTTATAAATGACTCTGTCTGACGGTGGTGGTGGTGGTGGTGCTGCTGGGTGGTTTCGGGTCCTTTTGGGTCCTTTTTGCCGGCTCCAGCCCCCTTGCCAGATCCTTGCCAGACGAGCCAACACGGGCACCTCCAGATTCGAGAACTGAGATGACAATAATGATGATGGCCCACGATTATGCGGTTGATTTCGGTTTTCAGAATCCTTCCTCCTAAAACGAGGGCTTTATAAATAAATGCATTTCTCACAAATATGATTCGTTTTATATTTTTTAGTTAACAACTCCAAATTAGCCCTGGGATTGTTTATTATTGGGATTATTATTATAGGAAGGTTTATGAAAATACATTTCATATATCGTAGATTTTCTATTATATTTATCGATTATTTCTATCGATATTATATTAGCAATTAAATTCATATAGATTTTATAAAAAATGGGAGATGTAACAAATAGATATATAAGAGAGATATAAAGTATAAACAATGATGAAATTATATTTAAAATAAACCTATACCTAAGGCATAAATTAAGGGAATTTCATATAAAATATTAAAATAAGGATATAAAGGTTTAATAATAAATAGAGTCTTTATAAATATCGGATCCATGAACTCAATATAAAAGAATTTAATAATAAACATTATAATACTATATATAATATCGTATTATTCTGATAAAATGATAACAAAAGAATTCACAGTAGATATTATTTATTAAAGCAGCTGTTAAGTTTTAATGAAATAATATAATTTAATATAAAATTTCTCAAAAGTTTATACAAAAATCCTTTGTAATCTGGTCTATACTTGTAGGTATTTTTGTATATTATATTTTTTAATACAATGACCAAAAATTCTTCTAATAAATGCCAAAAGATTCCTTATGTCTTCTTTAAAGTTAAATCATTTACAAATTAAATTAGAAAATAATTTTTGCATTTCCAAGTTATATTTATATTTATTATTATTATTTTTTGTTATATTGTGGTTTAGTTTTGATGGAATTTCTATAAGAATTTATTATAAAGAATATAGTTTGATTTAAGTATTTTATAAATAATAGAAAAAAGTTTTATGTAAGAAGGAAATGTTTAGAGATTATATAAAAATTACGCTGTTTCCGAAACAATTTAAAATTTAAATGATAAACGAAGTGCTTGCATCATAATTTTTAAAGTTTTCATAGATTGCAGAATTAGAGGAAATAAATCCAAAACAAAGTTTGTGGAAGGGTCTTCTGGAGCAGGAACTCCTCTGCCACAAATCCGTAACTGAGACCCATCCTTGAATTCAGGAAGTAAATTCCTGGAAGCCCAGGACTTTTATATGGATGCTGATACACTTTGGAGTTGCAGGATGGTTGGCAGGATACAAGGATCTGAACCTCATTGAAGCTGTCAAAAGTCAGAAGTCAGAAGTCAGATGCGGCTTTTAGGTTGAATTGTCTGCGAATTAGCTGGAGAGAGCAAATCACTTAAAGTGAGCGCGCGGCTCAATCACAGCTCTGCCAAAAGTGTCCTGCCAGATAACGATGCCAGGACATCAGGTCCTGATGGTGGCTGTTAAGGGGGGTGGAGTCATGGTGGAGTCACCGTCGAATGTCAGGAGTGTGTGGCATCTTATAAATCGATATGAGTGTCTGTTGCACCCACACAGATCCAGAAGTGGCAGGAACAAGGCCAGCGAAGGGACCGAGTCAGGGGGCAGGGACAGGGCCGTAGTTCGATCGTTACGGTGCAAGTTCTGTTCTGCACTGGAAAAAAATTGGAAGCCACTAGGGGTTCTGCTTCAGGGAATTATTTATTTTCATTACACTTTTTTATTGGAAATTTGTATTAATTGTATGTAAGGTAACATAGAATCAAAGCGATTTTTTTAAACCTACTTTTTCTCTCAGTGCATTTCAGCGGAGAGTGCAAATGGCTGCGCGGGCCGGGAGTCGGGGGCGTGGCAGTCATCTTGTCAAATATTTCGCGCTAAATTAACACGACAGCGCGCCCAAATGGAGTAAGAAGATGTCAGCCGGGCCGAAAGGACGCAGGACTCGAGGACAGACATTGGCAAGTTGCAAGTAGCAAGTAGCAAGTTGCAAGTTGCGAAAGCGAGTACCACTGACTGACGGTCCTCAAAGGAGAGGAAAAAAAACCGAAGCCCATGAAGCTCAAGTAGTTGGAGTTGCCAGGGGTCGGAGGACCTGAGTGGAGCCTGCCATGTGGCATGTGGCATGTGCCTGCTCCTTTTCCTCTTCCACGCTTCCACATACTCGTACATACATAACTCAAATAGCGACATAGTGCTGCCTGCCCCCACCTTTTTTTCTCAGTGTCAGTGTGTGAGTGCATAATTTGTTGGCTTTGTGCAACACCCCGGCTGCCCCTTCCCATTCCGCTTCTGCCCCATCCACATCCCCATCCTAGAGGCCTTTGGTGATAAAAAGCCAGGATGGACCTCGGTTTTGAATGCCCTAGAAGGTCAATTAATGGGATCAGTAGCATAAAAAATAAACTTGTATTATTATTGATATCTAATTTCAATATTTTATTTGCTTATTTTTAACTTTTAACTTATTCAAGCTATTTTTTAACTGCTTAAAGATGAATTTATTAAGGAAACAAGCTTTTAATTCAAATTAACATTCAGTGACGAACGCACATTCGAGCCAAAAGTCTTTTTTTTATCAATTCTGTGAGGAAAATTTGTATATCTAAATCTATATTAATTATATTATTATTATATTAATTATTTCTATATGTAAATGGACAATAACTTCTATTAATCTTACTGTCTAAAATCTAGTTTCATCACAAAAGTGCGCTCGTCACAAAGCTCTAAAGTGCATTCGTCACTGGTTTTTAAAGCAGTTTTTTATATTTTTTATACTTTTTGTATGTTTATAATTAAAAAAGTCCAGCTATAATTTCAAATATTTACCTTGATAGTAAGATATTTTATTTTTATTTATAAAATTTATAAATTAAATTAAAATTTATATAATTTGTATTTTTTTAGAGCAATTTTTGGTAAAAACTTTACTCAATTCATTGTTTTTTGTATTAAATGGAAAAAATGTTTCAAGAAGTTTTAAACCAAAAAAACGTTTGTTTTTTAGTTAAAAAATTCTTTAAATAAGAAGAAAGCAAGTTAGAAAAGTTCTAAAATAATGCAAATTTTAAAAACTAAAAAAACTAAACTACCAAACCGAAAAAGTGTATGAAAATTGGAAAAGGACCAAGGATTCTGTAACATCTGCCGCTTGCAAAAGTTAACACCCGCAAAGGATAGACAGATGTCTGAAAGAGAGCGTCTAATGGGCACAGAAAGAGACGGAGAATGGGGAGAGAGGGAGATGGGAGATGGGAGATAGGAGGCAGACAAGGCATATTATTAAAAATGATAGCAGCAATTTAGGCGCCAGCGTAATTAAAATTAGTCAACCTAATGATGCATCATCATCATTATCGGAAGAGGAAAGCCCAACCCACGGCTTTTAAGTAAAAGAAAAAAATATTTATAAATTATTTAAAGGCTTTTTTTATGTTTAAAAATATTTATTGACATTTGAAGGAAATAAATTATTAATTAAGGGAAGGATAAGATATTATTTTATTTAGGAACCATTTTTTGCATTATTTGCATCATCATTATCGGAAAAGGAAAGCCCAACCCACGGATTTTTAGTCAAAGAAAAAATATTTAAATATTTCTACATAAATTAGTTAAAGGCTTTTTTTATTTTTAAATAGATTTATTGACTTTTGAAGGAAATAAATTATTGATTAAGGGAAGGATAAGATATTATTGTATTTAGGAACCTTTTTTGCAAACAAGCTCCAAACAATTTTTAGCATGAAAGGAATTGAAGGGAATTTAACATTTTGCTTTTTTTTATTTTTAAAAATTCTAGATTTTATTTATAAATATATTAAATATATAATAAATATTTTAAATATCATATTGAATAAACAATTGTTTCAGTGAAACCATTTAGTTTTTTGGAAAATCCGGAGCACTTTCGAAGCTATTTTGTTTCTGAAAAAATTATCTTTTTTGGAACAAATAACGTATTCCTCGTGAGCAGACTTCATCTAGAAACTGTTTCAAAAATAATTAATATATTTTATTTACTAATAAATATTTCTAAATTTTAACAAATTATAAAACAGACTGAACCGTTAAGTTTTAAACAGTTTTGAATGATGAAAGTCGAGAGTCTGTGGCCATTAGTCAGCAGTAGAATCCATAAGCCATAAGTTGTAAATATATTATATAATTCCCTTGCATTTGTCCCGATGTTCGATGACGTCATTATGGGGGCGCATATGGCGCGAAATGAGAGCAAAAAAAAAAGAAAGGGAAAGGGCAGAGAGTCCTTGGGCAGAGAAGGGCAGGACGCATTAAAAGCCAATAACAACATCCGTGATGAGCATGAAATTAATTTACAGAAAGCACTTGATGGGCTTATTGACAGACCCGGAGGCGGGTGGGGAAGCGGGGATCTCACATTTATAGCCAGCCATGTTTGCTCTAAAACTGTGTTGTGCCATCCTGCGGAAAAAGGACGAAGCGCTGGTGGAAGGACGAGGCGGCACCGCTGGATGGTGGATGCAACAATAAACAGACGCACACTTATTAATTAAAAGCATACATTAAGGCCACACTCACACTGACACACACACTCGAACTGACACACTCGCACACCCACACTCGCGCACACAAAGGACCAAAGGACTCGCCGTTTATGGGCGATCCGGGGTAAAAACTCCATAAAATCCATTCTAACACCGACAACTCTGCACTTGGAAAATTATTCTTTTTCATTTAATTTAGGAAGAATCTATATATTATTATTTTAGAAATACAAAATATTATTTGATTTAATTTAAGAAATATTACTATATTTATGGATTAATTTTTAGAGTTTTTCTTTTTAAATTGTAGATATCTTATGAGTCTTCTATATTCAATAATATTCTAAAGATATAAGGATACATTTTCTATATAATATTTCTTATTATTACATATAATTCCTATTATTATTATATTAAATATTATATTGTTTAAAGAATCTTATTATTTAATAATTTATTTGGATATTTGGATGAGCTTCTAGGATATCTCAAAAAATATGTTCCTAAATAACACGAATTTTTTGAATAAATTAAATCGAATCAAGGTACTTTAAATAAATTATATTATAAACAGAACAAAATATGTTTGTATGGTATTTAAGTAACTATTAAATAAATTAAATTAAAATTAAACAAAAGATAATATATTATATATCTTTTTTGGGAAACAAAAAGATGGATTTAGATTCCCTAAGTTTTCGCATATTTTTTCCTTTTGACAAAAATCTGTTTGTTTTAAAGTCGAATTTTGTACTTTTTTCTTTAAGAAAAAATTGATTATAGTTGGTTGGAATATTTATTAATATAATAACGTATTAAAAATAAATGTATTATTGCTACAAATATAACTTTTTGCAATAGAGATGCGTACAGTTTTAAAAAGAGACTTTTTCTATGACCAATATCTTCATTTCTTTAACTCGATTTCTTCGTTTAAAATTTGTTTTGTTTAGTAAATATAATAAATATATTTAAAGTTTATATGAAATATTATATATATTTTTCGCAGTGCATACTTGAAGCAACATTTGGTAAGCACATTGAAACGCCTTCTTGGCCTTTTCTGGGATTCGGATTGGCTTTGGTTTTGGCTTTCGCTTTGGTTTTCATTTTTGGCTTTGGAGATCATAAAAATTGGCTTAAACCGCCAGAATGTGTGGCAGGAGGCAGGAGAAACACTATTAAGTTAGCTCGAAAGTTGACATTATTTTTCGTTTATATTTAATCATAATTCCAATTAAAACTGCCTTTACGACGGGCAATGACGGGCAAAAGGCATCGAACGCATCGTAAAATCCTGAAATTCTGAAAGTCCTGGAAGTCCTCATCCAGAAAGTGATGACTAACGCAAAAGGGGGTGAAGACATTAAGTGCAGCTGTGGAAAAAATAGGGGGGGAGCATTAAGTGCAATTTAATAACTCTTTGGAGAGAGAAAGTTTCAACAAACTAATATTTTAGTTTCCGATTTCCGATTAGTATCGGATTTGGATTACAATTGAATGGAAATATTTATCTTGTTTTGTCCTGGAATCGAGATCTTTAATTATTTAAATGCGGATTCCTCAAAGACGGCAACACAATCGATGCATTAATGCAAATGGAAAATAATTATCTCGGGCAATCGGCCAAGACAGGCAGGACACTCGGCTAGGCTAGGCTCCTGCCGCAGGATCAAAGGCTCTTTTCATTTTATTTTCCTGCTTTATTTATTTTCTAATGATTTATTTATCTCTTACCCTTTGTATCCCTGTATCTGTATCTGTATCTGTTGCTCTGTATCCGTGTATCCGTGTATCTGTGTATCTGCAGCCATTCCTGCCCTCTCCTGGTTCAGATTTGACTTGCACATGTGGCACGTACCACCGGACAACATGCAACGAAATACAAATAAATATTTTCGCAACAGCTGCAGTTGAAAATAACCATGAGCCTGGAACACACATGTATCTATGCCATAAAAAGCGCCTCCTTTCATTCAAATGCATATGCACTTGCCACTTGCCACTTTCCACTGGCCACCCCCTCTTTGCCACCACTCCACCCTTCTCTCTGGAGAGGCACTGAAACAAAAACCTTTCAACTTTTATTTATTTTCTATTTTTAAAGCAATTCCACGCCTTTCCTTCATTTTTTTAAAATAAAGCAAAGTTTTTAATAATTAAAGTTTTATTTTTAAATAAATTTATTATTCATTTAATGAGCTAAAATATATTGAAAATAATATTTAAACCATATTCCTTAATTACTTAATAAATTTAAGCAATAAAATCCTAAAGCCCTAGAAAATGTCTTTGAGCTAAAAAAATTTGATTAAAAGTAATAATTAAAATTAAAAGCAAATTTATATTATATTTTTTATAATAAGTGTTTAAAACTATTTTAAAAACAATATATTTGTTAAATTAAATACCTTTTTTTGTGAAAATATGGAATAATAATTCCTAATAAATAATTATCTATTTAAAGCTTCAATAGCTTGAAAAAGGCTCCTCGCAAAAATGTTAATAAAATGCCTAAAAATTAGTAATTTTTCCCAGTGCACCCCTCTATGTCTGATATAGCAGCCCCTCCTCCACGCCCCTGTGGTCAATGCATTTGCGGCAAGTTCAATTAAATTTGTTTAGCTCAATGGATATGCGGGTGGGCCACAAAAACGAAAGAAGTTCGGCTGCGGGTCAGGTCAGGGGTAAGGCCAGGGGTCACATTTCTATCACTTCATATTTCTTTCTATTAGGTCCTGCCACTCGGACACCGCCCCTGCCCCCGCCCCCGGGCAGGCTCAATTAATTTATTTGTTTATTGCATTTCATGCGCCATATTTAAATCATAGAAAGGAAGTCTGCCTGGGCTCGGGGTCCAGATATGGGCACAGATATCACACCCACACACACTCTCGTATCGTTTATCATTATATGGCCTATTAATTACCAAATACCGTTAGCCAGTCCACCAATCCCTCATCCCTGGATCGACACATCCTGCCCGACAATGTTGCCCTGCGGATGAGGTATCTACGAATTTCTGGGAAGTCCTGCCATCGGGGGAGCAGACAAATTTTTAAATATTTTTAAGTTATAAATTCTAGTTAAAGTATTAATTTTTAGGAGATAGAGAGAAAATTTTTAGGAGATTCCTTTATATTTTTTGGTTATTTTAAAACCGATAAATAAAAAAGAAGATAAATCGATAAAAGCGATTAAAAATAAACTTAACAAAATATATACTTTTTTGTTTCGAAAAATAACTCTAAATATATTTTTCAATGTAATTTATGGTAGAATTTGAAATTATTTAATTAAAGTTAATAATATGTATAATTTTAATTCAAAATTTTAAGTTTAAACTACAATTTTTTAGTTCTTCAAATAAGTTATAAGTAAAAATCCTTAAGAAGTTACAAAATATTTGAAGTTTTTACCTAAAAATAGAATCTATATTTTTATATTAATTTTTTGTTAGTTTGTAATAAAAAAAATTAGGAAATTAATTATTGTATGAAAATAAATAAATAATAAAAAACATGAATTAAAAAATATGTTTGAAAATGTATTTAATCTTTTAAGTTAAATAAAAAAACGATAACGATTTATGGATTTGAATATTTTATAGCTTTGAGAGATTATTTGAAATATTTTTAGATATTGTTAAAAAAAAAATTATAGCGAGTAGTTCCCTAAATATTTAGTAAATATTTTGATTTATAATTATGAAGTATTTTGTAGGCGCTTTGGAATTTTCGGTAAATTCTTTCTTGTTTTCAAATTGCATTTGCACTTGTTTTTATGGCTTTGGCTCTGTTTCTGGTTATAGCCAGGGGCCAGGATCTGGTTTTGACCATTCCAGGACGACAGCCAGGACGCAGGGACGGAAAATGCAATGGCAGTGCAGCTGGCGCCGTTCTTGCAGGCTCTTGCAGGAAAAACACAGGACTGAGGTGTTGCTTTCCTGTCCGCCCAGCCCAGCCCCCTGGCACCCTCTGCACCCTGGCCTTGATTGGCTCATCGTGGAGGTCCTTGGCCAGGATTTTACTGCTCCTTTTGTGTCTGGCGCATTTCACATGATAAATGATGCAACAGACTAAACGTTGAAAATCGCTGCAACACGAGAGGAACGGCATGCCGGAATGAAGGGATGTGTTTCCAGCATCCTGCAGTCTTCGTCCTGCATCCTGCGCATCCTGGAGTATGGGTTAGCTGGCGATGATGCCGCCTAATAAGCCAACAGACCAGAGCGTGACAAAACAAACAAATTGATGGAATGCCCGGCATCATAAATAATGACTTGGCCCGATCTCCGGGAAACAAAAGGCCAATAATAATAAACTCCGGAGTAGCCAGACTTGTGTATCCTCTGGCCTCCATCCTCTACCCTCTACTAGTCACTCAATTGATTCAAACTTCTATTTCCAGGATTCTGTGCATCTCTTTAAACTTTACATTCTCGTTGTTCCAAAAGAATAAACTCGGATGCCATCAAAAATATATATTCTACTATATATGGCGGGGTGTCCTACGGTTCAGGACCTTTAACAATTTGACACTTGATTGTTCACATTTCGGTTATCTTGCCCCAGCCCTTCCGCCTTCCGCCTCCCTTCCAATGGCCTCGCATTCAAAGGACTTCCTGCCGCCTAAAAATAGTCGAAATATTATTAAGAGCTCTCGCAGGACAGCTTTTGCCAAGATTATGGGTAAAAAAAATCAATTAGTTGGAAAATATTAAATATAAATATAAAAAATATTACATACATATATACCTTAAATATCAGTAATAGGTTTTAAAAAATAATATATATAGTATTTATCTTATTAAGAAATATTTTATTATTTTTAATTAATTGTTGTTTAAGATTTTTATGGTTGCTTACTATTTTCTTGAACGCAGGTGTAGGCCAGATGACAATGGGCGCCAAAAAATGTTCGAACGCTTTTTGTTAACAAAGGTCAGGGTGGTGGGGTTGTCGCGGAGGGTTGGTCAATGGAGCGGGGGTGGTGTGGAAATTGGATATGTGGAGAACAACACACCCACACACCCACACACCCACACACACACCCACGCACACACAAACATATGCGACAAATATTCGGCTCAACGGCATACATATGCAAAATGTATAATTAACCAAACACAGAAACACACACACACACATATATATATAAAGGGGGTGGCATGGGGAACCCCCTCCGAGTGGCAGCAACAAAAGAAGTACAAGAAGAAGACCCGGTCAGGGCCAGGGGTGCGGTCTATGGGATATGTGGAAAATGTTACGGCCGTTTACACAGTCAGTCCTTTCACTCCTTCCGCTCCTTTTAGCCCACTTACCACTTACCACCCCCCCCTGTTCTCTGGCACTTTGCTGCCACTTCGTCCTTTTTGGCCGGACATGCTCGGCAAGGCATTGAATATTTTGACTTTGCCAAATACTCTTCCATAAATAAGGGTTCGCTTGGATCCTTAAAGGATCGCCAAAATCCAAAATATTTATAATAAAAATTTAAGAAGTTCGAAATATTTTTCCGATTAATATTTTTTAAATGCTTTTTATATGTAATTTTTTATTGCTTTTTACTTTAATTAGTTATATGAAGCTTTTATTTTGTTTTTAGTGTTAAAGTTCTTAGAACAGAGTTAAAGTTTAAGAAAGTTAAATAAAAAAATATATTTAAAATTCATTTATGGATTTATGTTTATTTTTTAAAATTTATAATTAAATTAGAAAATTAAAATATAATTCTATGCCATATTTCCATTCCATCCGGAACCTAAAATTGTATTTTAAACGTTAAGAAAATTTATATAAAGCTTTCTTTTTTAAACTAAAAATGGAAATTAAATTAAAAAATTCCTATATTTTATATATATTTTTATAATTATTTATATTATTATATTATATTTATAAAAACTTTCCATTAATTTCCCTTTACTTTGATTCGAATATTCGTAGTGTATTCGAAACTCGCGACTTCCCATTCATAATTGCTCGAATTCTTGCTCTTTTACTGAATATGAGTGTAGTGAGTGTGTGTTCGAGTGTTCGAGTGTGTGTCTGTGTGTGTTTGTAAAAATGGCAACAATGAAACGGGGAAAATGTTGCTCATTTTTTGTTGGTCCTTCCAATTTCCCAGTTCCCAGCTCCCAGGACCTTCTGCCACAGACCCGTACACCATCCCCATTATCCCGGCGATGTTTGGTCCAGTGGCTGCTGCTCCTTTGGTCGCCGCCCGTCCTGCTCCTGCTGACTGCTGACTGCTCCTGCAGGTCCTGACTGCTCCTGCTGTTGAATGCTGTGGTCAGCATTGCTGCTCCACCTGCTCCGCCGTCCCTCGACCCTCGTGGGCCTCTTTGTCCCGCCGATCCCAGTGCAAAAATATGGAAACATTTGGCACTAATTGCATGTGCTCAGCAGCAATGTTGCTGTTGCTCCTGTTCTGCTCCTGTGCTCGTCCTGTGTTCGGTGTCGGTGTTGCTCCTGTCGGGGTCTCGTTGGTGGAGCGACAGTTATGACAGCGGCAATGGAAAATGGAAGCGTTGGCGGCGGCTGCACAAAGCACAAAAGAAATTGCGCAAAAATTGTTGTAACAAAAGAACAGGACACGCACGCACACTCAAACACTCACCCACACACACACACATACTCACACCATTGCCGTGGAAAAGGAACAATTGCAGGATATCATAAACGTTTTCTACCCAGAGAGAAAAATTATGGGAAAAGGTAAAGGCAGCAAAAAAAATTAAATTTAAATTAAGAGGAAACTTTAAAGAATATTTTAAAACAAAATTTGGAAAACTGTTTGAATTCAAAATTTTTTATAAATTGGAAATTCTTAAATTAAAATTAAAATTAAAGAAATATAGATATTTTCTAGAAATTATCGTACTTTTGATGATTATTTTTGATACTTTTGGAAGATTAATCGAAGAATGAAGGATTATTTTCTCTCTTTTATTTGATAAGAAAAATATTCTTCATTCTTATTTAATTAAAGTTTATAAATAACTAATAAGTAAATGTATCCATTTAAAATATTTTTGTTTTAAGGAAAAAAAGGGAATACAACTAAAAAATAATAATACAAGGTACTTATCCTTTTATCTAGAATTTTTCTCTGGGATTGGAGCAAAAACTAAAATTAAACCTTTTTTAAGTTGAATTTAGGGTTTAAAAAAACATAATATATTATATATTTTAAAATCATTAAATATAGAAAATAAAATAAAAATTCTTAATCATATTTTTGAGGAGGAGTCTTGCTACTTTAGCATATTTTTGTAACAAATGAATCATTTTAAGGGTAATAGTTTCTAACCTCTTTTATTCCAAAGGAACTTAATATATTTATTAAGTTTATTTACATTTGTATAATATTTGGGGCCTTTTATTAAAGAAAGAAAATTAAGAAAGAGCTTAAAAAAAGTAGCTTTCAACTTAAATTTTAAGAGTAATTAATACCCGGTACTACTGCTTTTGCTTCGATCATCAAAAAAAAGACTCTCCTAGTCAACTCTTAGGTTTATTTTGTTGCTATTCTTCCAAATGAACATTCTCTGGAATGATAAAAATGAAATCTAATAACTATTACTATATTTTGTTCAGTGCACCCCGTCAGCTAGGCCAAAAATGTGACACAGCCGGCAAATGAAAGAATTGGTCGAGGAATGCGTGTGGCAAAAAGTAGTCGTCCTGTTGCTCCTGTTTGGCCGCTACTTCGGTCCTCTAATACTGTTGCAAATAAGCATAAAAGGGGGCCAGGACATCGTTGTCAATGGCAATAACAAAGGCAACTCCAATCCACGGCATATGGCTTATTACATTTTCAATAAGAATGGCCGAGATTGATTGCAAAACTCAACTTCCAAAACTCAGATTAGCTTTTCTGACATCTCAACTATCTCCAAAAACTACCGAAAAGTTATCTTTGTCAACACATTCTGTATGCGATAATACCAACTTATCTTTGATAAGATAACTCATAATCTCTTTTCGAGAAGATGGAATTTTTTTCGTCTGTTTGATGTCTGGAATATTTTCCCCAGACTACCTACTACTACGAGTACTAGCAGCCTCTTCGAAAATCATATTGACTTGGCTAATTGAATGTAATGGGGGCCACTGGTTTTTAATCGTTTATGGGATCTGACACTGGCACTCCAAAGACCTTTTCCCCTGATTTTCAGCCTCCGGCAGGGCATTCACCTTTTTACATTTTGCACGAAAATAAAAATCTTCTCGGTTCTGGGGTCTGGGGGTCACTAATTGGATTTTTCCTTCGTGTGGAAACGTCTCAGATGATGTTCGAGACAAAGTATTTTTGGCAACAGGCAGTCGTCGAGAACACGATTCTTTTTTATCAAAATGGACAGAGGCTTCATTTTAGGGGTTTTTACCTTTTTTTAAAATTTCCTAGAGTTTCAATTTTTATTTAATTTTTAGTAATAACAACTCGGGTTATATGTTTTATGTTAAAAGGAATAGAATGACGAAAGCATCAAAGCCCAAAAAAAATATATTAATCTTGAATATAAAATTTTATGATACCTGGTAATGGGAAAACATTTCTGTAAGAGATTTATTAATATTGGAAATATTCCTTAATCACTAAGAATGTTATTTTAATTGGTTTTTATTGAAATTAATTTTTTTGAAGCTCGAAATATCGAAGCCAAGCCAAAGGCAAAAAAACTGTAAGATACCCGATACTGGGAGAGCATTCCTATAAAATATTTCTTATTATAGTATAACGATTTTTTAGAATCTTTATGATTCGTACTTTTTTTTAACAGAAAACTAAATTCCATCGAAAAATATCAAACTCAAAATATACATCATAGATTGATTTATTAATATTGAACAGATTTTTAAAGAAAGATGAAGATTTTTTATTTATTTTTATTGAAAAAGGTTTTTGGAGCTGGAAATATCGAGTCCAAGCCAAAGGCAAAAAAACTAAAAAAGATTTTTCAACAGAACAGATTTTTAAAGAAAGAATATTGTAAATATCGAACCCAAACCAAAAGTCGGAAAAGGTAATGATACCCGATACTTAGCAAGTATTTCTGTTAGTGATTTATTGATCTTAGAAATATACCTTAAAATACTATTTAGTTAATTTTTTATTTATTTTTATTGAAAGAGGTTTTTTGGAGCTGGGAATATCGAGTCCAAGCCAAAAGCAAAAAAAAGTCAGCGATGACCGGTACTTGGAAAATATATCCGATTAAAGATTTATTACAATTCAAAAGATTTGTTTGAAAAAAAAACTGAATCTGAAGAACAAAAAATAAAGATAAAACCAAAATACATAAAAACTATGTGATACCCGGTAGTCTAAAAATATTTACTTCACGCTCCAAAGGTACTCCCTAAGCCCGATAAAGATTAAACAACTTTGGAAAATCTTTCCAGTTCAAGGACTCACCTCAAGCCCCGAAAAACGCCCAAAAAACGTGTAGCCCCCCTGCCACGCCCCTGTCTTTCGATGGCTATGAAGACTTAAGGGGGGCGGGAGACGAAAAAGAGGCGAAAATTTATTGAAGAGCAAACTCATTTGACTATAACTTATGATTGGATTATCGGTTTAGTATGGCATTTGACAGCAGCCAGCCATGTGAGTGTATAAGTGCTAGTATGGGTGTGTGTGGGTGTGTCAGTGTGTGTCAGTGTCTGTGTGTCTGTGATAAGACTTATGTCGGTGCGCCTATATGCAGGCTATGCCATCCTATCCTATCCCATCCTGTGATATCCTGCGCCATGCAATCCAGCAATCCAAGCGCCTCCAGTGGGAAAGTCATAAATGCGCCGCAGACAAGCGGAAAGATGCTGGCTGACTGTCTCTGGCTCTGTCTACTCAGCTCTGCCTCTCTCTTTCTTTGGCCTTTCTTTTTGCATCTGCCTACTCCCTCCCACCCTCTTTACTTGCTCTTTTTGGCCAGGAATCCGTCTGGCTCGAATGCACGGAACTAAAAAAAGTTTCATTTATTTTGTTTTTTACTTTTTTTTTCCTCAAAGTTTTTTTTTAATGTTTTTGGAGGTTTTAAATCTCTTATTTAGTAAGCTAGAGAGGTTTTTTTTGGTCTATGAAAGGATATTGAAAGGACTATTAGAATCCAAATGTTTCGAAAACGATAAATAGCTTTACAAATTTTTGGATTAATAAGAACTTCCTATCTTGGGCAATAAATATTAATGAAGAATCAAAAAGTAAGTAACTTTTTGATAGAATATTTTTAATGGTTAAAAAATAGAATAAAATAAATAATAAAATAATTAATAAAATAGGTAAAAGATAATATTTCGACCTATTTTTTAGTTCCTTCAAGCTTGAAGTTTGGAAATAAAATCGTTTTTTTCTTTTAACTAAACGGTTTGAAACTCCTTTTTTGGAGTCCATAAGTATGCTATAAAAAATGGGATAATTTTTGGCATTTGTATTATTTTTTAAATTTTTTATACATTAATTTAAGAACTTCATCTAATGACAAAAATAGTTTCCATGAAAAGTAAATTCTTGAATAATTTCAATAAAATAATTTTTAAAGTAAAGATGTATAATTTTTAAGTTTAATATTTCTCTTAAAAACTTAAAAAGTTCCGAATTTAAGGAGGTTTTTAAGGACTTTAAATAATAAGTATGCACATTTTTGTTACAGTGTAATGGTTCCTTGGCCTCCGTCTGGGTCTGGGTTTTGTTTTTTGTATTTTTTTTCGGGTCTCGCTTTGGCTGCTTCATTTGGCTCTGGAAACATGCAACAGCAGCAGTCAACGCGATTGCTTTATGTCTATGTTCTCCAGCCTCCGCCAGCCACAGGACCTCCCCTTAGCCAGCCTCCACCCAGCACCCACCACCCACCGCCCACTCCATGCCAGTACCACCCCCTGGGCTTTTGTGTGTGTGAGCCTGTTAGGGTCTGTTTTATGGCGCCATAAACACGCACTTAAGCACACACACACAAACATAACCAAATGCCGAAAGATACACTTTAAAAAATTATATTTAAAAATATGAAAAAATGCCTAGGGTTTCTTTAAAAAAGTGTTGAACTTATTTCGTGGTAATTTCCCCTAAAAATATCCATTTAATGTTGAATTTTTCTCAGTGTCTGGGTTACTTTTGCATGTGTGGCCTAAGTAGTCCCTGTCGCCCCTTCGACAGCCCCATTTTCTAGTCATAACTTTCGGCAGCCTTTGGAAATGTGTAGCCGAGTGTAAAATTTTGATTTTTCAACCTACACAAACAAAGAGCCAGGACTCGGGGGCCGGAGGATGCTTCTGGGCTTCTCGAGGAGCAACAATTTCTCGCAACAGCGATACCCGCAAAACATTCCCAGATAAATAAACAACACAAATCCCAAAAGCAACAGAAAAAAAAAACAAACCAAAAAATAGAATTTGTTCCGCCAATAAAAAAATGCATAAAAATCTTAATAATATTATAAAGGTTAATCTGAATTTTATTTTTTTTCTCGATTTTAAAAGCTTTTTTATCCGATAATAAATAAGTGGTTGGGGGTTTTAGAATTCATGTGTTTGCCGAAAGCTTAAATTATAGTGAGTTCTTAAATAAATAAAATTAAATACTATTTCTTAGTAATATAATTTTTTTGGATATTTAAAATATTTGCTATTATTTTTTAAAATTTGCATTTAAATAAATGATTATTTTCTATACGTATTTTTATAAAAGTTTTATTGGAATAATATTATTTTATGTAAGATAATACACTGTTTTTCATCTTTTATTTATTCATTTAATCATTTAGTGACTACTGTGTCTTGAAATATAAATTAATAATATTCCAGAATTAATATTAAGATAAACAAATTCCTAAATAAACAATCCCTAGAAACTGCATTTCCTAATTATACCCTTGAAAAAGGGTATTATAATTTTGTCCAGAAATGTGTAACGCATTAAAGGAAGCATCTCCGACCCCACAAAGTATATATATTCTTGATCAGCATCAACAGCCGAGTCGATATAGCCATGTCCGTCTGTCCGTCTGTCCGCCTGTCCGTCTGTCCGTCTGTCCGTCTGTTTCTATGCAAAAAATAGACATTAGTTTTAAAGCTAGCGTTTTGAAATTTTTACCAGATCATTATTTTTGTTGCACGCAGATCAAGTTTAAGAATCGGTCGGATCGGACCACTATATCATATAGCTGCCATACAAACGACCGATATGAAAACAAGTCTTTGTATGGAAAACTTTTTTGTTTTCAAGGGTATACCATCTTCGGCAAGCCGAAGATAACTTTTCTCACTTGTTTTTATTTTAATTATATTTGTATTTTATTTAATAACTATTTATTAGTTATGTAAAAATTCTTAAATCACAATATGACATGAAAATCATATTTTATACTTTTTTAAAAATATCCTGTTTTACTTTTATACATTTCCAGAATATTTTTTGCATAAAAATAATATTTATTTATTTAGAGTTTTAGCTTTTGAAATATTTTAAATATATAAAAGTATTTCTTTTCCAAAAGTTTTCTGTTTTTTTTTTCACAAGAGTTTTCCTTATTTGATGCAAAATATTACTCGGATATGTTGCATTCCCAGGACTTTAATAACTTTTAACTCATTTAGTTGGGGAAAATGAGATGGCCTTGCTGCTGCTGTTCCTGTTTTAGGTCCTGGTCCTCGTTCTCGTCCTCTGGCCCCAGCCTGGTGTGCTTTTTTCCGGGCGAGATGGCGTTGCCAAGTGTTGCGTCGCTCAAGACGCAAAAATCTTGGCATAAACTAATTATGTCTGCTTTTTAGGCGCTCAGGCAGGCACAAGCACTCACACCACATCACACACCCCAGCCAACACACACACCCCACAAACACACACCCATACCTACGGTGTGTCCTGAAGATATTGAATTTCCAGGCGAAAATTTGCTTGCCAGGATATGCTGGCAAAAATATTCAACAAGTTTTGTTCTGGGAAATCAATTTTTATCCCCAATTTTCTTTTGTCTTATTTTCTAATAAATATTTTCCAAAGCTAATTGAATCGAATTTTTAAATATTTATAAAAAAAATTATAAATGCATGTTTTTCCCCGATATTGTAAAACGATTTTGCGGCCTTTTTGTTTTTGAATCAAAGTAGAGTCGCTTCCGCCTTTTTGGGCCATAATTGGTTATCCTTCGGCGCTCTCTCGCCTCAGAAATTTCGGTTCGAGTGGTTTCCCTTAATGGTTATGTAACTGCTAACAGGACCTCGGCCAGGATAACAGGTCAGAGAAAATCTGAAGCCAAAAGAGAGCGCCAGGATAACAGAATGTGAGTGATAGCGGTACTCGAAGAGCACCAAAAATCTTTTAAGAGAGCTGCGAATTTCTCTTAAATTTCGTATAACAGTTATGCCATAAAATTTAACATTTAATTTATTTTTTATGTATTTTTATTTAAAAAAAAAATAATAAAATTCTATTTATTTAGGTTTTAATTATAAAACTAGGACTCAGACTTTCTCTAAGATTATTTCCTAAAAAACTGCAGATTTTCCTTTATCCAGGACACAATCCCTTCGATATAAGAGTTACTTTCCATAAATCAAAACGGCTTTTGATTAACGTCAATATCGTGTCAGCCTGCAATAAATTTTATCAAACGCTTCTCTTTCTGGCTCCCTTTGGTATCCTTTGCCACACATTTTGCTCTTAAGGACACTCTTTTCAGGCTCTTATCGCGTTTTTGTTAACTTTATGGTTGACTTTATGGATGTTGAAATATCCTTCTTTTTCGGAGTCTTTTGGTAGGATTTATTTTTGGCTTTTCTTTTAAAATATTTTAAAAATTTAAGACTTTCTGATGGAAATAGTTCTTTTTTGTTTTAATAAAAAATTAATATTTAATTTGATAATTTTTCATTTTTTTTTAATTTTAATTTTAATTCTGAATGTAAAACAAGAGAAAACGCTTTCTTTTTATGTTTTTATTTCAATTTAAATAAAATAAATAAACCAATTGGCTTGACATACCAAAATTATGGCCTCGAAAGTATTCGTTAATTAATCTTATAATAATTTTATAAAATAATTTTTATATATCTTATTTAAATCTATTTTATTTTCATCTCTCATAATAATAATAGCTGAAGTATTACATTTTTTTTCTAATTTATAATAAATTCTATTATAAGTTTATTTAAGTTCTTTTATAAGATTTTCTAAATAAGTTTCACAGAGTTATGGGTAGTTCCTTAGTCTGTTTCTTAGAGGACTTTATTTATTATTATTTACAAAATAAACAGTATATATAATATAAATAAATAATATATAGAATAAAAAATATATTTTATATTTCTCCGTTACTTATAATGATATTTATAAGACTTGTCCACCCTGTGATGTTAAGGTACAATATTATGATGTACGGATTCTTCACTTAAATAAATAAATAAATAAATAAAAAAAAAAAAAGATATTTATAAGACTAAATTATCAATTTTTAAAAGAAAAATATAGAATTTCTTAATCAATTCGGGTTTTACTTTATAAAATATTTAATATACTTTAAATTTAAAAAATGTAGCATTTAATAACAATTATTTGTAGAAAGCTTTAAAGGAATCAAACTTCAACCTTTACTCGCAAGTACTGGGTATGAATACAAAATTTTACCATTTATCGAGGATATCATTATTTGTTATTGTTATCGTTATTTGTTTAAATGTTTGTTCCTTACATTTCTGACTAAAAAAGTGTAAAAGCCTTATACCTTGGTAAAGAAAATGTTGTTTTTAAATGGCTTATAACTTTTCACAATATATTTAAACATATTTATCTTCATTTTAATGTAAATAAGCCAAGATATAAAGCTTATATCTGTAATATATAGCTTATTTAACCGCACTATCGAATAATGGAAACAAAGAAGCTCCAGAACAATCCCAATTAATGAAGCCCGAAGTCTGAAGAGTCGAATGGGCTAGCCTGGAAAGTATTCCAAGACTGCCTGTCCCCCTGGGGTTCCTGGTCTCAAGTCCTGAGTCCTGGATATCAGGATATCAGGATATCGTTTTGCGGTTTTCGGAGAACGTGTCACGGGTGTGTGCTCGGCGATAAATTTGTATTCAAAATGGTTACCGAAATGAAATTATCGACCACAGACAGATTTCAGACGTGGATTCAATTACAAAGCACACTTGGCCAGGCTCAGAGATGGGTAAGAGGTATACAGAGGGGGGTGGTGGTCAAATAGGGTCTTTGTCTTCTGGTCTGCACAAATACATATGCATAAATATGCAGTGTCTATGTGTGGGTTGTGTCCTGTTATGACATTTGCTTACGAAATGAACATCATTATCCTGATACTTGAGCTTCGAATTTCCACACACACACACACACGTGCAGTGCACTTAACGGACCGTTGTGATGGTGGTTAATTAGCCGCCCACCACCCACCACCCACACACACGTACACCTGTGCCACCACCGCCCCCCTCCGATCCTGCTCTTCAGTTCATCTCCGAACCTAATTGGTCTGTATACAATTGTAATTATAAACCACTAATAAGATTCGAACACGAAGCGATTTTCCAACTGCCATCCTTCGACTGTCCTCCCAGGACCTCCCAGTACCTCCCCCCTGGGTAAAAGCCCCCTCACCTGGCCACGCCCAACAGGCTAATTTTGCATTCCAGCTCAGCTCGGATCGGAAATTACACAAAAATGTAGCAAGAAATTGCTGAATTTTATAAGGAAATATTTATTTATAAAGAATATTAACTTTAATATTAATAATAACAAACTAATATTATACAATATTATTTATGTATTATGGATTTTTATAAATTTGTAAAAGAGTTCCCATGAAAAAAGCTAAACCTAAGAGCTCATTATAAATTATAAAGTGTTAAGTAAAAATATTAAATATTTAAAAATTAATTCTTGATTCTTTTTTTTAATATAGAAATTAACATATTTAATTTTAATAATAACAAAGCCTCTTATAAATGCCATTTTTTTGTAAAAAAACTTAAAAATAAATATAAAATAAGTTTGAATCTTGGTAAGTTTTGGTAAAAATCAATCATGAAACAAAAAAAAAAATATAAAGAGGATCAAAATATATTTAAGCCTTTACAATTTTATTAAAGAAATATTTTAATGTAAAGTTCAATGTTTTCAAATATAATATTCTATTCTATTTTATTTTTCTATTTTATTATTCTATGATAGCTTTAAGCGTTTTTGAAGTTAATCTGAAAATTAGATCTATTTTTATTTGAAAAATAATTTAATGTGTTATTTTATGCATTTCTTTTTATTTTCAATTGAAGAAGTTAAGTTAGCCCTAAAAAAGACTTAAGGAATTATAATAAAAAAGTAAAAGTTTTGAAATTTTTCATTCCAAAATGTATTTTTGTATATATTTTAGGATCCAAGACTTATATCTGTTTGTTTATTGTTTTTATATGTTTTATATGTTTTTGATATATGTTATATATGTTTTTTTATATGTTTTAAATCAACTATAAAATTACATAATATATTATTATTTGTATAATTTTTTACATATTTAATTACATAATTTTGTTTAAAGGAAAGTCAAGGAGGGAAAGAAATATAGTCTTTTTAAAGTATATCCCAACTTTAAATTTATTCCAAAACGAAACGATGTTAGTGAATTATTTTTTAAATATGTCATTGAATTTTTAAAAGAAAAGCTTAAGTAAAAAACCTAAAAAAAACTGTTTCCTCGATTGCAAAAACTTAAAAAAAACATTTGAATGGAAATTGGAATTTTCAATATTTGATTAAAAGTCAGGGGCGGGGCAGGTGAACTTTATTCAGTTTTCCCGGAGTCCCGGAATTTGATTGGAAAACATCCGAGTGAGCAGCTCCTGCGTCCACTCTATGGAAAGTGGGCGGGGCCCAGGAGGAAGTTGCCGCTTAAGTGACTATTTGATGCGATTAAAATTGGAAAAGCTTCGCTTTCCCAGGAAACTCTCTCTCCCGGTACCCCGGGCAGGAGGGGTACCAGGAACCGGGTCAAAGGTGTCCCGGAGCCAAGGGATGAGAGCCATCCAGATGCAGGGCCTCCAAATTGCATTTACCATGGGTCCTGGCAAATGGTTGCCAGTTTTCGGACCAAATCGAGTCAAGGAATTCGAAAACTGAATTATAACCTGCAACTGGAAACTGGCAAGAAGGATTAAATGCATATTTATAGCTAATTTCCAGATCCTTTTCCCATAAATAACCAAGATTTTTATGGCTACTTTAGTTTAAATTTGATTTCCAAGAAATCCAATCGATGACCTTGTCTATCCTCAACCCCGTCTCTTTCTATTTATCTCGCTCTATCTCTTTCCCTGATGAAATAAAAATGGAAATTGACAAGTGACCACCGACCACCGACCACCGACCACTGACCACTGACCACCAAGGAGGAATGCGCTCACATGTGAAATGGGAAAAAATTATAATCCAAATAAGAGAATGCAAAAGGACGAGAGAGTCCTGCAGCCAGTGGTCAGTGGGTGGTTGGGGCTGGCTAGTGGATGTTCCTCCAAGGAACTCAAGGAAGCGAATGCAAGGCAATCGAAATCGAAATCGATGACAGGATACGTTGGCAGGACAACAAGTCATCGGTTGGCCTCGCAGATTGAGTCGTCCTGCTACTCCTTCTGTTTTTTTCGTCCTAGGGATTCTCCATATGTGTGTGGCTACTGGTGTAGCCATTTTTGAAAATTTCTTAAAATTCAATAAATATTTATGAGTTGATAATACCAAAGGCGCGCACACTCGCACACTCGCAGCTGGCATGGTCGCTTGGTTGAATTAAATGGATTAAGGATACACACCCAAGGGCAAATTTCTAGGCAATCCTAAATTCTTTATAAGATTGAAACCTTAAGTTACCAAGTTTTAGATTTAATTAAGCCTGGCATGGAAAATCGATCAAAATATTACAATATATATTTTTGTTATTCCAAATTTTTAGTTTGGTTACGTTAAATATTTTTTTTTTGTTTATTTTAGCATGAACTCTAAACTATTCATTTTGTTTAGTGAAATAGAAAATAAATTAAAAAAGGAATTTTTATAATAAATATTTCAATGCTTTCTTTGAAAACCAAAAAGCTAATTAATTTTTTAATCAAATGATCCTTTTCCTATTTTAATAAGTTATTGATTTTAATATTTTTTTTTTAATCCGAACCAAGTATTAGTATTTAAATGAATAGAATAAATTATAAAAATGTTTTTTTAGGGAATAAATAATTTTGTAACCTTAAATCCCAATAAGTTTTATTCCAGGTTATGTGTAAAAAAACAAGAAAATATTAATACAAGTTTTTTTTATATATTATATATAAATTCTTACTTAGTTAGAAAAAGAAAACAGAATTTATTTTTATTTATTATTACATTTATTTAAGTTTTTATAATAAATTAAAAATAGTTTTGTAAAGCTCTCCATAAGGTAAAACTAAGTAAAATTTAAATGTAAATTTAAGACTCAGTAGCTTTAACAAGTAAGTCTTTTGAAATACTTAAAAATTAATTATAATATTAAGTGTATTTTCTGACTATACTTAATTACATTTTTTAAGATTCTTAGGATTATATTTGGTTATTTTACTTATTTATTTTCCAGTTATTTAATATTTAACCAAATAATTAAAGTTGTTGAAAACTAAAACATAGTGTGTCAAAGGATTATTTTTTTGTCATGAAATAAAATAAAAAAAATATAATAATATATAAAATATAAAGATAAATTTTCCAAGGATAATTTTTCCATGAAATATATTAAAAAACCTAGACTTGTTCCTGCAAATCCTTCCTCGGTTGTGCCAGGACGAGGCGAATGCAAACACGCACAGCGGAGCGATGAGCTGGGGAAAGGGCTTTGCCCGGACTTCAGCAGGACCTCAGCGGGAGCAGAAATAGGAGCAGGAGCAGGAACAAGATGCTTGCTTCGCCGGCGTGTCGAGATCAAACAGACTCGATGGGAAGTAAATGCGCATAATTCATGTCCGCTTGCCGTTCGCTTTGGTGGATAATCCGGTGAGGGACATCCTTGGGAGAGCATTCGGGAAAGCACAGCTAGTTGGATGTTTTTTTTTTATTTGTCTCAGGAAAGCCTAGCCTTTTGACATTTGCAAACATTAACGAACGATTTAAAAAATGAATTTTCTCTAGCCAAAAAGGTTGCTTGAGGTGTGCGGTGTAAGGAGGAGAGCTTGGGCGGTTGGATTATCCTGCAGCGCTCCTGCAGGATCACTGGCCATTGAGGCTGCCGGAAACACGAAGGAGGGCATCGGTATGGCCGAAACGAAGACGCACGCATCCGTGATAGGTGTCCCGGTAGGTGATGTGGACAGGACCTCCGACCCGTTTGCCGTTCACACTCACGCTACCGTTGCGGCTCTCGTTCACCAGGAACAGTCCTTTTTCGTAGCGCGTCAACGTGGCATGCAGCTTGTCAATAGACTATTTGCCACAAAGTTAATCAAGAAAAACTATAAAAAAAAAAGAAATACTAACCTTATCGGTGAGACAGAAAGTCAAAGACTTGTCGGTCTCATCGCTGCCAATCCGAAGGACCTGGTATGTGTGCATCACCTGGGTGGGCAACCCCTTGATAGTCAAACTGGCCATGGTTTCGCTTTTCGCTTTTAGCTTCTAACTTGCAGCTGGATTTTTGGTTTTTTCTCTAAGTTTTTTACTATAAAATTATCAAGAGAACTGCTTTTTTTGCTAATCGGTTTTATTTTTTGGACTGTGTTACGTTTCACCTCCGTTTGAGAAGAATTTCGACTAAGTATTAAGTTTAATCAGTCTTTAGTTTGGATAGCTTACTATTGCACAGCCCACTATGATGTCTAAAGCCTTTCGATAACTTCTGATGAAGATTCTGGCATATCGAGGCAGCGCCGTTTTTCAGGGTTTTCAGGGTGCTCCAAACGTCATCGAGCAATCGATTTTCAGGGCTACTTAGACCCCAAACACATCGTCCTTGATTCAAACGTCATCGAGCAATCGATTTATCGAGGCAGCGCCGTTTTTCAGGGTTACTTAGATCCCCAACACGTCAGCCTTGATCCAAACGTCATCGAGCAATCGATTCATCGAGGGAAGACCGATTTCCAGGGCTGCTTAGACCCCAAACACATCGGCCTTGATCGAAACGTCATCGAGCAATCGATTCATCGAGGGAAGTCCGATTTCCAGGGCTACATAGACCCCAAACACATCGGCCTTGATCGAAACGTCATCGGGAAGTCGTAGCTGCCAAAGATATAAAGCCCCGACCCGGCCGGAATATATTCAGTTTGCCACCAGAGCTCGTCTGGAGTACAACTAGTTTCGGAAAATGTAAATAAGTTATTTCATTTAAAAAAACCAAATTTTCAGTAATATGGAGGGGTGAGAAAAAATAAAATAAATGGAAAAAAATTGTGAAAAATATAAAGAAAAAAAAGTGAACATTGTGAAAAATTAAAAAAAAAAAAAGTGAATTCCAAACGAATTTTAATTTTTCCAAATTTTTTTTAGGATTTTATTGACCCGCCTGTTTTCTTCACACACACACACTTCGGACACAAATTCTTGATGATGACTTAACTATTGATGTAACTGATGATGTAATCCTGATAAGATGCAACCTTGATGATATACACAGCTGGTTGCACGCAAACGTTGCAGCCCCACTATGATATACGAACACTGGACGTAGAACGCTTGATGTTTAACTGATGATGTACGCCTGATGTACAATTGAGCATTGTTTTCTGTGACGACGGGAAAACAATGTAATTTGCACTTGATTTTGAAGGAACTGAAAAAATAGTTATGGTAAGAAATTAATATTTTTCCCTAGTGTGATTTTAAATCTTGATTGACAGCTTTTTAGTATTGATGGAACACACAAAAGGGTGTCGAGATTTTGATCATGATTGCCAGCTGACAGCCACTACCCGGTCGAACTACTACTGCCTTTTATGATTTAATGGGTCGATTTTTCGTTTCGCCAAATTGGTTCACTGATTAATAAATGACTCACACTATATATTCCCAATGGTAAGCTCTATATCTATACTTTATTAATACTTTTAATTTAATTAAATTTTCATTACAGATTAGGAATTACAATGATGGGGAGCCGATGGTACCGGTCCCGCTGGACAACGTGGCTTGCATCGCTTCCCCCTAGGATGATCTGTGCTATTAATGATGACCTATAGGATATGTTTGTGAATGATTGTTCTTGTTTGATTAAAGCCAACGAGCCCGATTAAGCCTTCTTGATCTAGCCTGGAAATTGAGAATTACTTTTTTCGTTTTTTCGCTTTATTTGGGGGACGGGGAAGTGGAATCCATCAGAAGGATATTATTAGAAAAGTTTTTGATCTGCCAATGCTATTAATCCCCCATTCCAGGTTATCTTTATGTTTTTTTTCCTTCTTTAAGCCATCGACAAACACGTCGAAGGAACGAAACGAACTTTTCCAAACAACAAACGCGACTAAAAACGCAAACTTATAACCACGAATGGGATAGTTTTCAGTTCAACGAATTGCGAGTACTCTGCAAAAAAGGGGTTTTAGTCTATTGACTATATTATATAATACGAAAAGAATACAAATTTTTAGAAAATTTATTCATTTTAATTGTAAACACTGAGGTTGCTAGATATTTTCCCATCTTAAATTCTAAATATAATATGAATCTTATTCAAATTTATTAATAAAAACCTCAAATATCCGTAAACTTAAAAAAGATTTACAGATTTTCGAGATATCAAAATACAAATGTTTCTAAATATTTTTTATGTATATTTTATCCAAAAGGTTTTTCACATTTTTGTGTTAGCTTTTATTTAGAAACTAAAAAGTGGTTTCATAAATAAAATATTAGAAAATAATGAATGTTTTACATAAACTAAACATATATTTTGTTTTGGAATATTTAAAAATAAAAATGGTACAAATTATTTAAACTAATATAATAAATAAAACAACAAATTTACCCAAATATATCTTTAATTTTTATATATTTCTTTAATCATACTATCATGATTTTAATTTTTAAGCAGCTACAAATACATTTGATGTAGTTAAAATATGCTTCATTATGATATAAATTAATATATAATATAATTGAAACAATAATTGAGTTAAAATATGCTTCATTATGATATAAATTAATATATAATATAATTTAAACAATAATTCATTGAAGATAAACACATATTAAGAAAAAAAAATTAATATGCTTTCAAAGATGAAAATGGATAGTTTCGATATATTAGTTCGATATATTATTTCGATATATTATTTCGATATATTATTTCGATATATTGATTCAAATATTTATAGTATCGATAAAAAAATGTCTTAGTAGGTCTGTAAAAAGTAATCGAATATTTTTTTTCTCTATTGCTTTTAATTATTTTTTTTTGTTCAAATTAAAATTCAAGTTTTATTCCCTAAAAAATAAAGAAATAAAAAATCGCTATGCCATTGAGTAGAGCATATGATCCTTGAACAAGGACTCCTTAATGAAATTCTGTGCATATTCCAGCCACGCCTACGCCCACCCGCCTATTTTTATGCATAACTGTAAGTTCGTTGCCAGCGATTGTCTTCCGTCTCTTTTCTATTTGTACTCCGTCTCTTAGTTTCTGCGACGGGACAGAGACGGGTAGATGGTGTGCGAAAGAGTCGGCCTGAGAGCCGTGTGCGTACGTGATGTTCATATTTTCATAGATTCAATAATTTAGAAATTTTATGCGCACACGCACACCCACGCACACCACACACCCACACACCCACACACAAGGACACCTAAATATGCGGGTGTGTGCGTGCGCGAATTGATCGGCGCTGATTTGGGAATCCGTTTCGGAATCCGTCCGGATATATCCCCGACTTTATCGACTTTTATTGACATTCCAAAGTCTCGAAAGTTTTTCCGACCCCAGCCTACCCCTGCCTCCAAAATTATGCTAAGAGTTTATTTATTCGTTAATTTTTTATTAAACTTAAAGTTTAAAGTAAAACAGAGGCCAACTCCAATGCATAATTTTAAAACCTTTTTTAAGTATTTAATTTTGTGTATTATTTTGTATTTGTTTCTTTATTTTTTAGTCATTTTTGAACCACTTTTAATAATAGTTCAACCTTTTGTCAAAATATTACATAAAAAAAATTAAAACCAAAGAGATCAAGGACAATTTCCAGGAATTATTTTATTTGTAAAACGTTTTTATCAAATATTTGCTATACAGATATCCCTCGTATAAAGCGATAGTTACGTTTCAGAAGAATTGCGCGTTATGTAAATCCGCGTTATCTAAACCTTAGTTTTCATAAAAATTTAGGGGTTATGTTCTAATAGGTTTTTTTTTTAAATAAAATACATACTAAATAACAAATGCACATCTTTTTTAAACCAGTACAAAAATTCTGACTTTCTTATACAATTAAAAACACAAGATATGATTAATAATAAATATACATACATATGTACATATTTCAAAATTCAAAAAACAAAATTTAAAGAATTATGTGCACATTCAAAAATTTAAAAACAAACTAAAACAAAGTAAAGGTTTATTATAAACTTTATTGTTATTCTTCCAGATTTTATAATTATGTGTTTTCCCCTTCGCGTTATATAAGCCAAAATTTCGCATTGTACTGAAACTTAATTTTTTCCAAATCGCGTTATATCGAAACCGCGTTGTATAAATTCGCGTTATACGAGGGATACTGTATTTGTTTAAAAATAAGTACAATTATCATTTTGATTCCTAAAATATTACAATTTTTTAATTTTTAAAGTTTTGAAATAACTTGAATTTTGGTGCAAAAGTGCATAAATGGTTGTCATTATCCTGTAAAAGTTAATAAGTTAATAGAAGTTGGTGTTTTTAATATTTTTTTTATAACATTTTTATTATAAAATGAAGTAGGAAATTCTGCAAAGGCGGTAGAAGGGCGTGGTAGGTCACTTTGACAATTGACTTTTGGCCCAAGGCCTTTGACGATGACGATGACGAGGAAGATGAGTTGGCCAAAAGTTGCCGGTTTTGTTGCCTGTTTTTTGCTGGGATATTGCCAAGTATTGGTAAGTGAAAAGTGGCAGTAGCAGCGACAATAGTTGCACATACGAGACACAATGATGTTGTCGACACTTTCAGTTTTTTAACTCAATTTTCAATAAAAACAGTACACAAAACTTTTCCCCAGCCCTCGCACTTTGTTGTTAACTTAATTTCGTTTGGCGCTCTCAGTACAGTTTTCGCAGTTTTCGCAGCTTTTGCAGGCTAAAAGCATTTCATTGTTGGCCAACTCTTTCCCTAGCCTCGGCTCCAGCTATGTACAGTCATTCCCATATAACATAAAACATAAAACATATAACACATAGTACATGCACGACACAAAATAAAAATAAAAAACACGACACAAAGGCATTTTACACGCACTGAGAATTTCCACTTACATCGAATCGAGTCTGCATCGAAGCTACCGAAGGACAAAGGCGGCCAATGGAATGGAGTTATCCTCGAATGTGGGTATCCTTTTTACGCTTTTACACTTTTACACTTCTCTTTACCCAGACACAGGCAGGACATCCATTTGGCCCGATAATTGAATTGATCGATTGCGATCCACTGCCAGAGCAGCTGCCAAAGCCAAAGGACTCTGCCATTTTCCCTTTGACTTTCAATTAATTTCCAGTTTCCCAGCTTTTCTCCACTTTTTTTGCAGTTTTTCCAGTTTTTCACTCCTTCACTTTTAGATGCCAGGTAACCCAATATTCTCTCCCTAGTTTGCATATCTTGGGATTATTTATTGTCATCCAGAGTGAACCCGCGACCCTTGAAAGCAAAAGTTTCCCAAACGACCACACGGCGTATGAGTAATTTCGAGATAAAAATTCATTTTTATAAGAAACAAATTAATAGTTTTAGCTAATACCTTAATAATATTAAATAAATTTAATGCAGTGCGAAAATAATTAATATAATCTTGCAATTATTAAAATATTTGCATATATACTCGTATTGGCGATTGCTTTTCAGTTAAAAATAAATATGGAATGTACGACAATTTATTATAAAATTTAACCTTAAATTTGAATAAGAAATGTATGTATGTGATATGCTTAAAAAAAAAGGAAATTATCGGTACTCCTGGCAATGTTGAATAGAAAAAGGACCTCTTCATTGTGGAATTGTGACTATTGTAGCTTTTGTCAGTCGCTTCCAGTCACTAATCACTCTCCAATAACAAGTGAGCCCAGCCCGGTGGCAGTGTCATAATAAAAATAATGATGTGACATAAAAAACAAATTCCTGGCTACAATATGTGCCTGTCGAGTGTC